>WRNY01000018.1:0-624450 GCA_012978405.1 Pseudocercospora macadamiae | reverse complement strand
CTTACTAGCGCTTTACCAGCCTTCGAAGAGCCTCGTCTACACCGTTTAAAGCAGGCGGCTAACGATAGACAGTTAGATCCCGCCCGTCCAGGATCCCCTATCCGTCACTGCGTCAAACAGTACTGTACATGTCGATCTGAAGGTGACTGTCCGTACTGGGGTTCCCTGTCGCTTAAGCACATACACAACCATTCCTGCGGTAACCGCGCGCCGGCTAGAGTTTTGGACCCCTTGGCATGCCTCGGTCCCGAATAGATACGAAACCTGCTGTCCGCGACTCTTCCTACTCCACCAACTCTCCACTGTGAAGGTAGGTTCTATCGGACGTGTTCCTGTTTCTGGACCCCGTTTCTCAAAGGGAGTCTTTCATGTGCCGGTCTCTCGGCCGCAATCAGGCCATCCCTGGTCAACCGAGTCGGTATTCCACACCAGCCCACAGCAAGATGCACCTCGCTTGCGTGCGAAACAACCACAGCTCGTACAAGAGCTTTGAACCTGCGGATGCGCGAGACTTCGCCACAGCCTTGCATGCCTACCTGGCGATACGGGGCTTGGTCGTCAGCAGCATGGCAGGATAGGATAGGTCGTTTCTTGATGACAGCGCTTGTGCTTGTTCAGTGGCGAATGGTCCAGACTCCGCCCTGATATACAGGCCACCTTGCGCAGTCAAGGTCACCCATCATTCAGACGACCCTGGAAATGGTGATCGTTGCCTTCACTACCTCTCTCGTCGTCGCGATAGGCAGTGTGCTGCTGACTCTCTTTGCCTTTCTTCTCCACTATGTCCAGATGCGCGAATTCGCGTCTGGCCAGCTGGACGTTGACCCTGGCAGCATTGAACGATGCTTCATCGCTAGGCATCACAACGGCCAGATTCGTATTTTCTGTGAGTCGGGTAATGAAGAACATGAAGGCTCCGGTCTTGATCTGCATCTCAGCAAACGATACTTCCGAAGGCATCATCCCAGTGTGTTTCGACATTGAGTGCTTGTGAGTCTTGAGGATGCTGCTGATCCGCTCGAAGCGATCTGTATATGGATTTCGTGATTCGTTGCCTCGAGTGATGTGCGTCACCACCAGGCAGGTGGTACGCTCGTATAGGATCATCTCGCGAGCATCCAACAGCTCTGCCAGCTTTCGCAGCATTCCCTCGATCGTTGACGCGTTTGGGACTAGGAAGTAGATGACTTCGGTCCAGGCTCTGTACAGGCTTTGATCCCAAATCGAGCTGGCATTGATGTCGACTTGTTTTCCAGTGAAGCCCTCGTCCTCGCAAGTCGCACGCACTTCCTTCACCTTCTGGGCATAGACGATACTTTTCTGGTCCGCAGGTACGAGGTCCATCTTGTGGACTAGCACAAAAATCTTGCTGCTGGGGCTGAATTCATGCAATGCTCTGATGGTGGAGGCGAAGCTGATCATGTCTGGCGCTGTCTCTTTAGAGGCAATGTCGAAGACGAAAATGAGTACCGCAACGGATGTAAATACGTGGGAGCGTTGATTCGTCAGGTAGGACTCTACGAACGAGTCTTGGCTGTTCGTGTAATCAGTGAGTGACTTACCACAACGCGCGAGGGAAAGGCTCACCCTCCGCAGTCCCAGAGATTGAGCATTAGGTTGCCCATGAACTTGATATTGCTGTGCTCTACGTCCACCGTAGCACCCAGTCTTCGCACGTCCTTGGCGACATAGTTCTGGAATATGATTGAGCGCATCGAAGACTTTCCAGCGCCGGATCTGCCCATCAGCAGCACTTTTCGCTGCCGATGGCGCTTTGCGCGCTCCAGTGTGCTCATTTTGAGGTCGCGTTGCCGGAGAGAAGATGAAGGAGACTTCAATCCGGTGTTGTTGCTTTATATCGCAACGTCTTTGGGCATCAACAGCAGGCTCGTTGCCTGGAAGTGCCTGCGATTTCGGGACTGTGGGCCGAACGCCGGCTTCGGCATTCACGAAACTCTATTGCAATGCAACTTCTTCTCTTCTTTGCATTTCTGATTCTTCGACATTATTATGTTCCATGACCTGTAACCTGATGAATACCACCGCTATGGACAGCGCTCATACACTACCTTTCGTCTTCTTCTCGTCAGCACTGCAGTCTTATGGATCCATTTAATCACCAGCACACGCGCGCGTTTCAAGTACATTGGGCCAGAAATCTCCAGTATATATCTGGCGCCATGATCTACGAATAGTCAGTCTCGAGGTCTCGCTTCTACGCAATACTGCCGGAAGAATTTGGAGATGGTTTCGTGTCGGTACGCCGATTCTTCATCGGCGCAGGATTGACTTCTTTCCTTCTGTTCATCCTCTTCCCATCCAGTCATTCTTTCACAAGCTTTCCAAGCTTTCACATTCGTTACTAGTGTCGAGCTGGTTCTCGAAATGCTGTCTTCATTTCTCTTCACAACTCTGCTGGCTGTTGCCGCGCCGGCCGCTGCACAATCTGCTGACATCACTGGTACAGTTGGGCCAAAGACTAGCATCGCAGACAAGAAAGCAGTGAAGACATGTGACATTACCGATTACGGAGCGACTGCAGATGGTCAGACAGATATCTCTGACTCCATCAACCAGGCGTTCGCAGCTTGCAAAACTGGCGGAGTTGTCGTTATTCCTTCCGGCGATTATGCATTGAGCACCTGGGTTACCTTGAGCGGCGGTGAAGCCTGGGCTCTTCAGCTCGACGGTACCATATATCGTACCGGTACCGACGGGGGCAATATGATCTTCATAGAGCACACCTCCGACTTCGAATTGTTTTCCTCTACTGGAGCTGGAGCAGTCCAAGGTTACGGCTACGAATTTCACAAGGATGGCGACTATGGAGCTCGTATCCTCCGTTTCTACGAAGTGACGAACTTCAGCGTTCACGATATCATTCTCGTGGTAAGCCAGCGATGACTATAAGGCTACTTGTCTCTGAAACACTTGCTAATCTTCAACGTTCGTCTCAGGATGCACCGGCGTTTCATTTTAGCCTGGACACTTGCGATAGTGGCGAGGTGTACAACATGCTGATCCGTGGAGGCAACATGGGTGGACTAGACGGTATTGATGTCTGGAGCACAAACATATACCTGCACGATATCATGGTCACCAACAAGGACGAATGTGTGACAGTGAAGTCGCCTTCGACGAATATTCTCGTCGAGAATGTGTATTGCAATTGGTCCGGTGGATGCGCGATGGGATCTTTGGGATCCGATGTGGACGTCAGCAACATTACCTACAAGAATGTGTATACCTGGTCATCGAACCAGATGTACATGGTGCGTACGATATCTCCTGACGCACAAGAACATGGAACTGACTATCTACTACAGATCAAGTCAAACGGCGGATCTGGGACTGTTGCGAATGTGTTGCTCGAGAACTTCATTGGTCACGGAAACGCATACTCCCTTGATGTTGATCAGTATTGGAGCAGCATGGATGCCGTTGATGGTGACGGTGTCCAGCTTAGCAATATTGTAATCAGCAACTGGACGGGAACAGAGGCTGATGGTCAGGAACGCGGTCCGGTGAAAGTCATGTGCGCTGACGGTGCTCCATGTACTGGCGTCGACATTTCCGACTTCTCCATGTGGACTGAGTCTGGAGACAGCCAGTGGTACTCGTGTCGCAGTGCCTATACAAGCCTTGATGACGCGCCGTTTTGTCTCGTTGCAGGTTCAGGCGACGCGTACTCTGCAACCACCATTACCGCTACATCGGCACCGACAGGGTACTCTGCTCCTACGATGGCTGCCGACTTGGCCGACTCCTTTGGCACGACTGCGAGCATCCCAATTCCAACCTTCCCGGCGAGCTTCTTCCCAGGTGTCGCTCCCATCAGTACATTGGCTGCAGGTGCCTAGTTCTGGGCAGCGATACCCTGCCAGCCTCGGCCATCAGCCGCAACACTCTGACCTGTATGGAGGGTGTTTCTTAAGCTGATGTTTGTGCTAGTGTAAAATAGACTTCGACAGCTTCAAATCGCGAGAGCTATGCTCCCGCGATGCTAACGATGTGGCTTGAGTGCTTGTTCTGAACCTAATCTCACGTTCGGCTGTGAAGCTCTAGCTCGACTGAACTCTTTCTTTCGATCTTTAAGCTCTTCTACTAGTGCTTTGGGTTCCCTCGATCACACGGCACGCATCTTGGTATCCCGTCGAACATGGCGTTCTAGGCGCTGTGCCCCTCTACTAAACCACGTGCAGAAACAGCTCCGAGTGAGTTGCGGCGTCTCCGCCAGACTTTAGGATTTCCCGCACTCTGTTTGCTGCCCTAAAGCAGAGAAACCACTAAATTCGCCACGGGATATGATACCCCGGCTACGCTGCAGTATGCCGAGAAAACGTCACTACACTACAGTACCACTACCGGCACTGCAGCTTAGCGAGTGTCTAGGAATTTTATTGACTGGTCCTAGCCAAGAAGTGGCTTCCATCATGTCACGAGCTTTCACAAGCAACGTTTCACATCAGAACCTCGGCCCGCTAACACCACGTCGACGAACATGTGGTCAGCGTGATAGATACTTGAGACAAGTAGTTTTGGAATTCGAATTCACGATTTGACCAATCAAAGCTCTGTGAAATAATATGTGCCGGAGAGGGTGCGTGCTCATGCCCTACCAGACTAGTATCGGTATCAGTCAGCAGCCATGAAACAATGGGAGATGAGGCTGATCGAAAGGATGCGATATCACAAGCCATGATTTCGTCCAACAAGGGGTACAAGAACACTCACGACCACATGCCTCTTCTGTTCGTCTTCGGCCGAGATCATCTTCTGATTCTGCGGTGATGCTCGGTCCTTCTTTCACGTCAAGTGTTGATAGGAAGATGATTTATCACGAAGGAAGAGTAGACAAGAATCATGAGAAGCGCGGACCTCCAGGCTTGTGAGGTGACGATGGAAAGGCCTATGCCTTCGCACTGCGCGGCGCATTGCCCTTGAGACCTGTGATGCAATTTCATGCAGCATGCAATCAGAGCATTGGAAAGATCGAAAGCCGATTTCCTCTGGAATGGATCTGCTCCAGGAGAGATGAGATGCAGCCTCGTAAACCCTCTTCGGAACTCGTCATATCATACGAGGCATCTGAAATCGAAGTTGAGAAGCTAAATCCTTCTGCTTTCGTCGTACAATCGCATTGCGAAGTCGAATGTCGTACTCATTATCATGATTGTATGAAGACAACCACAGTCAAGAAAGGAGATGTGGTTGGTTTCCAATCCATGGGTAGCCTGTCCATGTCCATGTCAACAATGCCGAAGAACTCGCGGCATTGGCGTTACACGTGGCTACGTCATTGGTCGAAAGCTCAAGCTCCTGCCTCCAAACCACCGCGGTAAGTGAATCAATACGCCGAGCATACTACTACACCTCATCGTCAACAAAACACCATTTCAATTCATCACAAACCCTCCATTCTAATCGACATTCCAAAATGGCCTTCCGACTCCCCGGCCTCCTCAACCATTCCCTCCGCACACCTCTCCTCATCGGCAGCATAACAGGCGCATCGCTCTGCCTAGCCCAACCACTCCTCACCTACCGCCGCCCAATCCTCCTCGATTCCTCACCCTCCTCAATCTCCTCAAGAGATTGGTCATACCAAAAAGACGCACAAGTTCCAATTATAAGACAAGATGGACGATTCAATGTCCGTTCAATACGACAATTGAGTGCAGGAAGCATTATCGGTAATAATCAACTTCAACTTGAAATAATGGGTTTGCTGATGAGGCTACAGGTCTCGTAGCAGGTCTCGGCGTTTCATTCTTTTCTAAACCTCTGGCTCTGCTTTTGGGATTATTGGTTGTGGGTGTACAGACTGCAGAATCTTATGGGATACACTTGATTCCTTATAAGACGTTGCAGGGGTATGCTAAGAATGTGAATTTGAGGAGTGCGGTGCAGGATAATGTTGCGTTCAAGATTAGTTTTGGGGTTATGTTTGCGCTGAGTGCGTTTGCGGAGTTGCCGCAGTGATGGGATGAGGAGGACAAAGACCATGTGATGCGAAGTATTGGAGAGAAGAGAAAAAGGCTTGGGATGAAAAAGTAGCCCTCGATGCTACTGCTGCTATACTGTACATACAATCAGCAGAGCCCAGGAGAACTCATACGAGTTGAAATGAGCTTCAGAACTAAGAGGCCTGAGAAGTGGACAGTCTTCCATCTGTTGCGCAAGGATCTCATTGCGCTGTCTAGGCAGTCTCTGAATGCACCGTCTATCTCTCTCGATCTAAGTAGAAGTCTGTTCTCGATTTCTAGCTCTAGGCCTGCTGGGTGGGCTTTGTGGATGAAGAAGATTCCTGTTTCGACGCAGCCCTTTCCCAAGGCCACTGGACGTGCATGAAACGGCAGTCTCTGTATCTTCCGTGATAGTGTCAGTGCTTGAATACTGGGACTCTGTCCTTCTCATGTATGCTCGCAATGTTCGTGTCGAAACTGGTCTATCGAAGGCATGGCGGCATGCTGCTGATCATCCGTGGCACAGATGGTCTTCCCGATGTGCTGCTTCTTGCAGCCTCTGAGTTGATCACGCTCGTATTCGGCGTGGCGGCGTTCAGCTTGAAAACTTTTCCGTTGCGATTGTTACTCTCGCTGCAGACTCAGACCTCGCTTGCCTGCTCTTTACTGTTCTGGTATCCAGCTCCAGGATGTGTGGATATCTAGACCTTGTGAGAGACAGAAAAGTAACGATCAAAAGTAGACTTTCTCGCTCAATCCACCCTAGCTTTCCCATTGGCAGGCGAAATCGATCCATTGCTCACGGGAGGTTCGTGCCCAGTCGTGATTTCGTGCACTTTCATATCCATTCCGACCCAGAATTCTTTCCCTCGCCATTCGACTCTCGTGCCTCCATAGAATGCCCAAAACCAGATTGGAAAGGCCAGGCTTTCCCTCCCAAGCCAGGCGAACAGCCATTCGCCGAATGTCCTTCGGCTCGAGCCTTTCGGCGGTCTTGCGAAGTAAGGCGTGTCCTCGTCAACTTGGATTGATGCGCCAGAATGAAGCTTGAGATACAGCGTTCTGTCCATTGCGCACCAGATGGCCACGCTGATCAACCAGAATAGTGCAAAGGCAGTCCATGTTTGTGGGATGCCGAAATTCTCGTGGAAGAAGGGTAAGGTCGTGACAGCAAATGCGCCATACAGCGAGCATAAGAAGCTTTCCGTGCCAGGCTCGACCAGTGTCGCGAGCGTTACAGTGAACTTCCGTACTCGCAGCCACCTAACTCTGCGACTCCAGTACTCGGCCAGGCTCATGTTGGCCATAGGCTGTATGGCCAGGTCACCAAAGCAACACGCGTGCTTTCCGAGTTTCTCGCCCTGAATTTCTTCCGGAACTCGCTGCTTCCAGAGTAAATCTCCTATGAGGTGGTCTTCACAGATGTTCTCGCTAAAGAAGTCGATCCCCCGATTGTCTGTCAGACTGTTGAGATGATTTTGTCTGAACATGGTGCTCTTGCCGACAATGCAAGGCGCAATGAGCACGGTGTTGATTGCGGTGTAGAACTTTCCATGCGCGGAGGACATGAATGCCTCATCCAGCCTTCCGCCTCCGACCGTAAGAGCTGATCTCTCATCTGCATGCTGGAATGACGCGCTTGCGGAACTTGTGGTTCGGATCTGTGAACCAGCTCCGACTCCTCCATTAAGCAGACCTGTGGTCTCTCCAGCTGTTGCTGTGCCGTCAATGTCAATAGTCAAAGGCAGCTGATGGACAAACTTGTTGCGTTTCTTCTCCCCTCTGCCCTCAAGCTTAGCCACCATCCTCCCACAGACGCCCTTCGCCACCCACACATTGCAATCAACGATCCACACAACATCTCCGACCGCCTCCCGATAAGCCCGGCTCATGTTACGTATTTTCGGGTTCGGACCAAGATGATCGGAGTTGGCTTTAAGGACTTCATCTTCTTCTTCAAGGAGGAGCTGCCCATCGGAATCCGGAAAGTCTGCCAGCAGCTTCCGTACAATCGGTATAGATGGATCATTCCGGTCTGATATGCAAAAGCGGACGTGAAGTCTGTCCTTTGGGTAGTCCTGGCGAAATGTTGATGCTAAGCAGTCGTACAAGCGCGGCTCAAGTCCCTTTACAGGTCGAATGACGGTAACATGGGGAGCAGTCGAGTGGTCGAAAACGGCTTTTGGCTTGGGCGCCGAATAGTATCGCCATAGCTGAGTATATCCAATCGTGCAGACCAGAGCTACTGCTGAGTACCAGATCAAGCAGATGGTGGCTGCAGCCAGTGTCACCGTGGAGTACTCATGGCTTGGCGATGAAGTAGCTGTCTCCGAGACAGCATCCAACGGCGGCATATGCTGCTAACAGGCGGAAAGGACAGTTATTGAAGAAGTGGATGTCGGTTTCCTAGAGTTGGCGGATGTGCCGGCGGAATTTCCTTCGCACGTGTTGACGTGCCGAAAGATCCCTGTCGATCGATCGGCAAAGATCTGCCGCCTTCCGCCATTGGAAGTTTGTTTACGCACGACCTTGTCGCGTCGACCTTCAGCCTCGCGTCACTCACCCATTGCTAGGAGAGCATCGTCTTGCACGCCGGCGCATGACAATATTAGACATTTGAGAGCTGGAATAACCGCTGAATAGTAGCTCAAATGGACAAGATGCAGTCCAGCCCTCCAGTACGCGCCTTTGGGAGACGCCGCGACTCACAGACAGAGTCGGAATACTCACTGGATCTGGGTGCGCTGGACCTGGAGAACGATGACACAGATACCAACATACCGCAGCCAAACATTGAGCGCATTTTGTCAGAGGATATTGAAGGCCCCAGCGACTTTACTCAAAACATGGATATGTGGATGCGAGGTGGAAGCGTCAAAGCGAAAGGCACGTTGAGAGGCAGGAACGGACAGGCGCAAACCACACGAGACTTCCGTGAGGAAGCGATGCGATCGCGGCATGAAGAATATGTGTCTGAGAATGACATCAGGCGCGATTTCCTAGAGGTTCCAGCAGACAACTTGCATGCCGATGACGATAACACCGGAAGCCACCACACCCCGGAGAACAGCCCGCCAAAGCTGTCAATACTGGACCACACTGGACATGAGGAGCCATTCAGTTCAGAGTGGCACACCGACGGCGAGGGATCTACCCCACAGCCTCCAGCACACAAGGAGTTCCTTCAGCCAACAGTAGAGGACTACTACAGCGAGCTCACCACAGCACAACAGACTCCCGGCCAATCAAGACGACGCACATACGGGACGATCAACAGCAACTTGAAGCCTTCTCCAGAGAAAGAATTGGACGACAAATCTACTCCAGGTCGAGCCTCAAGTCCTACATTGTCTCCTGTGCGGTCGCCAACTTTACAGCGAAGCTCAACCCGTGGCACTCTCCAACGAACCTCGACTCAT
Organism: Pseudocercospora macadamiae; assembly: GCA_012978405.1. Taxonomy (NCBI): domain Eukaryota; kingdom Fungi; phylum Ascomycota; class Dothideomycetes; order Mycosphaerellales; family Mycosphaerellaceae; genus Pseudocercospora; species Pseudocercospora macadamiae. Next base: position 615,065 of record WRNY01000018.1, on the reverse strand, counting down.
GGGACCTTCGAACGTGAAATTGACCATCAGTCTCGCATGGAAATGGAGCGGCAATTTAAACAACTCGATGCAAAGTGCCAACAGTTGGAGCACTTGAACGATGCGCTGGGACATGCTCTGGACGAGGAACGCCGAACTCGTAAGCAGGAGCAGCAGAAGTATGAGTCGAGTTCAGCAGAGGCCGCTCGTCGAGAGAATGATCTGTTGGAGATGAAGGAAATGGCGAATCGACATAACGAGGAGTTCAGACGAGAATTTGCCCAACTGAAGGAAAAGTTTATGGATCAGCAAACACTGGCAGAGATGGCTCGCAAGAACGCTACTGGCGATGAGCAGAGTCATGCTATGGAAGCGCAACAACTGCGCGACGAGCTTGAGAGGTTGAAGTTGGGCCACGGTCTGCAGATTAAGACCCTGCAGCAGGATCTGGAGATGGCTAATCGGACCAAGCATGATGCGGAGGAGACTGTCAAAATCCTTCGAGAGCAGCTTGCTGAGGAGCAAGACCTGCATGAGGAGGAGATCACTCGTCTCAAGACTGAGGTCCGGCAGGCGCGGGAGCATGAGATAGCAGTGTCTCAGCTTGAGAGACAGCTAAACGATGCTCGATCAGAGATGGAGCGTCTGAAGAGTAACAATGTGGAAGCAGTAGACCAGCTGAAGACGGCTTCCGAAGAGCTCGAGGCTGCAAAGCACGGCCATGATGATGAACTTGAGCGGGCCTTGACAGAACGAAGCCGGGCAGTGGAACTTGCTGCTGGATTTCAGAGGCAGCTGCAGGAACTTCGACGACAGCTGAACAACGAAAAGACTAAACATGACTCGGACATAGCTCGTCTGCGGAGCTCCCATGAGCAGAACGGGCAGACTTCTACTCAAGAACTCCAAATCGCCCGCATCGAGCTCGAGTCCAAGCAATCTGAGCTCAACGCAGCCATACTTGAGCGCGACGAAGCTCAAGACTCTCTTCAAAGCCTCACTTCGGAAGTCTCTACCCTAAAGCAAAAGCTCTTAGACCAGGAATCAATCAACTCGGCTCTCGACCTCCGTGTCACGGAAACGATTAAGAAGCGCGAGAAGCATTGGCGAGAGAAGCTGGAGGAAGCGAATCGAGAGCGCGAACTCATGTCCAAGACGTTATTGCATCAATGGGGCAGACAAGAGGTGGGCGTCGAAAGTCCTCAGCGGTACGCGTACAAATATGCCTCCAGATCCAAGACGCGAGGTATCAGTCCAGACAAGGAGAATAGGAATCCTAGCAGTCCGCGAAAGGCGGTGTAATATGGCGCTCACGTAGACTCATAATAGCATAGCATAGCATGTATGGGTATGATGAACTTGCTTACGTTCTTCGCCTCTAAAACTTCCTTATTCCATGTCATTCATCCATCGTCTCTCATCATAACAACCCTTTCCTCGCCAACTCAATCTTCCTCGCCGCCTCATTCTCCTTGAAACCGCCTTTACTCACACACGCCATACTCCCTTCTCCAAACTCCATCTTATCTTCTTGTGCTGGGAATGCGCATGGGCAATGGTGCGGGAAATGTACGCAGGATAGAGTGTGGGGACAGAGGTATTTGTCGCAGCGGGCTGGAAAGAAGGCGTTAGCGGAGGCCAAAGAGGAACGAAGGAGGGGGAGGGGGTTGTGGGGACTTACCTGCTTCGTAGTTTTGTTGGTACCAGTCTGAATCGCTTGCGACGTTTTGTGGTTCTTGGTATTGCTGCTGTTGTTGTTGGTTGAACATGTTGCCGAAATTGAAGAATTGGGCGGTGGTTGAGGTTATGAGGAGGCTGCTGAATAGTAGAAGGAGGTCGAGGATGTTCATTGTTGCGAGTTTGATGTGTTGTATATCGTTGGTATGTGTATGTGTTTGTCTTATGAAAGCTGTCGTGAAGTCGAGGGATGAATGTGTATGCGCCAGCATGGCATGCGTTGAAGCAGGCATGAGAAAAGCTTGGCAGGGTCGGCTTTTTTCTACTTCAACTTCAGCACTGCGGTAATCTTGCGAGAGCGACATCCACCAACGGAACAGGACGAGATATCTATCACCGCCGCAATAACTTCACCATGCATCTCATGTACACTCTCGACGAGCAGGGCAAGCGCCTGTACACCCTCAAGAAGCTCACCGACGACCAAGAAGTCACCAAGTCTGCGCACCCGGCTCGCTTTTCGCCTGATGACAAGTACTCGAGGTAAGGGAAGGCGTTAGCGCAGTCGCTGGGCAATACTGATGGTAGAAATTTGCAGACATCGAGTCACCCTGAAGAAGCGATATGGTCTGCTTTTGACGCAGCAGAGTAGGTGACAAGCTACAGAACCAAGGCGCGCATTTCTAACACATTTCGCAGAGGACAAGAAGGTGCTTGGACAGTAGGAAGAATTCGATTTGGGTCATTAGCGTGGAGTTCTGGCGCACATACAAAATGGCAGTGAGAAACAGGCGATGAGGATATTTGAGTGTTCATTCCTCGAGATGCAGTTTATGCTATGAGAATGTTTTCGACCACTACAGGCGTGTCCTCGATCCTCTGGTCGCTTTGATCTGTATCCTCATCGCGAACTCAGATCTATATCTGCGATCTCTCCAGCAGTGCCCTCGGTGCTTGGCCGTTTCATTCTCAACGCAAGGACGGCAACGAACTTCATACTCTGCTCCCGCCCAGCCTGTGCATCCCGAGACCTACTGAAGAGGAGTTGTATCCCAACGCCTGTCTTTGTCAGCACACTTATTTCATCTGTCAATCCGCGGCTAATACTCACAGAAGCAATCTCCGCGCCCCGGCCAAGTCAACCCAGTGCGTCTCCAGCTCCCCTGCGACATTCTTTAAGATCACGTTGAAGCGCAAGCAAGTCCTCTCAATGGGCAGTTGACGGTAGAACCGTTCAGCAAACTCGATCGTAGCCGACTGTCGAGCCTTCAGAATGCTCATGTGTTCCAAGTTGATGCGCAGGTGACTAATTGCCGAGCGATGATCTTGCGGCAAGCTGAACAGCCATTCTTCATTGACGGTTCCAAGTCCTCCACGATCAGCGTCGGCGGCCAGGAATTTGGTGTTGCTGTAGTATGATTGGGCGAACTTCTCGCGTGCTGCGCGGCTGACACTGTGCTGTGGTGGCGGCTTGTAGTCTCGGTCGATAGTGACCACGGCCGAGTCGGCTGTGAGGGTGTACTCGAGAATCATGTCTTGAAGTTCTTGCGCGAGAGCATGGATACGCTCGTCGAGAGTCGGGGAATCGGTGGTGGGATCCATCGTTGGCCAGCCTCTGGATTGACGATGGTGGTGTTGGAAGCAGAAGCGGCGGTGCGACGCGCAAGATGTCGAGCTGTGCGCAAACAGACCAAGACCGCGCTAGCGTTGTCATATGCACGCGCACGGACATTGCGTGCGAGACTACTCGAACGCCGCAAACCTTCGACACTTCGACTTCGACAGAACACCGACAATACGCAAAGCACCGACAAGGTCAACGCGCCACGATGTCCTCCAGCAGCGCCGATCCGGCGGAACAGCTGGACAAGCGCATTCAAGGCCTGGCACAAGAACTCCAAGACTTGATCCTCGACTTCACTCTGGCAATCAAGCCTGGAAACATCGTCCTCATCACCAAGACGTACAAGCCTCCAAAGCAGCTCACAATCAACCAGAAAACTCGCAAGAAGCTCGTCGCCGAATATTACTCAAACTCACTCTTCGTCGTCCCAAATCAGCTATGCCATGCATCCACAGCCGACTGGTTCGAGAGCCTTGCACCATTGAGCCGCGAACACATCAAGGAACTCAGAATCCAGAGATACTCAGTCGGCAACAAAGACCCGCGAGCAGTCATCATCAGTTGGGCGCAGAACTACGAACGCAACTACACCAGATGGGTACGAGGAGATACGGAATGGCTCGAGAGCGTACGGCTTCTGGTCAATCTCGGATGTGGCGATGACAAAGGCAAGCGGATTGATCAGCTTGAGTGGTATGATAGGGAGCAGCTGAGGGATTTGGTTTGGTGAGTCTGAGCCTTGAATAATTCTTTTGGATCGTTGCTGACTTTTGAGAATAGAAACAAGATCTCGCGTTTGCATTTGAAGCACCTAAGGACCGAAGCTCAGAAGATGGCGTTTGAGCTTCCTGGGTGGGATACAGCATCGTATGAGCCTTTCGCTAAAGGTTGAGAAGTCAACCAGCTTTGGGAGGTCTACTAGTATCAGAGATCATAGACGCTTTCAGAGAGCGAAACACGGCGCAAATCATTGCTCGCATTTGAAGATATCAGAGGAGAGCCTTCCCTGTCTCACACTCACATGTAACAAGCAAGCGAGCCGCAGTGGCGAACGCCTCTAACACACTCCCTCGAGTTCGATCAAGAGGTTCTCCTGCACGTCCTCTCGGTCTTTCAACCTCCAGGCCTGATATTTGCGCCTGTGCACAAATCCAATGAACTTAGCTCTGGATACTTCACCGCTCGTGCTGGCATGTCTTCCCCATCTACCATTTTACAATATCTCCGAAGACAACCAGTTTTCTATTGAAGTCGCAATTAGGTGGAAAACTCACACTCAGGCCACGTTCAGACCACCATTCAGTCAGGCAATGCGAGATTCAACATCCACTCAGATAATGCAAAAGTCACCACTCAGTCAGGCAATGCGAAGTTACAGTTCTCCTAGGTTCTACCTAATCTTTCAGTCCAATAGGAAGATCTTTTAACCTAGATCGCAACAACGATGAGCGAGAGACCAGGGTATCTGGTGGCCTGACCAGCTTCTTCTATCGTTCTACCAGGGTCTTATAGCCTGCTAGCTTCTCATATCGTTCTTTCGTATTATGCGAATATATAAACGAGAGACGGCTTCGACGCCGAAGTAATTACGAACCAAACATAAAAGGTGACAATCGTGCGTCTTCATCGACTGAACTTCTACTCACAGCATGAGGCAATCGAAGATGTGGAACATTACTACCAAATTTTGCCTCCTCCTCATCGTCTTCTTCCTCTCCCCTACGATCCTCGCTTGCAACGTAGCATCAGTAAGCAAGAAAACCCTTCTTCAACAAAATTTCGTAATAGCTATCTGACTTAAAATGCAGGACTGTACAGGTCAATTTGCAAATTATTGTATGGTTTGTGAAGTTGGGGGTCTAGTTGGAACATGCACAAGCGGTTCGTATCTCATCTTAGGGAGATTATATTTTGGGACTGATTTATCTATAGGATCCGAATGTGATTATCCGCCTGGCAAGGATTGTCATTGCAAGTAGAGGGGTGGGGATTTTGGTGGAGGGTTTGGGAATACATGATGGAACGAAGTTTCAAACATAAAAAATTAAGGCCGAATGGCAGTCTGTCGTAAGTATCTCATCTATATCTATATAAATCCCATCAATGCCTATTTGGCTTTCGTACTCGTCGATGTCGTCGCTGCACTAGAAGTGGTACTCGTTGCCGCTGCTGTGGAACTTGCGGCTCCCGCAGGATTGCATACACAATTCGGATTACATACGCAAACGACGTTTTGGGTCACTGTGAAGACCATTTGTTGTGTTATTGTTGACGGTGCCGCGGATGTGGAGGAGGTTGAGGAGGTGGTGGTAGGTGTAGAGCTTGTTGTAGAGGATTTTGTGCTTGTTGAGGAAGAAGTTGTTCCTGTGGAACTGCTGGTTGCGCTGCTGGTCGTGGAGGTTGTCGATGCAGTACTGGACTTTGAAGTGCTTGAAGTGCTTGTGCTCGCGCTGGAGGTGGAACTGGAAGTGCTCGAAGTCGAACTGCTTGCGATTGAACCAACGGCTGAGCCAACGAATGCGTTCCAATTGGTTATGCCGTTTGTGCAAGTGGTAGAAATGGCGTTGCCAGTCTGTTGCACCACAGTATTGCCATTACGGACGATTTGTATCGATACCGCACCTGTCCTGCCATTGAATGGAACACTTCCATGATACATGCCGCTACCGCCAGATGGCTTGGTGCTCCAGGTAGCTGTGGTGTTGGAGCCGCCGATGGAAACGATCGCATCCGCTGGTGAAGATAGTAAAGCGTCGAAGAAGACCATATCCTGGACGATATCCGAAGGTGTGTAGGTTTGCTGGTTGTGGCCTGCATCGTTGCCAGTTGTTCCTCCAGTACCACATGCAGTCTTTGGACTAAGTCTGTACCAGAATGAAATAGACTCGTTCTTCATTGTTGAGGAACCACTCTTGTACGTGTCGATCCAGTAGGGTAGCATAGTCCGCCATCCATCGTGCGGCATGCCATCGGCGTAGTTGTAAGGTGCATTTCCAGCCGAGAAAGCGCCAAATTCTTTTGGACGGAGTGGGCCAATGTAGTGAGACTCTGGCCTGTGAAGTGTCAGTGCTGTGGACATCGACCATATCAAGAATGCTTTCTTTGACTCACCAATCATTCCAGGATATAATCTGAACAAATTCAGGCTGCAACGACAAAACCTCATTCCATCTATCGAACCAAAGATCATCACCCCGCCACAACCAATTCTTATTCCAAGTCGGAACATTCGTATAAAACCACGGTGAAACAGCCATCATATACGGCTTCCCATTAAGCGCAGTAACATAATTATTGTCGCCATTCGTATTCATGTTGTTCGGACCATTGGGCCAAGCTTCCCAAGCGAACAATCCATCTGCGACGCTGCCGCCAGCCGTGGCGGCACTTGAAGCGCCTATGGACGCCCAATCAGGCATGAAGAAACATCCTGTCTGGCTCTTGATGTTGGACCAGTCTCCTGCTTGGTTTGGACCTTCGAAAGTTGTCGCGATGGGTTTGCCTTTGTATTGAATGTAGGCTGAGTTGGAGCTGTATTTGTTCATGTAGTAGATTACTCGGTCTGGAGACCATGCTCCGTTGCCGGCGTAGTCGAAGCTGGAATTTGAAGTCAGCAATGGAGATATCGTTCAATTCGAGTTGGACTTACCTGAAGAACAGCTTGAACCCCATGCTATTGGCGTATGTGAAGGCATTTGCGATTTGTGAGTCCTGTAGACGATCAGCTTTCGTATTGATAATCTGAAGTTTGCGATCGAACGACGTACTGTTGTGCTATCCGGACTGGCGGCCACATTCAATGCGAAACCATCGATCTTCGCAGCCTGCGCAGCCTGTATGTCGGACGTCCACTCCGTTGATGTATAGTAATAGCAATTCGACATCATGAAATGTGCAACAACAGCCTTCGCATCGACATACGCTGCTCCGAGCAGCGCAGACGCCATGATGGACAGCCACTTCATGTTTGCGATTGCACAAGCAGAAGGAGAATGTTACAGGATCTACGCGCCCGGGCAGGGCTGTCGTCGCCTGATATTATGGACGCGCCCAGCATTTTGTGTGTGGCAGATCAGACGCAGGAGTCGTACATGTCTGGATTCCGAGTCTGGGAGATCAGCCATTCAAGCCACATGGGCTTTTCGAGCCGCGATGGGCGTTTGTTCTCAGCTGATTTTAGCCGCTTTCCAGAAGGCACTCGATTCATCATCACGGGCCATCGTGTTGCTGAGCCCAGTCAGCGCAGAACTTTTCGCAAGAGCTTTCGCAACGGTGCTTCCAGAGGCGCGCTCTAGACGCGGTGTACTTTGAAGTACTTAACGCCGAAAGAGCGTTCGACAAGCAGAACTCGCTTCTTGCTACCCTCCAAAACGGGTGCCAAGCGAAACCAGCCCTGTCACATCGGTCTTGCCGGCGTCTAGGAGGCACATGGCCGGCCGAAAGGGGAATTTACGTGCTGAAGGCGTCAGGCTGGCGCTGTATTGAGGTACTGAACAGAGTTTAGCAGGATCTGGTGAGACACAATCTAGACTCCTGACACGTGGGAAAAGTCTTGGCTTTCTCGAAATGGTTAGGGGCTGCAACGGCTGTCAGATTTGTACTTTCCACTTCTGTTCCTGAATCCTGGATGATATTTTGTTCCCATGCTCGCTGGAAGTTCTGCATCAGGAAAGGGATTAGGTTGGGATTTCGGGGAGGGTACAAATCAACCGCTATTCCTCCAACCACATGGTGAACGCGCCACTCTGAAAAATGCCTGGATCCAGCCGTTGCCGGTCTGTCGGAGAAGAGAGTCCGGAATGAGACGTTCCTCAGAATGCAATGCCTATCTCTGCTATTAGCAACATCATCGGATCTCAGCATAAGGACGCGCTCTGCTTACCAAATATGAAAAGAAGGAAATATGCAAGGTGTGGTTCAAGAGGCCGAGCAGCCGCTCACTTGCCAGACCAGGTGATGCATTTCAGGCCGAATGAGCTGAACGCAGATTGAACTCTTTGATGGGCTGTATCTTTCTTCTTGAAGACGCTCAAGAACAAGCTTGTGAGCTCGACGTCGACCTGAAGCCGATCCTCGCCGTATCCCAGTCGCTCAAGCTCTTCTGCCAAGTTGATCCATACCTCTTGCCTCTCGTTGAGAAACGTTCGCCAATTGCCCAGAAATACCGTGCTGCGCAACTCCAGCTGCGCGACTGCGCTGTGCAGCTCAACTGGGGTGTTGCGGATCCATTTCAGAGTGAGGTCCATGAGATCACAGAACGAGTCATCCGAATCTCCAGGAAAGACGAGACGGTGATCGTTGTACCTGGCCTCGTCGAGCACAATGACGAATCTGTTGTGTTTGTAAAAGAGCAGTAGACTCTCCTGGCGCATCTGACGACAGACTCGAGTGATGGTTGGCTGGTAAGCTGCGCTTCCGCCGCAGTCGTTGATTGTGATAGGATAGGTGTTGGTGACCGCGAGCTCATATATCTCGTTGCGCAGCTCACCTGACAGTCTTTGAAATGGTGAGGAGTTCATGCTTTTGTGGTGCAATTGTGATGTAGTATGTGGCTGTTGTATCCGTTGGAAGATGCCTTTGGTAGATGAAGTACTGGCTGTAGTAGTTCGCAAGTGGTTGTGTTAAGTGAATTTGAGGGTGTCGAATGGAAACTGTCCAGAAGTGAGGTTGGAGACTGATCTGCATGTGAACGTGGCTTCGCGGACTCAAGTGAGATCAACTTCTGCTCAAGTGAGTCTGCAATGCTGGCCCTACCAGCCCCAGCTCCTGATAGTGACGTCTAGCTTGACGTCCTTGAACATCTTTCTGAACATCTTTCTGACCCCGACGCGACCACCTAGGCCCTCGATGTTGAGTTCATAGGAGTTCATGTCGATCTCCACTCGAAGCCGAGGAGAACGGTAGCCAGCCTTCCGCAACAACCTACTGAGATACTTGTAGTCGCGTATGCATGGGACCCCAGGTTCTCTCCATTCCAGAATCAGTTCCAGCATCAGACTCGCGACCGACCCGTGACATTCAGTAGTCGTGTTCTTGAGCCACCCATAGGCACTCGATAGTTGGTCGTCGACGTCTTCGGCCGTTGTCATGTTGTCTGCGGCTATTTTGAATGTGTTGCTATTGTAGAACAGGAGGAGATTCTCATCACGCATTTGTTTGCAGACTCTTGTGATGGCCGGCTGAACTGCATTTGGCTCTGGACCGGTGATACGGAGTGGTCTGTTTGAGACAAGAGCAAACTCGTAGATGCGGTTACGCAATTCAGCTGAGAGCTTCTGAAAGGGTGACTGATCCATGTTGATCGTCAAGCGGCGCGACTGTCCACGTTGACTTATGTCTGCGCACGCGAGAGGTTGATAAGAGTTCCAAGGTGTGTAGGAGGTAAACGCAGTGGCTATTAGCACTTGTGAGATGAGGAGATGTCGGGGGCCAAGGTTGTTGTTGGTGGTGTTGTTGACGGTGTCGAGGCAGAAAGGGAGGTGTGGCTTCTAAAGACGTCCAGAAGCCAAAGTGATGCGAGTGAAACCCAAGTGTGGTTCTACATTGATCGTGCCTAAGTATTGCCTCACTTCTACTCTTTCATTTCCTTCACTTCAGTGAATCCGTAATCCTCCATATCAATCGCAGCCGCAGGTGGTCCAACCAGCCGAAACACCAGATTAATGAGCCCCGACCAGTCCATAAAGTACTGAAGTGCAAGCATTATCGAGATGCCCCATGCTGTCTCAGGGTGGATAAAAGCGAACAATTTTCCACCGCCAGGCAGCTTCTGAGCACGATCAACAAAGGGTCGCATCTTGTCTTCGTATTGGGTCAAGGCAGCCTCGAGGGTGTCTGGATGTTGTGACAGCGCACCTGCCAGATTATATGCTCCATTGAATGCAAGCGTGGTACCCATGCCAGAGATCGGGGAAGCGCAATGAGCGGCATCTCCGAGAAGTACCACGCGACCTTTGCTCCATTTCGGTAGGTGGACCTGAGCGATCATGTCGTAATAGAAGTCATCTGCAGTTTCCATCTCGCGAAGTATGCGTTCTGATTGCCATTTCGTGTCTCGAAAGTGCTCACTGACAACGGCCTTTTGATCTTGAAGCCCTTTCCTGCCACTTATTGCAGCTTCGTCCAGCTTGGGATTGTTTTCGCCATTCATGATCATGAAGATCGCTGTTCTATCCTTGGTACTGCTTGGACGCATCATGATGCTTCTGCGTTGAGGTGCGTGATACCACTTCCGCCACAGAGAGTCTGTGGAGTCACTGGGCATGCTAAAGAACGCACCATACCAGCCCAGCTTCCTGACATGATCACGCTCTGCTTCTTCACCCCAGAGAAGACGGCGCGTGTGGCTTTGAAGACCATCGGCGCCGACAACCAGGTCGAAGCTACGTGTAATTCCACTTTTCGCAAAACGAACGTGGACCTTGTCGCCATCCTGATCGAGTGACTCTGTGTAGTCACCGTAGATGTACTCAATCCCAGCACCGCCTTCGGCCTTGACGCTGTCGGAGATGGTTCGACTTCGCTTGAGGCAGATTTCTGCTAATCGACCTCGCATGATCTCGATGTCACTCGTGCCTGTTTGGACTTTGCCAGATTTGTCTGCGGCAAATCGAGCCCAGACAGTGCCATTGTCGTCCACGAATTCGACGCCCTCTTCACCCGTTGTTGACGACCGCACAGCAGCCTCCAGGCCCAGTTTCCGAATCACACTGAGACCGGTTCCACGAATGTCGACATTCTGACCTTGAGCACGAGGCTGAGAGGACCGTTCCAGAATAGTGATGCTGGGCTTGTCTTTTGCTGGGCCAGGCGTCAAGAGAATGAGGCTGGCTAGAACTGGGCCTGCAATGCCTGAGCCGATTATGAGTATTGAGGAAGGCATTATTGGAATGTCTATGAATCGTCTTGAGGTGATTGGGAGGGAGTGTTGTCGTGCTTGACAGAGAATTTGCGTATTAATTCTGAAGGTGCCAACGTCTTACTAAACGGCATCTATATAGGCATCTTCGACATTCAATTGCTTGTTGTGATGTTTAATTCTGTACGTCAGTATAGCATTGCCAGAGCCAATCGGCGTGGGCCTCAGCTCGGGTCCTTTGCGTGTCCGTGGGAAGACGCCCGAAGGCGATGTGCTTTGGTGTCGACACGGACGGAGAGCGTCTTCATCATGACGATGCAGTCTGCCATAGCAGGTACAGAAGAGATCTCGCGCATCGAGATCACAGATCGGACATGTGAAGGTGAAGATGCATGTGATGATGGTGATGAACGGAAGGAAGTGTTGTCGTGTGAAACGTGCCTGGCATGAGTTCGACAAAGCTTGGCTCTGGCTTTGAAGCTTCTTTCTCGCGGCTCCTTCTTTACAACTCACACCACACATAAACACACACGATACGCGACACATCGACACCATGGCGGCTCCTAGCAAGCAACCCCCGAAGATCATGTCTACGCGACTGGCAGGCATGAAGTTCATGCAGCGTGGATCGCCTTCTTCGCCTGCCACCCCGTCCGAACCACCATCGAAGCGACAGCGACTCTCGAATGGCCTCGGAACACCGACGGCAAGCCCGAGCGAAGCAATCGAACGTGCCGCCGCGGAAAAGGGTGATACGAAGTGGTATCTGAGCTTCAAAGCCCCCAATGCGCCTGCCGCGCAATCGCCTTTGCGCATTGTTTCTGCTGGATACGCAGCGCTGGACGCGCCGAGCAGTCGTGCTGTCGATGCCGAGGACAGCGATGGCAGCAACGATGAAGTGCCAAAAGTGTCCGGCAGGATCAGCTATGGCAACTTCAAACGCGCCACACCAAAGCCAGCAAAGCCAGAGGAGTCGGAATCCAGCTCAGGCTCAGATTCAGACAACGAAGACGATGAGGATGACCCGACCGGAGTCAACGCGTTGATTAATCAAGGTCGCAAGGAGGCTACTCAGCGCGCAAAGGCCGAGCTCAAAGCGAAAAAGGAGAAAGACAACTTCGAATCGCAACGTTTGGCGCATGAGCGCCGGAGAAAAGAGGTAAATCTGAACGACATCACCAGCATATCCAATTCTGGAGCCGGAGGAGGCGGAGGTTTGGCCAACATGGTTTGCCATTACTGCAAAGGAAAGGGCCACAAAGCGGCAGATTGCCCGAAGAGCAAGTCGAACAGAGGCATATCAAGGCTGAGGAAATCGTGAAAGACCTGCCATGGTTGAGGAACATCATTCACGCCGCGTGCACCGGACGTAGATTCGTGGCGAAGACCGAGTTGTACTACGAGGTAAGCACGATCGTCTGACTGCTACAATCTTGCCCCGTGACCACAGCTGTAGCCCTTGTCCATGAAGGGCGCTCAATGTTGACGCACTCATGCATATTTGCAGGGCGGTCAGTGGCCTTGACACAGACGATCATTATAACCATTTCATGCTAGCCAAGACACGACAGTCAGAATTATTGGCACTGCATTGGCCTGCTGCTCGTCTTTACAAAAGACTGGTATGGCAATCAGCATCGCTCCTCGTGGATAGTGTACATCTACTGCACCCATTGGCATGCACTGTGCTTGTAGTGAAAGCTGCGCCGAGAGACGTCTTGGCCGAGCATTTTCCATTCGCATGGGCTGAACTCGCCAGGTTATCCTTCTATAGCCACATAATCAATGATTTAGTAGCAGCCGCTCTATCGGCGTTCTTCTACCTCATTACCATGCCTATCGTCATCGCACGCCGCTTTCCGATAAGACAACGCGATCGAAAAATCTTTGTCTAGCGCGACGGAAGAAGCCAGCTTTATCGGAACTCCACATCCGACGCCCTCGTGCCTTCTTTCTTCTACACCACCTCATCGGAAGCTGACGAATGCCATCACTTTGCACATCTAGCGAAACGTCGCCGTCTCCGCGTGCACAGATCCAGAATCTGTGACCGTAGTGGAGGTGGCAGTGTACACGATCCTTTCACCGGCCTGGCAACGTTAGATCTGAGATCATTACCTGATCTTAATACCATTACAAGGGAGAAACGCCATCCATTGGCATCCGACACGTCCGGGTCACCGAAATAACGACAAAGTCACTTTGCCCTCAATTCCACATTGGAGCACTGGCTCATCCGATCTGGCCTCGGAGACATCATCCGTGAGCGAGAACACCCTCACCTGAGAATCGCACATCGATTGGATCCAGCACAGCATTCTGGCGAAGCTCTTATCTCATCGACAGCATGGATCCTGATCCCGCAGTACCACCAGAGAAGCGACGTCGACTAGAGCGTGTCGCCGCGGCGTGTGACCTTTGCAAACGTCGCAAGGTGAAGTGCGACGGCGAGCAACCATGCGGGTATTGCAAACGGAAGCATCGCGCAGACACCTGTCACTTCACCGCTCCAAAGCCGAGAATTCAGATCCGTTCCGCAGGAAATACTCCGAACAATCCCGAGCAAATAGCTACAGGTGAGACTTCTACACCTCACGCTGGTCGAGATCGGAGCTATAGCGAAGGAGCCTCGCGCCGACCACGGACTCATGACGGAGTTCCAGAAGTTGGAGCTTCCCTTTCGCCTACAGTCAGTAGGAGCGATCATCAAGAAGACACCGTCGTGCCTCTAGAAGGTCGTATCCTGCGCGATGCTCAAGGAAAGGTGATCTTCATCGGAGATTGTGCACCTCTGTCCTTTCTGCAGACCGTGAGGCATCTGATTGCATCAGAGGTTGATGCTGAAAGCATACCTTTACAAGCCACTAGAGACTCCATCATCGAAGTCGTCCGGCCAAGCGGCACCAAGGACACACATCAGTCACTCACTGTAGAACTGCACCAAGTTCAATCCCTTGTGCATGAATACCTGGTGGCTACAAGTGGACTAGCTGATCTCTTCGATCACGAAGAACTACTCAAGGAAATCAAGACTTGGGCAAGCGGATTGACGTCGCATTCTAACGATGCCGCAGCAGCTGTGTTCTTCTTAGTACTGGCTGTGGGTGCTCAAGAAAGCCCTCAAGCCGAGGCCTGGTTTAAGCATGCAAGAGAGATTCTGTTGAAGAATATGACAAGCAGTATGAATGTTTCCACCGTGCAAGGTTTTGCGTTGATTGCAATATTTATGCTGAGAGCCTTTCAACCTAATGGGGCTTACCTGTACTTTTGTGAGCTTGCGCTTCCTAGTCCTTCGCGTTTGTGATACTGACAAGGCGGCAGCATTGGCGACACGAACGGCATATGCTATTGGACTGCATCGTACAGAAGTCAACGCTTCTTTTGGTGCACCTCTGAAGATTATGAGGTATGTTCTGCAGCATACTTCGCCTAAGTCGACTTCACCTCAACTTGAGCGCCTTGCCTAGAGCTGCTCTAGCGCCCTCGAAAGGGCAGTCGCCATAGGCCGAGCTAACATTTTGCTCAGGGATCGCATCTGGAAATCCCTTCGTGTGATTGACATCTTAATGAGTAACATTCTTGGTCGACCACCTTCAAGCTCCGACGTCGACTGCACAGTCAAATACTACGATCCGGAAAACAATGGCGATATTTCATCGCACCTTCTTGACGCTAGTGTACAAATGTTCATGATCATAGAGAGAGTTGTCGTCGAAGTCTACTCACGCAAACGAATCTCACTTCGAATAGCCGGCTACGTCTCCCATCAGCTCAAAAGCTGGGCTTCGATTTGGTTGCGACCGCTTTCGGGGGTAGCTCGAAGCGATCCCAACAGTACGAGGCGAAAAGCTATCGTAGGTATGTGTTCACTCATTCACAGCAAACATGTTCACGGTTGACACTATCCATTGAAAAGGAACCTGCTCTACCCTCTGCTCTTACTACTACGGCATTATGCTCCTCACACGACCTTTCCTTATTTATGAGCTTTATGAATACATGGGACACAGTGCAACCCTCAAGAACAATGGTGGCTCTCAAGCAGACCATCAAGAAAAACGGAAGTACGCGGATGCTGCGCTCGATGCTGCCGCGTCTTTTGTCGAGACGTTGCAGGCCAACATCGCCTTGATGCCGTTTAGAATGCCTCTTGTGGTGTAAGTCAAAATGCTGACCTTGCGTTTGCTGTACTCTATAGCAGAGAAAGTACTGCGTACAGGGCTCCCTTCCCTCGCTAACGAAAGATTCTAGATCTTGGCTATTCACCACCTCTCTAGTCTTGGCTGTGGGCGTCCTTGGTCGATCTGGCTTAACTTTCGAAGAGACTTGTCGTGCTTCAATCCGTTGTCTGGACTTCTTTGGTAAGTCCTGGCGCAGAAAATCAGTCAGAAGCCGTGCATTGTACTCTCTCCACGCTCTGGGCAACATTTCAAGTCTTCGACTATGCCACGAAATAGTCTACACAATTGCTAATGCTTTACACTTCCAGGCAAGGCAGATCCTCACGCTCGACAGTACTCGCTTATTGTTCAAGCCTTGCTCAAGACAACAGTTTCGCATGTAAAGAAGAGAGACTTGCATCTACGTTCGCAACGAAAACAAGCGTCATCACAATTATTTGGGATGTTGGCACCAGACTCCGACGGGTCACAACCGGAGATGAGAGAAGAGAGATTTTCGTCTCCACACGCGGACGGGCCTGTTCCACAGCCTCCTCTACCGCCTGATGCGACAGGCAACGTAGCATCAGCCGACTGGACTATCTACGATGCCGACTTCTTCGCACTTCCATGGCTCAATGAGACCGATCAGGGTCTTCAAGACTTCCTTCAACCTGGAACTCATAATCTAAACGGCGCATCTGTGGCCGATATCCCGCTCTTTCCCATGTATGACCAGCAACTGGGAGGCGGCTTCTTCTAGATCGACTCCGCGACCTTATTCTATCTCTATGCAAATACGCACCCCATGCAATTCCATGACTCTCGCTGTCGTTCATCGAGCGACTGCTGCTTCGCTCGTCTCATCTCTAGATGTCCGCAAGAATGGTATCAGCTTCGTACCACCAGTTCCAACAAGCTCTTGGGTCTGCGGCTTCTCCGACGCCAACTTCGTCGAAGCCGACGCGATGTCTCTCCGATTCACACCATTTACCGGCTTGGGAGATCGACTCGGGATGATGATGTACCTGGTGACAAGCGCGATGTGCTTGTCTCGAAAATGGCTCAAAGCCGAAACCGCATCGTTGAAAGCGGTCAAGAGCTCCTTGTTGTCTTGATGGCGGTCCACATACGGTCTGATGTTCGCAATCGCTTCAATGTCATCCAGGAATCGGGCGTGTGGTCCAGGCATATACCGCCTCATCTCTGCGTGGAATCCATTACACCGCGAATGATCGACCGAAAGTACCGCATCGAAGAACTGGAGCAGCGAACTCTGTCCGTTACTTCCTCCGCGATATTTCCGCCAGGATCCTTTGCCATCGCCTTCGTCGTAGAAAACACCATTAGGCAATCCGGCCGACTCCAAGTTCATACTCCCCGCAAGGAAAGGTCGGATTGTATGGTAAAATACCATCGGCCTACAGCGCTCATCCATCCGCTCGAGAAGGTTACCGATGTCGATCATACTCTGCCGGAAGTATTCTAGACTGTAGATTATGCTTGGCACATCGTCCATCTCGACAGCCTCCATGGCAGCGAGCATCGTCTGGATGAGTGGTCCGGCCCTGGCTTCCATGGCGTTCGAAATTATGAAGAACCAAGACTCGTCTTCCGTACCCGTAGCTGTATGCAATGCGACCAAGTCATCCGGTTGTGTCAAATCTATGCCGCTACGGAGAGGTCTGTAGTTCCAGAGGTTGAGCGCGGCGTAGGTTGCGATCGGATGGACTTCGA
Source organism: Pseudocercospora macadamiae (assembly GCA_012978405.1). Lineage (NCBI taxonomy): Eukaryota > Fungi > Ascomycota > Dothideomycetes > Mycosphaerellales > Mycosphaerellaceae > Pseudocercospora > Pseudocercospora macadamiae. Next base: position 598,030 of record WRNY01000018.1, on the reverse strand, counting down.
GGTGTTCTGCTGCCCGCAAGAAGGGCACGGCGAGTTGAGGCGGGAGACGCTGTTGCCAGTTAGTATCATCACGTCTTTCTGAATCATTGTCAAACTTACCTCTGACGGCTCGGGACCCGCCCAGATATAGCCCTGCGCCATCACTGCGAGCATCGAGTAGGCTCGCTGCCATTCCGCCTCGCTTTCCAGGAACTCTATACTCAATGCCGGCATCTCATCGACGACTTGTCGGATTTGTTGCAGCTCGATGAGTTGTGGGATCTCCTTGATGACGTTCTCCCATGGCTGGTAGTACGCATGTGGTAGTCGCTCGAGAGGGTACTCTGCTGGTAGGAAGCCATTCTGCGAGATACCATATGATGCAAGCGCTGCTGGATTTGGCAACACATTGATCTTGTGTGGGCTCATGGTTGATGAAGTGTATGCTCGAGTCGCTAATGCTAGGGGAAATCCGAAAGTCTATGTCTTTGGTAAGTACCTTGCAGCCTCATTGCGAAGATCGATCTTATGAAAGGCTAAAGTGCAAGGCCTGTTCACCAGCGATGGCGTCTTGTGCAGGGGATCACGAATTGCATGTGACGGAACGGAGTGTCGGAGGCGGAATTAGAGTTGTCGGATAGTGACGGGCCATTGTTCTTCACTTTGTTTGCGCTTTACCGAGTTCGGAAGGTCACACCGTAGCTTGGCATCGGATCTGCTTCACGAGGACAACCCTAAGTCACCATCTTCGCCGCTCTTCAACACGTAATATATATCCTGATTTCTCACCGCATTGTGCTGTCAACTTTACTTACGACCGCACTCTGTATCCGACGACATCATGGACGCGACTTCCGCTATCAAGAACCTCCGCCAAGGCCAGAAACCCGAGTTCCCAGCAAATGCTGAGAGTCTCGAGTTCGCGCAGTCCCTCGACAATAGCAATCAGATCCTCAAGACATTCAGAAAAGAATTCGTGGTGCCGACCAAGGCTCAACTCAAACGCAAGACTCTTATCGATGATGCATCAACAGCCGCAGCCGCCTCGAGTCCCGAAGATGAAAGCATCTACTTCTGTGGCAACTCCTTGGGTCTTCAGCCCAAAGCGGTCGGTGAGCATCTCAACGCATACCTTAAGACCTGGGGCTCAATAGCAGTCGGTGGCCACTTCACACAGCTCAACGACTCGCCCATAACGCCTTACCAAGATATGGCCGCCGCATGCTCCCAGAAGATGGCCGATATCGTCGGCGCAAGCCCCAGCGAAATCGTAGCAATGAACACCCTCACCATCAACCTCCATCTAATGATGGCCGCTTTCTACAAGCCTGCTGGCAAGAAAACCAAGATCATGTGCGAATGGCGACCTTTCCCATCAGACTGGTACGCCATCGAATCGCAAATCGAATGGCATGGTTTGGATCCGAAAGAGACCATGTTGACCGTCTCGCCCGACGAAGGGAGCTACATAATCACCACCGAAAAGATCTTGTCACTCATCGACACCCACGCCGACGAAATCGCTCTCATTCTTCTGCCAGGGATCCAATACTACTCTGGCCAACTCCTCGACATCCCAACCATCACCTCCCACGCCCGAAAACACAACCTCACCATCGGCTGGGATCTCGCACACGCGGCCGGAAACGTCGAACTCAAACTCCACGACTGGGACGTAGATTTCGCTTGCTGGTGTACATACAAATACATGAATTCCGGAGCCGGAGCTGTCGCGGGAGCTTTCATCCATTCAAAACACGGCAACAACGAACATAACGTCGGATTGAAAGGCTGGTACGGCCACGACAAATCCTCACGATTCTTAATGAACAACCAATTCGTCCCAACCCCGGGAGCCCAAGGATTTCAATGCTCGAACCCAAGCATCGTCGACTTAACCTGTCTCCTCGGTTCCCTCTCCGTCTTCTCTCAAACCACAATGTCGGATCTCCGCAGCAAATCCCTCCTTCTCACCGCATACGCCGAGTTCCTCCTCTCTCAAATATCGCAGAGGCAAGGCGAGGATAAGTTTGAGATTATTACACCTCTGGATCCTAGGGAACGTGGAGCGCAGTTGAGTGTGCTGTTGCAAGAGGATTTTATGGAGGATGTTAGTGCGGCGTTGGAGAAGAATGGGGTTATTTGTGATAAGAGGAAACCTGGGATTATTAGGGTTGCGCCTGCGCCGCTTTATAATACTTTTGAGGATGTTTGGAGGTTTATGGCGATTTTTGAGGAGGCTTTGAGGGGGAAGGAAGTGGAGGAACCGAAGCAGCAGGTGTTTGAGCAGCAGGTTGAGGCGAGGTTGTAGGAGGAAGAAGGGGATTTTTATGACTGCATTGGAAAAGGCGCCTTGTGATGAGAAACGACAGTCTGGCAGTGTTTGATTCCTCATAGATGTAGATGTATAGTCATGATGAAACGATGTGCTGTACGCAATACACCTTACCATGCCATTATAAGCTTCCAAGAAAGTCTGGTACTGAACCAAACACCCTCTCAATTGCCCGCACATGCACACTTCAGTATATTGCCACTTCACCATCACCATCATGATCAATTCACAACAATGCTCCTCCTCGTAATCCTCTCTCTCTTCTTCTTCCTCGGCAGAATCCACGCCCTCCCAATCCCAATCCACCACCACTGGCTCCCACGCGTATCCCTAGCTCTCTACAAAGACCCCCATTGTACTCAATTCTCTCAAAAATTCAACCTCACGCCTCAACACAATGAAAGCCGCATCGAACGTTTCGGCGGAAGTTGGGATACGAAGGTCCCGGTCATCGAAGGATGGTTCAAGATTGTCGGATCACCGAGATTAAAGCATGCGAGTATTGGGGAAGTGATGTTTGGTGAGTTGCTAAGAAGCGTGATTATGTGCCTAGTGTGGGATTGACCTTTTTGCTTTCAGGCACAAAGAAGATTGCTTGGAAGGCGAATTATACTGATCGGCCGAGCAAAGGGATTGGGGTTGATGAGTGTCATGTATGGGAGGGAGGAAGGCATGTGAGGATGATGTTTGATTTGGAGGGAAGTCGAAGGACGCATGTGCGAGGAGGTGATAGGACACCTCATGATGAGCATGGAAAGATGCTGTCCGTGGATCATGTGGTGATTCCAGAGGTATGGGGTGTGATCGGTGTAGTCTGAATTGCGAGTTGTTGTGCATTCGCCAAGATGCTACCGACTTTTTTTTGAAGCATTGCTGCGAGCCTGTGGTTATCAGCATGAGTGGACATCTGCATTCGTTTGGTTCTGCTATCATGTGGATCTGAGATTCATGAGCACATTCACATGCGCGTTATCATACGTTCGTAAAATCGCTATGCAATGCTATCATCGTCCAACATGCTTCAGCTCCAAGTACCTCACCGGAATATAAGTTAAAGTAGTCACAACAAAGGTGAATTGGTTAGCAACATCACCGCCGTGAAGCAGCTTTGCCAACGGACCTTCGTACCACGTTTCATACATTCCCATGACCCATGCGACTATACCGAGTGCGAACGCAGTGCCTCCAGCGATTCCAAGAGGAAGTCTTTTAGGATCGTTCCAGCCTGCCAGATCATAGTTGCCGAAATTGCCTTTGCGGAAAATGTAATGTTCCGAGAAGACAATGACGAAGTAAGAGGTACACCAGTAACCTAGCAATGCCAGGAAGTTCTGTAGATACGTGAGGAGATGATTTCTTCCGGCAAGCGCCAGGGCCACAATGACGCCGAAGCATAGAATGGTCCAGATGATGCGCGGTACCTTGGCAAATGGCCTTGCGAATTGTTGACAAGATATAGCGGCAGAGTACGTGTTCATGATATTCATGTTGATGCCAGATAGTACGAGCAAGACCAGGATGAATTTCGCAAAGCCTTCAGGGTGGAGCATGTCATTGATCAGGTAACCGAGACCCTCGTTCTCATATGCATCTTTCCAGTCTGCTCGGTTGTTGAGTGCTGAGCTCACCACGCAGCCTGAGACCATTCCAATGGCGGTTGGAATCGCAATGCCAAAGGTCGTCATCAGGAAGACTTTGGTCCTATTGACGTCGACTGCATAGTGTACGTAGTAGTCTGAAGCAATGGTCGCCCAACTGGCAGAGGATCCGTAGACAATTGCAATCAGGCTGAGAATGGTTCCGCTGAGGTCTAGGCCAGTGACCGAGGAGAGTGATGAATTGTCCGCATATTTTCCAGTCATGCCAAAGATGATCATAAATATGATGAAGTAGATGAGCCAGGCATACTTCTCATAGACAAGAATCGCCCGCAGTCCAATGAAACTGACAGCGAGACTGCAAACCGCGATGATGATGATTCCGACAACAATGCTCACCCCTCCATTGCTGACCGCGGTCAATGCTAGACCTCCAGTAATGCAGCCAACGGCGCTCCATCCCAACTGTTGTATCGTATTCAGAGCCGCGATGATCTTATTTGGATACCAGCCGAGACTGTAGCGTCCAATAGAGATCTGTCGTAATCCAGTAGCAGCGCCCATGGTAGCACAGAAGCCAGAGACAGCGCCTCCCAGAATCGAGGCAAATATGCAGATAAGAATGCTTTGCTTCAACGACAATCCAAACTCCCAGCCAAGGAATCCCGTCGCGAAACAGGAAATATTCATTGTTCCCGAAGCCCAAATCAATGCCATATTGAGTTGCGCATGCCAGGGTTGCGGTTTCCGATCTTCAGGAAGCTTCCGATCAATAGCTTCAGACTCCACTCCGAGTTTCCTATCCAGAGCAGCCTCGAGATTCCGGAGTTTAGAGAAGATGCCATTGTCTTGCTGCACGGGTGTGCCATTGAACTGCTGCTCGTGATCACTGCTTGCCTCACGAGACTTCACCGTGAAGGTGGTAGCAGCAAGTTTCTCCTCCATGGTAAGAGGTCTCTGCAGCCGCTCGGGAGCCTCAGTGATGAGTTCCTCGGGTGCTCCATGCTGCTGCTGCTTTTCCACGTCCCAGACCATCTTGTCGGTTGAGAAGAGGTCGATGTCGCGCGAGCACCAGCGCAATGCGGGCCCGCAGAGTCAAATACCTGATTCGAGATTTTGACCCTGCCAAACTAGCTTTGAACGTCAATACCATATAGGAAAGGCGTTGAAAGCCTGGACGGATGCTAATCTGCTGTTACTCGATCACTATTCGGCGGCTACTTCCATACCAAAAATGTCGGTGCTTTGCGCACTAGCATGTAGACAGCGCCAAGACGACCTCACCTCAACTTATCTTCTACAGATCTTTGTATTCAACATTCGAAATTCGCAATTCTGATAATGCATTCTCAAGCTGGAAGTATTATGCAAAGAAGTCTTTTATACAAATTATACCGGAACAGAAACGACCTTCCTACAAAAATCCTTAACACGCGTTTGATGAGACAGAGTCGGCCAAATAGCAATCCAGTAACAGCCCATTAGTATCTCCCAAGCCTGGCGCACTAAACAAAAATGCTTATCAGCTGTATGCACGGAGCTCGCCAATGAAACTCGCGGTGCCATTTCTAGGCTTTTGCTGGCGCACTTTATCTCGGCAGGGCGGCAACAAGTGTGTTGTAATCTGGTGGCGGGTTTGTGCCCTGCAGCAGACGACGTTCGAGAACGACCGCATCTGCCCGAAGGGGTGCTTACGATCAATGCTACTTGATGACAACCATGAAAACCTGCATGAGTTGGCTCTTAAGTGATAAGAGGTATCATGTCCGGATTTGAATGCAGAGAAGGATTGATGCAACTTTGACTTAAGGCCATCAATTTATCGGCCTTCAATATTTTGGTTGCTATTGTGCTACATCTGTAGCATGAGTACAGATACTCATCTGAGCGATCGACAATACGATGCAATACCAATCATTACTTCCCCCAAATCATCATCATCAACGTACGTACATCAAGGGTATCATGCTACTGAAAACAAATCATACTTCTCTTCTCAACCTTCCTCACCCCATCTATCCAATTACTCATCACTATGGCGGCGTGTTGCAAGTCTCGATAGCGACAGCTAGGCTTCACACGCACCGTCAGCTTCTCAGACAGTCGTTTCTGGCTGGGTAGCGGCAGGTGCAGCAGCGCCATCAGTGACACCATTGGTGCCGCCGGCCTCGAATGCTTTTTCGGCTCCATTCGACGTACCTGGATTTCCATGGTAGGCAATATCAGCGTCGTAGTCTCTAAGCTTGAGGCCAAGGCGAGCTGGGTCGATGTTCCAGTGACCCCACACAAGTGCGATGGAGAATATTGGTTTCGCAACGAAGTCAAGAACACCGTAGAAGATCGCTTCAGAGTCTGGTGGGATGACGTTGCCTCCTTCGCTCAAGCCCCAAGCAACGGGGTATAGGGTCCAGACGAACAGGGTCAGGATGCCGCATTGGAAGTACACACGCAAGACATCACTGCCGATGTGGCGAGCGTGCAGGCGTCCTTGGCTGATGAGACTCCAGAATACGCCGAACATGGCGGCGCAACCGATGGCATAGTAACCCCACTTGTAGCTACTCTTGACGAGAGCGCCGAGCAGTCCAGTGACGATCATTATTTCGTCCAGGAATACAGTCCAGAGAATGGTCTGCCAAGGAAGACCGGCAGTAAGGAGAAGATCCAAAAGCAAGAGAGGCGTAGTGACGACCCTGGAATTTGATCAGCTTTCAACGTGGTCAAGATGAGTGTATATAAGTTCTTACCAGTCGATATAGCGCGCGTAGAAGATTTCTCGGTTCATGCCAGCAACTTTGGCGTCGCTGCGCTGGAACTCGACATCGATAGGCGTCCAACCAAGATGAGAGCCCATCGAGTAATAGGCCACAAATGCGGTCAGGTTGATGGCAGCCGAGATGTAGAAGAATACACGATCCGATCTTGGTCGGGTATAACCTGCTGCAATGATTCCAAAGCCGACAAATCCCATGACAGCACAGATGGCGAAGTAGAAATCGCTACCACGCTCTGTAATGGCAATGTCGACGCACTTGCCATTTTGGCAGTAGCCATTGGTGCGCACAGCATCGTTGCGCTTCACAAGGTGATCCATCTTGTCTATTGGCTAAGAGAAAAGATCTCGCAATTGCTAAGTGGAGTGAGACTGGTGATGGTGGAGAGACGGGAGAAGCTTTGGACAAGAGCGGAGGTAGCACATATACTTGCCAAAAACGCGCCGGCGCCCACATTGACTCCTCATGAGGTCAATCGTTGCCATGGCAAGATCGCAGAGCTCTAGTGACCTGGGTCGATATGATCGGGGTGTTGGGTTGTCCTCAAGAGGCATTCTCCGCTCTGAAGAACAGGACATGAATCAAGTCTGCCGTCATCAAGGTGGGAAGATGCATGTCGTCGACAGGGCAAGAGCAATTTATCGTAGAGTCTGAGCTGTATTGGATTGGCGGAGGCATGCCCGAGCACACCGTTCTTGTCGTTTCAAAGCGTCACACGCGGAGTTTGCCAATAAGCGATGCCAGTCAAGATCATGAGACCCGAAGCATGAAGTCGACATCTGCATGGATAGGTGCCGCGGAGGGCAGGCGGGAGAGGGATCATCTTCATGGGTAGCTGTTACCCCAGGAAAGTCCCCTTTAGATCATCAGTGAGGCTAGAGATTGGCACCTCTTCACGATGCTGTCATCGCGACTTGGCTCGAACATATAGATCTGACGTCCTGCGCGTGTTGCACCGAGTGTCGCGGTAGATGCAACCGAGCTGTGCAATTTGTGCCATGGTGAGGTAGCCGATTTGTTCGTGATGGAATCGTATCACATCCAGCGGTCCATGGTCAGGCCGGTATAGTTCATACATGGTATTTTTCTGCCCGAGCGGAGTCACTGTGAAGAGGAAATGAGGTGGCTGGTATGAAACATGGTTACCATTGTGACCATAGCGCTGCCGTCGATACCGCACAGCGCACGGCCGTATGAGGGAGATGCAGAGCAGTTGACAAGGTGTGTTGTGTGATGAAGCTTCGGAAGGTTCTCAGTCGTTCTGCTGAAGTGGGGAAAGGCAGTCTTGGCAGTCCGTGCTTTTCATGCTCCAAGATCAACTTAGCATTCATCGTGAGAAGGCCATCGCGATGCTGGAGTGAATGAAGTCAGCAATTTTACAATTTTGCGACAAATGACCTTGACCGATTGGCCCTGCATAGCTCTGTGTCTTACTCCGTACAGCTTTCACGGCGTCGCCTGGTCTTGACCTCTTGCTCTGTTTCCAATCAGGCGCCCACCACGCGTACATCTCTTCGAGGACTACAGCGTCGTGCCCTCACGAAGACTGCCATCATCATGGTCGAATGTATCATGCCACCTCGAAGACCAAAGAACACTTCCTCCTGCATACTGTTGCGAGTGTCGAAGAGAAGCTCGCTACGATGGCGTTCCAGCCGTGGCTCGATTCCTGGCGACCATTGACCTGTACGATCCAGACCAACTAGGTATCTCAAGCAGCATGCCAGCCGGTCCGGTGTCTGGTCCCAACGCGTCTCATGTCTCAGCTTGTATAGAGACCGCCAATTCCGCTTTCGCAGCAATCCAAACCGGTATTCCGTGGCTCAAATCATATCAGCTGATTACGTCCACTAATAGGGCCATAAGGACAAATCATCCAGGCATGGCCAGCCGTACTGCTTCGTCATATGTCCCTTTGACGTGGTGGTGAAATACCAGGCTGCGAACATCTTCGCCTAAGGAGGCAGTAAGCTCGCGCTGACAGGAAGGATCCGCCTTTGTATTGCACCACACCACCCTTTAGGCACGAAAGTAAACGTCGTGGAGGAGCGTGCCAGTGTGAACATGAGCGGTTCCCGAGCAAAATCTCAAAGGGGTGAAGATTCTGAGGAGGGGCAGGAACCAACAAAGATCTCGTGCTCTCGAGGTTGGAACGTCTTATCTCACGCGATAAGGCAAATCATGCTGCCTTTATGTAAATTGCTAACAATAGGCGTCTAGGCCGCTGGACAAGGCAATTCTCATCGGCACATTGATATGCCGGTTCGGCAGATGTACCGTTTCGGCAGTGGACCTCGTGAGTCGGCTCAGGTCTACCGGCAAGTCAAAATACGATCTTGTCGGGCTTCCACGAACCAAGTTCTCAGGGGCTTTAGCCTGAGTAACAACCTCACCGGCCACCCGGGTCTTTCGATGCCTAGAAGATGTCTGCCATGGTGGCTAGTGAACCTACCACACTGCTGTCAAGTGGTTGGTAAGATCCCTAGCCAGGAACAACAGCAACAAGACTAGGACTACGATGTCTGATCGAATGGCCCTGCTCTGCTTCTCCGTTGCTCGCAAAAGAAATCCACTTTTCGTTCCATATAATACACAATTGTATGACCATCATACGCACTTGAAGTGCACCGCTGATGGTTTGAAAAGTACTCATATACACTAAGTAGGTAATGTCCTCGGCCGTCAGCCTTTTCCCTAGCCCTATACCCAAAAGAAATGTTAAAGAATCATAGTCCATTTCCTGTTTGATCTTGTCCGCCCACACTCATCCGCCTTGAACTTGAAAAGCGCCTCCGCATTCGTCTGCATAATTTTCTTGAGATCGCTCGGTGCAACCATATCTCCCAAACGCCTAACAAAATCCGGAACCCTATCCGCCTCCACCAATGGATAATCATTCGCAAAAAGAATCTTGTCCACTCCCCAAGTCTGAATCGTCAGTGTCGTCACAGGCATAGAGAACAGCCCGGAAATCGAAATCCAGACCTGCTGCCTTAGCATCTGCGAAATCGATCTTTCCAAGCCCAGTAATGTCGGATTGAACATGCTGTCGAACCGATGCAACATCATCGGCAACATCTCACCTTGATGTCCCACAATCACTTTCAATTTCGGATGTCGATCCAAAGTCCCCGAAATCGCCAGTCTCAGCACGTGTACCGCAACCTCATTATGCCAACCAAACCCCGGACCTGCTAGCATAGCAGACAACTGGTCCGGCTTGCCATCAAAACTGTAGTACGCATCCACAACACTCTTATCCGGTGTCCCAGGATGCAAGAAAATCGGAACATCGAGCTCTTCGAACGCGCTTAAGATCTCGTCGAAAATTGGATCATCTAGGAATTTGCCTCCGATTGTGCCGTGTAACATGACTCCCACGAATCCTAATCGTAAGGCACATCTTCTTAGTTCTCGAACTGCGAGTTCAGGGCTTTGAAATGGTAATTCGGCCAAAGCTGCGAATCGTTTGGGATTCTCGTCAACTGCCCATTTCAATTCGTCGTTTAGTTGTCGCGTTAGAGCTGTTCCGGCTCCGGCTTCCATAGATAAGGGATTCACGAGTGCGGATCTTGATACGATTTGGAATGCGATGCCGTTGTCGTCCATGTCTTTGATTCTTTGATCTGAGACGTCTGCGAGTCGGGTTTTGGTGTAGGGGAAGAGTGATTCGATGTGAGATTGTTGATTTTTGGCTGCTTTGATTTTGGGTATGTCGTCGGGGAATCGGGTTTGTAGGTGTGGGATTGCGATGTGTTCTTGAACTCCGATGATCTTTAGGTCGGAGAGGCCTGAGGAGCGAAGGAAGGATGAAGTGGAATTTGACATTACTGCAGGCCGGGAGGCAGGTGGTGGTGGATAGCTAGGAATTGGGGCACGGAGTTGGAGATTCTTCATTGGACCTGGGACCTTCGGGAGTGGCTTATCGGGAGGTGGAGTTGGTTGCGCAAGGTTGAGTAGGTTTTGTGTGTTGAGCATGTCTTTGGAGTCGATCCGACTGACGAGTGGGCGGGCTGTGAGTGGAGTTTTCTCAGGATCTTTATCTCGACTTGAGCGGCTGCCATGGCTGCTACGACTCTCACGGCTGTCTCGAGATGGTCTGGCAGGTCTACTCGGCGTCTGTACGGGCGGCGGCAACGTCTGAGTGGTGGTATCCACGGTTGTGATCTTGTCGTGCAAGCTGCTGTAGGTGCTGGAAGTTTGACTCGGAGCACACGATGGTGATGGCAAGGGACTGTTAGGTCGTGCAGGATTGATATCTGCGACTAGCTTGTCAAAGATGCTACCTGGAGGCATGGATGTCGTGTTCGCCTTATTTGCCTTCTTGGTGGATGCATTCGACTCTCTTCTTTCGCCGGGCAGGTTGCCATTTAGAGCTGCATTTGAACCCCTCCGATACTCTATGGAGCTCGGAAATAGCGAGAATCTCGCTTGTGACTCCATAGACGACGGCTTGGATTCGGGTTTCGCTTTTGGGCTGACATTCACTGGAGGAGTATCGGGAGGTGGGCTAATTGGCATTTCTGGGATCGCCGTGACGTCGTCGTTTCCTGCTAGAAAGATAGGAGGCAAAGATGGCGGTGATCGATCTGGTCTCTCCGGCCGTTGCAAGTCCAATCCGCCTCGTGCAACTACTAGAGGTGCAGATGTCCTACCCAGCTTTGCTTTCTGCTCCATCTTTTCAAACCAAGAGGTTGCCACTGGTGTGGGGGTATTTGGAGCAGATTGCATCTCGCTTGGTTTGTCGGGTCGTTCAGGCCGCATTGGCCTTTGCTCCATCCTGTCGATTGCGGTGATCGGCGGCAGGGGAGTGGGAGGCTTTTCCAGTCTCGGATTCAAGTCCATCTTATCCAAAGGTGGAGGTAGCCAAGTTAGCATCGGCATGTTGAATTAGTGCTGATCTCTATATTCGCAGCGCAATGTTTGCGAACTTCGAAGTCACCTCGGGAGTTCTCATGATTATGCCTCTGCCTCCCTAGAGATTTGGGTTGTCGTATTCCGCTCTCTGTATTGGCTTGCTCGTGTGTGCCAGCACCAACCATGTGTTACATCTGTTCATCCAACCGAGCAAGCGATGATTTGGGTACTCTTCCACGGAACATGGTATATGAGTAGTCTGGAAAGGGTCTATGCATCCAAGCCTTTGGGTTCCGTCAACTCAAACTCTATTACAATGTGAAATGAGCTTTCGTACAGGGTATATCTGCATGGGTCATAAAAGTCGTGCATCCGGCTGTGCCTACCTTTCGCTTATTCTTTACAGGTATTCTCTTACTCGAAAACGCCGTGTCGCCGCTTTTTGCTAAACACTCAGCCAAACACTTCCATAAGAAAGTCGTATCGTATCTTCAATCCCATGTCGCGCGACTTTGCCGTGAGTTCGTGGCATCGATCTGCCAGAATTTCACCAACAACAGGAGTACCGCAATACTGTGGTTGGATTATTAGCTTTTCAGGAACAGCATATGCATGAGCTCTAGCAAGGGACCAGCGGAATCGGATTTGAACTTACAAACACTCCAACCTTCTTCTCCTTAATTCCATCATCGACTAAATCCTTGAAGTGCTTTTCCAGAATGTGGTCAAAATCAGGTCTTCCGAAATGACTGCGTTGCTTGAGTCCCGTGAGTGCTGAATAAGGCGCAGCCCTCGTTCGGTAACCATCGAGAATGTAACGGAAAACATGAGTCGAGATGTTCTTCCGCTTTGCTGTTATATGAGTATTGATGTTTAGATCTAGTTTGTTTTCTTTGGCAAGAGGGCCAGCTCCAACGATCGCTCGATTAAGCAGATCCGAGAACCACAACAGATCATTCTTTTCCCGAACGGACCAGTGAAAATCGACCCGACGCTCAGGATTGACGCAACGTGGTTGTGGGGAGTTCGGACCGGAGCCGACTAGATCTTTTTCTTTGGTGAGCTCGCTTGATTTCGTTGTCACTTGCGAGGGTCGACGCGAGCTCGCCTTCGAACCCCTTGAATGCGGCGAACGTGACCGTTTCCGTTGCTCCCATGGATCTTTCTGGTCTCGGAAGCTCTCTTCCAGGTCCGTGAGAATCGCAGAGAATGGAGTGATCCCGATGCCGCCACCGACGATTATCGAGTAGTCGTAGTCGTAAAAGCGCTGTGCAGGTGCACCAAATGGGCCATCCAACCCAACATGGATTTCGCCCTGCTTTAAGACATAATCTCGGAGCTTCTCGGTCCAGTCACCTTCGACCTTAATATGCAGTGATACTTCGTCGCCACGACAGGACGAGATTGTGAAAGGGTGCCATTGGAAGAACGAAATCTCCGGCACCTGCAGTAAGAGGTATTGGCCTGCTGAATATTTGTACCACTTCCCCTGCGGTTGTCTGCAGGTGATCACGACAGCATCTTCATGCATGACTTTGGCTTTGGCTGGTATCTTGACGCATCCTCTGACAAATCTTTCCAGACGCTCGAAAAAGACTAGACAAAAAGGCACCGCTACCCAGAACCCAAACATCGGAAATTGCAAGAGCTTTGCTGTACCATGCGCGCAAAGAAACCCAATAAGCGGAAACATCAGAAGGTGGCCGAGTTGGAAAATCTCATAGCTTCGTTTCCGAATAAAGGGCATGCTGAGTAGACTGATAGTCCAGAACAAGCCCAGAGATACGAGGCCAGTCCAGCCCGGGAGAGTCCTCACAAAGGCGGCGTAAGACATCGGTATCGGCACTCCAAGATAAGCAGCAACAGATTCTTGCCGTGCCGGACGCGATCCGGTGAGGAATGAGCCGGTCAAATGACCAATGGCATGAGTGGTGGCGAACAGCAATCCAAAGCAGCTCATGATGATGTGGAACTTCTGACTTAAGTCCCAGTTGATGAATCGGCTCAGGGAATAGCTATGCCTTAGCCAAGTCGAAAGGTGTCTGCTCATGCTCAGGAGCATAAAGACGAAGGTTGGGTAGACAGCACCAGCACTCAATTTGGCCATGATGACACCCCAACCAAGCGCGGCTCTTGCCTCTTCGTTGACGATGTAGATGCCGCCTTGCCAGAGCATGATCGCCAAGACTAGAGCAACAACGACGGCCGTGAACACGATGTTTGGTCCATGTACAGCCCAGTACGCTCTGAGACGTCTTCGTCTGGGAAGTTTGCGTTCCTGGTCCTTGTCCTCTTGATCGGTGTTTTTGGAATCGGAGGTTTTCTGGCTCGGAACTTCCCATGAGTGGACATGTTGGGTGAATTCGTCTCTATTCAGCTTGGAACCGCACTTCGGCATGATCGAACATAGGAAAGTGTGCAGCCCGTCTCCAGAATGGGCCCCTTGCTTCTCCAAATCTCGGCGAGCTGGGTGGAGGAGATGATGTTTCTGCAACTGCGGTGCGAGCTCTTCGTGGACCTCGTGCAACTTTTGTTCCAGCTCCTCAAAAGTGACATAGCCGTCCTTATCGCGGTCCAGATCGTCGAAGAAGTCGTTGATTTCCTGGTCTGTCAATTGATTATAATTTGCCGTCATTACAGGCGAGAGTCTGGAGATGACGGGCTCAAGGTCACTCATCGTGGCGGTATGTGAGTGAAAGAGTGAATGGAGATCAATTTCGTTACATGTGAAGCAATATCGTCATGCACTTATATACTCACTACATTCCTTCAGCCCTCCTCGGAGGCCAGATGCAAGCCATTGGGGCCAAGCATTCTTTCTTCTGGGCGATGCATGTGAGCTAGCGCTGCCAATCGCCATCTGTGAGCTCTCATACGAGCTGCTACGAGCTGTAGGCAGTAGAAGGTTGAGTAGCGCAATTCGGCAGCGGGACATTGCTGAAGGAGAGTCTTGGTTGTAGGAACAAGGTTTGTGAGTGAAGAATTGTGGCGTTCTGAATGACATAATTGCCAAGAAAACACGTGGACGAGCCGGGATTGCGCGCAGTTCAGCACAACATCTACACGACCCAAGACAGATGGCGTGGCAGACGAGGTTGGCTGTCTTGGAGGCGCAGAATCAAGGCACATGTCTTCCGTACTCCGTATAGAATCGGAACATACACCGAGATGGCCAGGAACCACACAATCGGATCACATCCGATACTGAATATGGCCCACCCACCTGGACTCCCTTGGAAACCGCAGCCTGGAACGAGAATATTCTAGTCAATACGAAGCAGCCGCAGCCTTTCTCAGACATCAATATTCAGATCCGTCAAGTCTTCGGCAAATTCTTCATCCCTGCCTTTCGCAGTCCACCACAGGAACCAAGGCGTGATGAGCATGAGCATTTGGTGCGCGAACCACCCCTTGTCTTTGACATTTTCCCATCTCTGCACTGCTTTCGCGACCTCGGCATCGGTTTTGGGACGCCGGAATGTTTCGTATGCTTCGAGAATTGCATTGAGAGGATGTTCCTGGTAATGGATCATCGCGCGACTGAACACGATCGCGTCTTCGATGCAGATCCCGGTTGATTCGCCTTGAGGAGGCATCTGAGTAAGCCTGTATTAGCACCTATAAGGCTATACGCTGTTTCACATTCGGGCTTACCGCGTGTGCAGCATCACCAAGCAATATGCATCTCCCTCCCGGACTGATCCACTTGCCGCCCTGAGGCAATTGGTAGACTGGGTACAAAGACCAGTCACCGGCATCCTGAACGAGCTCCCTCAATTCTGGTACTGCTTCGACGCTGAATCTCTCCAGGATCTCCTTCTTCATAGCTGCCTGATCCGAGCCTTTCAGCTTCCATCCTTCCCGGCTGCTGACCTCCGGTGTTTCGACGACGACAGATATGTAATGCTCCTTTCTGGCATCATCGATGTAACTGGCCATAAAGCTTCCCTTCCGAGAAGAGACGAGACCAGTTGTCTGCCATCTGAGCTGATTGGGACCTCGTACTTTCGAAATAGCCATTGATGCTGCGACTCCGGTGTAGGACGGCTTCCGGCTTGGGTCGATAAGGAGGCTGCGAACTGCCGAGTGAATTCCATCACAACCCAGGACAGCATCGGCATCTATCGATCCCCCACCCTCGAAAGCTACCTTGACACTCTCCGACGTTTCGTCGATGCTGATGGTCTTCTTGCCGAAAAGCACCTCTACATCGTCCAGGCGCCGACAGACCTTGAGCAAAGCAGCTTGCAGCTCTGCTCTCATGACTCGTTTCGCAAAGTATCTCTTGCCAATTTCACCAATTCCATCTCCATCCGGACCAGAGAAGTCGAGTTCGGCGGCCCTTTTGCCCGTGTATAAGTCGAAGATCTCGATTTTTTTACAATCAGCCCCGGACAACTCGCCCAGCACTCCAAGGTAATCCAGATACCGCAGTGCTTTTGGCGTAAGATTCACAGCACCGCCGATCGTCGAAGGAGTGCTTCTGACCTCAATAACAGTGATTCGAAGCTTCGAATCCGGCAGATGCTTCTTCAGTGCAATTGCGCTCGCAAGCCCAGCGATGCCAGCGCCGAGTATGGCGATATTCATTGCCATAGGATCCAGTGAGCTCAGTTGCTCGATGGACTTTATGATGAGGTAATAGAGTCGCAAGTTTCATCGTTTGCGAACATTTGATGCCAGCCTTCGCTTTCGCGTTCGCACTTCAGCTCTGCGGCCTCTGCTGCTTTAAGAAGACGCCACAAGACCATTCTATTGGCTGGACATTTAGTGCTGCAATCTGTAGGCGACGGTAGTATCGACCTCATACCGGAATCGGCCAGCGGACGAAAATGCATGTCCGCTCGCATTGACGCAGTAGGTGATTATGCCCCAACAGAAACACTAGGAGATCTCGCCATCTTGGCACTTTAGATGCTCCATACGACTGGCTCGCTGAATGTGATGGTAGACTCTTCCATCCTCAGCCCAACATTTACTGACAGCAAGCCTGGCCAGAAGTTTGGGAAATACTCATCGCCAACGGCATTGAACCCAGTTTCTTCTCCATCGCCTCCGCTTTGGTCCAGGTTGATTGTGCCCAGAGACGTCCGATCACTGAATTGCCCAGGGACGACAGACTTCGAAGTAGTGGTTCCAGCTATTGCTCCGAACACATCATATCCCTGTGGAACAGGAGGCTGGACTAGAGTTGCGTTGATGCCCAGATAAGCATACAAATCTGTGCTGAATGGGATCTGCAAGATGCCGTCTAGCAATGGCGAGAATGACATTTGGAAGAATGGTTTAGCACTCGCCGGTCCAGCCTCACGCGGGTCTCCGGACGTATCGAATGGATATATCTTGACGCTCTCACCACCGTCTGCATCGCTGGTCCAGTCGAATCGGGCAAGATGCTTTGGGATGTTCCAGTTCACTCTGCCATTCCAGGCTGTGTATTTCTGGCTTACGTAGATTCTGCTGACTTGTACATTGCTGAGTAGTGAGCCGTCCGGACCAGGGTAGCCGAAGAATCCAGGCACTATGAGGAACTCATCGTACGGGCCGACGGGACTTTCTGTGTACCGTATTACTTGGATCATGCCCAGATAGCCTTGGTAATCACCAGCTACAGCAGCCGGATACTGTCGCTCTAAGGGTGGAAAGGCTTTGGTTGGAAGCTTAGAGTTAAGCGGAATGCCCAAGCCTGGAAGCAGGAAGAACGAGTATATTGTGCCTTTCAGTGTCCATGGTGGTAATTCTGAAGTAATTGGCTCCGGGGACTCGTTTGTGCAGACCATGCAGGCCTGGGCTGGTCGTGCTGTGGAGGACAAGGCTGCGAGCTGTAGCAGAAGGTTTAGCAGGCGCATGTTGCAGGCTGTGCTTCGGATCTGAACGAGCTGAGAATACGTTTCACATCGAGAGAAAACGAAAGAGACTGCTTGAGGGCTGGAAGATGCGCAAGTCCAGGAGGAACATACCGAGGCACTGCGCAACTTCACTAGCGAGGAGCGAATTGCTGTACTCCGTAGAATGAATTACAAGGTGTGCCACGTGAATGTATGGATAATCCGCTGATTAGCCGCTAATCGACATTGCACTTACAAGGGTGAGCAGAGAGGTATGGCTGCAAAGCCGATGGCGATCAGGATTAGCACAGGCGACAGCCATCTCGCGAGTCAGATGAAGAATAGTCGGACGTGGTGTCCAGAGATGAACCGCGATAGCATTAGCGCATGGCCAGCCTGATGTACGGCCGGAAGTCAACCGTGCTAGAAATCTTGATGCTGTCGATGCAACTCAAAGGAATCCATTCGGCAATGTCGACGTATTGCTTCTCCCAATCTTCCAAGAATGCAGTGGATGGCTCGCCGCTGACATATGTGCAGCTAAAATACAGAAGTAGGCTGTGGTAAGATCGATTGTCGGCGTGCGAGGATCTGAAGAGGGAGGATTCGATTCCGAGCAGAAGAGGTCGATCTGCATCAATGCCGGTTTCTTCTTTCATTTCGCGAATCACGGCCGTCTTTGGGTCTTCGCCAAGATTGATACCACCACCGGGCAAGTCGTACGTGTCGCCAAATTGTCGCAGAAGCAGGACCTGTTCTTCTCTGATTGCGATCCCGTAGGCTGCGGGACGCCATTGCAGCTCGGCCATGGGTGTCTCATGGACGTTCCCATACACGTCGAGACAAGACACTGTACTCATTGTGTTCCGATGATGGAATTGAATAGATGGAGTAAGAAAGAGGGAAAGAGGAGGGAAGCAATTGCATCTCGTCAGACCTCGGAAATGAAGTTTGCCAAGACTCCTTGACGGTTTGAGCAAAGCGACCTTTCGCGCCGCTCTCGTATTTCCTCTCGTACTTCTCTCGTACTTCCTCGTTTTCAAAGTTCTTCACCATGCAACGCGGCGCGTTTCAATCTCATCATCTACGCTTGTTTTCACCTACCTAGCACTGTGCCGACTTTCGCGTTGCCTCCATGCGCTGGAATCTCTCTGTACAACGCTCGATGACCGGTCACGTCAAGGCCGCTTCTCTGATCTGTGGAGGTCACTCAAGTGGCGACGCACTGGCGTCAATAGCACACACATCGACGTATAGAGCTGTCGCGGCATTGATCCATTCTTGCTTACCTCTAAACGAGCTGCCAGACGCAGATGAGGCGGCCACGCTGAGAAGCTTCATGCTTGTCAGAGCTTCACGATTGGGAAAAGTCCACACTCCTTCCAAAAGCCTAATAGGGCCTCGAAGGCTCGAATTGATCAGACCACCACCTCCGCTCGAGACTGCAGATGCGCTGCACAGTGTGGACCTTTGTGCAAGTTTCAGCTGAAACTGCGACAACGTGGCGGGCGGGGAGTTGGAGAGGGGCGGCAGAATTGTATCTGCCTTACCAGATAGCTGCCCGTGATCGCAAAGCAAATCCAGCACCTCTCATCTGTTTTCAGCAGAGCTTTCTATCGGCGCACGGTGCATCGCACCTAGGCCATGTCCTGGAAAGAAGAATGAAGAAATTTCTTGTCTTCAGTGAGGAATGTTTGCTAACTGGCGCTGGCAGGACAAGAATTGAGGACGAGCTTTGACCATAGCCTTACACGTCTCTGGCACGCCATACTACCATGATCTGGACAGCTGCACTTCTACACAGTAGCAGGCCATCAAAGTTCGTGACAACGGCTGCAGACTGGAAGCCACCAATTCTGATATGCACATGGCACATGAGAGCTGTGAGACTCAGCTACCTACCTTACAGCCATTATGCATCAGTACCACGAATGAGAAGGGAGTGTAGGTAATTCAGGAGTCTTGCATCAAAGGCCCAGACTGCTGGTCGCCCATAGAGGACATGACCTTCTCGTCTCCAGGCAAGCTCCGGCTCAGCAGGCTATCAAGTCGTGGCCGATCCTCGGGGGATATGTGAGCAGCCTCTCGTCCTCTAAGCGTCTGAACTGATACCTTTCATATCACTCTTGAACAGCGAGATCTTATTCACTAGTTCTGTCACTTGTACAACCTCGAGCCTTCCATCATGGCTACCCAGATTACTAATGATGGCCATGTCATCGCTCCGCTCAACATCACGGCACCTGCCCCGGTCATCGAGCTTAACGGTTTCCATTGGGGCACTGTGGACCACAAGATTGAAGGAGCTGAATTCGTCAAAGATCACACTTTCTCGCAACGTGTGGCAGATCCAGTTGCCAGACCGGCCGCTCCCCAACCAGATCCATCTGTCAGGCCAGCCGCTCCACAACCGGTAGCTGCGCCACAGTTGCCGCTCCCTGGAGCAGACGTGCCTGAGCAAGTAGAGTTCCAATTGGGGTTCAGACCGAAGCCTACGGACCTGCCTAAGGCCGCTCCGCCTTTTCCATTGACGTTGATGCAGGGTGCTTTTAATGGAAATGGCTTCAACTCGATCTTCCGACCAAGGTCAAAGATCGATGGCGATAAGTCCTCACAAGACGACTTCGTGGACCTCAAGGATCAGTCAATTGTGAAGACTGGAGGCGTTGAGCCGACGACCGTATCTCCATTTCGCGACAACATTCTTGAACTTAACCTCACATTAGAGCAATGGAGCTTTGGAAAGACGATAGGAAATGTTCCGAATCGTGGTCTGAATCAGAACGGACAACCGGATATAACCCTGCGAGGGTTCCCATACATGCAAACTGTTCAGGACGCCACAGACAAAACAACCGGGAGGTCAACCAGCGCTGACAAAACCGACATACATTTCGAGACCGGCTTGTTCCTCGTCGCGGAAGAGTGCAAAGTCAACCCGATATGTCCGTCTACAGTGGTTCGCATGGCGTCTATACCTCACGGCACAACCATTAATGCACAAGGTCTGGCCGGACAGAAGGTAGCTACCAGCACGACCAGTCCCATTGGAGGAGTTGCTGGTCCTCCGAAGTTTGAAGTACTTGACACCAGACCATTCAATCTAGACAACCCCTCCAGCCCCATCGCGGACAAGAAAACGGGCATCAGTCTTTTCAACAGCATGGATGCAGACAATAAGGCCACGTTCAGAATACCGCAGGATCTGAGTGCATATATCAAAGCAGGAACTATCAACAAGGACATCATACAAAACCCGAATTTGTTCCTCGCGAATGCCATTTCCGGCCTGAACATTATCGACACTATCACATTCACAGTCACGACGGGGAAGCCGGGTGATGCCAACAATGGAATCAATGGTGGTGGAACTAGCAATATTGCGTTCCTGACTGGCCTGCAGGCGCCCAATGCTCATGTCCCTTTGGTCAAATCGACATTCTGGATCGAGACAGTTGAATATGAGCTCAACGTCGGGAGTTTCACAAATTCCAAGCCACAACTTTTCCAACCCGTTTTGCCTAAGTTCAAGGACGGCACGTCTTTGGCACCAACACCCGACTTCCTTGTTTTCCCGCCGGCCAATCTTCCTACCCAGCCGCAGAAGGTTTTTGTTCGAGGAATTCAGATTCAATACTCCCAGACTGTGATTTTGAACTTCGCCGGTGTTAGTTGGCCGCATGTCAGCTGTGCTACGCTGGTTCCAAAAGATCCACAGCCTTTCCAGATGAAATGATGAGGAAGCGTTGGATGAGTGTCATGACCACACAATCTTTTGGAGACATGAATTACGATGTAATGAGTGAGTGAGGCGTTGTGCGGTAATCTATTGGGCCTAGCTTTAGTCTTCGGTATGGCTCCGATATTATGTTCTCGAAATGGCAATCTGGTGTAATCGGATCTTCAACAAGATACTGTTCTCTTCCTTCCAATCTCAACATGTTCCACATTCAAGACTGAATACATGTAAGATTCACGCCGTGCTAACAAGTCTCTCGTGGAGCAAACGTCATCTTCAAGCTTTGCCAAGACTGGCTCCTCCTGTGGATCATCTTTCACGACGCGACGCGGTTCTGCTCTTCTTCAACACTCATCATCCTTTTACTGCGTCGAGATTCGCGTTGGAATCACGCGATCCCGTCTGTGCGTACAGATTGCCTGAACATCGTTCACGCTTGCTTTGCGATATATTTCAAGAGGCTTTTGGACATGCCGCTCGAAAACGCTTCTCTGGACACACTACCCAGGTGGCCACGCACTGGCGCAAATGGGACATGTCCATACATGATGGAGCCTTGAGATCCAGAGATTCTTTGCTGTGTGGTTGTCACATGTCTTCATATCTCGACCAGAACAAGTTTGACTCCCATAACACCCATGTTGTGTACCCTGGCCGGGCAAGAAGGTTCTCGGCACTTGCAGCCAGTACAGGGCATTGATGAGATGGGGCAATAGATCACACCTTGTAGATGTTGCATCACACCTGGATGCGCATCTTACTATTCTAGACTACACGCCCTTCGACACGGGAAGAGACGGCTTACGAACGGCAGCACTAAGCATATAAGAAATCGAAGGCAGTCGCTCAACATGGCGTACATGGCCGGAGATGTCGAAGTCATGGACAAGCGATGGAATTTACCAGCTGACCCAGCCGACTTGAAATTACCGGCTGTAGATACCTCCAACTCGACAGAATTGGATTGGAGAGATCCACCACACCAAGGACAGCCGCAATATCGAGATGTCAAACGCGGTCTCAAAGAACGACATGTTCAATTCATTGCCATTGGCGGCACCATCGGGACAGGTGAGATCACAGAGTGTTTTGAACGTCTCGGTCTTCAGGACACTTACTGACCTTGCACCCTTTCAATCGAAGGGCTTTTTCTTGGCATAGGACGACATCTGGCACAATCAGGACCATTAAGCACTTTCCTCGGCTACATCTTCACGGGATGCGCGATATGGGGTATGATGGTATGTATCTTTTCGGCTGCTCATTGGTTCAGCTCGACCCTGAAATGAACTACTGACTGTCATTCACCAGCAATGTCTCGGCGAGATGGTGACCTGGTTGCCACTACCTGGTGCCATCCCTCAGCTCGGCGCACGATATATTGATGAATCTGTTGGTTTTGCGGTGGGGTGGAACAACTGGTATAACATGGGTATCACTACCGCAGCAGAGTTCTCCGCGGCCGCTACACTAATTGCGTACTGGAATGACACGATTAGTCCAGCGGTATGGATCTCAATATTCATCGTTGTTATCCTCGCCCTCAACGTGTTCGCAGTGAGCATATATGGCGAAGCGGAATTCATCTTTGCCTCAATCAAGATCATAACGATGGTCGGACTACTCATCCTGGCTTTGATCATCGACCTCGGCGGAGGTCCGAGCGGCGATCGTCTCGGCTTCAGGTATTGGAAGTCTCCGTATTCGGCCATGGCAGAGTACATAGGCACTGGCGACGCGGGACGATTTGCCGGTCTATTTGCGGGCTTCATAGGTGCCGCATTCTCGTACGGTGGCTCAGGTCTGTGCCGATCGGTTGTACTTCGAATCCTCTTTGGCCAAGTACTGATTCCGTCCTAGAGTATGTGGCCGTGGCGGCTGGTGAATCCAAGAATCCTCGCAAAACCATCCCGCAGGCAGTACGGAGAGTGTTCTGGGTATGGTCAGTCTACACTGCGGTTAAACCACCGGCTAATGTTCCATGAATAGAGAATTCTCTTCTTCTATGCTCTTGGATCGTTGGCCGTCGGCGTCTTGGTGCCTCATACTGATCCAAACTTAACGGAAAAGTCGGGTGCAGAAGCATCCCCGTGGGTGATCGGGATTCAGCGTGCTGGCATATCCGTTCTGCCATCCATCATCAATGCAGTCATCATCACCTCCGCGACTTCAGCTGGCAATGCTTGCGTATACATCGGTTCAAGATATTTGTATGCTCTAGCACAGCTTGGTCAAGCTCCACAAGTGCTCCTTGGGTGTACGAAAAGGTATGAAATGCGTATCAGACTCTGCAAAGCTTTGCTTACACAGATCGTGTAGCGGCGTCCCGCTTTGGTGCGTCCTCTCGACAGCCTCCTTTTCTCTACTGGCATACATGTCCGTTTCGTCAGGATCGGCGAACGTTTTCAGTTGGCTTACCAACATCTCCGCCCTTGCCAGTCTTCTCACCTGGTCGACCGTGGTTTTCGCCTATCTGCGCTTCTATCGCGCGACCCAAGTCCAGGGCATTGATCGCAGCGAGATGGCCTTTCGCGCGGTCGGGACTACATACACGGCCTATGCTTCCCTAGCATTCTTTGTAATTGTGATCCTCGGGAATGGCTTCGCAGTGTTCACAAAAGGCAACTGGGATACCAAGGACTTTGTTATTGCATATGTTGGCATTCCCATATACGCCGTGCTCATCATCGGCTGGAAGATATTCAAACGGACTCCTTTCATTCGAAGCCATGAAATTGACCTGATGAGCGGCAAGGCGGAGATCGATAGGCAAGAGTATCTTTGGGTGGATGACGGGCCTCGCAATGCCTGGGAGAAGGTTTGGTCGAAGGTCTTCTGAGTCTTGACATCGGCGCTGCAACAGAATGCGATGTATTTGTCTTGAATTAAGCCATGACTTTGTTGTTGGTTGACTGTCCATAACGTGCTGATCGCTTCTCAGTTTTCTGTCCTTTGGCAAAGTTTGGGAATTCCTCTCTGTCATGTGGTTCGTGCGCCTGCGCGACCGTTGGACCCGCTTCACTGAATGCATCACATCTCATTCGTGCCTTAGCTACACAACATCCGTCAACTACAACACTGACAACAGGTCGTCCGATTGACCGCCAAGAATAACACTGCACAATGGACTTGCCATCTCGAAACCCGCGTCCGGCAGGAACCCACGGAATGGCTGCCTCGACTTGCAACGATGGCCACGATCGCAACGGCGCACCAAACACAGTATGCCCCAGCAGCACTCTGCGCCACAGAGAATACGATGACAGTCACGATCCAGCAACGCATCTGCGCAAAATTCAGCAATGCTTGTACCGCGCGGGTGACATCCTTCAAGCTATTTTCTACGCCTACCGCGAAGCCGTTTTCGAGATGCCAATTTCCCGAGTCGAAAAGGACGAGGCAGGGAAGATTCACATCTCCACCAAGTACTATGGTTCCGACGGCGATGACTTCGTTCATTACCTACCACGATCACACATCAGTACTTCCGCGGATCGGCAGGCAGTTCTCTCGTATGATGCGTGCGGCGAAGCGCCAGGACATATGTTTGAGCTTATGAAGAAGTTGCTTGATGGTAAGTAGGGATGTCAGTATTTGCCTACCGCATCCGACTAACAGCAACAGGTCTCGACCTCAGCATAACCGAGATCCAAGTCCGTCTGAAGCAGGAGCAATGGGAAGTCGTTCGCCACTTCACCGACGGAGGACCTGAGCACGAAGGCGCTTTCAAGCATGAGTTGACAATCGTAAAGATTGCGCAGGGCGATGAGTATGTCTTCGATCTTGCCGGAGCTCAATACAATCAACATCGCGCTGTGTTGCCCTACAACGACTACAAGAAGAAATTTGAGCCGGAACTCATGATCAAGGACGCGGCATTCGGCCTCCGCCATGCGTCACTTCAGGCGGACTTGGAGGGTAGGAACGATGACAATCTCGACGACGAGTATGACATGCGAGTCGACCAGATTCAAGCACAAGTTGTACGCCGCTTGAACGCAGCTGTCGAGGAATGGGAGAAGAAGTATGGCAAGACAGTCCAAGACTTGCTTGATGAGCCGGACGATCAGTATGAGAAGCACAAGGCTTCGCTTTTGACGAAGACCGCGGATGCCATTAGGATGTATATGCTGGAGTGGAAGATGAGAGGTCATAAGCTTGAGCCGAGAGGCAGCAAGTTATGCTATACGGATAAGAGCACGCCTGTAACTGCTAGTGAAAGCGTCACGCCAGAGAAGCAGAAACCGAGTAAGAGTGAAGGGCCCGGAGCTGGAGAATGGGGTGACATCGAGGACGGCGATGATGATGGCGATAGTGAGGAGGCTACTGATGAGAGCGAGGACGACTACGACGACACGCCGTATGGTACTGGCACACAGTATGGATGGCTATGACCTGTCGCAAGCCTGGATTCTCACGGTGAATTTTGATGTAACGTGGAAGCTTTCGGGGGCTTGCCATACACGTGTCGACAACCAGGGTACCAGAAAAAATCGTGAACCACTTCACTTCTTGAGCTCACTTACTGCTCATTTCACGGATTCAAGATCAATAACTTTCGAGACAGAATGCCGATCTTCCGAAGATTCGGAGTTCCTCCTTTTGCTTCAGTTCAACCTCAGCAGAAGCAACAACATAGGACTGCCTCTCCAGCGCCGTGCCAAGACGTCCACCATGACCTTCATCTGCTTCTGCAAAATGCGATTCAGCACAGTGGATCAGCTCCGCTTTCACATGAATAAGCATGGCCACCAAATTCGCTGCAGTTGCGGTCGACTGTTCAAGGACATCAATAAAGTGCGCCAACATCGAAAGGCCTCTGGAAAACCACATGATGGCGCCACCCCCTACGAGACGTATCCACCCTTGCATCTCAAAGCGACCTTGTTATCAGGACTGCCACAAGAGTGCTCCGTTTGCGGTCAAAGATGCAGCAACGAGCTCGGCCTCCAAACGCACAAGAAAGCGAAGCATCCGGAATGCCCTACTTGCGGCCAGCACTTTTCTTCGAAGAACCAACGGAATGACCATCAGTATTCCACAGGTCACTGCTATTGTGACGAGCACGTCTCCATTTTCGAGACTGTTCGCAGCTTCAATGAGCACAATCGTGCGTATCGTCATACCACGACGTACGGGTGCATCGACTGCGATCGTGAGTTTCGTACTCAGTGTGCGCTCGATGATCATCTAATGAGCGATGGACATGCCGCCATTGCTGTGGCTGCGCATGAGCGTGTCAGTTCCGCTGGGGCTGAAGCTGCTGCTTCTGCGCGTGTTGCTGCAGAGGAAGAAGCCAACCTGAGATGCTATGCATGCCATAAGGACTTTCGTAACGCCTACTCCTGGAAGCAGCACAAGGTATCAGTCAAGCATAAGCCTCTGAGCGAACTTGGTTGCCCACTCTCCGTCAGCTGCAGCAAGACGTTCACCTCTCCGTCCGCTCTGATCCAACACTTGGAGAGTGGTGGGTGCAAGAGCGGTATGAATCGCCTGCAGCTGAACGTCTTAGTCCACCAGAACGATTCGAGTCGCCAGATCACATCTGCCAAAAATGCTGCCAGTATCATGTCCACTGCCGGCGATGCTACTTCGCTGCCCAGTATGACGGAGCTCACCACTTGCCTCGACGCTCTGTCGATCTTCAATGGTGGCGGCCAAGGTTCCCACACCCTGACCGACTTCAGCGACGTTGCGAGCGACGTCTCTGATTCCAGTGGCGTCCCTATCCATACACCCATCACAAGCCACAGCCGGTCGTCTTCTGTATCAGGTGGCGTCATTCTCACTCCCACCACATGCCACAGTCGCTCCTCTTCTATATCCGGCGGCGGCGTTGCCCTTACACCAACCACATCGAACGGCGAATGGTCCTTTGTAAATGGTAATGGCGTCACCCTCCCGTCAACAACGTCCGTCGACGGCTCCTCAGTCAACACCATGAGATACGATGTCAACCAGAAGGCTTGGCCCTGCATCGTCGCCGGCTGCATCAAGTCTTTCCAGAAGCAACAATCGCTGCTCGAACACTTGCAGTCAGCATTCCATGCACCGAAGCTATTCCACTGCCCAACCATACTGGCCGGAAAGCATAGTCTGAGCTTCAAGACTCTCAGCGGGTTCGCGCAGCATATCGAGGCTGGAGCTTGTAACGGAGGCAAGGAAGTCCTGGGAAAGATTGCTGAGATGTTTGAGGAGAAGATTGCCTTGATGACGGGTCGGAAGGTTAAGTTGTTGAAGGAGAGTGGCGAGGATGGTGTCTGAGGTACACCAGGTCCCCGTAGAAGGGTGGCGACACTTTCAACTTCAACCGGTCTACCTAATCCTCGTAGACCGCGAAGTAGTTAGAGGGCCATTGGGAACAGATCGGGGAAGAGTGAAAATGGTGTAAAACAGAAAGGATAACAGCACCGGGTGATTGGGTAGGAGGTCCAATACCAAGAGCATCATTCAAAGAACCCATGCTATCTGCTTTCCAAATCGGACTTGCTTCTTATATTACCTACAGATACATTGGGCGAAGCCTTCTCAAGTCGATACCTGCTTCCAACAGGACGTTCGACGCCAAAGCCCACACGGTACAGAAGAAAGTAAGTAGTCAAGTTGGAAGGCGATATACACTGGGGTAAGCTACGGAACCCGCCTGTGCGGAGGCCAAGTATACCCTGCTTAGTCTCATCATATGAAATCTTCTTGGCACCTTTGTGCTCTTTTGAAGTTGAGTTTCCACTAATCGCTGTACAAAAGTGCCAGGTCTCGCGTTGTCTTGGGTCTGAGTCCTTCTGAGCGAGATAGACGTTGACGGGCAAAAGTTAGGTAGGAATCGTACATCCATTGTTCAATGAGTGACTGTCTTTCCCATCCTGTTCCTGGCATACTCCTCTATCTTTTCTGTGAAGATTTGACTAGGTATCTGTCGCTGTACAGCTTTTATATATATCCCAACCCAACTTTTCCCCTTCCTCACACTCGTCACCAATATTTACATAATAATCTTACAAGCCACCACCCTCACTTTTCCTCCTCATCACGACTCCTGAGCAAGATGACTCGGCAAATTATAATCCGCATAATCCATATGCACAAACGCCCGATCCACAGTCGGTACACTCTCAATCACATACTGCAAACTCTCGCCCAAATCATGCGAATCCCTTAGACTAATATCCTCATCCAAAACGATATCGACCTCGACGTTCAGCTTATCGCCAGAATGATATGCTTGAAGGCCTTGGATCTTTTTGATGGTTTTGGCGAAGCGCATGGTTAGGTATAGTAATATGTTGCGTTCGTCAGCGGATGCTGAAGCACCTGTCAAATTGCGGATATGTTCGTTTGCTGTTCGGGCCCAGTTGATGATGACGTAGAGTGAGAGACAGATACCGCCGACGGGATCGAGCCACCAGATACGGGCGTAGAAGCCGATGAGGGGGAAGATTATTGAGAAGGTGTTGAAGACAACATCGGTCATAGCGTCTTGCGCCAAAGCTTGGACTGAGCTGTTCTTTATGAGACGACACCAGAACCAGCATGCTCCTTTGATTACGACGGTTGAGGCCATGATGATGATGGCCGAAGGTGTGAGCTGGACGATCTCGTGGTTGGGTGAGCGCAGTTTGGAAACTGCTTCCCAGCCGACTTGGATGAAGGCTGTGATCATGAGTACGGAGAAGACTAGGACTCCCACTGGTTCAAGACGTCGTCGTCCAATGGGGTATGCGTATTGGTCTGTGCGGGCGATGAGACGTGTCGTGACTCCGACGATGAAGGTGCTGAGGAAGTCTAGTGCGGCATCGACCAGGGATGCTAACACGGAGACCGAGGAGGATAGATATACGACGATGATTTTCATGATTAGAAGGGCTGTGTTTGCGGCCAGGTTGACGATGATGGCGATGGTTACTATTCGCGATTGGGATGACGCTTCTTCCTCATACTCGAGATCCGGTACCATTGGACCGCTTTCAGGGTCTCCAGCTGTGGAAGTTCCGGGGCTGAGGAGAGGCTCTTCTTCGCCATTTGCGTCGCTCTTGTTCGGTTTCCTGACTGTGTAGATGTCCTTTGGCGTCCTCTTGACTTTGGTCGGAGGCGGTTCCGCGACTCCATTACCATTGGCATAGAATCCACCATCTGCGTCTATACTGTCGAAAGACCCATGTCTTTCGGGATAGATGCGCTGAGGAGGTGAATTACCACCCTCGTCCTCTTCTATTGTCTCGGGCATATTCTCTTGCCATGGTGTTTGGTTGATCGCAGACGTCTGCATGGGCGGTTGTTGGTACTCTTGGATCAAATCATGCGGCAGACTGCTGTCCAAAAGGCGATCGATGTATAGGTAGTGTTGCACCAAGTAATTGATGCGTTCATAGTATTTCCGTATCCCCTTTTTCTTAATCTTCTTCAGATCCTCGTCTGACTTCCAGTACTGCTCCCATTGATAACGCGGATTCGTGTACCCGATCAATCGCTGACTCCGGACCTGAGGCGTATTGAGGATGCTTGCAGCATAACTCATGCGCCGAACCTGCTCGTCGCCACCGCCCCATGCTGCTACCGGTCGCAGTTGCGGGAATTCGAGATCCTTGGAGCCGTCACTGTCGCTTCGTTTGCGCAGACCATTCATCTCGGCCGCGCTCACACTGGCCCGGCGGTCCCAAGCCGGGCGCATAGCAGCCAGGTTTGTTGCGGAGCGCGCGGAGATGATGGAGGCGAGGTGACTACCGCGGGGACTTGCGAGAGGCGCATCTTCGGACGACGACAGGTGGAAGTCTCGCAGTGTATTGGTTCTGTGGCTGGACTGCTGGTGGGAGAGCGTGCGCTCCATTGCCGTCGGTCGTTGTGCCGAGGCAGGCTTTTGACGTCTTTGTGTAGAAGTGCTCCCCGCCGGAATGGAATAATTTGAAGGATAATGAACGATTTATGAGATTGTGTAGCGAGAGAATAGAACCGAGAGTGAAGACATGGTTGCTTTTCCCAACTACTGGAGTATGCAGCCAAAAACCCAGCTGTCGCTCACCAAAAAGTACTGGAGCTCACCCAAGCAAATAAGCTTTCCTCGGCACCGTCTCACAATGGCGTGCAGCAGATGTGCAGCCTCAAAACTCAATTCGCCTTGCTCAACGTCGTGGGGTATCAGCCTGATTTCTTCCTTCATCAATGTCATCTCTCTCCGTATCATGTGCTCTTCGGATGCTCGTCATGAGTTCACCTCGCTCTCGCTGATATCACTTCCACTCGTACCAGTTCAGTGGTATCTTCTGGTTGATAGCGTGACAGTCTTGATGGCACCCTTTCCTTCGAAATATGGCCGGTAGATCGTCCTGATATACCATCAGTAGGGCATTAAGAGAATAGTAAGTCGATATCACTTACACAAGCGCAGCATCTCCAGCTTCGACTCTGGCCTTCTGGTGGTCGTACTTCTCCGAAGTGCCTAGCTTCGCGATCTCTCTGACGTATGGGTTTGCGAGACCCTTCTTCGCGATGAGGTCTCTTGCACTCTCACCCGCATACTGCAGGATTCTGCTGCTCACTTTGCCTTTCGGTTTCGGAGCATCGTTGCTCATGGCGACATCTGATGTCGCTGTGGTGGGCGCTGAAAGCAGAAGAAGCTGAGTTAGCGAGTGCTTTTAGGCCACAAATGTGAATATGAACGAATGTGAGGGATGAGAAAGCAACGTTAGCTGTAGATACTCTACGGCGAAAGCAGCATGTCGATGTTTGACTTCTTCGTCAGTGTTTTTTGAATTTTCTAGAATGTTTTCGTATATTTCTGCGGCGAACTCAGAGAGGTCTAGCCGGTCCAAGAGATAGTCTTCATTTTGAGAAGACGTTTTGACGATGGCAGCTGAGAGCTGCCGTGATGCTGCTCCGGTATCTCACACAAGGCCGTTATCGCCGGGTTTGATATTGGTAGCGTCGCTATCCTCCTTCGTCGGAGCGGCGAGAATGACTGTGAGCTTGTAGATGACGACAAGGCTCCACCTCGATTGAGACATGTAGGCCCTTCTATGCTTGTCCGGAAAAGCAAGCGACTCTGGTGAAATTCCATGTTGCACAGATTTTCGCTATCACCGGAGCTACGCGCGTGGCTGTGAAATTGCAGAGGACCTTGAGGATCCACTTTATAGAGAGACGCGATAGAGATTCCATGTTCGTCCTTGAGGGAAAGCTGCTCTGGTTGGAGTCCTTGTATCCTGGATCGACGAAATGATCGGAGTCGCCGGCGTGACTGTGAACTCCCGGAGGACCTTGAGGATCCACTTTGTATAGAGATGCGGTAGAGACTCCATGTTCGTTCTTGGGAGAAAGCTGCTCTGGTCGGAGCTCTTGGATCCCAGATCGCCAGAATTATCAGAGCGGCAGCAAGTGAAACTCCAGTGCGCGTACACTTCAATGGTTGCAGTGCAATGCTTCGAAGTAATGAAAAGGATGTACTTACTATCGTCCATCGCCGTAGGCGCATCGGAGTGATACGACCGGCGAGCGACTTTCTGCGCGACGCCCTTCTTGGGTGGAGGCTGCTTTGCAGCTGCTTGTGCTCTCTTGTGGAGCTTGATGCACTCGCTCATGTGCTTGCGCTCGTCAAGACCGACATCCACTCGGATGCCGGCGTACTTGGTCTTGCACGCATTGGCGGAGCGCTCCCAACTATACTGCCCTTGAAGACGCTCGGCGACCGCAGCCCAAAACGCGCTCTCGTGTTTCATCGCTTTTGGCTCTCCTCCGCATAATTCTCGTACAATTTCGACTAGGTCGTTCTCTTCGATTCCGGCCCAGGGCCCCTTCTTGGTTGGTGCCATGGTTGCTGGAGGGTGTGGTGATCGGATTGTGCTGGTAAACGGGCGGAGCTCGAGGGAAGTGTTTTCAAATTGGACACCGTTGCGCTGTGGGCGCTAGCGCCGTTTGTTGCATGAGCCCCATGTATGTGAAAGTTGAGGTTGCTTCGATGTGACCGCTGAAACAAAACATTGCTTGAGACATCAAATCGGTAAACGCCATCAGAAGTCAGTCAAACAGCGCGCGATCATGAAATTGCCCAGAAGAGTCCGGCATGACTTTCTCTCAAGGTGTACCGCCTTGGTGCACTGAGTGCTATATGACGTTGAAGTTGGAGAGTATATTGAGCTAAGGAATCGACATACGCCGTCCTATCCTGTATCGAAGATTGGTGCTTATGTAGCCTTTCAGTCAATGCGACAGTGTACAATGCGACTCGAGGCGCAGAGGTATTGGATCAAACATTGGCTATTAGGAAACATTAGTAAAATGCATGAAACGTAAAGATGGTTCGAAGTTGATCCAAAAAGTCTAAAGGCCTTTGAAATGGCAAAAAAAAAGCTCCCCGATTGACATTTTAGCCAATGGAGGAGCAAAAGGTTTTTTCCCTGGTCAAGATGATCGCTATGATCAGTGCCCGAGTCAGGTACTTATTTCAAATCTTGCTGTAAACAGCTGATTTACGCTTCCGATGCATGATTCGTGTGGTTCTGTTCAGGTTTCCCAGTTGAACTACAGAGGAATCCCGCTGTCGTATCCTATTGGCTGCTGAAGAATTCTGCAGAAATATAAGTCTTGCTTCCAGTTTCCGGGACTTAGCCGCCAGCGCGAGCGAGGTGTCTTTCACACAGCAAACGAGGCTTGCTTGCTTGCCAGATTCGGTGGTCGCATGCTGCCTTCGGGTGACCTCCTGACCTCAATATGCTCCAATCCGGAAGTTCCTGTGCTCTTGCGCATGCTTGAGCACTGGAAGTCATAGCCAAGTTATCATGCCTGACGCTCGTTGTCTGGTATCACGAGCGGGATCTCCTCTCCAAAGGTCGAGCTTTCTGCTCATGCCCGAACCCAGCACCGCAATGCTAACAGTCCAGTGACAGCATATTCGAAGCGCTCCGAGGATGTTGTATCTTCAGCGGCAACACTGCGACGTCCGAAGTTCCTGCTCCTGAACGTATCCTTGTCCTGCTCCTTCCCAATAAGTTTGCTGCACACGAATGGAAGCCGGCGCGGGCACGGAAAGGTCGCTCAAAGTTGGCATATGCTTCGCCTGTGCCATCGTGGTGAGAACCATCACCGACCTATGTCTTGGAAGCGTAGGAGGATGTTTGTTGCAGGTGGAAAAGAAAGGAAGCGTGAAAGCTGGAGAGGTGAAGTTCAAAAGCTTGGCATGGATCCAACTCCACCTTCCCGGAGCAACAACAGGGATCGGAAGGAACGACGACGAACTTCATTCAATCATCTCATCAAGAACTTTGATACTATGGTCCACCGCGTCTCCCCAATCTATGTTCCATTCATGAAGATGGCGTGGTCGCATGGATCATCGTGGAGTGGGCGTGGCAGCTGAGGCACATTCCAATGCTACCCCATCCCATCCACAGGAATGCAAACTCATGCAACCACTCAAAGCCTCATCGTTATCAGCGTGTCTTGAACGTGACGTGATGGCTGGTCGCGGAATCGATCAGATTCCGCTTCGCGCAGTGATGGCCATGTACCAGCCCACTGCGGCAACCGACACCAGGCTCTCATGGTCGGCAATCCTTTGCTGTATTCAGCATACACTACAACCACTGCAAGACTTTTCGCAAGAAGAACGCGACAGATTCACAAGAATTCGAATTCAACACGTGAGAGCAGGTACGGGACACCCACCAAAACTCAGGCAACGGCCGCAACATGGGACTTCGAAGAGACCCGGAAAAGGTCAGATCAGGGCGGATACGGTCACGAACGAGCACGATCGGACGAGCATCGATAGTTGTCTGTCAGAACGTCCTGTTATGGACTTCGCTATACGTCGCAGCGAGCACCGCTTATATCTTGATTCTGGAGGTGGTATATGTCAACGACATCCCTTCTGTCGTTCTATACCTCGTGGCGGTAGGTACCCAAATCAAACATACACGAGTGGTTGGCTGACGAACTCTCCAGAGTTCGCTGTCAATCTTCTACCTATCCTTGCAGAATACCACCACACACCTTCGTGTAAGAGCGCGGAATCTGGCTCAGTGCGAGACCGTGGACACATGTCAAGCTCTTGCGACACACACCCTTCGAATCTTGGTCACTATATGGATGGTAGCTTGTGGCTTGACAATCACTTTCACAGCAGCAAGAAGGCCGTTGTGTGCTTTCCCAGCTCCAGGTTCTGGCGCTATTATCTTCCCTCTCGACAAAGACAACACATGTGTAGTCAATCGCGTGACCATACTGACTAGCCTGGTAGCACTGTAAGTGGAAATGACAGCAGAGAAACGAGGACAAACTGACTTTCCTAGTATTTCTTCCGGAATCCTGTTCATACTGCTGCACAAAGTCAACGAACCGTACCGGTGCCATCTATTCGGCATCGTCAAAGAGCATAAACTCTTGCCACTATTCCTGCCATACAAGCAAAGCATGCACCAAGCCATGTTCTCCGAAATGTCATTCAAGTGCAGGTCGTCGACTTCACTTTCTTCGCGGACCACAAAACCATCACAGACCGATTCTACTGCGCATCTCATCGCCACTGCACCAGACGAACCACACGGGCTCGGAATATATACGACCAGATCCTCAGCACCGCCATCCCTCCTCCGTCCCCGACCTTCTCTTACCTCCATCCGATCACATACGAGCCTCTACCTTCCACCACCACCTTCGTCACCACTACCTCCACTTCCACCCTTGGCAGCCTACATCCCGAAACAACATCGAGCACCAAGCTCACTAAATCGTGCCTTTCACCCTCCGAAGCGACCTTACCGCAGCGGCGACAGCGTTCGGATGATTCCACCGTCGCCTGCTCTCAATCCGAAGAATCTCGCAGTACTGAACCGCTCCGAATCTATATCGAGCGTATACAGCCGCAGCACCAGTGGCGAGTCTCGACACAGCACTATCAGACCTAGCATGAGCAACCGAACAACAAGTTCAAGCAGCACAACATCAACTATCAAACGAAGCCCCTTAGGCATGATGAGACTAGTCGAAGAACCCGAAGCTGTCGTCGTGAGTCTTCGCAAAACTGTGCTGGTTGATGCCAAGCCAAGAAGTCAAAGATCGCTCAGTTCGAGCGAACTTGCGAAGAAGCGAAGCAGAACATTGAGCGCTGGCGTGAAGAAATATCGAAATAGCAACATGGATCACAGATTAAAAGGGTATATCGAAAGTCAGAATCGGATACGTGAAGAGAGTATGAAAATCCCGTCGAGGAGAGATAGTGGATTTGGCGGAGAAATGTTCTAGTTGTGTAGCTCAACATATAATGACGCACATGAATCAATGATAAATTTGAACGCCTCACGAAACAACGGACTTACCATTACAAGGAAAGCCGAATCGTTGTACACTCTTTCAGGACTTGAAGCAGTGTCGTTGTTGGTCTACATAGCCCAACAGGGATGTACGACGCACGACCGGAATCTTTTGGAAACCTACTCCCAGAACACAACATGTGGTTGTCATCAAGGATACTCTACATCGAGAACCTGGTACCGAGCGCGGAAAGTATGTCAGCTCGTACCTCGTATAGAAGGCTTGACACACATGAGACATGTCTTACTTGCTTCATTGCTTTTCTTTCCAAAATCTCTCCCGAACGGAGTGCTTTGTGCAAAGGAAAGCCACATCGTTCTCCGCGCCCATGGAGGAGTCGCCGCTGGGTAGAATTTCAAGTAATAGTTCAATTTATACAGTCTTCAAATCTAATAGAAGAATCTCTGTCGTCTTTGTCTTTCTCGACTCGGTAATGCTAACCGATATATATCTATATCCCATTCCATCCCCAACGCCTCGCTTTTACCAACATGAAAAAAAAATCCAGCAGTAAGAGCTGAGACAACCATCTATCCCGTCCTCCCAAGACTCTGCAAATTAACAAGCTCAAAATACCTCCCCTTCCTCGCAATCAACTCATGATGAGTCCCATTCTCCACAATCCTCCCCTGATCAAAAACATAAATCATATCCGCCTTCTGAATCGTACTTAGACGATGCGCAACCGCAATAGTCGTACGTCCCTTCGCCGCCTTATCCAAAGCCGCCTGCACAACTTTCTCAGATTCGGAATCCAAAGCCGAAGTCGCTTCATCCAATAACAAGACCCTAGGATCTCGTAATAATGCACGAGCGATCGCGACCCGTTGTTTTTGGCCCCCGGATAACATGGAGCCTTTGGAACCGACGACGGTTTCGAAACCGTCGGGTAAGGACATGATGAAGTCGTAGATGTTGGCGTCTTTGCAGGCTTGGATGATGGAGGCTTCCGAGACGTCTTCGGGGGCTTTGTCGGCGCCGAGGAGGATGTTTTCTCGGACGGTGCCTTGGTAGAGGGTGGGTTCTTGGGAAACGAGGGCGAGATGGTTACGATAGGAGTTGACATTTAAGGATGAGATTTCTTTGCCGTCGACGTAGATGCCTCCGACGAGGGGATTGTAGAAGCGTTCGAGCATGGCGATGGTCGTGGATTTTCCGCATCCGGATGCTCCTACGAGCGCGACATATTGTCCTGGGCGCACTTGAAGATCTAAGCCTCGTAGGACGGGCTGTTCTGGCCGGGTTGGGTAGCGGAAATGTACGTCGCGGAATTCGATGTCGCCTTGCATGGAGGGTACCATTTCGCCGTCCTTGCTCCAGGTGTCGATCTCGGGTTTTCTGTCGAAAAGAGTCTTCATCTCAGCAGCTGCGTGCTTGGCTTTGCCCATGTCGGGTGCGAAACTGAAGATAGTACCGGCAGATTGTGCGCCGAAGATGACTGCAGAGAAACAGAGGAAGAATTGAAACATGTCGTACTCGCCCTTTCCGATCAAGGTACCACCGTACCAGAAGCCGAGAGCGATACAGCAGAACATCAAACTCTGCGAGCTGGCGTAGAGTGTGCTTGATGCAAGGACAGAGCGAAGAGACTCGGCTTCTTGCGTCTCGATTTGTGCATGATAGTGTTGCCAGACGTCGTCTTCTCTGGTCAGGGAGGCAACGGTCCTGATAGCTGATGTGGCTTCGCAAGCATATGAGGCAGATTTCTCGTATGCTTTCTTTGCACGAGCTTGGAAACGTGCCAGCATCCAGAATCGGAAGAAACCGCAGGCGAGTACAACCGGTACAGTAGCGATACAGACAAGTGCCAGTTTCCAACCCACTGCGAGCGCAATGGTAAAGCCGACGATCAAGGTGGTCAACACCATCAGAATCGTTCCAAGTGTAACACCAGACATGCCAGCAAGGTGGGTCGTCTCTGTACTGAGGAAAGATGTCAGAGCACCGGCTGAGTTCTCGTCTCTGTCAAAGAAACCGATGTCCTGTCTTAGCATCGAGCGGAATGACATGTCTCGCGCTCTGTGAACAAGCTTCTCGCTACACCAAGCGAAGGCCACGCCTTGAACAAGGAACGCAGCAAGTTGAACGAGTGCAAGCATGAAGTACATCCAGGACCAGAAGTTTGTCTGTGATCGTAATTCGCTGTACTCGTTTGGTGGTAGCGACAGCGCTGTAATAGTCTTTGCGAAAAAGACAGCTTGTACTGGGTTGCCAGCACCACAGATGATCGAGGCGACAAGTCCGACGAGCATGAGGTGCCACTCGGACTTGTTGAAGGAGCCAACAACTTTGATGAGAGTCCAGATATGGTAATGGATGGACTTGTCCTGGCCCTTCTTGGCGAGCACCTGGCTGGAGACTGAATGTCGAGATCGAGAGCGGCCAAGCTCAAGGTCATTAGGATCTTCGATATAGTCATTTTCCTGCGGACCGTTGATGATGGGGTTCTTCTCGTCGAATGAAGGTAGGGGTGACTCAGATTCTTCCTCTTCCTCCTCGCCTTCGCGGTTCTGGTCGTTCTCGGCTGCAATTCTCTGTGCTTCCACTAGGTTGTAGTACGCAGCCTTCTTCTCGAGAAGGTCATTGTGCGTGCCTTGTTCCACGATGCGGCCTTGCGACATGACAACAATGTTGTCGGCATCTCTAATGGTGCTCAAGCGATGAGCAATGACGATTGTGGTTCTGCCGAGAGCAGCCTTGTCCAGAGCAGCCTGCACAACACCTTCACTCTTTGTGTCAAGTGCTGATGTAGCCTCGTCGAGGAGGAGAATTTTCGGATCACTAACAATAGCTCTCGCGATGGCAATGCGCTGTTTCTGCCCCCCTGAGAGTAAAAAGCCGCGTTCTCCTACGTTGGTTTGATATCCTTCAGGCAAAGTGCAAATGAAGTCGTGCGCATTTGACTTCTTGGCGGCAGCCTCCACAAGCTCACGAGTTTCTTCTTCGGATAGATGCTCATGTTGGGTGCCGATGAGACCATGTCGGATGTTGCCCGCAATCGTCGTTGCGAATAACGTTGGCTCTTGGGACACCAGACTGATTTGCTGACGCAGCCATCGGAGATTGAGCTTCTGAACATCGACGCCGTCGAGAAGGACCTCGCCACCTACTGGGTCGTAGAAACGCTCCACAAGCCCGACGATAGTACTCTTACCGGAGCCTGAGGCGCCAACAAGGGCAGTCGTCTTGCCGGCAGGGACAGTGAGGTTGACATCTTCCATGACCACAACCTCTGGGCGTGAGGGGTAGATGTGTTTGATATTTCGAAGCTCAACCACTCCTTCCAAATGTGCGATTGTCTCACCAGCTGAGGATGTTGGGTCCAATGGCGAAGCGCGATCGATCGTACCGTAAATCTTGGCGGCCGCCGAAATGGCTGTGGTGAAGGCCTGGATGTTGGGTGCCACGTTGCCGAGAGCAAATGCGCCGATCATGATGGAAAGAATGATGGTCAGGATGGCAGAGAGGTTTGTCTCACCACTGACGACATACTTACTGCCAAGCCAGAAGGCCAAGGAGTAGGTGAGATAGACGTAGCACATGAGAAAGCCAATCATGGACCCAGTGATTGCCTTCATCTTGAAGCCAGATACTTCTGCGATATCAAGATGCTTGTTGTACTCGCGTGCCAGCTTCTCTTGTGTTCCAAAGGCGATGGCATTGCGGATGGAGCTGATGACTTCTTCGGCTACCGTACCACCCTCTGCGTATGAAGAAAGCGAAGCCTTGCTCCATTTCACAATGAACTGTCCCAGCCCACCCATGGTGATGAAGATTGCCACAATAGTCGATGTCAAGATGAGTGTGAGCTTCCAGTACTTGATGTATCCGATGACATATGCGGCAACGAACGTCGCGATGGCAGTCAGACTCAAACCAATCTTCTCAGAGATACCATCTTGAACCAGATTAGTATCAGCTGTGATACGAGTTGTGATTTCTCCAGCGCCAAGCTTGTCGAAGTAGCCAATGTTTTGCCTCAGGATGCTAGCCAAGTAGTGCTGTCTGATCTTTCCGCCGATGTGCTCTCCGGTGTAGATGAAACCCACAGTCTGTATGTACGTGGTAACAAACTCTCCAATTCCTAGGTAGACAAAGTACAGCGTGAGTCGACTGATCTCGTCCGTGAAGTCGGATCCAGTTACCGTTTTCAAAAAGAAGCCTTGGAAAGTGCCAGCAAGGTTGCCGAAAATGATGGTCATCAAAGGGAGCGCTGCTCCTGCGGCTATTGCACACACCGCACTGACGAACATGATTGCCAGGTCTGCCTTGGTGGCATATCTGAAAAGTTGAAAGTAGGTAACCTTGACCGGAGGTATCACTAATTGTCTCTTCAGAATAG
Source organism: Pseudocercospora macadamiae (assembly GCA_012978405.1). Classification (NCBI taxonomy): domain Eukaryota; kingdom Fungi; phylum Ascomycota; class Dothideomycetes; order Mycosphaerellales; family Mycosphaerellaceae; genus Pseudocercospora; species Pseudocercospora macadamiae. The sequence goes on along the minus strand of WRNY01000018.1, from coordinate 558,277 downwards.
CAGCCTCATGTTCTGGTAGATGTGCAAACGGGTCTTGCTCTTTCTGGTCGTCTTTCTGTTTCGGCGCTGTCGAGTCGAGTCGCTGTATCGGTGGTGCAGGTTCCTCTGGTAATAATGTCGGCACTGGTACCTGCCCAAGCATTGCCTTTTCTTGATCTCCAACATCGATAACATTGCGCAAGTCGTCGCTACTGCTAGAGCTGTCGCTCAGATGCTTCTTCTCCGGGTCGAGAGCCATGACGTGCGAGCGGTGCAATGTCCAAGATCCAAGCGAATGTAGAGGCCCGTTGGCCTGTTCCTATAGTCGACCAGATGCGGGCTGGAGTGGCCGTACTCGTACTGGAGCCTAGCAAACGAGTCCGAGTCGTTGTCGGAGTTGCGAGGAGTCCTTTAGGGCCTCGCGGAGTAAACGCAGTCGCAGCAGGTTAAACAGTGTCGATCGGAAAGCTATCGGGCAATTTCTGCCGTATCAGTCGCTCACAATGGTTCAACGGTCGTCTTAATGACGCCAACCAGCGCAAATGAAGGAAGCAGATGTCTGTTGACGTGAGAAAGGAAAGCTTCGACTTGCCTGCGTGAAGGTGTACAGCTCTCTTTTGTGGATGCATCATGTCTACGGAGAGTACGTCTTCCGAGTACTGTCGTCGCGGGTGGCTGCCAGCCGTAGTGTAGAGTAGCGTGTTCTGGTCTACAATGCGAACCCTGGTCCGGTATGCACTTGGGCCAATTACATGGGCCGCTGGCCGAATGCGAGGGTTGCGAAGTATAATGGCCTTGCGGCCTGCACGAGATCGCATCTACGAGCCAAATCATCCTGTCTCATCATTCTTGGTATTCGGTCATCCTCGCCGCATGTCCAAAATGGTACTGGCGGCGTGACGAGGACTTGTGCAGCAGTATGCATCTTCCATCTGCAACATGCGGGCACACTTACCAATTTGTGGCGTTCATCGTTCAACAGTCATCGTCTGTACGATCGGTACGAGCGAGCACTGGTGAGGGCAGGCCCTGACGCCCTCCACTAAAGCGTCGATGGGTGCCACCCATGGGTTCTGCATAACTTGCAAGCCGCCACCGGGGCTCAGCCGAGAAAGAACAAACCTGCCCAGCACAATCGTCGGTGAACAGGACAGGACTTGGCCGACGTCTCCGTTCCCAGTAGATTGTAGCGAATAGAGATCCAGTCCGCACCGGGCATTTGCATTTGCAGAGTGGAGATCGCGTCTCGCGTCCACTTCGAAACTACTGTCTCGTTCATGTACGAACGTACGAAAAGTACTGCCTCGTGCGTTTGTTTTCCGGATCCACATCGCCATGCACTTCGTTCATGCTCTTTCCCCCCGGTGACGACGACGAAGAGGATAAACGACGGATTCGCATTCTCACCGGAACGATGCCGTGAAGGTAGCAGCATGTAGCGGTGAGATAACAAGGCACCACCGCTGACAAGACTCATCACACGCGGTCATCACGAGTACGACTGGTAAGATCCCAGGACACAATAGGCCATTTGATCTTTCGAACGCGAACGCGCATGCAAACCGCTCAACATGGCGAAGACATGAAGACAACGGCAGGCCGGAGGATTCTAGGCCGCCAACATCCATATCCCGGACTGGGGAGTAGACGTGTACGTGTGCGTGCCTCAGTTCCGATCGCACCAAGGGGAGCTCTGGTGCCATGTCCAGAAATTCTATCCAGGAAGAGCGGTGGTCGCTCCAGACAGTGCCCAGTGTGTATTGCGAGAGTAGACGCACTAGGCCTGTTCTCCGAGATCGAGGAGCAGGCCTTGCCGCCAGAAAGACAAGCCAAATCATAAAACTCTGGAATCGCACTGAGACATCTTGCTTTGTGCAGAGTAGAACTATGGCGATGCAAGAGTCTGACCATGTATTTGCAAACGCCGTAGGGTGTCTCCTTGGTCGTTTGCTGTGCCACGCCGGCGCTTTTCGACCACGCGATGTGTTACTTGCAATCAAATTGCAGGGTAAGTCTCAGGCTTTTATTGTGTTTCCTTTGAAGAAGTAGATATTTGGGGCATGGTGAGGAATGAAGATGAAGCCAGGACGCGGGCCCTTACATGCGCGCGCGTTTGAGATGACTTCACCAGAATGAGCACGCTGCATCTACCCGCAGTCTGAACACAACTCGGAAGCTGCTAGGCACACCAACTACCTCTTCTTGTTTCGCGACTTCTTCACCACCACGTTCGTTAAGGTACTGCTTGTCATTCGTTTTGCCGAAAAGGCGTCCGCTCATTACAACACCACCATGAAGTCGTTGACTTCCATCGCCGCAGTGCTTGCTGTCACTGCGCTGCCATTGTTGGCCTCAGCCGACAGCATCATCAAGCCTCGTCAGCGCGACAGCTGCGCCTTGAACGAGGAGAACGAACTGTGCCCTAACTGCGATGGCAAGAACACGACAGACTCAAAGGGCCAGAAGTGGAGCATCTCATGCGACTGGGTCATCGATTCGGAAACCGGGCAAGAAGTGGGCGGTGATGTGACTTGGTCGACCTGCTTAGATGCATGCGACGACCAAGACGAATGCATCGGCGTCAACTTTGCCGCCAATGGCAGCTGTGTCGTTGCGTCTGGACAACAGCAAGGCCTGAGGTCATCAGCAGGCTTCACCAACCTGGCTCGTATTGCGAGTGTGACTAGCTCATCCCGGACCACTTCGACCTCCCATGTTCGCATTACCGAAACTCTGTCAGGACTTCAGTCGACACGCGGAACCCGCGTGCCCAGCACTTCCACCAAGTCTGCACCCGGCTCTTCCTCAACCGGTCTTACCGGCTCTTGCAGTCTGGATGATCCCGATATCTGCCCTAGATGCAATGGGCTTGTTGCTGTTGACTCCAACGACAAGGCTTACAGAGTCCTCTGCGACACGTCTATCAATTCGAACGGCAGCTACTCACCGCAAGAGTGGCTTTCGCCAGAGGAATGCCTCCTAGAGTGCGACAAGCTAGGCTTCTGTACTGGTGTCACATACTATGGCGAGCGTAGCTGCGAGATCGCCAAGGCCAATCCGTCCGCCACACCTGATAAGTCCTTCACGGCATTCTTCCCTATCATTACTGGATATCCCAAGACTGAGACTGGCGCAAGCAGCACCCGAACCAGAGCCTGGAATACCACAACTGCTACTGCTACTCCAGAGCCAACGTTTTCCATTTTGCCTATCGATCCGGGATGCGATACCTCAGCAATCACCTGTCCCGCTTGTGATGGAGCACCGTACACTGACAAGCTCAATGGCTCGTACACGATATTCTGCGGGCTTGAGCCGACTTGCATGAGCACTTCAATTCACCGAGACCCAGGCAACCAAGACCTTTGTACAGAAAGCTGCGATCAAGGTCCCACTTGTCTTGCAGCCATGTGGTACCCGGACACCAAGGCATGCCACCTCTGTCTTCAAGGCATTAACAAGACAGTTGCTAGAGACAATCTGCCTTATGTGCTCTTGGTAGCAGACAACGACGGAGACGATGATGAAGGTGATGCGACTCTGAGCATTGCCTCGACCATGAGCGCCACCGCTTCTTCTCGTAGCTCGAGACCAACATCTTCCACGTCATACTCACGCAGCATCACCGCTCTGCCGAGCCCGTTCCCTTCACGAACTGCAACCATTGGGCCTATGGGACCCGTGAGCGTTGCATCGATGCCAGCGATTCAGAATCCTGGAGGCCCGATCAAGAATATCACTTCCACGACCTCATCATCGGCAGCTGGACCGACTAGTCCAAGTCTTGCAAACGTCACCTGCCCAGATTTCGACGACAATGTCTACACTGACGCCAACGGCAACTACTTCGCCGTAGGTTGCGATAGCCGCTTCGACGCCGCCCACTCCCGCTTCATCTCAGCTTCAGATTTCGCCGCATGCGTGGCATCATGCACTGGCTCTTGTGATGGCGTCCAATTCGGCGTCACCACTCGTTGCGGACTCTACACCGACATCTCCGTCGTCGGACCTGCGACCGGATGGACTATTGCAGCCAGTATCACATTCCCGGGTACCACAGCAACAGGCTTTCCCGCGAGCATTACATCGGTTGCTTCTTTTATTCCGTCGACGACCGTGATGTCCACCAGCCGGACTAACGGTACGGTATCGTGGACTTCGACGGCTGTGACGAGAGCAGCTGCGCCAGCAGGATATGGTCCACCGGGATACAACCCGCTTTGAGGAGAAAAAGAACAGAAACGAAATTGACAGGAAGAGCAAAAGCAAGCAAGCAAGCAAGCAATGAGCACAACCAAATCGCTAGAATCGATATGGTTTGTGATTCGAGCATTAAGTAACCTGTTGAGCAGGCATAATGACTCTAGCGCTTTTACATAATGCAGTGTAGTGTAGACCACGGAATCGCAGTTGAAAATTGAGAAAACCCAACTCATGATCTCATTCATCAGTAGCAGCATACTCGAGTCTCGTCACGAGACTGCGTATAGGTAACGCCAACTAACGCCTACGCTAAAATCTTAAAGACCTATTCCAGGCTAAAAAGTTATCAATTGAACTTCTGCCTCTTGGCACCATGACCTCGTTCTTCCGCTACTCGTTTCCTTTCCATTTCTTCCTTCATGATTCGTTCTGCGTTACTCATCTTCTTCTCGGGTTCTGCTCGTGCTATAGCCGGTTTCTTGGCAAAGGGATTACTGTTCTTCTTTGCCAGTGGATTGGACGTTTTCTTGTTCGCTGCTAGTGATAAGGACATCTTTGGGGGTGCTGCTGCAGGTTTTACTTCTTCCTCTCTGGTCGCTTCGACTGGATCTGTTGTGGAGAAGGTCTCGATTGGGACTGCGGTGTCTTCTGCTGATGGGGAGGGTTGTCGTTCGGGGGCTTTGGCGCCTTTTAGGCTTAGAGATACTTTGATGGGTTCGATTGCGTCGACGAAATCATCCATATTCACAGGAGGTTCAGCTGCTGGCGTGTCGTCCGTCTGAACTCTGGGCGGTCCAAATTTCTCTGCCATTTCGGCTTTCTTCCTCTCCTCTTGCTCTTTCGCCCTTTTGATTTGCTGATTCAATAATCTGCTCTCGATATCTTCTTCGCCTTTTGCAAGTTGATCTTTCCGCTTGATATCCTCTCTTCGTCGTATAGCCTCAGCACTGTCGTCGATCCACTGAATATACAATCCTCTCTCTTCCTCTTCCACTCGACATATGCCTTCTCGTCCGAGGTACTTAGCGAATTCCGTCAAGCTGGGCCACTTGGTCGCGTTCATGTGGACATGATCCTTGTCTTTGATGTACTCTTGGTAGAAGTTGTTCATGTTTACTTTCTTCTCTCCGTGCGCTGTTCGGAGGAGCTGGAGAAAGTCTTTCCGGAACTGATTGCTGAAGTCGTTAATGTATTTTCTGGGATCTTCGCCGACTTGTAGCATGGCGCGAACGTGGCCTTCGGATTGCGTGTGTTGTTTGAAGCCGTTCTCGTCGCGACATTGTTTGCCGCAGATTTGACAATACCATCGCAGGCGCTGGAGGCCTTTCGACTTCATTTTGTTGGCGATGTGCTTGGTCGAGCCGACCTCTGCTTTCGGCATGTTGGCGGTATTCTCGTCGTTACAAATGAGTTGTAGGACGGCTTCGTTGCCTGTGTTGGTCTTGTTGTCTACTGTATCGAATTGGTTGTTGTCGCAAGAATTCAGAAAGGAAGGCGCGGTCGCAGTGAATGATGAGTCAGCACTTTCTGCCTGAGGTTGGCACCTTCCTTCGCATTCTCGCCACCTTCCATCAACAAGGCAGGCAGCATCGATGGATTTGGATTCGCTTGTGAACACCTGTACACAAACAATGCCCGCCCGCCCTTTGACTCGGCAGTTGTCCATGTGTGTCGTAGCAAAAACCTTTTCCACGCAGCAAATTTGTTCCATTGACGTTCAATTTTGATTATCATTGTTTGTCGATACATCCGAGGGCTGGGGCCATTGATCATTGCCCTCTCACATTTTGACGCTCGAGGCATTTGCGAGCACCAAGCTATCCGGGTCGTATACAAAGGCTACTCAAAATCTGCAACCGACGAAGCGGACCGAGAGAGGTGGTCGTCAAAATGCGCTTCATGCACCTCAGCACCCTGGTCACACTTGTCCTGGCTTGGACCACGACAACACTCGCATACTCGAAGAAAAACGACGCAGTCAAGCTATCCCAAGTCAGGACTCTCACACTTCGCAGCGATGCGAAGACTTCTCATCGACGCGTCTCGGCTATACCTCAATTGAAATGTGTTGGCGGCAATGCCAAAGGAAAGTATGAGGTCGATGTCATGAGATGCACCAACTCTGGATCAGAATACGACGCCGAGGATATCCAATGGACCTGTAAAGCAAGCCTGCCTCCGGAATTCAAGCTGGGAAGCACAGATGTTATCTGCGAAGGATACGATTCTCCGAACGACCCATTCATACTGAAAGGATCATGTGGAGTCGAATACCGGCTCATGCTTACAGCAGAAGGCGAGGCCAAATATGGCAGTCAGCGAGCATGGCGATCGAAGCAAGATACATCCTCCGGTAGCGATGACAACGACGGAATCGCAACCGTGTTGTTCTGGCTCTTCTTCTTGTTTGTTGTGGGTGTAATTATCTACAGCGTAAGTACTCACCTCACTCTGTTCGACTCCGCGATCAAGATCATACTGCGCACTGCCTGTCGCAACCAGCACTCGCATGTCAGCACTTGTTTTTGAAGCAACCAGTGTGTGACACGATCACCTAGCTTAGACCCTCACTCGATTGTTGCTAACGCTTCTCCCTCTGCTTCTAGGTCTGGACCGGCGGCAACAATAATCGTGGTAACGCTGGACGTCGGGCTGGACGAGGTGGATGGGGCGGCGGTGGAGGAGGGGGAGGAGGAGATGGTGGCAATGACGATCCTCCACCACCATATACTCCACGCGCTCAGCCACGACCGAAAACGACATCCACACCTAGATCATCTAGCTCAAGCAACAGCCAGCAATGGCGGCCAGGTAACGTTAAGACACACCTTCAAACCCCAAGCACATACTCATAATTATTATCGCAGGCTTTTGGTCTGGAACGGCCGCAGGTGCTGCTGCCGGATACGCTGCAGGTCAATATGCTAACCGCAACAATCGAACCAGATATGATGATCCACAACCAGGAGCCTCGAGCTGGTTCGGCGGAGGTAGACGACAGCCAACATGGGGAGCAGAGCCAGAGCCGTCAGGATGGTTTGGAAGTAACAGGGCGTCAAGTTCTGGCGGAGGCTCCAGCTGGGGTGGAGGATCCTCAACACCGAGCAGCAGCAGACACGAGTCTACAGGATTTGGCGGCACGCGACGTCGCTGAAAGACAAGCGACAATGCGCATCACCGAGACGACTTACATTGATTCACTCTCGGCTTTCACGCGAAGAAGATCACGCCGACGAAGACGATCACATACTCCGACTCGAAGACTGTCGTCTGTTTCAACGCTATCACGAGCTAAGCCAGCTGCACCCACCAGGCCAGGGGATCCAGAAGTGCGGTCACACCCCGGAGTGAAGAGCCGAGTGAAAAGATCATCAGATTCACAGGAAAGAACACCAAATTTGGCAAGTCCTTCCAGTATCTTCAGCTCATCCGAGACCACAGTCTATGAAGCGAAGGCCTCTGATTCAAAGAAAATTACATCAAGTTCTGAAAGCTCGTCCTTCTGGAGCAGTATATTTGGGCCCTCCGAAAGCACAACTTGCGAGAGGACCGAGAGCTTAGCTTCCAGCAGCAGCATTTCACACTACAGCAGCAGCAGCAGCTATACGAGCACAGGATACGGTGGAACAAGGAGTCGATGAAAGAGAAGATCGCGACTCAAAATTCATTATGATACCCTCTTTGGCATTATTGGTAGCAGTATAATCCGTCCCATTGCTAGACTAAGTGCGGCAAACCCAACCGCTTCTCGAATTCCCTTACCCGACCCTGCCTCCTGAATCTTCTTATCCGATCCCTCAATTCCTTGGTCTTATCAATCTTTATTAACTCACACCTTTTCCTACACATTGGACATCATCTCCTTAACCTGAGCCATTCTTTCAAACACTCTTCGTGATAATGGTAATCCTTGGCCGCAGTACAGCAGTTTGTCTTCACAGCCTCTTCTTCCTGCATATACTCTTCCCGACAGATTAGACAACAGTCCCCGGTCTGTAGATCCATGGAAGGAATTTGTGTGATTGTTGTAGGATCCAGTTGGTATCGAATTCGGGTTGGATGTCGTCGCTGTCGTTGGAGGAGATAGGCTTCTTCGTCTTCGTCTTCGTCTTCATCCTCATCTTCATCTTCAAATTCGTCATCTTCAAACTCGTCTTCATCGTCGAACTCGTCTTCATCGTCAAACTCATCTTCATCGTCAGGTTCATCTTCATCATCAATTAACAAAATCTCATTCTGCAGCCTTTTCTGTTCCACCGAGAGAGAAAAGAACAGTCTCTCAAGCAAGATGATGATTGCGCACGCAAGCCACATGGAGAGAGCGATGAAGCTGATGACTAGCATATACACGATGTTGCGGATTAGGCCTTCTTCGAATTGTTGGGATACGAGTGCCATAGTGATGGTGGCGATGGTGAGGTTTAATATCGTCTTTAGAAGAATTTGGGTTTTCGACATTTTCCCTGCTATGTTGTGGGTTTCCTTTGCCGGAATCATTTGGAGGCGGGCGACTGGTAGTCTATATAGTATCTGCTGTAGTGCTCTTCCTAAATTGTCCTCAGATCTTACTAATCTGCAAAAATTGGTTCGTAGGAACTTTGCGCTGTGTGTGACTGACAAGAAAGTTTGGGTCCCGTACATCTGAGGACAAAATTATGATACTCTTTTTGGCATTAGCAGTAGATTCTGTAGCTATAGACCAACGCAAAAAGCAACTCATTGTTGTCGAAGAACTAAATCAAATCCTTACTAAATCACATCTCTTCCTACACATCGGACATTGCCTCCTAAACCCAACCCATTCCTTCAAACACTCTTTATGATAATGGTAATCCTTAGCATCTAAACAACACTTCAACCTCACAACCACATTAGCCTCCTCCGTTTCATATTCCTCCCGACAAATCAAACAACAATCCCCTTCCCGTAGTTCCTCAGATCCAACCCGTGTCATCTGCTCCGGATCAAGTTCATGACGATATTCCCTTACTCGCTGTCGATATCTCTCAAATTCCTCATCCTCTCTTCTAAGTCGCCTTCGACGTTCCAAAAAATCCAAAAAATCCGGCACGAGGAACATAATCCCCATAATTAATCCAATGACCATAAGACTTATAGTGCATTGTGAGAGGAGAAGAACTGTTAAAAGCGAGAGGATGAAAAATGGCATAGCGAGTATCGCGAGACAGATACTGCCGGCGGAGAAGACTAGGAAGGCGCTAATGGAGAGGATCGTGGCGGCTGTTTGGACTAGGGCGTCTCGGTTTGCTGGTGATGTTAATGCCATTGTGGCGAAAGTGGGATTGGTGGGTTCGTCTGTGGGAAATATGTAGGCCATTGTTGTGACTGTTGTGGTGTGGTGTGTTGTGATTTTGAATGAATTCTCCTTCGCTGAGAAGCGGGCTCTGGTGGTCTTTATAGTGTATGCTGTAGTGATCTCCCCGAATCGTCCTCAGCGCTTATCAATTTGCGGAAAATGGTTTGTCCTCAGCGCTGCGCGTAAGATATGGTCGGCAGGAACCTTATGCTGTGACTGTCAAGGAAGCTTGGATCCCGTAGACCTGAGGATAGTCAATCCAAGATTGGAGCTGATAGCAACAGATCAACCACCAAGATCTATGCGAGATGCTGTAGCGGCTGCTCAGTTTCGCTGTAAATTAAGCATGTATGAAGTAGCCAGCCGGAAGACTGGTGGGTGGAAAGCTATCGCGGAACGACCACGTGGAGGTTCCATTGACAGCACGCACAAGAGGAATGGTACCAGCTTACTCGTGGATATCGACCATGGTTGATATCGGCTCGGGTAGAGGACGTGAAAATCTATTTTCTTGAGCACTTCCAAAGCCACACTTACTCTTTGAAATTCATACGAACCTTTCAAGTCACCACCATCCGATATACGACTGCGACTCGAGACGGATAGCGAATCCAGTACCAGTCCAACAGCGAAGTCGTGACCTGCAAGCAATATACAGTCTTTCGCCAGAATGGTTCGCAACAAGAAGCTAGCGGTGCCAAGGGAAAGTCCACCACCTTATGCCGACGATTGGCAAGAGTCGCGCCGCGGTCAGCGCACGTCTGCATGGGTCTCAGGCCAGCGATCTCAAGACGGGTTCGAGGACAGCCGGCTCTACCATCAGCGTGACCCAGCCGCGGCTTCTGAGCGGAGCGGCCTCTTGAACCACAACGAACTTCGCCGCGACTATGGCGCACATCTTGGCTACGACATCTCGGTTGTTGACGTGGACTCTGATTGCGAGCGAAGCCCACTGCCTGGGTACGAAGAGTCCCGACGAGATCCGCCGCCTCCATACAGAATCTGGTCGTTTCTCGATCGGCCAGGAATGATGCGCGGCCTTCCCCGTTCGCTGCGGCGATTTCTAATCTCGCTCAGTATTCCGCACGACAATGACTTTGCAAGAGACCTGGAGGAGCAAAGCAATGTCCGAGAGCAGCACACGCATGTCGAGGCATACATGCCACATGTTCCTTATCATCGCCGTGATGTTGAGTTCCTCAGAGGTCCAGCGAGGTATACATACGTTCTGGCCGAGAATCTCCGGGAGTACAGCGACGAAGATGAGGAGAGCGAGGCGGTAGAGGCTCCGGTGTGGGGATCAAAATGCTTCTTGTCGCTGGCCATCGTTCTCCTTGTATTTCTCATCCTGACTCTCTGCGCAGTGCTTGCCAGTGCAGGTCGGATTACAGGATCAATTTTCTGAGCAAAGAGCCGGAAGCTGAGGGATGTCAGACAACCAGAGATGAAGGATTATCATAACAAATGGAATGGAGGTTCTGTTAGCGTTCAGCGGTCGGAGCTTCGAGAGCACAGGGCAATAAGTCCATGTCCATAGTTGAGGCGTTATGTCAAAGTTTTGTTTTACAAACCAGGCTATATCGATCTGAGGGTCCACGTGAAGAAAGATCTCAATGGCAAATGTCAGGCAGGACCCGGGATGATGCCCGTCGACGGTATTGGGGGCGTGTCACCATATGGCCCGGTTTCAAGTCTCCGTCGGCATTGGGTGCATATAAGTGTCAAGTCGCGTCCGTCGCAGTCTTGGCTGTCGTACATAGACGTGTTCCGAAGGTAGTCGTTGTTTTGGTGTAAAGATGGTGTTGCCGAAATGGAAGCAGAGGTTGAGGGACAGACTGCAGGCAGATTTGGAGAATGCTCCTGCCGATCTTCGCCTGCTCGGCAGTCCAGGGCCCGGTGGCAGCTCCCTGAGTTCCATCCTGAGCAACCCTCGTTTCTTACACACCAACGTATCGCTTTCTACGCGCAGACACAGCCGGCCTCGAACGCGTGCGCTGACTTGGGCTGCTGAAGTCATGAATGCCCTGCACAAGATTGCCGGCGTGCAAGACGCAGACTCGCACTCCCGCAGTCCGACTCCTCCTGTCCCACAGCCAACCATAGTCCTTGAAAATACCACGACCACCGCCACTGCAGCGACCTCCCAACCACCGCCCATCCCGCCCAAAGATGACCGGAGAGATCGAGACAACACCGATGCGCGAAGCGATATCACAGCGACCTCGGCACGTCGAGCACCTCTCCCCTTGAACCGCCGCAAGAGCCAAAAGTCGTTCAAGTCCGGCCACTCGCAATCCCGCAGCGAAAATATCCCACCCACTCCTCGCCTCGAAAACTTCTCTCGCGAAGCTCTCGGCCCAGTCCCAGCGCTCCCTCGCAACAGCGCCAGCGCCGCACGAAGCCAAGTCTCCATCCCACAAAGCCAACGCACCGGAGCATCCCATCCCGCAGACGAAGGCGGCGAAGAAGACGAAGATTTCGAATGGGGACCCCAACACCCCTGTTTCCCACATCCCAACCCACACTGCTCTCCCAAAAGCGAAGAATTCAATCTCACACGCGTTATCCGCGTCAAACGAGACTGGCTCATCGCAGGAGATCTATTCCCACAATACGCAAACCTATACCCAGAAATCCTAGACCCGTTAGTCACAGACGAAGAATTCCGTACCTTGATCTCCGACATCAATGAGATTCTCCAGCGGACTTTATCTCCATATACCTGGCGCGCATGGTTCGATTCTATTGTGGGAGTCTTGACAGGGTACATCTACGACGATCTGGGATTCACGGGAGCGAAACGTGGAGAGAAGGAATTAGAGGCATATCTTGAGGCTTGGAATGGATCACATGAGGTTGAGGGACGAGATGTAAGGATTATACAGTTGCGAAGGACGGGATTCATGAGTTTGGATTTTGTGATTCCTGATCCTGGGATTGATGCGCCTGCTGCTGCGGAAGAGGAAGGCGAGGAGCAGTCGGTGATTGCGCAGGCTGAGTAGAATCGGCTGTCGTATGTGGAGAATTTAATGATTTTGGGAGGCAAGAGGGAGTTTTGTAGGAAGAGACCGAGGGGGTGGAAGGAGGCGTTGGATGCGAGAGATCATTGATTGTGAGCGAGTAAGCGAGGCGTTAATGGGTGGTTTGAGTTTGGATATTTCTCTGTGCTCCGATTGAGCAGCTTCACCAATACCCGGATTGATTGTTATAATTCGCGCTTTGTTAGGATACCAGAATAGTGTACATTACAGGACGAGGACGAGAGAGTAGTCCATTTCGCATCAAGAACGCAAAAGTTTCGGCATGCTATCAATGCTTCAAAATTCTTCGTCTTACCCTGCAGCAGCAGCTTTCTCAACTGCAATAATCTCCCTCGTAATATCCTTCTTCCATACTCTATATTCTTCCCTCCTCTCATCACTCAACCAGTCAATCGCAGGCTGAAACATAGTGCCTAGACCAGGTAATAATCCTGCTGCTGGAACATAATCGTCGTCCTCATCCTCAATTGCGTTTTGACGTTGATGATGTTTCTCCTTCCTCCTCAAAGGAGTCTTAGATGATTTCTTAGTCACGAGCTCCTGCACCTCTTCTTCTTCCTCTCCGTCCTCCTCGTCGCTTCCCTCCTCCTCTTCCGGAATATTCCTAAACCACTCCATTTCCAACCATCCACAATCCTCAGCTTCAAGCATATAAAATCCAATATCCTTCTCCAATACTTTTTCCTCGTTCTGAACGGCTTTTATTCCTCTTCGTTTCATATCCTGAACTTTCTGGTCCGATACTTCTAGACCTGTGTTTCGAGCATACGCGAGAGTATGGAGTGCCAGGATCAGAGCTGGCCATTTGATCGAGACCTCCTCCTTGGTGGTATCTTTGTTTGAGGTCTTTGCGCTCTGCGGTGTTCTCCTCTTTCGCCTTCTAGGCTCAGAAGTTGCAACAGTAGCCCGAGATTCTATCTCAGACTTGACAGCTCTGGCTCCAACGAGGATGTGCGGAATGAGTTTTGATGTCGATGTGGTGTTACATATCGTTCTCGTGAGGGATGTGACAGATGGAGGAAGTCCGTTGTCTTGCTCTGACGCAGCTGGTCGTGGTGTAGTCTGATCATCATCTTCCTCATTTGTGCCTCGCTTCCTTTTATTGCTGGTAGGTGTCTGCTGTGTACTCTTGCTCGGTGTTCCACCCGGCTGCATTCCTTTATTGGGAGTTTGCTGTGCACTCTTCCCCTGCGTCCCCTGCGTCCCACTCTTCCTCACAGGCGTCCTCGCACTCGTCCCCAAAACCCCCTCCAAAAACCCCAACAACTTAGCATAAACCCTAGGATTACAAGGCGGTTTCGGCTTATCCATCTCAACCATACGCATTCGTTGACAAGCAATATGCGCACAGGCATAAGTCCTAGCGATTTCTTCTTCAGGTTTAAGGTTTGCGGCTTTCGCGCGAGATTGTGATAACAAGGAATTGGCGAGCGCGATGAGATCGGGAGGGAGAAAGGAGATCGTTGGGAGGAGGGTTGACAGGGCGAGTTCGATTGGAGCTGGCATTTTGGGTAGTCGGTGTGTTGGTGTATGTGCGTGGTGGTGGGAAGGAGAGGGAGAGTAAGTTGAAGCTGTAGGGGTCTAAACGCGGAGGCTTCACTTGCACGCGTTTTGACACGTCATAATCACGACGACATGTGACTATGCAGAATTCAATTACGGAGAAAATGAGAGCCATAGTTGTTCACAATACAACACAGCAGTACAGGAGATACGAAGAATCGTTACCATAATGCCGCCTCAGTGCTACATACCAAGTACCTTACTGGCTATTCCAATGCTTGCGCTGTGCAGGAACGCCTCTCGTAAAACTCCATTTCCCTTCGCCTGTCCATTTCCATCCAGCTCTACCTGAATCGAATATCTAAATTGATAATCGGAAGCCTCTCCTCATCCATACAATTCCTGCCAGTCGCCCAACTCCTCGCTGTCAGCCTCGCTCTTGACCTTAATCGAGCCAGTAGATTCTAACACATTCATCAGCATTTTTGTAGCACGAAGAAGCACGAACAAAGTATTCGTGATGCCATCTAAGGACCATTGTACGGGACGTATCGCCAGATTCTGGCCTTCATGTCTCCGGAACCAGTGGCGAAAAGTTGACCAATTGGCGATGGTGCCACCGAGATGACTGCAAGAAGCTATTAGCTAATGTGCTGGACAATCTTTGAAGTTTTGTACTCACCAGAGTTCTTGTGGCCCTGCAGCATGAGTGCCGCTTTGCCAGTCTCTGGGTCCCAGAATTGCACGCCACGGTCTTTAGACCCAGACATGACCCACGCGCCATCTGGGGTCAGTGCTACAGATAGCACAAAGTCCTTGTGGCCCTCGAAAGTGCGAATGCACTCGCCACTCTTTGGGTGTGGTGGAGCATTGCCCAGTGGAGCGTACTGGTTGCGCGGAGTCAATCTCCACATGCGAATCGTCTTGTCTAGTGAACCAGACACGAGATGCTCTCCATTTGGCGAGAAAGCGACGGAATAGACGCTGTCCTTGTGGCCCTGCTCGCCCTCGGTGCGCTCGACCAGAACACCAGTCTGGGTATCCCAGATCCGGACACTCTTGTCCAAGCTACCTGCGGCAACATATCTTCCATTGGGGGACATGGCAACTGTCGTCACTCCATCTTCGATTGAGAGTGTGAGCACGCACTGGTTGTCCTGCAAGTCCCAGAGTCTGATGGTTCTATCTCCAGATCCGGATGCGATGTACCTGCCGTCGGAGGCAAAGTCAAGGGAGTAGATGTCCTGGTCGTGACCAGCGAATTGGTGGCGAATCTGCTTGGCGGCAATATCCCACACGCGGATGATCTTGTCTTCCGCGCCAGTAGCCAGGTATCGGCCATCGGGACTGAAGCACACACTGCGAATGTACAAGTCTCCCTCCGAGTTGGTGTTGGTATCCTGAAGGTGGCAGACCTGCTTTCCGCTGTTGACATCGAAGATCTGTGCAGATCTGTTGCAACCAGTCGCCACGAATCTACCATCGTGGCTGAAACGAACGCAGCACACCACACTCTGATGGGCGAGGTTGTGGACAAGGTCGACATCCAATCGTCGACGTTGAATCGTTGGGTTGAAGACTGCGTGCCAGTCCTCTCCTTGCTTTTTGAGGTGAGGCGGGAGCTTGTCAGGATCGTAGTCCGACAGCTGATTTCCAATTCTCTCCAGGTCCATGGGTGAATAGGCAAAGTCCGCAGCAATTGGTGCGTTCGGGTTCGCTGGCCCATTGGTGGGCGGCGGCGTTGGGCGTGCAGCATGAGGTGAGCCTGGATAGGCAGCTACGGGATGCTGCTGAGGTGTTGCAGGTCCACGAACGCCTGGTGGCGCTCCGAGGCGAGGCTTTCCAGCACCGGGACTAGCGGTAGGCTGAGGCGGCTGTCCGCCATAGCCATTGAGACCTGGAGGGCCTTGTTGCGGTTGACCATAGCCGAACGGATTATGTGGTGGTCCAGGAGGAGGCTGTGTGAGTCCTGGAGGTCCTTGAGCTTGCATGTGTCCTGGCATACCTGGTTGTCCTTGTGCTTCCTGCGGCGGTGGCGCAAGACCCGGTCCGCTCTGACCACCAGTCATGATGCCTTGGAACAGGTTAGCAGGGCCATGGCCGATAGCTGGAGGCTGCGGTTGAGGTGGTGCAGCATGTGGGCCTTGGGAGGGGCCACCTCGCTGCTCGAGCTCGTGTCGCAGTCGTGCGATCTCTTCCTCGTATCTGGCATATGTCAGTATTTGATGCATCGATTTAGGTTGGGTGTCGGCACTCACTTCTGCTTCATCTGGACGTGGCTGGTCTCCAGCTGGTAGATCTTCGTCCGGACGAGCTCCATTTCCGAGATCTGCGCGTGCACTATACAAGAAATCGTCAGTATGTGTATGCGAATAGTCTAGCGCCAGATGCATTCGACAAGTCAATGCGGGCATCGTGCTGACATAACAGCTTGCATGTGGTTAAGCTGCGTTGCCATATCGCAACCGCTTTCGCATATAAGGAAGCTGGGTGTACTCACAGTCATGCTCATGAGCAGCTGATCGCTGAGTGTGCTGTTCGAACTCGGCGCGCACTTGATCCAACAGCTCCTGCAACCTGCTGCCCGCCTGTGGCCCAGGGGGCATTCCGCGGTGCGCGTTGTACATGTTGGCGCGGTGGTGTGTCCAACTCCTTTTGCGGGATCAATGCGCAAAGCTCGTCGTGGCCGAGGTCGGTTTGCCGGCGGCTATGCTTGATGGTTGGTGAACGGCAGCGTACGTCGGTGAGCTGAAACTCCCGCGACGAACTTTTCCGTTCACAAACAATAGACTCGGAACGCAGTCCGGTAAGGCGAGATGCGATGGAAGGTCGATGGGGGTGGGATGGGATGGGTTGTCGACGATGGAAGGTGGAAGTCGGGAGTTGGTAGGGAGATGCGCTTAGGATGCGTCGTGTTCGGCGGCAAGTGGGAGCGACCTTTCTGAGGTTTGGGCGTGGCAGGCCTTTTGTCTGTGTACTCCGCTAGCTGCCAGCATGCGAACAAGGGTGATGCGCCTCCATCAGTGGGTCTGCATAGACTGCATTAGCGGCCGAGCTTAACACATGCTGGTAAGATCGTGGTTGAAGCCGGGACACGGATGCGGAGCCAAGCATCAAGGTCCATTATCTTCTCTAGCCAACCGTCCCAATCCACCTCACGTTTCTACGCGCTAGGCTGATCCGGAAGGCCACAGCATGAAGACGATTGCTTCAAAACAGACATACATTCTCGGATATGAAGCGTGTGAGCACCATATAGACACTATCGCGCAGTCCTACTCGTTCGGCTTAAACTATACCAACCCAGCAAGACACAGATTCAACAGCATCCTGGTTGTGGTTTAGCGAGGTGTTTCTCACTTTGCGGGCCCGCCGAATTGTACCACTTCCACTGCACTTTACCAGCTGCACTGCACTACATGGCCCCTTGCTGCAGCGCAACCAGAGATACCCAAACGCTCTCCGCAGTAGTACTCGCAAATGTTGCCAAGCAGACTTCGCCGACGGAAGCTAGACTGACACGAGCGGGCGACACACGTCGTCTCGCATATGCCTTCTACGTGAGTACCCGCTGACCTGCATGCATGCAGCAGGCGCCCCAGAAGCGCATACAAGCGACTGCAGGTGGAGTGATTCGCAGTCTGGCCATCCCGTCGTCAAAGAGACCAGCTGCCGATCTTAAGCCTAGCGAAGCATATGTATAGCGAAATTTAGACGGCAGCAGGCCTGCTTCGTTGTACTCGAGGCATCTTGGCCCCATTCTGGATTATCTTGTTTCTTCCCCGATGCATTGAAGATGAAATGATGCCCGACTCATAATTTATGGCAACTGTCAGCACAACTGGGAAGCGTCACGAGTCCCGATGATCTTGAATGTCACGGCTCACAAGGGATGCACTCCGGATATAACTAGCTTTGAGTCTGTTCTACTGCACAAGGAACATGGGTATGCCAGATCCAGAGCAGCGGATCCCTGAGGCCGCACAGTGTGTCAGCTTGAGATTTGAGCAGCACAAAGCAAGCGCTTGGACTGCTTCTTCGTCCCAAACCGTTCACTGCGCAGGACCAGGATGCACGGCTGGACATTCAGGACCAAGCTTCTGACGAGCATGGTCAGCCAGCAAAGCTACGACCAGGATCTGGCGCCATACAGGTTGGGTGCCTTTCGAAACTCAATCTATTCTCTTAAAGGGCATTCCCAGGTGGGGCCTGGTCATCTGTGATCGCAGCTCTCGTACACGGAACACGGCTCATAATAGGTGGGATCACACAGTCCTTGTATGTACCAGCACTGCACAACGGAAGGGCGGAATGAGAGGATGAACAAAGAGGAGCAATTGGCTTTGGCTGATTCGCGAAACTCGCGGGAGCAGTGGCGCTCTGAACGTGGGAATGGCGCACAACCTGTGTTGTTTATGCCGATTGGTCTGTCCAGAGACAGGCACAAACGCCAACGTGTCTCTGGCCTACCTTCCAAGCACTCAAGATATGTAGCGTCTTGTCGTGCAACTGTTCAACGGCAGCATTCAACCCCGTATAATATATGGTTCGGTCACTTGGGTACACTTTTGGAAGGTCAAGCCTCACTTAACTTATACTTCGAAAGTTTGTTCTCGATCGCTCGCTCGGGCCGTCTGGTTTAACTCGGGGGGTCGGAGCTGCCCACATATCGCGTCAATGTGCCGAGCAAGTGTGCTGCACGGCGTTGTGCCCTGGAAGCATACTTGAAGTCTATCGCTTCTTGTTGCTGCAGCACCGCTCCACGAACATGGTATGGGTCTGATGAACAAGATAGCGAATACCCCGTGGTCGCTGCTGCAAAGGGTTTATGCTTTCAGAGCATGGGTGGTGCTGGCATGCCTGTTTGCAGACCATCTCCGGCCTCATACAACCACCGCTCATTTTCAAGTTTCTGCATCACCTGCTGTCGGAGATTTGCCATCATCTCAGGTCGATCGCGCTCGTAATCTGTATGCGATGGGTCAGAACCGCATGCGTTGTTCACGAATAGCTTTGAACTCGACCGCTGGGTTGTTATCTGCGGGGTGATTCTCCAGGAAACGGAAAAAAAGGATAGCGTGTTGCGGTTGTGCTTACCATCTTCTGCCAGCCTGCTCTGCCGGACGCCCATGTGCGTTCCTGAAGTAAAGTACTTCCTTGCTGTTGCGGCATAGTAGGCATCGAGTTCTGCTGTTTTGTGTCAAATACGGCTGCGGATGACGACGCGTCTTAGCCGGCCTCACCTGGGTTGACCTCGCCATCTTGATGCCCTGGCCCTAACATCGGCACTCCGAGCGCAGGAGCGCCCAACAAGTAGCTGCCGTCAGGTTGTCTGTTCACAAAGTCGTGATCCTCTGCCTGCGGTTTAGCCGGTCTCGGTCGCGCATGTCTGCGTTCTGGGGATCCAAGTCTAAAACCTCGCTGTTGTGGCTTTGGTGGTCTTGGTGGCATGATCGCGTCTCGCTCAGATTCTGAGTCTGCAAGTATGCCGTCTTCAACTCTTGGAGTCGTGCGATTCAGTGGCCTTCGTGATCGTGCGGGCGCAAGCATTGTCCCATTTTGACGCGTCCGTGTTGATGCCGCACTCGCGTTGGACCGTAAGCTGGTTTGTGAGGCTTGGTTGCGCAGGGATGAGGCAGTCGGCAGGTTTGTCGTGATGAACGGGTCGTGCGGTGGTCTAGGAGGAGGCATAGTCAACGTTTCAGATGGGTTATCAGCCTTGGTAGAAGGATTAATCGGTGTACGGATATGGTCGGTCGGCGGGTGGTGTGTCAAGAAAGAGTGAAAGAGAAAGTAGCTTGGAAGACAGTAGTTACTGCTAGTCAACACGCACGCGACTGCTGTAAGGCCTCGTTCGGTCCTCTAGATTAGTACCTCTAGATTGACCCTCTAGATTGTCCTAGATTGCGAAAATGTCAATCTAGGGCTCCGCGTTCGGTGCCCCTCTAGATTGACCTCTAGAATAAGTTACGATCTAGGGGCAATCTAGCCCCGCAAAATTCACGCAATATAATTGGGCTAAATCCCTGCTCGAGGCATTCTTGCCATCTTTACCTCCTACCTATATCTGCAAATCCTAGATTGAGGCACCCTCCTCGAGGCAATTTCGACACCTCTAGAAAGCCCGGGGGCTGATTCGTGCACGCCCAATCTAGGATCCATTCTAGAGGTCAATCTAGAGGGACCGAACGAGGCCTAAACAGGAAACTCGACTCGGACATCCTAAGGTCTACACATGGTGCATGCCATCGCACATTCTCCACCTCGTCGCTCTCCTCATACAATAGCACGTTCGCGTTTCTTCTCCAGGCGCTGCCCAACGGCAAACAACTGATGAAAAGTGAGGTCGCGTCAGCCGGAGGTAGTGCAATACCGGCGACACAGTGTCCTTGAGCATAGGCAAGCCCAGCGGCTCAAAGACTGATGCCAAAAATAAGTAAAATCATTGAAGTCACCGTAGTGACGTTTCAGAGATTAAACTGAACTGTGGAAGATGTCAGTTGGTGTCGACTTTGACGATGATGTTGCTGAACTTACAAGAACAGATCTGCGAGGTATTAGTCGAGTGCGGCTTCAAATCAGATGTCGGTGGGTACTTTCACTACACTTGATCTAAGCCAAAAGGCAAAGCTGGTATGGTTGTTAGCACTTGTTGTCGAAGTGTATGGGTGCGATGTTGAGAACTTACAGAGCTGAGTTGTTCTTTGCTTTCAGAAATTCTGTTGGGCAACGCGCGAGCTGCGGGCACTGCCGATCGGCCCGCGCGTACTAGCGCCTTGGCGCGCTCAGAAGTGCATCTCGACGCGTGAGACATCGCGCTTTCTTGATGTTCTTTCGACGTTGAACACAAAGCCATCTCTGGTGATGGTGAGGACCGTTTGGCTGTCCAGTCTGTTCAAGAGATGCAGCGGCACGCACGCTTGGCGATGCCTTCCCGCAAGAACTCGCTCCTTTCGTACACAGTCTTCTTCCAGGCTGCCTCTTTTTGGATCTGATCTCCATGAGTACACGAGTGGTCGCTGGCTGTAAGTATCCACTGTACATCTTGCTTTATCTTTCACTGACCATCACAACAGCTTCAATGAGGATATTCGTCTGAAAGAGCGGAGCTTGAAGTTCAACGCCCATGAGCTCGCGAACGTTATTTGCAGCACACTGAACAGACCGTGTGGGGACTTGCAAAGCCTCGAGAATAGAGGTGTCGTTGCCAACGTTGCTTACGGGGTTATTACGTGTTGCTAACATAGCAACGTTGCTAACCGTTGTTATTGCTATCGATGCCTAAGGCAAATAAGATTCTTTAACTAAGCTCAAATTTTCTAGAAAAAGCTGGAATCTATATGCCTAATCCTGCTTAATATTATAGCGTCTTTATATTACTTAGAATGCGTTTTGTCTACGTTGTCGGCTCGCTGCAATTAAAAAGGCTAGACAAAAAATAAGAATCCCTATCCAGCCTAGGTTTAGCGTAGGAGTAGCCCTAGGTTGCCAACCGTTGCTTACCCATATTCAACGTTAGCAACAGCGTTAGTAACGTTACCAACATTGCTTGTTAGCAACAGACTGACATCCCTACTCGAGAAGTTTGCCGAAGGAGGCTTCAACCGTATATTGCAAGCAACCTTCAATGATGGCAAGCAGATTCTAGCTAGACTTCTATACCGACTCGAAGCTCCGCTTAATCATTCTGTTTTGAGCGAAGCAGCTACATTGTCATTCTTACATCAGCATGGCTTACCAGTCCCCAAAGTTCTCACCTACTCTGCTGTGAGCAACAACCCGGCGGGAATTGAATTCATCCTGCTCGAGAAGCTGCCCGGTCGGCCCTTTGGTGAGCAATGGTTCTCCCTCGACAACAAGACAGTAGCCAAAGTAATGAAGCAGATTGTGGATCTCGAGCACAAGTACATGGGCATTGACCTACCTGCATCCGGAAGTCTGTACTTTCAGGAGAATCTTGACCCGTCCGAGCGTATTGTCTCTATGACACCCCCAGCTAACAGCAGTGCCCAATTTGCGGTCGGCTCTATAAGCTCCTATGCTTGGGATTACCGCGAACGAGCGAGGCTGCCGGTTGATCGTGGTCCGTGTGAGTGGATGTAAGTGCAGCCCTGTTCTGCTCTTGACTGACCAGTCGCTCAGGGCGCATCTACCGAACATGCTTCGAGGCTGCTGCGAAGCGTGAGCTGGCTTACTGCCAAAGGTTCGGCAAACCACGTCACAATGTCGAGCGATATCTTCGAGAGCTCGATGCACTCGAGCTGCAGATGCCAGAATATCACACCCAGCTCTTAGAGGACTATCTGTGCATGGCACCACACCTGGCTATACCTCAAGGCCATGCACTTGAACGTCCTACCCTGCGTCATCCAGACCTGTCGCCAAACAACATTCTAGTCGATGACGACTATAACATTGTCGGCTTGATCGACTGGCAACACACAGTCATATTACCTCTATGTCTCTGCGCCGGCATCCCGCAGTACTTTCAAAATCACGGTGATCCTGTTTCTGAGTCGCTGGAGAAGCCCAACACCAGGCTACCAAAGGACTTCGACACCTTGCATTCGAACTTGCAAGAAGCATTCCGAGACAAGATGAGGAGGCAACTAGTGCATTTTTACTACGCAGCTCTAACCAGGAAAAAGATTGAAGCACGTTTCGACGCCTTTCGAGACACGAACGCTATGCTGCGAGCGAAACTGTACTCCCGAGCTGGTGCTCCTTGGGAAGGTTCCTCGCTCACCCTTGAACGTACGCTAGTAGAAGCTCAACAAAGGTGGCCGCTGCCGTTCAGCAGCATTTCGAACACTGTCCCACCTGTATGCCCAGTTCGCTATTCGGCCGAGACAATTCAGGTATGCCTCGACAAGGTCCGAGAGGAAGAGGAGAAGTTGGAAGAGCTTCAAGACATGCGAGGTTTGTTGGGGATTGATGCTGTAGGGTGGGTGGAAAATGATGAGCACCTAACACATGCGAAGGAGATGCGAGAGGTAATGAGATCAGTATTCTTGAGGGAAGCCGAGAACGCTCTTGAGCGCACTGCGGTCACTGACCACTCTGCTTTCGATGACCACGACGAATAGCTGTATTGACTAATTGCGTCGACTGCAGCCGGGTCGAGAGACTCATCGTGAGAGGTCTTTTTCACAGATGAGTCTTGGCACTTTTCCAGGTCCCATGGAATGCCAAGCGGTATTCCAGCGCTGCTTGTGCGTCCAGCTACGTTACACACACATTGCCCTCGAGCTTCATGGGAGAGCTCCGGCCCGAAATGGACGTTGCGACGATCACAAATCGTGGGGATATCTCGCACCTCGTTCCATCCTCCCTTGACCGGGACTCCTCCTGAGCACGACAACCAGACATCGAGGTCTACCTCAATGCTCGAATGCTCTTCGTGAGCAATTTCTTCTCATTTTATCCAGACAACCAACTTTCAGTTTCTGTTCTCGACGATGATTCCTCGAAAACCTGTACCCAGCGCTCCGATCAAGATCGATTCATCTCTAAAACCATTTGTATACGATGCGCCTCAGAAGGCACTCGTCAGAGAATTCCAGCTGGACATCCTACCCGATGGCGAGGACGACCAGGATGCGCCACTTTCTGGCAGGATCATGAGCAGTACGCCGACCTTCTATGGTGTCGAAGGCTTTACTCGCGCTATGATGAATTCTATACCGGAAGACACCGAATCCGTGAGAGACAAGTTGTCAGGGAGTAAAGAATACTTAGCCATGAGCTACAGTTGGGGCGACGATGCCGAGCTCTCGCCCCTGCATTTGACAACGGTAAGCTGCAAACTGGATGACGCCCATAATGTAATCATGAACCACGAGCCAGAGCGCAATGGTTACATCTGGATCCGACCAAACCTGAGAGCCTTTCTGGTCGAACTGAGACGTCGACGAGAACGTAGATTTCTGTGGATAGATGCCATTTGTATCGAGCAGAATAACGCGATTGACAAAGACAATCAGATCAAAAGGATGAGGCACGTCTATGACGAGGCAGCTGAAGTGTTTGTCTGGCTCGGGGAGGCGAGCGAGATGGAACTGGGTGCCCTTAGGATTTTGTCCAACGTTACATCGAAGTTACAAAACTGCGATGTCGAGGCTTACACGGAGTTTGAACAAGCACTCGATCAAGTTGGTCTACCTCATCCTGAGCATGAGCTTTGGAAAGCATATTCTAGCATCTTGACACGACGCTGGTGGTCAAGACTATGGACGCTGCAAGAAGTTGTCATGGCAAAGGAGCAGGAAAATGCCATCGAGTACACAGACTTCTACCAAGCTCCAAAGGTTTCCGTCCTTGCCGGACCTTCGACCACATCATGGGAGCAATTCGACCACTTCACAGAGGCTCTGGCGAAGGCCGGACTCAGGGAATGGCTAGTCACGGGACAGCATGGTGCTGTCTGGGACCATCTCCACGGGATCGATGCTGTCGCCGAAGTACGTACTGGCCGTGCAAGTAAGTTGCGCTACGGATGGGCCATCACGCCCTCGGCCGCGCTTCTCGCGACGAGAAGGAGGATCGCAAGCGAGCCCGCAGACATGGTATTCGGGCAACTTGCTCTGTTAGACCAAGCTACAGTCAAAGAGCTCGCACTTGACATCAAGATGCCCGTAGAAGAAGTCTTCACTCGCTTTGGAAAACACTACATCCGCAACGAAGTGAAAGAATGCCTACTCAACCACACGGCCACATTCGAGAAGCTTGACAAGCTTCCGAGCTGGTGTCCGAACTTCGCCTCTCGAGAAGCGACAGTTTCCCTGGGCTCAAGATGGGTCGGCCATTACCAAGAACGACCTTGGTTGAAGAAACAGATGCCTTGCGCAGGGTTCCAAAAGAAGGGCAAGTGGAGCCTACCGCGAAGTAAATTGTACTATGCTCGATACATCGCAAACTCACTCCAAGCAAAACACAGTCTACATCATTTATACAGAACAAACAACCCACGACAGATAGCTCTATGCCCAGAAACAGATTGCATCATCGTTAGCGCTTTGGAGCTTGACACAGTCACCGACATTGTCGAATGCAACCCGGCCGCAGAGTCGACCAAGTTCCTCGCTTACAACAGCATTGTCCAGTCGCACACTTGGGATCAAAACTGCTTCAAGCTTGCGAAGGACACCTTGCTGGCATCACCCGATCCAATCACATCTTCATACTACGACATATATGCTCGCACTCTCACAGCCAATCGTGTGAAAATGAATCCCGTCCAGGTCCTCAGCAAATTAGACGACGACAACGACTTCAAAGAACCAGAAGACACCATATTCGACCGCTACGAGCTCACAGATTTCGCCGAACCTTATCTCAACTGGAAGAAGTATGTGCAAGCTACTTTGGATGCTGGGGAAACTCTTGACCCCAGAAAGAATATGAATTCGACGACCAAGAAGTTCGCAGCATGTCTGGCAGCGATGAGCAAGCAGAGGAGATTCTTCGCTACAAAAGGCGGAAAAATCGGGATGGGACCCTCAGATGCTAGGCCGGGAGATTTGATTGTGGTGATATTTTACTGTCCTACGCCGTACCTTATTCGTCCATCGCAAGATGTGCCGGGTCAGTGGCATTTTGTTGGCGAAGCGTTTGTGCGTGGGTATATGTATGGAGAGGCTTTGGAAATGTTTGATCAGGGACGTTTGAGTGAGAGGAAGTTCACAATTGGATGAGGGACGCCATTTTGTTCACCATGACGACTTGCACTTCGATGACCTGGAAGCTCGGGATGAGCAAGCGATCAGAATTCACCAGTCGTTCCCAAGATCGATGACTTGTTGAGGATCCGATACGAGGCTGTCGTTCCTAGCTCCCTCTCGGCCAGGCAGTGTTTGAATTTGGCCCCATTTGCTTCTGAAGCGAGGATCGGCCTCGCCTTGCAATATGAACGGAGATGGTGTGTCGTTCCACTTATCTAAACTATAGGCATGCATTGATGATATGAAGGGATGTGATAGCAAGACCTTGCAGAGACTAATGGAAACCAGCTAGGAGCTCAGAGGTCCACTCCACTCGTTCGTGCACTTGCTCAAGTCGGAATGAGGTGATCTATTGCCAGATGGCCATGCACCTTCGAGGAAAGCACACCACGGGTTGGAATTAGGTCTGTGATTGAGGTTGTCATTAAATGTGTCAATACGCTGTCGGTCTGTCCGTGCAGTGGGTCCCTGGTCCATAGCCCTGCGTCTTCATACTCGTGTCTTTGATCCCAGGATCCTGTTGATGGAGACTGCGGAGCATATCATATGTGTGAAGGTTGCAAACAGCATCGGCGAAGTCCTTCAGAAAACGCCAAGACTGTAGAATATTGCCAAGCCCCTGCTGCCCCTGCTGCTCCGATTCGTAATCCAGTTGCGTCAGTCCGTCGACATGGACTACTCTGCATCCTTTCTGCGCACATGCAGCAAGCCTTTATGCCTTACAAGCCGCATTTCGTGATGAGGCGAGTTCTTATCTGGACGTCGGTCCCACGAGCATGAGCACGAGCACGGCACCTGCGTGTTGACACGGTCGCGACGGCGCGCACGGCTCCGACTGTTTATGCCGGCGTGGCCGAGTTCGTCCAGTGAGGGTGCCTCTATACCGTTATGGAGGGCGGCCTCTGGCAAGCATGGCTTCCCATGCGTGGGATGGGCCATGTATTCCGAGCATGAGCGACGCCTCACTCTCACCGGGATGCCTACGGTCCATCTGGAAGACAGCATCTCCGTTATCATTTATACATTCTCAAGTCATGGAAAACAGTTCCGGCTACCAGGTCCATCCACACAACCTACAACAGGTAATGGCAACGACACCACATATCGGGCCTTCAGCACACTTGATCGTCGCGATCCTCAGGACCACCTCCATGCTGCGTGTCTCGCCTGTTCCTGCGGCCTAGCGACCAGTCACGCTACGTGGCTGCCGAGGGCGTGGACGCCGCACCTCTGAAAGCTGTGCTGACTGCAGCTGCTGGCCACCTTACCCGCGTCTCCGGAGTATGGACCGCCTTTGCCAGCAATGCCAGACCATGTATTCGTGCGACACATTTTTCAAACAAAGCGAATTGCAGACCCGCACATCGCATGGGAAACTATGGTGTCTTCGTTGAAGCATTGTGCGACAAACCAAGCCTTTCCCGACCCCACCCGCGCAAGAGGCCAAGATCTGAGATCTCCCATTCCGACGGGCAGCAAGATGCGACCCGGGATGCAGAGTTGATCATCTGCTGAGGCCGTGGTAGGCACTCGCGTTAGCTCGAGCTTTGCAACACGATTGAGGCTGTTCTTATACTGCTATACTGCATGGCTTCCTTGCTGGCGGGGTGGAATGAGCCACCAATGAACATCCAGATGTTGGTAGAGGCCATTCTTCTTACCCTCTTCGTCTAGGCGTTCAGCCTCGTGTTGCCCGCTTCGGTTGAGATCCAAAGCGGACTTCTCGTGAGGAGTGACCATGCATCGCATCGAAGCTTGGCACTCATCAAACTGTCGTTACGGAAGAGTGGACCTGGGTGGCTGGCACCGGCGCAAACCTACTCAACTGACCCGACTTCGCGAACCACACCTCGTCCCGCAGAGCCTTGAGCTGCGAGCCGCGATGGTGCAGCTCCATCTCGATCTCCCATGTATCCAAGTATCTTTTGACTTTCTTCGCTTCACTGGTCCCGCCGACTTTATTCAAGCTTACCATTCTGGTGAAGAACGGCTGCAAGATGGGGCTCTTGTGGGATAGAGCTGTCCCCACCGAGTTTTCGTCATCCGAGCAGAGCATAGTCCGACGTCCATCATGCATGTATATATCATTGGTTGCACATTTGCAGCTCAGATCGTTGGTATGCATGGTAGGAGCTACTCCCATCCCACCAGCTTGATCCCTCCCGCAGTCAACAAGCTCCCTACATGCCCTTCGCGTTCTCTTGTATGCTGTTGAGGGGACTCGTCATACATATATCGACGTAAGGAAGACACTCAAACTCAGATCGAGGGCTGGACTCAACCTTTCAACGGGAGCTCGCACCACAACAATGGCGGAAGTACTTTCAGCAAAGCCTCCGAGCCAGCTTCTTCAGCGACGGCTTTCACAAGCACACTTCAACGCGATGGAAGTCCAAGGCATGATGGCACAATTCAACATGGCGTTCAGACCTGACGCAGCAGCCGCTATGCCTCTGCAATTCCTCCATACCCAAGAGCAGCAAAAGATGGCCCTGCAAGCTCCTTCAGTCGCACCAAGTGAACTTCTTAATAGTCACTCTGGCCAGAACACAAGCAGTGCAATGGACATAGATACTGCCTTCCACAACCCATACAATATGCCAGCCGGTATGACCAATGCCACGTTTGGCAATCTAGCGTGGCCCGCACCAATAGTGGCCAACTCGAATATCATGGCGCCCCCATCCATGGCACGAAATGAGAGCTATAGCAGTGTCGACAGTAGCGAGCCCAGTATCAAGACCGAAGACCAGTCTCCGATTCATCCCTCGCAGATCTTCTTCGATGCCACCGCATACGCATCAAGCCCTGAATCGCAAACAGCAACAGATTCTTCGGAAGAAACAAAGCCAGTCGTGTTCTCCACGGAAATCGATACGCTGATGAGAGCCATACAAACGAAGACCCAGCCAGCGGAACAACGACAACCGGCGAAACCCAAGACGACTACCAATCACAACAAGCCGAAGAAACGATATACCTGTGACATTCCTGATTGCGGCAAGGCTTTCTACCAAAAGACCCATCTAGAAATACACACGCGAGCGCATACTGGTATAAAGCCTTTTCTATGCAAGGAACCATCCTGCGGCCAAAGGTTCAGTCAATTGGGCAATCTCAAAACGCATGAGAGGAGACACACGGGCGAACGGCCGTACCACTGCGATGTCTGCGGCAAGACTTTTGCGCAACACGGCAATGTTCGTGCTCATAAGATCGTTCATACTGCTGCCAAGCCATTCACGTGCAAGCTGGACAGTTGCAACAAGCAGTTTACGCAGCTAGGAAACCTCAAGTCGCATCAAAACAAGTTCCACGTTGAGACGATTCGACGCCTAAAGTCTCGATTCGAGAACATCAAAGAGGGCGATGTTGTCGACAACTGGGAGAAGGACATGTGGGAGTACTTTGCGGGTCTTTACAAGAACTGCAATAAAGGTATCAAGGGCCGAGGGAAAGACCGACGGATCAGCACCACTTCGCTCAATATGGGTCAACGGAGGGACAGCATGGCCTCCGCAGGATCATCAGGTGGAGATATGGGGATGATGGATGCACGACAGAGCACATTACCTGGAGGCGTATACTAAGGCGAACGGGAGGGCACCACGGCGTTTCAAGCCTCCAGCAATGAGGGCGGTGTGATCTTGTTCTACCAAGACCAATTTGTCACTTGCTGTTCTGCGACGATTGCACACGGATACGATTGATACCCCATGAAACGATACCATGTTATGACAGGCACCAGCGGCGAGAAAGTCCGACTCGATCAATTTTCATGACAAACACTTGCTCTTGAACCTATACCATTCACGCACGGCATGTCGTCCACTAAGCCTTCACTTGATCCTTGTCAAGGCAAGGACTCATGCGCAATCTGCAGCCGCCTGCCGCGCCCGCCTCGCCTCAGGAAACTTTGACCCCTCCTTTTACGAACTCTATTGAGTGAAGCAAGCAGAGCCGCCTTCTGCTGCGAAAAGGCATTGGTCGCTCGGGACCTGTTTCATCACCAAGAGCTGAGTTGTCGGACCTTTTACCCACGATCACGAGATCTTGATATACATGCAGCCGACTAATTGCACACTACTATTACACACTACTGAGGCCAGCGTGCTGCGTGTGACGAGGCTACGTCACCACTATGCTTGCGAACTTGCGAACCTCCCACGCTCGTTCTCTCAAGGCTGCCAGGTCAGCTCAGCTCAGCAGCAATTTCACATGTGCATCGCCAGCATGATGATTGCTAACTGTCAGGCCAGCAGATAGGAGATTTCCGAAGGATTTGGTGTACTTCACACAATACAACACACAATAGATTGCGTATTTCAATCGCGTTCATCATGCAAAATAAGCTCTTGTATATCTCATGATCAAAGATAACAGAGATCTGCTTCTAGGATCGCGCAATCGCGATGCGATCTTCTTTGCACATGAGGTCAATTCCGCGTCAACTGACTGGAGAGTTTAGCCTTTCCAGGAACGCCTTCGATATCGCTGGTTCCTTCCTTATCTCGGACCCGGGGCCGTTCATATACTCAGGTATCTACGTCTTCGTCGCAACAGCGGAAATACACAGACAATTCATCAAAAGATGCGCGATCGACAGCCTTGCTCACAAGAGGTCAAAGGTCGTACATGACACTTTACTCGGGCTGTGGACGCCTGCTTGTAGTATGTCGTGCTGTATCGCAATTTTGTGCTTCAATCGGCCCCCGGCACTGCTTCAGGATGGATCGTACAGTATGCGGACCTTTGGCGGTATCGTTGATATAGATGCTTCCTACTCTGCAGAGACTGAAGTGACAATTCTCCTCGTTGAGCACGACAAAGTTATCGAGTCGCTGGGCCCGAACAACAAGAACTGACTTTGCGCACTCGATGAATGACTTTTGAGAATCTCGATGCCCTCGCTGATGAGATTCAGCTGCTCCGACCTTCTCTTACTACTCGAGACACACAAAGCAGTCTGCCATTCCTGCTCTTCCTCCGGAGCTTACGACACGATGGCGGACCAGCGTTAGGTTCAGGAGTGTGGGCCTATATCTTAGGACGCACCTGCATAAACGAAGTTGATCACTCCGACTAACATTGAAAGGTGGTCAGCAGGCAACTCAGGCATCAGAAGGCCGTTACTCGTGGAAGTACATACCGTCAATGTTATCCGGACTTCCCAAGCAGACGTCAGATCCTTGCGCTGCAACCACCTGGCCACCAACAACAGCCTCTGCTGTGGCTCCTTTGGCCAGTATCCAGACCGTGCAGTGTGCGGGATAGATGTTGAACGTTACACCAGGGCCAGTGAACTGCATCGTGCTTTGCCAATACGTCCACACATATATTTGGCCACCACTTGGTAGAGTCCAGTGGCCGATAAAGGGACTGATACCACCCGCGCTATAGGTGATGCCAGGACCAAGTCTGCACACATCGGTAAGCATGAAGTCACACTGAAGAAGAGGACAGGGAGGCGCTACTTAATGCAAACATATCCGTGCGTGGAGCACGCCTGTGGATACCAATCATCTCCGGTGACCTGGCTCTGGTCCTCAATTCCGACCTGCGTTGGAGCGAATGTGGACAGCCATTCTCTACACTGCTGTTTGACGCAGTGACGGAGAGGGTATCCTGGACGAGCGGGAACTAACTGTCTATCGTTAGCCGCCTACTGTAAACGGTGTAGACAAGGCTCTTCGAAGGCTGGAAATCCGCTAGTAAGGATCCCCTATCCGTCACTAACTCAAACAGCAGTGTATCACTACCCGGGCATTTTGGACATGGTGGTAGGGCACGACGCTGCAGGTCCTTCTGAATTTGCAATTGAGGGTTGTTGCTTGAGCCTAGTGCCTCGACGGCAGTAATGAACGGTACCAGGACAGAGAGCCGCATGATTAGTAGTGTGATTGGAAACAATGATTCAGCAAAGCCCTAATGGTTTATATATCGGGCCACAGAAACACCTTTTGTCCTACACATCCTCGTTGACGTCGGCATCTGGAGGCGTCTGGAAATAGGAGAGCAACAAACTCCCCGTCGAGTTGGAAACAGGAAACATGTATAATGAATTGAGCGATTGCCATCCTTGTCTGGATGGGGACCTGGCATACAGGCTGAACTCTGTTTGCCTCTTCAGGGACCAGAAATCTCCATTTTGTAGTACTGTTCTCCGTATACCGGACTCTTGTTCTTCATTCGTGGTGCTTGTATCGGAAAAAAGCCTCGAGATTTCGTTTAGTCGCTAATGAGATGTGGTTTGTGTTCTCTCATCCTTGAACACTTTGATTGGGATTGAGACATGTATACCGCCGTTCTGGCACCTAACGCTGTTGTTCATCAAATCTATACTTGCTGAGTAGGGCTGAGCGCTCTCAGTGACATGGACATCAGATAACGGACCGTGTTCCGTACGTCGTACTCTCGCACCGAACGCGCGTTCAGCAAAGTATACGTGGAAACGAAATTAAAGGCTCAAGGCCGTGATGAAGTTGGAAAACCCGGGTTCGGATTTGGGCCGATGATGCGCCGGCGGGAAGTCCACGTTCATCCACGAACTTTCTATTTCTCTCATCAATATCATCGAGTTGGGATGCTGTGTCCGTGAAACGAAAGAATCCAGGCATATCGAGATGGCGACAGCTTCGTTCGAGCAAGATTGGCTGGACTTGCAATCCTGCAGCTTTGGCAGGTGGCGTTGCTACCCTGCGGGCTGACCACAACATGCACCTGCGGTTCGCAATGGTCCAACCACTATGGTAATGCAAGGCAAGGCAAGGCCTCGCACAGCAAAATGAGGCCGCAAGCCTTACTACTACGCCCCGAAGGAATCAGGTGATAGTGCGGCAGAGATCTTCTCGTCAGCCGGCAAGAACCTGCGCTTCTTCGACTTCACGGTCAGGCGATGGGAAGTCTACACAGGTAACACATTTCCAAAAAAGTTTGCAGAATGGCTTTAGACTATCGAGATGTTCCCTTGGGGTCACCCGCCGAGCAGATCAGGCTACTACAGCTCAGACCAGGAAGCGACGACACGGATATGCGCGCGGACCTTTGTGTGTTCAACTCAGATCAATGCCCTCCCTACACTGCCATATCGTACACCTGGGGCGATGAGTTCCCCATTCTTTTCATCACTGTTAACGGTAAACGGATCCAGGTTCGGATGCATTGCTGGCATTCGTTGTGGCAGATGCTGCATCACAGGGAGCATGGTCACCTCTGGATTGACTCCATTTGTATCGACCAATCCAATATCGCCGAAAAGAACGTGCAGGTCGCCATCATGGGAAAGATATACAGCAGAGCGGCGATGATAGCATGCTGTTTGGGTCCTGGCCGACATCTGAGTTCAGCGCAAGAGCTTGCCCGACGATCGAATGAGCAGAGAAATGCTTCAGGCTTCCTGAAAGCGAACCGAGACTCACTTACAACTTTGCAGCAAAACTCCTACTTCCGACGCATGTGGATCAAGCAAGAGATCCGTCTCTACTGCGGCGTAGACTGTCTCGACTGGGATGACTACGAAGAGATATTGGAAAGCGCTGTGGCATACGACGCCAAGAATCTGAAGACGGCAAGAACTCAGCATCCGAAGTCGAAAGACTTCACCAACAGCGTACATACGGCGCTTTTGGAAGGCAGGAGGATGTATCGATCCTCGCTACAATGTTTCCATAATGCCCAGCCGTCGTCGACTCCGTGGTTGGAGCTTTGGGAACTGCTTAACGAGTACGGGTATTCTGAGTGCAAGGAACCGCACGACAAAGTCTACGCGTTATTGCCTCTATTGCAAGCTCACTCATGTTCAAAGCTGACTTTGACGATTGACTATGAGGTGCCACTTCTGAATCTTGGTCTCGAACTTGTCCGAAACTGCGTACAAGAGGTTCGAAATACTTCACTGCGCGATGATGGTACTGGTATAGTGCCTGTCACGGTCTGGCAGACTGCCACTGCCATGGCTCGACACTGGTTTCGCCTGAAGCTGACTGATCCTCTCGTTTCCATCTTCGCATCTCAATGGTCTGTGCCATGCCGTGCTCCTCGGATCGACGCAGTGCAGTCTGATCATCTCGAAAGACTTAAATGCACGCCCGAATATATCCCTGGAGACGTACAACAACGATTTGCAATTCGCGGCCATCTTAATGACCTCTTCCGGAGTCTTGAAAGTGGCGACAAGGAGAATTCGATTGACTTTGACGACATTCGTGACAGGCCTCTATGGCATAACAGGTCGTGGATCAGCGATGTGGTTCAGGTCAAAGATCTTCGTCAATGTCTCGCTCCCTGGCTATGGAAACAACTCGGCGATCCCGACGACTCTTTCTGGGAGACTGGTGACTTCACCTTTGCAGGTCTCAATCCCGACTTACAAGTAAAGATCGTTCTGTTCTCTACAGCAGCCGTAGGATTTGGAACTGTCTTTCTGGTCTCGCCGACCACAGAGATTGGAGACGATCTAATCGTCTTCAGGCTGTTCGATGCGCACGTAGAGCGCTTCTTTATATCAATCGTACGACCATTCGAACGAGATGAACAGCCATCACAGTACAACAACCGGTATTCAATGCTGATAGGTTGGGCACTGCAGCTCGGCGCTGATGGAGACTTGCTTGAACAACCTGCATTCTTGACAGACTCGTTTCCTGTTCGCGACAGGCCTGTCAATTGGAAGTTCAAGTCTGACGACGATCTTGAAGGTGTTCCACGAGATGTATTATTCAACTTGCATTACGAGGATCTGATTCTGCAATCTGTACTCATGCAAGATGCCGCGTCGTACTTGACGTATCCATGTATGCACAAAGATCATCCCTCTTTCCTGGCTGAAGACATATCCGCAGAGTGGACGCCTGAAGACAACTTGCCTGATATTGACAGTATGCCCAGACTTCAAGCAGAGATATCAAAGATACAATGGGAGAATGAGAATTGGGAGCAGGCGGAGAAGGAGATCAAGAAGAAGGAGCAGGAAGAGAGGGACAAGAAGAAGGAGAGCAAGAAGAAGAAGACAGGTGTGAAGTTTGCATAACTATGGCCAAAAGACGCGTCACCTCCCATCTACACGAAGCCACGCCAAAGTCTCGCCGACTGCGCTGAAATGAGGCCTCGTCAGCATGGCTTTTCTGCTCGTTTGAACTCTCGACAGAATTACACATGTGATTCTCATGCCGTCTCCCTTTCTGTCTTTCGCTGCCAAGCAAAGCCCAAGCTGATTCATGAGAGCTTCGGCATATTGAGTCGTCTTGACGCACGCTTTCGCAAAGTACCGGCGTGGCGTTTCTTGGGAGATGAAACATCAGGTCACCAAGTTTGTGATCTGAGTCAATCAGATGTTCGAGAAAACGGTGCTGCGTGAGTCCAGAATGTTTTACATAATGGCGATCTTATATCCTCGTTGCGAATGCGAGAAGTGATGGGAAACAGGAGTCTTTGAACTTTTGCAGTCATTATTGTTCTCATACCATCATTGCAGAATCGAAAAAAGGTACAGGTAGGCTGTAGTATATTGTAATAGAAACACATCTCTGTATGCATTTTCCGCATATCCTTGGGTATCTTTTATCCAAAGTAAAATGCCAATCGGTCTCAACAAAAAGCGCTTTCATCAAATTTACATATTAACAAACCGACAAAATACCTGTCTATTCCATCATCAATTTCTTCTTGAGACCAGAATCGATCTCTCCAACAGTATTATGATTACTCCAAGCATCCCAACTCGTACAAGTCTGCGCCATAACCGCAGGAATCGCCATCTGCTTTTTAATGTCATCCGGTCGCTCCAACAAATTGATATAAAGACCTCCAGAAACATGCCAAGCGATATGGCAATGGAGAGGCCAAGTTCCAGGGTTATCGGCTTCGTATTGGAGCACGATATAGCTTGGTTCAGTAGAAGAGGCCGCGTTGGGCAGGAGCTGAACATCGCGACGTTGTGGATTGCCAGGGTTGACGATGGTGCCGTCCCATTTGCCGGTACCGACTGCTAGGACGTGGAAGTTGTGGCCGTGCAAATGCATTGGGTGAGAACCGGTTGAAGCGTGATTGTAGAGGACGAGACGGATAGATTTTGCGGAACCTAGGTTGTAGACGTTGTATTCGGCTGGGAAGGTTGTTTGGCCGTTTTTGGCGTCGAGAAGGACTGGGTCGTTGTAGTTTGCGCGGAAAGTGGAATTGTTCATGAAGAAAAGATTGTGGGTTCCGTTGCTTTGGAATGTGATGTCGACTTGTTCGACCATGTCTGGGGTGGTTGGTTTAATGCTGTAATATGGAACTGTTGAGCTAATGGGATCGTTCTCGCATGTGGTAAGGACTGATGTGGGAACTGTCGATTTAGTGGTTGGAACTGCTGTTTGATTCGCCTTTTCGTAGTAGATGGCTGCGACTCCTTGGGAGGAGATACCGTCGGGGAGAGAGCATCCGCCCTCGAGGAAACCAGGTCCAAGATCGGCTCGCATCCAGACGGCGTCGGTTGGCTTTCCGGTGGCCTTGACGATAACGTCGCTTCGCTGACCGACACCGAGAGTGACAACGTCGACAGTGTACGGGACGATCGGGACGAAATCGTTGGCGAAAATGGTGATCTTGTGACCATCAATGGAGAACTTTTGCATGCCCTCGGCTCCGGAGTTGATCAATCGCAGACGATAAGTCTTGCCAGACTGAAACATGAACTTGGAGACACCTGCATTTGGTGTGCACTTGGTGCCTGCTGTCGCGTTCTGGCACGGGTAGTTCATCTTGCCATTGATGAGGACGTTGTTGGAAAGCGGTGGAAACAGAGCTTCGGAAGCTGGAGCCATGACCTGCTCTACCAAGCTGAACCAATCCTGGTGAAACCAATCGTTCAACATGATGGGACCAAGATCTTCGTCGTATTTGACGTTGTCATGAGGGCCGTAGATGACCAATGGGCCGAAGATACCGGCAGCGAATTGAGCGGAGTAATGCGAGTGGTACCAAGTTGTGCCTAAGAATCAGATCAGCAAACGTCTCATTTATCGAACGAGTCGAAAGTCATTCTCTTACCATAAAGATCCGCGCGGAATCGATAGGTGAAGCTTGCTCCAGGTGCGATGGGACACTGGCCTACGCCAGGAACACCATCCATCCATTGAGTCTCTTTCTGAAGCAACCCATGCCAGTGCAAGGCTGTTCCCTCGTTCAACTTGTTGTGTACTGTGACCTGAATCCAATCTCCCCAGTTTGCTTCGATTTTCGGGCCAGGGAATTGTCCATTGACCGTAATGCCAGCTTTTTCTACACCATCTGGCGCAATCGTTTGGTCGGCGATCGTAAAGTCGTAGGTCCTTGTCACTCCCGTGTCGGGCATATCAGTGTACTGGTTGGAGCCTTTTGCCGTTCGTCCTCCCCAAGGAAATCCATTCGAAAGAGGGCCACCGGAAAGGAAAGGTGGAAGCTTTGGTGCATTGGGAAGACCCCAATAACTGTTTCCGTTCGAGATCTGCTGTGGGAGCTTCGGTTTCAAACTCTGGCCATGTGGAATCCATGCTGAAGAGAAGAATGAAGATGCGTGTGACCCTCCATAGGGTAATGTTGGAACGTAATGTTGCGAAGCTTCTAAACTGTTGACCGGCCCATTGCCTGTTGTGTTGACCTTAACGGAGTGCAACTTGGACGCGGGCTTCGGAACAGCAAACGCTGTGGCCACCAAGGCCGTACCAGCAGTGAACAACTGGAGAGCCGAAGGCATAGTGGCAAAGAATGAAGATTACTAAGAAATGAATAGGAAGATTAAGCAAGAACCATGAGCGATCAAGAACACGCGTGGAAGAGGACGCTGCTTGTCTTTTAGGTGTGCCACAGACCTCCCGCGAGGCGTATTCGCAGGAGGACGCCCATATATCTTACTCATTTCGTACGGCGGATGTGCTAATCCTCAGCCGTGTATGATACTTTGACTATGCGCTCGACCTCGTGGCTGCGTTGAGTTGAAGCCAGCCGTGCATCCGTCGGTGCCGATGTACCATCCATGCTGAGTCGACAGAGCGAGAACTTGGACCCACCTCGCGAAGGCCTTCGCATGTCATAGACCTGTGCGCGTGTGTGCCGCGTTCAAAAATTCGTCGTATGTGGAAGCTTTGGTGCATCAAGGAACCAGGGAGAGCTGCAGGATCGGGAGGATTATGCGCCATGTCCAGATTTGCCAACGGGTAAGGCCCGCCTAAACGCCATGCTGCATGATTGCCGATCCAATATCTCGGCTCTCCAAGCTTCATCACTAGATGCACCATGGTGTCTGGGTTGTTTGTACAACATATACTTCCTCGCGAACAATAATGCCTTCACCGCAGGTTGCGTAGTTGCGACTTGTATCTTGTCTCATCTTGAAGACGTGATGTTGTTTGTACCTGAAGCACGACGCAGTCAGCATGAATCCCACCCGTATGTCTCGGGCTTCTCGCGTGCACGAGCCTGTTGCTCCTTTTTACTAGAAAAGGAGATCAGTAATGTGAGCCCTGATTGAGCACATGGCATCGTGGAACCAACCACGAAAGATGGTCACTCAGCCTTCACGTTGCCACCACTCGAGGAGGAACTGCTGACACGACAGACCGCCTCAATACCTACCACACATTGTACCAGAGTGACATACCATCCCTGGCTAAAGGTGACGATGTACACGCGGTACTTTCTTGCGACCATCGCAAGTGTCGGCTTCGAGAACCTCCCCAACGGCGGCGGTGATGAGTGGTAGAACACTAAAAATAACCGTTTGAGCCTCAAACAACCTTATTCTTTGCAGTAAGATCCCTGCAAGAGTTTCCACTTTGGGAAATCCTCAAGATGCACTCTCGATTCTTAGCAAGCTTGGAGGATGCTTGCTGCATACTAGACTTGCAGCTTGTCGCTCGCTAAAAGAGCTTATTGGCGTGCAGAATATCGTATGCAAGAGCCCGGTCGTGTTTGTGAGCAGTCATTCGTGAATTTTCTCCGGCGGCTGAAGCAGCTTCCGAAAACAATAGCGTGCGTCCCAAAAGTCCTCGACTGATGATGCTACCATGACTTTGCGTTCAAGATTAGAATCACAACTCCACGAGTCGGCCGTCTGAGCCGAGACGGGAGCTGTGTTGGCAACTCCAGATTGAAGAAGTCGGAGACTCGGGGTATATTGTTTGCCACAAATGCCATTCTTGTCGGCACAGCTGAGGCTCACCGGTCTTTGCCCGCGGAGATGGTTCCTGGCTTCGTGCAATACCTCCATTTTCTCCATCATGGATCTTGTGGTCCATGACAATTAGTATGTACTGACTCCTGAGGTCATCACGAGCTTCACATGTGAATGTCGCACTTGGAGATCATGATCGCCTCAACGTCTCGTGTTTTGTCGTGCATCCCTCGAACTCCTGACCGTTTAGTAGTGCTGTTGCTTAAACAGAGCTTGTTTGCGGAAGCAATTTCCTTGGGTGTCTGGACCTCCGTCTGGGGGCGCCACACGTCGACGCCTCATGCATGGCATTTTCGTTGCATGCATTCTGCATTTCTGTGCTGCCAACTCACTGGAATACATTGATGCTGCTTTTCCAACTGCATGCCAAAGCAAGTCTATGACCTTTGCACCTGGAGCTCCGCTGGAGCCCTGCAGCAAAAGTGAGAATTGCTCCAACCACGCGACGAAGCGCATGATGCATATCGGTACCTCGTGGCGTGCTGACATGCGTTTTCATCGGTACCGCCTGGCAATTGTGTGTGATCTTGGTTCTTCGGAGAATTATGTATGCGCATAAGCAGCGATGCTCGGAGGTTTCCCTCCAGGTTTCCAGAAGAGCTGGGTGGTCAGCGATCCAATGCCAAGCTGCCTGAGCTATTGAATGCAGCTTATAGATCGGTGTATTCGCTGACAGCAAGTACCAGGTATCTCGTTTCGTCGACGAATAGGAGAAATCGCCTGCGAGCTGGCCTTTTAGTAACCATCCGAGAGCGACCACTTGGTGAGCAACGTTTGCTCGTCCACGTTGCACAACGGCTCATGTGGGCCAATGCTGGTAATTCCACGTTTATATTCTTCCAGCAGGGTTCGCATGGACTTCTGCTGTGCGTGTGAAGCATCAAATGGGAGTGCCTGCTCCCAGATACGTTTCGTCGGTTTCCTTGAGCGACAACAATCGCTGGCTGCAAGATCTCTGTCAAGAATATTTGTAATGAAGGAATGTGAGAGTTCCAGCTACATGGCATGGAGGCGATATGTTCGAGCTGTCCTCTGAAGGCAATGGCGACTGGCTCGGTGTGGAAGGGAGCTCCTGCCAAATGTGGTTTTGCTGATGTGGACGATTCAGAGTATGCCTGTAATGGTAGGCGTGTTCTGGCCAAGGTATCATTCTTGCTGTATAAGCCGCGTCCATACTACTGTCTCGAGGACCTCCAGCATGATCAGGCACGGCGGTGACTGTAAGTCCATGTCGAGATGGCCCAGACGAGGCCAGTCTCCATATCCTTGGCCGGTGACTAGTTGTTGTTGGCAGGTGATGGTGCTATTCTCGGGCGCAAGGTCGTGACTGGAAGTAGCGTGCCCGGAATACAGGAATCGTTGGTTCTTT
Source organism: Pseudocercospora macadamiae (assembly GCA_012978405.1). Taxonomy (NCBI): domain Eukaryota; kingdom Fungi; phylum Ascomycota; class Dothideomycetes; order Mycosphaerellales; family Mycosphaerellaceae; genus Pseudocercospora; species Pseudocercospora macadamiae. The sequence continues at coordinate 517,956 of WRNY01000018.1, read as the reverse complement.
CAACACCCGCTTTGACATGTGCTACTTTGATGAAGGGTGTAAGTGCAGTGCGAGGTCCAGGATCATCCTGGTTGCGAAGCATAATGTTGTCCTTGGTCGTACTTGTCTGTTCTGATGTCTCCCATCTCTGCATGTGAACATACCAATGTTGGGGCACAAGCAAAAGTTCAAGAAGACCTAGAAAGGAGCAGAAACAGTAGATATATGGCTTTCGAGCATTAATGAGCAAGTTTGGGCCAGGGAAGAGGTACCAAAGGATCATTTATCCGTAGCCAATCACATGCGAGATGGAGCTCAGACGCGATCAAACACGCCCTTGGTCGCGTTGAAACGGCCATCCACATCCACCTGCAAGATCAAACAACATCGCGCTTTCTTCCATCTCTGAACATACTGTACAGGAGCACCATCAAAATCACAGTCGCAATCGCAATCACAATGCAGTCCCTCCGTTTCCAGATGCCACGCGCAGCGCGCGCATTCTCCACGACCACCGCCCGCCCACTCGCCAAGATGCAGCTCATCGGCCGTCTGGCTGACCAGCCTGAGCTAGTAGACACATCGACTGGCCGACAACTCGTCAAATACGCTCTGGGCGTGAGCCAAGGACCAAGAGATGAAAATGGCAACCGACCAGTGAGCTGGTTCAAGATCGCAAGCTTTTTGGATGAAGGCCCTCAGCGAGACCTCCTGCTCAACTTGCCTAAGGGGTGCGTGCTGGATACTGCATACAGAGCGCATGGGAAGAGACTGACATAATCTCTACAGAACACAACTCTATGTTGAGGCTGAGGCGAGAATGGATACATATGAAGTCGAAGGCCAGAAGCGTACATCTCTCAACCTTCTGCAGCGTAAGTGGTTGACCAATCTAGTCACCTGCAAGTGAAAGCTGATCTCCTATCAAGGCTCCTTCGAAGCCCTCCAGCGACCTCGCTCTGAGGTGAACGAAGCACAACAGGCTGCCGCCGGAGCTCAATAAGCTCTCTAACGCTTGACGTGAAGGCACTGTTTTTGTGCATGACGACCCGAAATTTGTAGAATACCCAGGCTGGCTTTCCGGATCGAAATAGCAAGGAGTAGGCGAAAGGTTGTGTGGATGATATGCGTCCGGGCGATTGTGTATCTCTTATGTATGGCGAAATGTCAAATACTCTCAGCTCTTTTGTTGAAGAAATTACAAATTGATGTCACGCAGACAGACATTGTGGAGAAGTATTGTCTTTTCTTCGATCTGAGCGCTGAGAAAGTTGGGCGACTCTAGCTGACCTTGAACAGTGCGGTCGCAACTTCCTTCCGTGGTATATAGCTCGCTAATTGGCAGGTACATCAATCAGACCCGAAATTCTCGACCCTGGGCTCCTGCTCGGCACATATCACATCAACAACTCCTCGCACCTTCATTCGCCATATGAGCTCGTGCACACCATCCGCACCCATATCCTTAGTACAGTTCAGAGCTGGTCATCGAACCTCTACCCGAAACTCCCCAAAGCATTATATCTTCCCATAATGCTTAAGAACGCCCAAAAGACTGCCAGCAGCGAACACAAGGAAGAACAGAATAATCACGATGCTGCATCTTCTAGGACCCCAACTAGCCCTCGGAGACCGAATATTATGATGTGGACCGATCCAGCGATCACCATATCGAGGCTGCTGCTCAAGATCGATCGTATCGTATGGATCCTCGAAATACCGGAGTCGAGTTTTCTGGGCCGGCCGTTGCGTTGTATCGGCATTGAATGGATCTACCAAGACTCGATCTCTGCTCTGTTGGCCAAGATATTGGGGTTGTCTTTGGTCTGGTCTCAGCTCGCGGTGGATGTCGGAGACGGTAGGCATCGTCCGCACTGGGATTGGAGGGGAGGAGAGTTGGTTGCGAACAGGCGCATTTTGGTTGTGCTGTTGAGCAGGTGCTGGCGGTTGGAGTGCTGAGTACGGAGGTAGGTCGTCCTGGACGGGAGTCTCATTGACGCCGAGCACTTTCTACACGCATGTTAGCAGAGCTCATTTGGGAGGCACGAATGAGCCAAGTCGGCATGTGCTTCGTTCGGCCCGAGAGACGCCAGATCGCTGTCGCAGTTCTTTCTGAAGCGTGCGACAGCACCTTCCATGAATGCCGCTGCGTCGAAAATTCAAGATCATACCTTGTACATTGAAGCCAAAGGCTCTGGGCGTCCTTGTGTCGTCGTTGAAGGTGCTCCCGAGTATCTCCCCCGATAGAGTGGCGTAGTCCAGAGCACCATATCTGTATCTGTCCAGTATGGATGATCAGCGAGAGTGTGCATTTATTGCGATACAACAAGAACTGGAAGAAATTCTGAAGAATATTTTCAAGTGCCTGGACAAGAATCTGGTACCTTTCCGTTGGCATCCTCTCCATGTAGCAATTCTTGCTTACCACGAACATGAAACCAACTTACCACTTCAGCCATACCATGAGACCAGCTTAGCGTACCATAATCATCCATATATAATCCAAGCTGCTGCCTCCAGCAAACTTCCTCCCACCCTCACCAAAATGGATCCCTACGAGGAATACCGCGAGTTTTTACGCTCCACCTACCCAGGAGCACCACCACCGCCACCACCACCACAACCACCACCGGCATACCAGGAGGCCCCGTATACCACCAACATGTTCACCCAACAAGACGAAACCACAGAAACCCTCCTGCCCTCGCAAGCAACCATCAAAATCAACATACCAAAATTCTGGTCCTTCCGACTCCGATCACCAATCTACTACAACGACAACGACACAGAAAAGCTCCAACCAAGCAAAGCAAGAGAACCGAGAAGTGGGCGAACAGGCGAGGATTGCTTCATGCGGCTTTTGGCGGTCTGTCTTTCGATCATGTTCATCGTGCTCACCATCTTTGCGGTAGTGTTCTTCGTCGCGTGGATAATGACATTCATCACCCAGGGCAGTGAGGCAGCTGGGATCAGCTTCGCGGCTGGCAACAGCACAAAGGTCTGAATGACGACGATGGCCGAAAGTGCTCTCAGCAATTAGCGCAATGTAGCTTTTGGACGTATTCCGAATAGTTCAGTATTTAGACGACACACATTACGATACTTGCTTTGCTTGCTTGCTACTTCCCGCTGTCTGCTCTATCTGTCGCTTTCTTCTTTCCTAGGTGCTACTTCCGGGGTATCAGTACAGCCGTTTAATCATAGAAAAACTCTCAGGTTTGCTTGCAACTTCTCTTGCGTCGAAACGCGCTTCAAGCGCAGTAAAAATGCGCCAATAGCGCTGTTCAGAATAACAATGCGTCCCCACAATTCCTCAATCATCCCTCTTCTCGCGATCAATGATCGGCTTCGGGATTCCTTCCGCTCTTTGCACCTTGTTAAGGAGACTACCTTGAGAAAAGGTGTTGTCTTCGTTCAGGTCTACCAATGGTTTGCCACCAGCACGACTACCATCCATCACGCCACGTCCTTTCGTCTCACCGCCCCAGCCTTGACGGTTCGCAGCAGCTGCGAGAAGGCCTTCTCCAGTAAACCCTTCTGGCTTCTGCTTGACTGAGAGTTGTCGTCGTGGAAGCTGATTCTGGTCCGAGCCAGATACTTCGCGCTGTCTTCCTTCTGGCATGGCATTGACGCTGCGGAAAACGTTGTTTTGTGGTATTCCAAGTGGATCTTCTGGGGTAGAAGCATTCATGACCAGACCACCTGCATGTCCAGTCTCTGGTGTAAAGCCTCTGCCTTTGCGGGAGTGATGGACTGGCTCTCTGTGCTGTGGCGTGAGATCGACCAACCCCGGACTATGAGGGCTAGGTGGCGGCATGTATTGCTCTTTGTCTTTTCGAAAGACTGTGTGTGAAGGGATGCCTAGTGGGTCTTCCGGTGAAGTCGCACTCTTGATGAGACCTCCCGCGCTGATCCGCTCAGGCTTGTATCCGCGACCTTTCTGTGTATGGTGTGGCGGCTCCTTGTACTCTGGGGTCAGGTCTACGAGCGGCTTTGGCTTCTGTCTTTGAGAGTGCGATCTGTCTAGACCGGAAGAGCCATTGTGCTGGTGGCCGCGATTTGTATCACGACTGGAACCAGTGCGCTTCACCTCGCTGTTGCTCGCATGCCTACGGGTACTCAACTGCCTCTGCAGACCGTCACTGCCGCTTTCGCTTGCACCTCCGTTCAACAAACTCGGGCCAGCGGTGAAAGCCTGCTGCTCTCGAGACTCTCTCTCGGCATGTTCTTGACGGCGTTGTGAGTATTTGCGGCCGAGCAGTCCACTGTCTTTAAAGTCTTTTTGATCTCCAGAAGGGGTCCGTTTACTGACAGAAGTCTTGCGGGTGAGGTTCGCAAGTGGTTCATCATCTGCAAGAATTGCCCGATTGTTGAGCGCCGGTGGAGGATGTTGTCTTTTGGATGCACGTCTTTCCGGCACGAGCTTGGGGTCGAACTGATTTGATGACGGTCCAGGATCATCCTGCGACCCTGAACTACCAGGTCGGCGCTCAAACTGGTCCATATCGATCAAAGGCTTGAAAGATCCGAGTTGATAATGCGAATCCATCGATTCTTGAGGTCGGTGAGACCTGTGCTGATCATTGCTTGGCGCGCGGTGACGCGACTCGTTGGCAGCTGGCTTCGGCTTCTCCTTCCTGCCTGCTTCCAGAACATGGACCAGGTACCAGCTACGATAGCTCTGAATGGCATTGTAGAAGGCATCTCCAGTCGCGCGATCACCAGTTGAAAAGAAGTGAACAAAGTCACTGGTCGACTCAAACATGGACGTCTTCTGCTGACTTTTGATGGCATAGCACAACTTCTTAGGCGGCTTGATCTTCTTCTTCTGCTTGTCTGGCGTTGGAGTATAGATGTCGAAATCACTCATGTGGCAGATGTTCTCTGTGTCCTTGGCTTTGTCTGGATTCTTCATATGAACCAGTTGACCATCGGAGCGGAGAACAACATATCGCTTGTCCCACTTGCCGACCTTTTGGGAGTAAGAGAGCCAAAAGGACTGGTCTCCTGGCTTCTCCTTTGGAACGCCGGTGATCGTCAGTTCTGGCTCAACACTTCCAGTGCCAGGATCAATAACAACCAGGCTATTCTGCCTGTCACTGTCCCAGCTGTTCATCACTTCACGGATGTGCTCGTATCGGCGAATAGGTCGTTGCACCCCAACAGTTCCGAAATACTCCAACAGCAGTGCCGATTTGACATCGATCCGTTCAGACATACACGTCGCCGCACTCTTAAGAATATCGACTGAGGTGGTCTCGGGTGTCACTGCAAATAAGCGCTTAGAAGATCCGCACTCCACCATGACCTGCCGGTCACCGGCATTGGAGGCAGAAATGGGAGCATCGATGCCCGGCACAATGCCGCCGCCACCAGGTCTGATCGTTTGCGGTCCATCCTTTGCTGTTTTCGGACGCTCCATAGGCTTCCTGGTGTCGGCACCGTTTGGCGCGGCCTGTTTGCGCCTGAAAATGCCACCGAAACATCCCGCGTGCTCATCATCCATAACCGGCAGCTCACTCATACTTTTGGTTGCACGTATCTGACCAGACTGTGGAGGTCCGTCACGGCGTACAGGCTGTTCAACTGGCATCGGAGGTGGAAACAGCTCTCCTGTTGGTCCACCCTCTGGCGGCGAGACAGGCGGTGATCGATGAGCGCTGTCTTTGGCTCTGGATCTCTCGTCAACAGCGCCAAGTCCGGCAGGTGGAGTGATCTCTCGGCCATTGTTGTTCCCGCTTGAGCTTGTCCTACGGTGTGCCCGCGGCGGAGACTGTACGACCTGTTCCTGGTAGAGGGTATTCATTGGAGACTGGCGCTTGGAGTGATATCGTGATGGAAGTTCACCCTGTTGCTGCTGCGAGGTCGGCCTTTGGTCGGAGGCTCTCTCAGCGGCTCCTGGCTTCCGGTGATACCTCGACTTACTCCTAGTGACTGCATTTTGACTATCTTCTGGAGGAGAACTGGGTGGGGACTGCATTTCATCTGAACGATGCTTCTCCCTTTGAGAATGATATCGCGAAGGCCGTGGAGACGCCATGATGCATTATGTCGATGTTCTTGCGCTTCGTTTCTCACTGTAAACAATCCAGAATCGGGCCAGTCGGTGATGTCAAGCAAGAGATGGCAAGAGTGCTCTGGAAGTTACGTATATAGCAGGAGCTAGCTCCAGGAGCACTTTCCACCGTTATGGGGAGAAGTGGCGGCGCGGCAGAGGGTGGAGCTGGTAGAAATTGCAGAAGACGTAGTTCGTGTAGATGCGAATGTTTCTCTTGTGGTTGGTGTTGGAACAGCTTGAGGTTCCGGAGTATAAACAAGTGCCGATCCTGGGCGTGAAACGAGCTTCCGGGCTCCAATTGTCGTATATGCGTTGTCGCGAGGCCTGGCGACACGAAGCAAAGCGCTTTCCAGAGCAAGGCGACAGTCGCCAGAGAGAAATTACGCGGTTCTGTGAAGATGAAGGCAGGCGCGTGTTTCCAGCGGGAAAGGGGACCAAACGATTAAAATGTGGAGAAGGGCGATCGAGGCACGGGCCCCATGTCGCGAAATTTGACGAATCTGCGATGTCTGCTTCGTTTCTCATTTGCGCCGCAGCATCTTGTGACCTTGATTCCTGGCCTGGCCTGACCTTGTACTGACTCCTGTCTCGGTCTCATAATATTCATACATTCTTGAAAGTCATGACGAAGGTGGAAGTGCTTGCATTGCTTCCGCGGAGAATAAACCGAAGACTCTCGGACACGCGACCGCGCATGCAAGGCCGTTGGAGGCTCCAACCCAATTTGAATCTCTCTCGGCCTGCGGCAGCTGCCCTTGGTACGGCAGTCTTGGCCGCGGTTCTTCTGCGCTGCAACAAGGGTCGTCGGCAACGCCAACCTCGAACGACGAAAATCACCATTTGATCTTGTTCGTCTGCTGTACGAGAGACATGTATTCAAGAGCGGCAAGTCATCATGATCTGCGACCGCTTCCATCATATCACCATACCATCCTGGACTCCATGGACTCTACTTGCCATCCTTAACCATTTAGCCATGGCAAACATGATTTCGAGGATAGATATGTACCACTTGGCAGCATGACTGGTCGACAAGTCCAAGTAGAAGTATGCTATTGCAAGGACGTCTCATATCGGACGACCAACTCATACCTGGATCTGATATGCCTCGTGGCTGGTGGCTGTAGCTGTAGCCCGTGGTTGCAAAGTCTAAGGCAGTGAACTCTGCTTGCTTAGAACCACAGAAAAGACACCACAAAGGTAAGCAAATCTCAACAGCTGTCAGGTTCCTCGACACCTCGAATTCACTCTCTTGAATACACGCACAAAATTTTTCCATGGAATTCAGAACTTCTATCATCGGAGACGACATGTTACGCAAAAGACCTCGACATCACAGGACTGCGATATGCACCAGCACAGGTTCTTCAATCGCTACCTGGGCATAATCCTTTTGACATGCGTCGCTTTCATCGTCGCTGTCTGGTTCCGTCACGGCAAAGGTCTTCGCCTGTCGAAAACTCCGATCGATAGTTATACAGCTGCAAATGCAACTCTGGGCGTGAGTCTCCTATCTTTCTGGACAAGGTCAAAATTTCTCTATACAGACTGATGAGGAGCAGTTTGGCGCAATCGCACCAGTCTCCCGGACGAATTCCGCAAGACGTCAAGGCCTCATTTTCGCAGCAAATATTACCGATATCAATCTTACCATTCCAACCCAGCCATCATGGACCGACGAAGATGTCTTCAGCCTTCGAGCTACATATAACACCCGCCTGACATACGGCAGCTCTCTAGCCTGGCTCGGCCACCTCAACGCCCTAAAATGGTTCCTCTCCACAGACCTAGAATCCGTCCTAATCCTCGAAGACGACGTCGACTGGGACATCCACCTCCGCACAACCCAAATCCCAGCATCCGCAGCAGCAGTCCGTCTCTTCACCCACATCCACTCCAAAACCGCCTACTGGGGCCCGCCCGGCTCCTGGGATCTCCTCTACCTAGGCCACTGCGGCGACTTCTTCCCCAACACAACCTGGGGAAACAAAGGCAAAAACATCCCACACATAACATTCCCCGACCCAACACTACCACTCCCAGAGAACCTCCACCCATATACCCAAAACTTCCTCCAGAGCATCAACATCCCACCCCAAAACCGTTTCGTCCACAAAACTACATTCCCACTCTGTACATTCGGCTACGCCGTAACCCGCTCTTCAGCCAAACGCCTCATCAACGAACTAGCAAACCGAGAACCAGAACGAGGTTGTTTAGCCTACGACGTTCGAATACACGAAATATGTCGTGACACAAAAAATTTCAAATGTTTGACAATAAATCCCGAACTTATGCATCATGTTGATGCGGAATCTGAGATTGGGAATATTGATGAGAAGGAGAAAGATGAGGAGAGGCGTAGGAGAAAAGAGACTCCGAATATTGCGTGTGGAGCGAGGAAAGCAGAGCTCTTTACAGAGGATGTGGAAGTTTTGGATTATTTGGGGACGGTGATAAAGGGGGATGGGAGTACGGCTTCTTGTCCTTTGCCATTGGATCTGGAGACGGCGGAGAAGGATATGAGGAAGAATTATCCTTATCATCAGTGATAGATGGAGCGCGGGTGCATGTGAGAGGGCAAAAATGTTTGTCGCCTTCATATATAGAGAAATCGAGGATGTAATCTGAATAGATTTTTAACCAAGAATAAGACTTGTGTCATTCCAATCCTGCATACAATCAAACGATCAGGATGCGGAAAAAGTCATATGTACAGCCTTTATAGTGTCCTCTCTGCGTCAAACCACTACACGCACTCGCCTGCCCACCCAAGATCTTTTGCCCCCAAGATCCAGCCCACCCATCCTAAAATCATTGTTCGTAATTCACGTCCCCATTGCCGTCCGAAAAAAAATGCCTTTCTGTCCCCCTCCCTATCTCCCTCCACCGTCTCTCGTCGCTGCATCAAGCTAGCGAGTGTATGGATTGCAGCAGCGTGCTAGTCTCTCGCTCAAATCATGTCCCATGCAGCGGGTTTCCTCTTCGCTTGCTGTAAATGGTCGCATCAGAGGGGTATGCATGCTTTCTTTGCTGCTCAAGGACATCGCTCGCTGAAACGCTCAAAATCAATCGCACCAAAACGCAAGGAAATGAAATCCGGAAGAAGTGGCGCTCGTTGTTGAAGTGAAGAAAGGTGTACAATTGCTTGCTATGCAGGGCCGAAGCGTTTCGTTGGTCGCTCTTTGCCCACAAGCTCTTGTTAGAGACCCTGTTCGCCAGCGGTACAAAGTTTTATTCCCTTGCCCCATTCCGAGTTGAGGACTTGATGGGCAGAGATTCGGCGACTTGCGTTGGGATCGAGGATGCTGTATATGACGTTTCGACAGCGAGCCTGACATTTCTCGTGAGTACAACCTTCGAAGAATGATGGGGATTTCTGTGAAGAACGTGATGTGCAGCTTACTCTATGCAAAGTCTCAATCGGAGCGTAACCTTCTTCGCTCTTCCTTCCACGGATGTAATTCTCGTAGAACTCGTCCTCGTCCTTCTTGGCGACGCGCCAGAGATGTCTTCCAGTGCGCATTGCCATGTAGATGACGCCACATGCCCAGACGTCGACGGCGCGAGGATCGAACTCCTTATCCGTGTATTCCTCAGGAGCGATATATGGAGCACTGCCGCAAAGGCCGGCAGTCATGTGCGGCTCAGTCTCCCAAGCCATGCGGAAGCATTCGCCATTGCCGAAGTCAGTGATCTTCAGCGCTCCATGCGTGGTCAGTAGAAGGTTTTCCGGCTTGAGATCACGATGTGCAACACCCATCTCGTGTATGTACTCGACACCTCGCATGAGTTGTGCAAAGTAGCAGTCGGCCTCGGTGACTTCGAGTTTGCCGTTGGCCAGTACAAGAGAGTACAAGTCGCCACCTGCGCAAAACTCCATGACCTCACAAAAGTCACCTTTGGCATCCTCGAGTAAGTCCAGAGTGTGAATAACATTGGGGTGCCGTAATGATGAGGAGATACAGAACTCCGAGTTGAGTCGTTTGCTATACTTTTTCGAGTCCTCCTGCGGTCTTCGACGGAATTCCTTGACGGCATATAAGAGTTCGTGTTTTGTGTCGTTCGGGTCCTGCTTGTGTGCAATACGCACGATACCAAAAGCACCTCGTCCGACGATTTCTTGACACTTTCCGTACTTCTGCACCAACGTTGCGGTTGCATTTGGACCCTTCTCCTTGTCCTTTGCCATTCGTTCCTTTTCATGCTTGACCTGGTCGACCCAGTTGGACATTAATGACAAGGGCTGCTCCTCGTCGTGTGCCTTCTTCTTGCCGAGCATATAGTCCTTGAGAGTGTCCATCAACTTGTCTTGCCGCTTGGCGCCTTTGAGGAAGTGGAAGTGCTCTCCAGTCTCCTCGTCGACCCAGTATCGCTTGGGTACCACAGCGTCACTTTTCTCCTTCTTAGACTCAGATCCATTTCGCAATGACCCCATCTTCTCGTTCTTGGACGACGTCCGGCTGACTTTCTGTGGCTTCTCTGCTGGGCGCTGCTTTGGTGAGGATGGATCTTCAGCAATGGGATCCTCGACAGCGGTTTCCGGGACCTTGTCAGCAGCCTCGTGTTTGATATTCTCTCTGTTGGTGTCACGCTGCGAGAACATGCGCGAGAGGCGCGTGGTGAAGGTCGGCTTCTTTTGCGGTCCGGCTGGGCGGTCTTGCTTAGTGGGTGGTGCAGCGTCGCCGTTGGGCGTGGCAATGGCACCGTTCGGAAGTGGGGCGTCGTGTGGAACTTGAGATGGTGGAAGCACAGGATCACCACCTTGTTTACTGCTGGTGATGGAAGTGGTGGAAGCTGTTGGTGCCGGCGACGAGGCTGGCTGACGAATGTGATCCGACGGCGGCGTTGCGCCGGTCGCGACGGCCATCTTTTGTTTTGTGAATCGCCTTGCCTCACTTGGATCGGGTTGCGTCAGTTGCAGCTCGGCTTGGCGCCCGGATGTGAGAGCTCTCTGCGCTGGCTTGTGGTTCGTTTCAAATCCAGCAGCGGCCGCAGCACGGCGCAGGGACAGCGACGTCAGCGAAGCAGATAAGAAAGATCGTCGAATCCAAGGCCGGCGGGATGTATATCAGCCTGCAGTGTATGTTATAATAAAGCTTTTCTGTACAGCCACAAGCGCTCGTCCGTCTGGAGGCGACTTGGCAGGCGTTCGTATGGGTAGCCAGATGCGAAGGCTGCTCAGGTCAGGCAGATCGGATTTCTCAGCAAGCCGCGGCTTTGCGACGAGCAAACAGCGGCTGGGGGTTGGTGTTATTCCAGCAGCATCGACATGGTGCGCGTGGCTGAGGGCACAAGACGATGCTGATGCGTGGCGACGTGCAGGTACTGTAGATGATCGAGCGACAACGAAGCGTGTCGAAGTGAAGGCAGAGTAACGAAGTAGCAGCAGCAGGTCAAAGTGAGTGAGCGGCAAGGCCGTCAGAAAGGTCTCGTGAGGGATTTACCACTCCAACGTCAGGTCAAACGCCTGCGCTAGAACGACCTCCTAGCTTCATTCTTCTTTCTCGGAACCACTCTCTGGCGAGCTGTCACCGCTCGTCGGAGAGGAGGAAGTGGGCGAGAGCGGTAGATTTGATTGCGGAGGAGCACGTTCATGATCGTCATCAAAACATTGCGAGTAAGACCTGGCTTCACGGACATTATTCACCTCACCTTCTTCACCGCTACGCGATTCGCTCTTTGAGCACGTGTAAGAACTTTGATCTTTTTCTGGTGTCTTGTCACAGGCCATCAGCTCCGTCGAAACACATGCTGCACGCGACCGTCTCAGGCAACCCAGGTCTACATTACTCGGCACCAACGAGGACATCCCGACACACTCATCATGCACTCCAAACGATGGCCAAACCATTCTGCGGTGCACAGCACTCGCACGTCGGCCATGCACACTGCAGCATGGAATCCTCGCATCGCATAAGCTACCAGCTAGCGGCGGTACGAGGCGTTCTGCTCGTGCCCTTCTCACCTTGCACAAACATTTTCCAATGCTTTGGCCAGCCGGCTCTCGACCATCAGGGTCTTCGTCAGTAAGCCCTTTCCCGGTCATACGATTTGCCCGAGTTTTCCTGCTCCTCTCCGGATCCTCATTTATATCGAGTAATGAGCCATAGACACATCATTCACTGGTGGGGTGCGAGACTTGCGCGATTTTATTGCTGCGCCCACAGCGGAACCTGCAAATGCTTCTGCAGCTCTCGCTGGCCGGCTTACGTAGCTGGTACATAGCAGCAGCAGCTCATCAAGATTCCAAGCCAAATATCCGATTTGAGCGCCAAGGAGGCAAGTCATGCCGTTCAGCTTGTACTCGTGTGCAAGAGCTTTTCAGCCGGCATACGACAGCTCTTTGACCTTTCGTCGACATGCATAAATCATGCACTGTAACGATGTCCGGCAGCCAGATCAAGGCACGGCTTTGTAACCTCGAAATCCTCGGCTAATGGCTAAGACTGGGGATCAATGGGGCGGACCGTGACCGTCCGCACACACTACCACGGTTTACAAATACCGGACATCACCATCGGAATGGCTTGGGAGTGCTTGTCTGGTGCGATGATGATAGACGTACCGGACGGCCATGAGCAAGATTCCATCCTGCATCTCACATCGGATATGCCGAATACAAGAGGCGTCGAGATAAAGTTCGGCATTCGGCACTAATCAGGATAAGGTTATCAAGGCGAATGCTCTCTTTGAGGTCAGAGAGGTCTGAAGATCTGTATGGCAGGACATGCGCTCGACAATTGCAAATTATCTCGACAGTCTTGGCTACGCTTGCAGTGACTTCGGAGAGAGATTGCCGTCCTGGGGGATCGCAATGTCCTTACCAAGCATTTCCAACCGACATTCAATCCTGTTCAATGCGGTAGGTTCTGGTAAGACATCAATCTGAACTCATCGTGTGCCGTGAGTTCACAGTCTTTGGAATGAATCCATGCGCTTGACACATGAACGTGGTTGCCATCCTTGTGCTCCCCGAGGTATGTTGTGGTTATCAACTCCGAATACAGCAGGTCTTCGCAGCAAGCTTTCATGATGATAGACTGGGAGGCTTAGGGCTGGCCTCGTATTGCAAAGCATCTCAGCCCAGAAATTACAAGCAAAAGAAGTCAAACTGGTTTTCGAAGATAAGGCAAGGCAAGAGGAAACTGCAGGTGGCCGAGCACTGTCTTGGAAAGAGCTTCCAATCGCCAACGAGCCGCCTGCCAACGGCAAGATGATGGCTTGTTCACCTTGCAACAATCCAGCACCATGTGGCCAGCATTACAACCGACCAAGCAATGTCTACCGCCATTACTATCTTTTCTCGCAGCATAGACACAATGCTCCTTGAAGCATATGCAACAGTGGGCCTGCTGCAGGAAGTCAGAGCCAAATTGGTCGCAAGAATGAAGAAGCATTCACCGGCCGAAGCGGAGACCAGAAGCCTAGACTCCTCCACCACATCACCTAGCGGACGATCCAGCGACCAAGAGATCGAAGTCCTTGTCGTAACTCAGGACGCCGGCCACACACCACTCCCGAGTCCTACGCGCCTTGAATCTGCAACTAGACCTGTGATGAGCGGTCACAGTAGAGCCAGAGCTGGATACTTCCACAGCGAATACATGTCAGAGCCTCAGAACTTTGCTCCTCTTGCGAGACGCAGCTACGATGATAGAACGGCGGCTTAGGTGGCAGCGTAAGTCATCGCCTTGCTTTAACGAAGCCATCACAGTGCTAAACACAAGGATAGAGGTCAACCTAGACATCCGGAAGCACGACGTACACGGCCAGTCGCGACGAAGAAACGATCCCGAAGGTGGCATCGTCATGGATCGATTGCGTCGGGTATCAGGCGCAGTGCAAGGAGTTGATGATAGAGGCGATCCCGAAGATGTTGGTTGATGATGAGATTGGATTGAGCATTCGAATTGCGAGGAGACACCTCTTCATCTTATTCTTCTGCTTCTTGTACTCACTCACCTACTACTAATGTTTGTCAACGACGGCAGCCTTCTTCATCCTGAGCTGTGGCACAAATCTTGGAAACCAAGACTCCTTGTTTCGGTGCACTCAGCGCCAAGCTCAAGACGCCTTAGATCTCGAAAGAGTCAACGGATTGCTCTTGGAGGAGGAAAGTGCATCTATGCACGAAATCCGGACCCGCAGGATGTCTGTACAGGCAGGACTCTGAGAATAAGGGCCAATCTCAACGCTCGGCCAAAATGAGAAGTCGATTGTGTATGATTCGATATCCTTGGCCATACTCATGATTCTTCCGCCTTCTTCACATTTCGTTGTACATAGACCATTCGGTTGACAGGGAGCTTACCCTGTCTCTATAAGCGGAGACAAAACTGTTTGATCCTTTCGTCCTTTTCGATCGTTACGAGGATTAGGAGCCATGTTTCGAGGAGAGAGTAACAGAACGATGACTCTCAACACTCAGCCATGCCTCGAGAGTATACAACAATCAGATTGAGAGCTCCTGATAGATATTGCAATAGATACAAAGTGATGCTCTCCATTCACGTCGGAATCGCAAGCGATTGACTCCACTTTCTTCCGGCCCGGTCCTGGTTGTTTTGTCTCCCCGCACTCCAATCCATCGACTCGTCTGTTCCGACAAGGTACAGGCCCAAAACAGAGCTGCACAGATGAGCTCCTCCCGAGGCTATCCTCACCCGGGGGTCACTCGACATCAAAACTGCAAGATGTCAGGCCTGTTCAACTTTTTGGAGCGTACAGTAAGTTGACATACAGGAATCATCCATCATGTCTTTCGCAGGCCAAAACCTCCAGACCGTAATGGGTCAAACTATGGATGGAGCAGCATCCAAAAGTCCACCTTTAGCTGGACTGAGAGTATTGGAATTCGCTGGTTTGGCACCAGGTAAAATCTCTCTTCCTCCTTCTCATCCCTCCCATGACTAATGTAGAATCGCACAGGTCCCTACGCCGGCCTCCTCTGCGCAGACTACGGCGCCTCAGTCCTCCGCATCGACCGCGCCCACCCCGACGCCCACAACCCCAATGCCTCATCCCCTCCTCCCCCAACCTCCGACCAACTCACCCGCCACAAAACATCCATAGCAGTAAACACAAAATCCCCCGCCGGAATAGAATTAATCAAAGCCATAATCCCAAACATAGACGTAGTAATCGACCCGTTTCGTCCCGGCGTCTTAGAAAAGATGGGACTTGATCCTATCAATGTTTTGATGAGACTCAACCCCAAAGTCATCGTGGCTCGCATGACAGGATTCCGAAGAGATGGGAAATATAAAGATATGGCAGGCCATGATATAAATTATATCGCCGTATCAGGAGTCCTCAGTATGTTAGGTCGGAGCGGAGAAAAACCCTATGCTCCAGCAAACATAATCGGAGATTTCGCTGGCGGAGGAGCAATATGTTTCATGGGGATTTTGTTAGCGCTTTTGCAAAGGGAGAAGAGTGGACATGGACAAGTTGTTGAAGCGAATATGGTAGATGGAAGCGCGCATTTGGCGTCTATGCCAAGGTTTGCGACCAAGACTCCAATGTGGGATCAGCCTCGGGGGACGAATACGCTGGATGGTGGGTGTCCGTATTATGGGACTTATGAGACGAAAGACGGGAAGTACATGGCGGTTGGGGCTTTGGAGCCGCAGTTTTATGCTGCGTTGTTGAAGGGTTTGGGGTTGAAGGCTGAGGATGCGTTTTCGGCGAAGGAGAGGATTGAGAAGCGGACTTGGGATCATCAGAGGGTTGTGTTTACGAAGTTGTTTAAGGAGAAGGAGAGGGCTGAGTGGGAGAGGATTTTTGATGGGACTGATGCGTGTGTGACGCCTGTTAAGACGCAGGATGAGTTGGAGAAGGAGGGGTTTGATCAGCGTCCGATTGTGACTCTCAAGTACACGCCAGGTCTGGCTATCAATGATGGCGACTCTGAGGGGCGTGATCCGGCAACAGGTCAAGGCATTGGTGTTGAGGGCGATGGCTGGTCTTCTCAAGGTCTTTATCCAGGCGAAGGAGGGGAAGACACTCTTGGCCAGTGGATGGGTTGGTACCGAGGGCGGAATTACGCTGTGAAGGACGGAGCACTAGAATTGATTACTCAGCCTCGACTTCGGGACTACTCAAGGCTGTGAATGAATGCATCTTGCTTGTTCTTGAGCAAACCGGCCTGTACGGGTGACGCGGCGAATGGTGGAGCTATATCTCCGTTAGTGGGGCTGCCTTGTGTTGTCCATTCCAAGCTAGCAGTTGCATTGGCGAGATTTGGTCTAATATGTTCTGAACCCTTGTAGCATATGCTATACGTGTGGCACTGTTCGCTCATTGCATAAGCGCAGCGGATGCTCGAGCAGTTGGCCAGATTCTCGATCTAGTAGACCGTGGTTTACGCACTTGTGCTAGCATGAGTCTAGTGCCTGCAGAGCATTGACTGTTGGCGTCAATATCTTTGCAGTACCTTAGGCCAGTGTTCTTAAGGACAGCAAGCGGGTCTGCTTCTTTCCTGTTGCACTTAATGCAAGCCGTATGCCCTAATAAGACCCTTGCGGCCATGGCATGTCTAGTGAAGCCACGAGTAGGAATTATTGTTGGTCGTGCGTCTGCTGTCTTCGTATCCTCAGGGCCACAGGGATCACTGAAGCCATCTCCACGACTGATGTCAAGAGGCAGGCCAATGCTTTCCTGCATCTGCACAGACCGCAGCACCCGAATATCGACGCTGTCCATGAGACCAATCGTTCGGTGCGCGGAGCTGCTTGCCGGACCGAAGGCTCGCTTGGGTTCTGGTCTTATTCCAGCTACCAATTCGGCTGCACTGGTTTAGATGGATTGACTGGGGAGCTGGCTACCTTTTGCGGGGCTTCATTAATTTGTTGCACGAGCGGTCGGCATGTGAAGACCCGCAGACTCTCGGAGAACTGGGAATCGCTCGCAGATGCTAGGTGAAAAGTCGGGTGGCATCCGAGATCTCAAAGCAGGTGCATGGTCACAAACGATTGACGTTCAGCAGCATGTCAGAGAGCAGTGAAACACATCCTCCAGCACGCTTGGCTGGATTGTGATCCGGTGGATGGTGATGCTGTATCGTGAGAGTGACGGCACGGCATCGTGATGAACGAATCTGCCGGCGGACGGCTCGATTCAGGTTGGGTTGGGTTGTTTTGACGTGCAGATGGGCAGACAGTAGCGTTCGGCCAATCCAATGGCATGCCGAGTCAAGCGTGAGGCGTTGCGGCACGATGTCAGGGACATGCGAAGATGCATCTGTAGTGTATTCGAAGACTTCTGCCGATGTCTTCCCCTCGCAAGTCCTGGCGGGAGATGATGAACGGAGAGTGCAAGCGTCCAGCGGATCAAAGCCTCAATGCCGCTCCCCACAGCATGTGATGGAGGGATTCAGATTGTTCATCAATGAATGCGACGAACGATAGCAGCGTCACAGCACCGATGTCAAGTGTGACCGACGAGGTCAGGCATTAAAGGCCGTTAAGGTTCGACCTTCGATCTGCGACCACGTTTTGGCGCGCCGTCCCTGAAACTCGTCGAGAAAGCACGAGCCGTCATGAACTGTTGTTCAAAGCAGGCGCGCCGTTGATGGCCTTGCTGGGAGGATTCCACGCTGCTTCCATATCGCATGCGCCCTGCATGAACGCTGTGCGCTGCTTTCTGAGCTCCTTTTCCACTACACTGGACGGCGGCCTTGACACAAATTGATTCAAACATCTATCAGACATTGAATTGGCATTGGCGGGATTTTGAACGCTGGCCCCCACTTCACTCAGCAATCGGCGGTATCCGACAGATAGCGGGCAGCTGCAGTTGGCCGGCGAACGAGCCCTGGATCACGTTATACGAACGATATCATGGGCCTGTTCAAGAGACGAGACAAAGACAAAGCTGCCTCCTCCAACGGCGACACTCGTTCTTCCTCTGGCAGAGGTCCCTTCGGCAAAATGAATCGCGCAAACAGCACTCCTTCGCAGAATGCGAGCATACCAGACATCCCATTGCCGAAAGCTCCAGACCCCCAGATCGACCCGGCCGCTTACCTACGCAGCATCTACTCCGTGCGAGAAAGAAGCAAGCTGGTGTTGGAGAAGGCGAAGAGGAATCAGCTACGCCACTTCAATGTTGACATGTCAAAGTTTGCCGACACGGCCCAGTATGTTGTATCAATCATAAAGGTATGCGTCTGCAAAGCACTCGAGCCATTGGCCATACAACTAATCCCGACCAGCGCGACTATGCTCCCGACTATGCCTCGATTCCTCCTCATGGCAGGTGGCAGCACTTTGAAGTTGGCGGCAGGCCACGAGTGGACCAGCTCATGCAGACATGGCCAAGCACTGTAGACAGCCATGAACGGACACGGCGACTGATCGATCTGTTCTTGGTCTCCGTACTACTAGACGCAGGAGCAGGCACGAAATGGCAGTACAAGTCAAAAGAGAGTGGCAAAGTGTATAAGCGGAGTGAGGGCCTGGCAGTAGCAAGCTTGGAGATGTTCAAAATGGGCATGTTCTCGAGCAATCCCGACCAGCCATTCCAGGTTGACAGTGAAGGCTTGAAGAAGTTGACTGTGGAGCAAATGGGCAAGGGACTGCAGGTGACCCCAGAAAACCCAATTGATGGGCTTGAAGGTCGGACGAGCTTGCTGATACGGCTTGGTGATGCGCTGCTGAACCAGGAGATCTTTGGTCCCGAGGCGAGACCCGGCAACATGCTGGACTATCTCCTGGCTCATCCTTCCACGCATGCATCCTCGATCCCGATCATACCATTACCGACCTTTTGGGATACTCTAATGAACGGCCTTGTCGCTATCTGGCCAGCCACCAGGACCCAGATCGATGGGGTTCCACTTGGTGATGCCTGGCCTTGTGGCTCCATGCCCTCACACCCTAACACTCCCTGGGAGAGCATTGTTCCATTTCACAAATTGACGCAATGGTTAACCTACTCGCTCATGGTACCCATGCAGAAGCTGGCGCATGTACACTTTGTCGGCGTGGAACTCATGACTGGCTTACCCGAGTACCGCAACGGTGGTCTTCTTGTCGATACTGGTCTCCTTACCCTCAAGGAAGAGGATGCCATCCGGGGCCTGGAACACTACCAGATGAATGCCACGAGGCAAGGACAGCCAAATGTCGAGGTAGTACCGATGTTCACAGCAGATGACGATGTCATTGTGGAATGGCGAGCATTGACTGTCGGATTTTTGGACGAGCTTCTTGGTGAAGTCAATACTCTATTGGACCTCTCGGGAGAGAATAAATTGAGCTTGGCACAAATGCTGGAGGCAGGAACTTGGAAGGTGAGAGGAAGAACTTCGACTTACAACGCAAATGCTAATGGACTCGTATAGGGCGGACGAGAAATCGCCGAGGTTTCCAGACCCAATACCAAGGAACCACCGATCATGATCTTGTCCGACGGCACAGTGTTCTAGGAGTCCAGCTTGTATTTAGGGTGGGAAAACGATCCTCCTCCATGGGAAGAGGGACCTCACAATTCGTGCATCTGGCCCCGACGACATTCGGCGCAACTAGATGGAGCACCGACAACAGCCTTGAGGACCAGACGCCAAAGTGGGCATGGCAACAACATCTTGGGCCGTCCTAGAGCGCCGACGGGTGAGCACCCTCTCCGTGCACACCCAGTGAGGCATGACAGTCTGATCCCAACGAGCTACTATTCTACTTATTCGACAGTAAAATGCGAGAACAGCTGAGCTAGTATCATCATCGCGATGAGCGGGAACGGTGGCAGTCGAGTCTTCGTGTACAGCAACGCCTGTTCACAGTAGACTGACTGCTGATATTCTTCCTGCTGTATAAGAGAGCTTTCTGATAATGTTGAGGCGGGCTGGGATACACAAAAGAAGGGCTGCAAGATAGATAGACATGCTAGCACGACTTATGAGCCAAGGAAATGAAGTCTTACGGCCGCGCGATAACTTTGGACGATGAAAGTTTGACTGTCAACAAAATAAATACTGCCAGAGCACGAAATGGTTGGTGCTTGTGGACTCGAGCTAGCTCCAGAGCTCCATAGCTCCACATTGCCAAGCATGGAGCAAAAAGCTCAATCGCAGAATTTGCAAAAGAAGGGCAAAAAGATAATCAAGTACTGGCGATACCCGCTGGATGAATGTTAGAATTTGCTCAGTGAGTGACATGTATCGTAGGAACTTACGAATCGAACCGAGGTCTGTTCGGACTTGGAATTGCTTCCACAACGAACCGTACTAACCACTATACTATATCACCGTTTGAAGGTGAGGGAAGCCATTGATTGGATGGTGGCTTGAACGTCAAGATCGTATAAGGCAGCAAAATACTCTTTTACCAAAGCTATGCACATGCGAGAACTCGTTCCATCCTTCACTCACATCTTCGACTTCACACTCGGTTTATTCCTACTCCCAAAATTCTTCACACTCGCCTCTTCCGCCCACTTACTCAAAAACAACGGTAACTCCGTCTCAATCAACATAATACTAATCCCATCATCCATGACCTTTTTCGGTTTCAAAGTATCCTCAACATTCGTCGCTTTTTGAAAATCTTCTTCGTTCGCGCCATGCGTTACGTTAGGACCATTGAGGCCTGCTCCGAATGGGAGGAAGCCGGAGGTGTTGTTGAAGGGGTGGGTAGGGGATTGAGCGTTTATTATTGGTGCGTAGAATTCAGACATACAGTTTCGATGATAGTAAGGGAGCCAGAGGGTGTGCTCGCTCACTTGGTATCGTGGGGATAGAATTGCGAAATCTATGATTGCTGTGCCTGGTTCTTTTGCGAAATTTGGGGCTGTGAGGACGACGAAGAGGGAAGGGTCGTGTTCGTCGAAGAGGGCGTTTGTTAGGATGTTAAATTTTGCGAGATCGTATTTGTAGGGGTAGTTTGTTCCATGCCAGGCTACGACATCGAAGGGGGTGTGGGTTTGTGTGGCGCGGTAGAGACGGGATGAGGAACGGGTTGTGATTGTCCAGGTTGAGGAGGTGGAGGGTTTGAGGATGTTTTCTGAAGATAATTCGCCCGATTCGAAATAGGCTGTTGGGATTTGGAAATCTCGTACATTGGCCAAACCAGTTGAGCCTACGATTCCTAGGTCTGGTAGGCGGAAATGGCCTTGATATAATTCGGCAATGTAGCCTCGAGCTGGACCTGCGTTTTCGGGGAGTGTGACTCTGTGACGGACTCCTCGGGGTATGACGGCGATTTCGTTCTGTCGGACTAGGAGTTTTCCCATTTCGGTTTGGATGTCTATGGCTCCAGCTTGTGGTATGATCAACATCTCGCCGTCGAGGGAAGAAAAGGCATGGTTGTCTTGCATGGATTGATCGATTGCAAAGAGCCAGATTGCAAGACCTTCTTTCTTGTTCGGATCACCGTTCCGGGCGAGAAGGGCTTGTTTGGTCCAGTCGGCAGGTGTGGAGGTTGGAAAGCTGGGCCACATATATGAATTTGGAGAGGTATGCGAAGGCACTTCAGGAGGATCCTCTATCGGAATGAATTCACTGTGGTCGAGAGAGGATGTCATCCGGTACAACCAGGTTTGATAATTCTGGTCTCGAGGAGCTGTGAACGAGGTTCCAGAAATGCGTTCCGTTCGGAGACCATATGGTGGTTTCTGGGGACTGTTGTTGACCAGAGGATTTGCGCCTGGGAGTGCTTCAGATCTGTCTTGCGTTAGTATTGATTTGTGAATGTGAAAAGAGATTGTGCTGACGAATGGTAGCTGCCAAAGCCATTAAGGTAAGTGTACTTCTCCTTGACATGAAAGTCTGTTACTGGTGCCATTGTGCTTGGAGTTTTGAGCTCGGTCTAGTAGGATATCCACTGGGTCAATTACTGCTACTTGCTTCCGTCCGGTGGATGTTCTGTTATCACTATTGTATGTTGAAAGCAAGCTCATTGACCACCTATATAAGCTCACGTAGAGGAACAAATGAGCTGACACAACCCATCGGTGTCAGAACAAGACGATCATCCGACTATAATCCCTGAAAGTTAGTACAAACGACAGTACGAGCTGGTCGGTAACTTGTATCCTCGGAGCGCCAGCCGACAACCCCTCAAAAGGATGATCTTTCCTTCCGAGGGTTGTGCACTCGTGAACAGTTTCGTGCAACGACTGGAATAAATCGCTTTGATATATGTAGAAAAGAGTTTCTCGCTATAAATTCGTCAGAGCAAGTCACTGAACGCAATGTCAGCGGATCCGACTTCCAAAGCCCCAGTCACACAGATCATCCATTTTCGCATACCGACCAAGACCGAGAAACCAAGCATATTCGAACATAAAAGGTGGAATGATGTATTAGACTGCTGTGAGAAAGCAAAAGGATTCCTCCGATTATACTGGGGCCAGTCGCTCGAACATCCGGAGCATGTAGAATTGCATATCGGTGGGTACCACCTACGCCCTCAGTCTTGAGTGAATGAATGTTTCACTTTGCCAACCTCATCATGATGTCTTGACTGAGATCTCGATAGTTCGCGATACGATCGAGCAGCACCAGCAATTTCTGAATTCAAAAGATTACCGGCAATTCCTGTATTTGATCGAGACGATTATCGGTTCCGTACAGGTTCTCACCATACGGCATGCGAGAATGATCGATTGGACGCCGCGCTCGCAGGCTCTGGGGCGAGGCGCGCCGTTCACAGGCACTGCAATATATCTCAAGACCACCGATGCATGGAGCGAAGGCGCCTGGCCTTTGTGGACGCATATTGTACGCCATATAGATGGATGTCTAGGATGCAGCGGAGGTCCGTTGTTGGAAACGACGCAAACGGTACCTGGACCTTTGGGTCAATTGATCAGTAAAGGGAGTAGCCTCCAGAAGTTCGAGAATAGCTATATCGTTTATGTCGGATGGGCGACCACTGAGGCACACCATGATTACCATCATACGAAGCATTTCGCAGAGCACAGCGTGATTTTAAGATGTGGTAATGAAGGTAAGTAGTTGGCGCGGTCTCTTCTCCCCTGTCTTCGTGCTGATCAGACTGCCAGGCTTTGCTGAGTATGGCCACATTGTATTCAAAGGCTCGCGGGAAAAGGACGCATCGAAGCTGTGACGGTGCTGCAATTTCGAGGTATCTATCGATGTCAGCTGCCAAAGTTGCAACGCTCTTCAACTTATCGTGACAATCGGTTTCCAATCGCCGTTCTTCAAGTTCGCAAAGTCCCTGCCCTTCGCAAGCACATACAGCATCTTCAAGTACGGCACCTCCACTCCCAACTGGTCTGCCTTCCTCACAGCATTTCCCAAGATCGCCTCTACCTCCATCTGCCTCCCATACTTGATATCGACAAGCATGCTTGGCTCCTTACCTCCAGTCTCTATCCTGCCAACATGCCGAGAAAGGTGGTACTCGATTTCTTCTTTGCTGACCGCGTTCGGATACCCGTCAGCTGTAGCAATTCGGCCAACTTCTCTCATGACCTCCTTAGCGATCGGAATCGCGTACGAAGATGAGCGCAGAAGATTGCCATCATCACACATGCTCAGCGCAGTCATTGGATTCATGGATGCATTGACACAGAGCTTGATCCAGCGCCGAGCCTGAATGTCATCGTGCACCGGACATTTGGCACCAAATGCAGTAAAGATGTCGGACAAGCGTTGCGTCTGGGCTTTCGACTCTTGAGATGATTTTGCTGGGAACGTTCCGATCTCGAATTGCTCTAGCATCGTGCCATGCTCGACAACTCCTGGCTCCACTTGCGTCGTAGGCAGGTACACGACTCCAGAAATGATGGTATTGTCCGGGAATTTGGCAGCATACTCTTCTTCTATGAGATATCCGTTTTGCGCGAGTACGATTGCTGTCTTTCCTGGCGCTACTGCATCCGCGATTAGGTCTGGTGTACCTGGGAAAGCTTTGGATGCGACTAGAACGTAATCAAATGGCCCATAAGTCTTCGCTTCTTGACAGGTTTTCACCACGTTCGGTCTGCTTTGCACATGACCCCATTTTGCAGATCGCATCAATATGCCGTTGTTTTTGACTGCGTCATAGTTTGTTCGGCAGACCTTTGAGCACTTGGTTAGTAGTTGCTTCAACCAAGGTTGTGTTGTGCTTACGGCAGTCACACTGGCGCCTCCTTTTTCCAAGATCACGGCGTACACACAACCCACGCCACCCGCTCCAAATACCAAGACTTTAGCCGACATGGTGAAATGGACTTCATGATGGCAGATGTGTAGTATTGATGAAGCTGGCTTCTTGTGAGAATGGCAGTAGCCTATCTCTTCCTTCCAATTTCGGGACATTGTCGCCTGCCGATGTCGGCACCCGGCACCGATTGCCGCACATATAACTTTCGTGATGGACAACAGCAGTAATGATGAACCAAGAGAAGTAAACGATTTGACACATGAGAAGAAGTTCTACATTTTCAGTCGTTTGAATACTTGCACAAATCTGTCTACCTGTCCTCGAATAGTTGAACGCTTTCGCAATCCGACTATAGCATTTCGATATCAGTTCATCGACCTCGGAAAAAGCCCTTCGAGTCGAACACGACCGCCAGGATAATGGCACCCACTACTCCCAGGAACAAGGCCAAACACAAGATGAACCGAAAGTGCCTCAAGACCAAGCTCCTTCGACTCTCCATACGCCTCGGGAAGGATTTGAGATCACCAGCTCGTGCCACGGGTGCAGTAAGTTCTGCCCGGATACCTCCCAATTCAATGTCCTTAGGGTCGATGTGGTTGACCTTCGCTCTTATCTGTCGCTCCATCTCTGCTCGTTGTATTTCGTACGGAACGATCTTCATCGCATTGCCCGGTGAGACTTCAACGTAGATCGTTTTGTTGTCGGCCAGATCAGTCGTCATGGTGCGCATGCCGGGGCGGTATTTCCGAACGTAGTCTTGATTGATGTGGGCTGGCTTTGGCAAGCTTGGCCAGGAGCGGCCGTGATCTTGTTGCTCTTTTTGAGCGTCGTTGGGATTGTATTGCGACATATCGCTAGAGTATTGGCTGTGGTGGTTGGAGTGGTGGTAGAGTTGTTGTTGTAAGTGCATGGCGCTTTCGATTATGGCAGGAGGTGTCTGCAAGTTCGAAGACTGATACGGAGATGTCCAGCGTCTGAACTGTAGACCTTATAGAAAATTTCTTGGTGCATCCTCAGCCAGCTGGTGGTTCAGGTACGTGTAGCTCCACTTTTTGTCCTCAGCGATGGGCGGCTGCTTACCACGACACGGAGAATTCGCCAATACGTGACTTCAATAGTTATTCGATCTCCTGCGGCTAGAATCATTAGAATTCTGACATTTTTTGAGAAGGAATAGTCTCATAGGCTGTGCCGCACATCGCTCAGCATCAGCGTGGTAGGCCTAGTAAAATCATTCTCGCACTCGAGCAAAATATCTTCAAACTCTAAAGATGGTAAGCGGATTGTGAAAATAATCTCCATAGCCATACGTACCAAAATCTTGATCTTTCAACATATTAGTATATAGGTTACCTTTCAGACTGTCTGGATCGCAGTAGCCATTCTCATCATCAACAACCAACGATCGATTTCTGAACAGCAAAACTTGACAGATACAAATTTCGCAACATGGACTTCTCGCAACCAGGAATGTCCTTCGGCAACAGCTTTCGCCTCGGCCAGACTTGGGGTGGCCCTTCTTCCCCAGTCACAGACCTCGAAAAGCTGAGGGTGGACAAGAGCGCTTCCGCCGCCGCTCTGACAGCTATTCTCTTTTTCGGCATCACCATCGTGGGCGCATTCGTCTCGTACATGGCAGCAGTCATTTCCCACAGACTGATCTACCGGGAGTACAATTTTAAATGCGGGCTCGCAGCTTGCTTGCCACCAATAACAACGCTGCTTAATCTAGTCGCAGTGTGCATGATTCTGGATGTCGACGTTCACCGCGAAGGAGAGGATTACGGCTTCCAGAGTCTCCAACGCCTCTTCTTCGCCAATCTGGAGATCTATGGCGTGCTGCTCGTGGCGGTCTGGCTTGTCACCTCGGCGAGGGACATCTTGCAGTGGTTATGCGACTTCAGAGGTCATTGCAGCACGGATGTTGCTTCCTTACAAGTGAAGGATGATGATGAGGAATCTCAGCTTGAATCGGCGTTCTACCTCGACCAGGAAGTTTGATAATGTCTGTCGTATTGCGGGAGAATCGCGAGTGGAAAGACTAGTGTTGGGCTCGGCCGCAGTTACCAGCAAAGGTGGCCTGTCAGGGAGGGGATCTGGACACGATCTGATTTAGCGTAGCAGTGTATGAGTGTAGAGGGAACGGCACTTCATATGAATGTAGAGACATGGAAATTGAACACTTGATCCGAGTCTGTGTCTTCTCACAATCCCGTCATCACCAGGATGACAGCGCATCAAGTCGCAAACCGAACTAAGATCCTTAGCAAACTCTCTTAGCAGTCTCTCTGCCGCATCGAAGACTGGTGCTTGTTCGTGGCTGTGCGAGGTATGAAGGCTCGTGTCCAAGGAAGCTCAGCTAAGGTTACACAAAACATGTCGTGATACTCCGGCGGCGTAGAGATGTCCCATATCTGTGGCGTGTTAAGTGCAATGCAGCATTCCAAGCAGCTTTCATCGGTGCGCCTCCTTGTTGTGGAAATGTGGTGTTCGAGAGAGGATGATGAATTTTGGAGCGAGGGAGTCGAGATGGAAGGCGCGTGTGGTGGAGCTGTCAGAAGTGGCGGGCAGCGACCTTCGCTGCCAGAAAACACTGACATCAGGCTTCACCTTGAACTTCCAGACACCGATCATCAATCATCGACGTAGTAATAAAAAGAATATATCGAAGGACAGGATCATCAGAACGAAAGGAATATCCAAGAAACTTCCACATTTTGCTCGCCTCGACTACTTTGCTACCGGCCTTGAAACCATGCAGCACCAGAACGCATAGCAAGTCCAGAAAGACAAGAAGATACTACTTTCCATTCCCTGCTGGCCTCTCCAAAGACATAGACCATTACTTCGAACAGGAAACATCAACCATGAAGATCGCAATCCTCCAATTCAATCCCACCTTGGGAGCAGTAGAAAAGAACATCGCCCAAGCGGACCACCTCCTCTCAACATGCACCACCAATCTCGACCTCCTCGTCCTCCCCGAAATGGCATTCTCAGGCTACAACTTCCCCTCTCTCTCCTCCATCCAACCCTTCCTAGAACCCACAGCCCAAGGTCCCACAACCCAATGGGCCATCCGCACAGCCAAATGCCTACAATGCACAATCATAGTCGGCTA
The DNA here is from genome assembly GCA_012978405.1 of Pseudocercospora macadamiae. Taxonomy (NCBI): domain Eukaryota; kingdom Fungi; phylum Ascomycota; class Dothideomycetes; order Mycosphaerellales; family Mycosphaerellaceae; genus Pseudocercospora; species Pseudocercospora macadamiae. The sequence continues at coordinate 490,679 of WRNY01000018.1, read as the reverse complement.
TCCCGAACTCCACCACAACATCCGGACCGACGGCTCCCAAGAAGAAAAACGTTTCAACTCCACCGTCACCGTAGGACCCGACGGCCGAATCCTAGCCAACTATCGAAAATCATTCCTATACTACACCGACGAAACCTGGGCATCAGAAGGTTTCTTAAGTACATCTACCGGCACACCTTTCTTCGCATCTACAATCTCAACATTATCCCCCAAACTCCCTATCCCGAATTCTCCAATCGGGCATGGAATATGTATGGATATCAACCCTTACCAATTCAGTTCGGCATGGAGTAATTACGAGTTTGCAACGCACATGCTAAGGAATCGTTGTCATTTGGTTATATTATCTATGGCTTGGTTGACGAGATTGACGCCTGAGGAATGTGTGACGAATCCTGAGAGACCGGATATGGAGACTGTGGCGTATTGGTTGGAGAGATTTTGGCCGTTTGTTGATAGTCAGCCGACTGAGCCGATTGTGGTGGTATTTGCGAATCGTTGTGGGAGTGAGGGGAGGACGGTGGGAGAGCAGAGGATGGAGCATGGGGAGGTGATTGAGTTGGGGGATCGGGTGGCTTATGCGGGGAGTAGTTGTGTGATGAAGTTTCAGAGCGGGAGTGTGAAGTTGTGGGAGCATGATGTTGGGGCTATGAAGGGAGATGTGGGATTGTTGGGAAAAGGTGAGGAGGGTTTGCTGGTGGTGGATACGGGTAAGCCGGCGGGATTTTTGTTGCAGCAGAAGACGGGTGTTTAGGAGCCGAGTCCTTCTTCATTGTTGGTGTTGATTGCATTTTGTGTCACGGTCATAGTCGAGGCTTTCATCAGGACAGGACATGCATGAAATGTAACGACAGTATGGGTTCTTTTCAAGACTTTCTCATTTGCATCGTGCCCGCTATCTTTCTCAGCAGCAGCAAAGACAGATTCGTGGCAGCATTCCCATCGCCCTGCCTGCTTGCGATCTTAACGCCTGATGTCCGTAACGTAATGCAGTGCTTCCATATGCTCTCAGAACCCATCCCAAGCGGCACACGAGGCCGCCATAACCATGATCGGTCGCAGTGTCGCAATTCGTGCCGCTGAGCGATGTTCGGTCGTAGTGGTGGCGAGTAATTTAGATGCCAATGCGAGTCTTGCGCCAGTGTCTCCTCTTGGCGTTGTAACTGGAAGAAGTGCATGTTAGTCCACATTCTGCTGTACACGCCATCTCGCTGCCTGTCTCTCCTTCGCTCGATGCCTCTCATGTCTCGGGAGATTCGTACCGGATGGTGTTGCCAGTTCTAAGGCGGATCCACTGAGGAATTGGGCGGTTCTGCTTCTGCGCCTTTGCGAGCTTCTGCTTCGTGCGGAAGGTCTTGTGGGACTGTGCCACGATCAGTATCCTGCGGTATCATCCTCGATTCCTCCGCAGTGTATACGCACAGGCATGGTGACGGTGTTGCCTTTCCGTTGTTCGCTGGGTGTGGTGTCTTCGCTGACGAGTGCGTTGGAGTCCAAGCGACAATTTCGGTGCCAAGGTGCGATCGGGGGCGGCAGTGGCCGACAGCCGCGGCTTCCCTCGCAAAACGTCTGGCACGACTCCACGCAAGTGCCAAATTTGATGTCCCGCTGTTACCCTGCCGACCGGAAGATGTTTGGGCGATGTCATCGGCGCAAAGAACTAGCAGCAGCATGGACGACAGGCTCTGATCGACTCGCAGTACTTAAGAGCACCAGTACACCTCATACAAGAACCGAAGCACAATAATCAACGAGCACTCTACCAACACAGATCAACCAAACATCACAGACAAATATGTCTCAATCCATCGCTTCAGCACTCTCCTCCCGCGACGCCAACGCCCAGCTCGCCAACACCTCAAACAACCAGGTTGCGCCTGGAGAGGAGAACAAGCTATTCGGAGGAGAACAACACAAGCAAGTTTCCGGACTTAATGGGTGAGTACCATCAAAAAGTACATCACCTGCATAAAACTAATGCACTACGTTACACAGCAAGGGTAACGGCACATACGTCTCTCCATCCGACGCCATCTTAAGCCCAGCGAGCCAGAAACTCGCAGGGTTTAAGCAGAGACAGATCAATAAGCAGTGAGTCGACAACCCAACGATGATTGTATATCATACTAACGAGGACGTTTAGAAACAACAACAAGAACCCTACAGCTCGATCCCTCTTCTCTCGAACAGCGAGCACCGTTGCTCTCGAAGACTCGGAAGATGTTCAGCAATAGGCTGAGGGTCATGAGAACAACATACATATATACTGAGACGTGCGTGTGGAGGCGAATGTGATTTTCTAAAACGGGATACCCTACTAAGACCTGAGAGAAAGGCATGGTGTTATGGAAGGCGCATTTTGATGATTGGTTTCCTTTCTAGATAGACACTCTTTGGAAAGAGCTTTCATATGTGAATTCTGGAATAATCAACGACAGCCTCTGGAGAGGCAAAGAAACGAAATTGAAACAAGGAGTAACATCCTTCATTCCGTGAACATACAGGCTCTGCGCCCGTTTCTCTCCACTGTAATCTCACAGAATCTAGTGCAAGACTCGCTGCAGTATCCTTCACAGCTCCTGCGGACAGCACCATAGCCTGTATAACTTGTCAGGCTCCCAGCGCAAGCATTCGCTAAAACATTTCGCAACAGTGCGACTCTTTCCTTTCCATCCCATCATTCTTTCCAGACAGCCTCCCATGCATAGTATATCAAGTACGCGCAAGCGCTGCTCTAGTATCCATTTCCATTCACGACGGTTCCCGAGATCTGAGATCCGGGCTGCTTTAGACCATTTTGTGTGGCCACTGGTGTTGGGTATTGTGTCTGGTGTGCCTCTCCGTATGGCACGATCACCTTGGGAGAAAGCGGCAGTTTCGTAGCCGGGATCGTGTGCTCAGCCGTAGAAGGCAGATCTCCATTTGTTGGTGCGAGTGAAGTCGAGTGCTCAATGCCGTTGGACATGCTGGTTTGAGCGCCACTTGGCTTTGGCTCCTCGGTAGCATCGACAGCGTTCGTCTTGGTCTCCATTCCAGGCTCACACTTTGGTTGATGTTCCTCTCCTGGCGACGGCGGACTTGTGGGAGGCGTATCCTGCTCAGATGCGCCTGCCAATGCATGTCTGGGCACCTTCAACTTCACAATCAAGCTTCCAGTCGGGCGGTCGAGGTCTTCGTCTTCTTCCTCGCTGGAGTCAGAGTCACCGTTATTGTCACCGTCATCGGCATCGGCCATCCGCTCGTCTTCGTCCGCGTCGTTCTTTTCAGAGTCCCAGCCACCATCGCTCTCCGCAGCATCGTCCTCGTCGCTCATCTCATCAATGTCGTTGTAGCCATCGATGTGCTTGCGCTTCCTCGGATTCTCTGAGCCGTTGGAGACAACTCGAGCAGCTGCCCGCGAAGGTCGACCAGTGCGTGGTGGCTCCGAGTCTGCAGTGCCGGATCGCATGCTTCTAGCATCGCTGTACTCTGGAGCAAGCTCGTCCGTGCTCATGACGTTGGTGCTCAGCAGTGATTCTCCGTAAGCACCCTGACGAGGTTGCTTGATCTGTCGACCAGAAGCTGTGAAACTGGGTCCTGCTTCGAAAGGTGTGCTGCGGTTGCTCTGACCGCGTGTGGATCTTCGGGTAGAAGTGGCATCAGAATCGTCGCCATCCTCGTTGTCATCGTAAGTGTACCGCATACGCTTTCCACGAGTACGACCTTCGTAGATGCCAAAGCCAGGCTCTGGCCGGGAGAAAGCTGCGCGTCGCTGCTGGCGATACTCACGCCGCTGTCGCTTCTCCAGCGTGGCCTCGAACATCGGGATTGCGTTGTTGATCCTGATGCTCAGTCTTCTAGCAGCCTGGCTGCCGTCCACCTTCTCCAACTTCTCGGCCAATGCCCTCGCCTCTTCAATGGTCCCTGCGACGCTATACCAATGTGCGTTCTTGGTGTATCGACTGCCTTCCCTGTAGACTCGGAACCCAGTGTCGTCCAAACCTTGAACCAGAAAGTAACGTCTCTTGTCACCATCTACTCCCCATGGCTGTACCGAAAGTGGTTGGTTCTCGTCGTCGTGGTGTCGCTGCTGCTTGTACTTGTCTCTGATCGTTGCGGAAACGAGTTCGGAAGAGCCGAGTGCCCACATAGCAAGAGTTCGTAGTAGATTGAGCTGTGCCTTTGTCAATGCTTGTTCTGAGGATTCGTTCTTCGTGTCTCCCAGCTTACCCTCTCTGCCGGATTCATGTTGTTGAAATCCTTGCCTCCGTGCAGCGGGTTCTGGCCAGCCCACTTGTAGGGCCATTGTGTCTTATGGGAGAGGACTGCCTCTTCCAGCGCGCGTCCGTACGATGTTCGCCTATATGAACTTGGTCAATATCCCTGTAGAAATCTATAACCATACTGCAGATTCGCCGATCTCGGTTTATGCCATGGTTGTACCTACTCGACTGGCTTCTTTCTATTCAGGACAAGTCCCAGCAGAGCACAAAGCAGATGCTGCACCTCAGGACTAGGTATGCTGTCCACAACGCCTCTCTCGATGTCTTGTGGACCGAATTGAGGGCACTTGCCGGGGAAGCATTCGGTGAAGCGCGACCGGAACATAACGATGAACTGCCCAAAATTGTTAGTAGGCGTGTCGATACGCGTTCGGGACGCGCACTTTCGCGCCAAAGCGTGATGAACATACAGCAATGTCCGGATTATCAGCCAGGACTTCTTCGTGTGGTGGTGATGGCTCTCTCTTGGGCCGAGGAGGTGAGGCCTTGGGCGGCGGTGCGACCAACTTGGTGGCCTTTTTCGCTTTCAAGAAGATGGGCGCAAGCTTCTTAACTTCATCCTCTGGCGCTGATGATAGACCACTGCTATCTGAGTCCGAATCCATGGTTGCGTGCGCCCGTGGTTGTGGCTTTGATGTGCAGGTTGAAGTCGCGAAGTCGAGGGTTGGAAGTTGAACGCTAGGTGAGGGTAGGGGCGGGCAAACGTCACGGGCACAATTTCAACCTTCGGGACAGCAACAGCCAATGACTAAGCTGTGCAGCAGGGAGGGAGACGATGATGAGGACAGTGTAAAGATGTTTGCTATTCACTTGGTCTATCTTGGTAATGTACAGAGACTGCTCGGGGCCGCACGGCAAACCTGGTTTGATTTAGACGATTCGTAGTCGTGATCTCAGGAGGAATGTCGGCTTTGAGGTGCTGAGAATGCGACCGAACCATGTTCCTGCAGCCAGTCATCTGCGTGGTCCTCTTCAAGGCTACAAACATCGTGCACAACGACTTGGAAGACCAAAATGGGTGCAGTGTGAGTGTTTGCTGTCTATTCGGATGTTCCGAAGGATATCGATCACCTAGGACCATAAGGTGCCCACGAGCGTCTCTGGTGAACATTGAAGGTCTTGAGTCTCCATGGAAGCACCTAATTTGATGATCCGACATGCTCTATGCCAGCAGCATAGCTTTTTCTGGTACTGGCGACCAATTCACTGCCGCTGTCGAAAGTGGTCTGCCGGTCGCGTCCAGAAACGTGTTTTGAGGCGGGTGATCTTGATTGTCTCCAGGACGGGCCTGGCAGACAGACTTGGACCACAATAGTTGCATTCAATAGACCAGCGCCCCGCGAAAGCTTCCGATACGCGTTTTGCGACATGGAGATGATGCCGCCGAGTGGGCAGTGTTTTCGAAAACCTCGTAGATGCCTCTTCCCGGCGATAGATATGTTCCGAACGATAGATTCATCATACCGCCGATTGATGTTGACATCGCTTGATGGATCCCGCTATCCAAGCTGGCCGGAAACCGTGATTTGCCCAGACCGCGCAAGCCGGATTTCGAAGCTGAAATACCACGAAATTTCGTGAAGAACTTTGCGAAATATAGCAGAACTGCTTACAAACCCTTGGGATGGCAGTCGCATGCATTTCTTGATGTCTTTCTGAAGGAAACATGGAAAATACACATACCGCGGTGATATTGGAGGTCAAATGAACGAAACGCGTGGAAATACGTACATGAATATTTTCGCATAGATTGCCTCTACATATTGACGATTCCTACGGGATGTGTTGGGATCAAAGGCGATGGTTGTGTCGTGAAGTAGATGCGGGAGAGAATTGGGAGACGGCGTCTGAGGTCGATCTTGAGCGGCAATGCCAAGCCCACGTGACAACCCACACGGCTTTTCGAGATCTGCCACCGAAGACTTCAACCTCAGCAGTTCGCAGTTGACAACCCACCACGCATCACCCAGCGACAAATTCAAAATGGTACGACACGATCCCCGACCCGATTCCACACACCCATCAGAGTCTGGCGCTGCGAGTGTGCTTCCAGACGGAGCCGCGCAATCGCCATATTCTGATGGTGTCAATGGATCCCTCCGAACAAACACAATACATGCGAAAGAGATGGCAGCAGGACTAACATTCTTCTTCTTCCACAGGGTCGTGTCATCCGCAACCAGAGAAAGGGTCGCGGCTCGATCTTCACCGCCAACACCCGCCTCAACAAGGCTGCGGCCAAGTTCAGAACCTACGATTTTGCCGAACGCCATGGATACATTCGTGGTGTAGTCAAGGAGATCGTCCACGACGCTGGACGTGGCGCACCACTCGCCAAGGTCGTTTTCCGTGATCCATACCGCTACAAGCTGCACACCGAGACCTTCATCGCAAACGAGGGCATGTACACTGGCCAGTTCATCTACGCAGGCAAGAACGCATCGCTCACCATCGGCAACGTCCTCCCACTCGGCTCCGTCCCAGAAGGTACCGTCGTCAGCAACGTGGAGGAGAAGATTGGAGACAGAGGTGCGCTGGGCAGAACCTCCGGCAACTACGTCACTGTCATCGGCCACAACCCAGACGAGGGCAAGACTCGTGTCAAGCTTCCATCTGGTGCCAAGAAGGTCGTCAAGAGCTCTGTCCGTGGTATGATTGGTATCGTCGCTGGTGGCGGACGTACAGACAAGCCTCTTCTCAAGGCTTCGCGCGCCAAGCACAAGTTCGCTGTGAAGCGTAACTCATGGCCAAAGACTCGTGGTGTTGCCATGAACCCAGTCGACCATGTATGTTGCATTGAGAGTCTGAGATTGAGGGCATCCACTGACAAACTTCACAGCCTCACGGTGGTGGTAACCACCAGCATATCGGTAAGGCCTCGACCATCTCCCGCTACGCCGCACAAGGTCAAAAGGCCGGTCTTATTGCTGCCCGGAGAACTGGTTTGCTCCGTGGTACCCAGAAGACCAAGGACTAGACGCATTATTGAGACTGGCGGTGTTGGAGGGAGTTTCAAGGGTTTGCGCTGCATCGAGAGCGAAGGCTTCATGGATTATAGTGTGGCTGTAAAAAGACAGACGGCTACCTTCAGGATCCCTGCAGACCAAATGAGTTTACGTTCAAAGCCATGCGCTCCCGCTTCCTGCATGTTTGCATCCACGATGTATGTCAAGCCCTTTCGCCCAAGCAGCATTGCCTTGGAGGTCCCGTCGAGCCCAGTGGTAGACAGAGACGCAAAGCAGGATACACGGCGACTGATCTGGACATACAAGTCTAGTGTCAAATGGAAGCACATTGGCAAGCCCCGTTGTACTAGCAGCAAATCCTGTCAACCTGTACGAACTTGTGCCAGAACGCCTTGCCAACAAATGATGTGAGATCGTGACAGCATGCCCCGTGATAAGCCTGAAGGATGTATATCGAGGCTTGATGTCTATTTCGTGCCTCTCTAGCCGAACCGACTACTCAAAACGTACACAGCCTCAACCACCTCACGCGACAGTCGTCGAAATCGTATGTTAAACAAGCGCCCTTTGCTGCCAGGCGGAAGTGTAAGCCAAACAGGAAGCGCTCCGACCAGTGGCTGCTGGACTTGGCAAGCGGCGAACCAAAGAAGCGCTGAGTTGAGGAAGTCCCAGTCCCCCACCAGGACCCTCCACGTCCCACCCGCGAGTGGTAGTCTCGCCAGGCCAGGAATAATATGAAACATCTTGCACCGTCCTGCTCCTGTCTTGAAACAATCTCTGGTGAAGGTTCTCATTGTTGCTGACCTGTCGTCAACCATTGAGCGCTTACGTGGCGGGTGCATTCCACTGACTCCCGATTGAAAGTCAACGACGAATCTTCGATCGATCTGCTCCGTGGCAGCACGTACATATTTATTCTGCTGAACTACTGCAGTGATCTGGCAACTTCCAAGACAACACAATCTGACTTTCCGTGGAGATCCGTGCTTATACAACTTCCTTGTCTTGCCGGCGGTCGAGAAACAAGTTAGTGAAGGGTCCTTGGCGATATCCTGGTTCTGTCGACATCGGCATCGGACATTGTTCCACGCAGAAGTCACTGCTACTTCTCCTGGACGGATCAACCTCCGAACTTTTGACCTTGACATTGGGACTGCATAGCTGTTCGAGACAGCACATCCGTCAAGATGAATATCAACAAAAAGCTAGATCGCATGAAGCAATGGGGCAAGGAGCGCATGGGAAGCGAGGTCAAGACAGACACGTCAGACGAGTTCAAGTCGTTGGAGATGGAGATGCAATTACGGCACGAGGGTATACACAGAGCCAGCGCCATTCGCGGAGAACCGCAGCTAACAGAATCTCAGGCATGCAGCGATTGAAGAAGTCCGCCGACATCTACGTTCAACATACCGGAAAGCGGGACAAGTACCAAGACAAGGACCAGCAACTCCCAATCGGCTACTTCGGCAGCACAATGGTAGCACACGGAGACGACTTCGAGCCAGACTCCGAATTCGGCCAGTGTCTATCTACGCTGGGCAGAGCCAACGAGCGTATTGCTCGCATGCAAGAGACGTACTGCGCAAATGCTACAAGCAGCTGGTTGGAGTCGCTCGAGCGGAGCTTGGTGCAGATGAAAGAGTATGAGAATGCGAGGAAGAAATTAGACAGCAGGCGGCTGGCATACGATACGGCAGGTGTGAAGATGCAGAAGAGCAAGAAGGAAGATTTCAAAATGGAGGAGGAGCTCAGGAACCAGAAGATGAAGTACGAGGAGAGCAGCGAGGACGTATACCGGAGGATGCTTGACATCAAAGAGGCAGAAGTGGACTCTGTACAGGATCTCACCAGCTTCCTGGACGCAGAGTTGACCTATTACGACCGATGTCGGGAGGTTTTACTGCAGCTGAAGAGGGACTGGCCAGCGACGTGAGATCTTCTCCCATTCTTCTCCTTGAGTGCCTACTAACAGCTCCCAGATCTGCCTCCCTGAACCGCTCCAACACAGGATCACCAGTAAACGGCATGGCACGCCGCGAGACACGATCACGAGCTTCCTCCAACGCAGATCGGTTCTCGAGAATAGACGAAGACGAACCTCTTGAACCGCCACGACGACCCATGATAGGTTCCCGAGTCCCCTCCGGCGCCAACTCTCCACGAAAAGAGCTCCCAGGCTTCGACCTGCCAGTCCGCCCTAACGGACTCCGCAGCAGCAGCACACCCGGCTTCGAAGGCCCAATGTCCCTCTCTAGAAGCGAAACTCACTCTCCAGCCCCCATGCCACGACTCGCACGCGTCCCTACCGAACCAAGTTCCATCCTCGGAGCACGTTCGAACCTACGAATCACAAAATCCAGAGAAAGTTCACAGCCTTCACACCATGATGTTTTCGGAGACGATCAATCAGATTACGGCTCTAGAGATATGGATCATCACAGGACTACGAGCTGGAGTACAACAGCCCAAGACGGAAGTGGTGTGAAGAAAGCTCCTCCACCACCACCTCCTTCGAGAGCGAAGAAACCTCCGCCTCCGCCGCCGATGAAGAGATCTGCGCTTAGTACGAGTGAGGTGCCTCAGTATTAGGGGGTGGGTATGGCGCGGTCATGGTGTTAATTGGTTATACCCATTTTCGAGATGGAATGAGCAGGAAGGCTTCGAGAGTGCGAGCACTCGTGTATCAGATATCAGAATTAGGCCATTGCGTGTTCAGCTCACTGCTGCTGGCTGGCAAAAGTGTTCCTAGTCATGCTCAATTCAAATTTATTAGCCAGCACGTCACTTCGCTCCATTCCCATGGCACAGGTACTCTGAAATGGTAGGGCACAGCGAACGCCTGAAAGATGAAGGTATACGAGTTGAATACAAAATCCACCGATGCTCAGCAAACGACATCTTCACGCACAAAAAGGGAAACTGAAATTGGTGATGCACGCGATGATTTTGAAGCTTTTTTTTTCGTTTCAGCTGTCTATAGTTACAGCCCAAGCGCATACGCACTTTTCTCGTCGGCACGACTTATGCCTCAGTCGCCGGCAGTTAACCCCCCAGACGCGACCGAGCTGCGTGCCGTACCCAATGTCGTGGTAATCATATCGTAAATGCAATATCCTCCCTCAATCTGCGCCGAACGCCCTGCAGCATATCCATCTCCGTAGAACTGCCGCTTAGATGCCAAGCATGTGGGGTGGAATCGAGACCAGGGAGAGATGTTGTAGGTGTAGGTGGTAGTATCGGAGACGGTGTGTGAGACGGCGCTCTTGATGAAAAGAAGCGCTTAGCGGTCCTCAGCCCACTCGTTCTCGCGGCGGATCTGGTCCTCCTCTTCTGGGGTGAAGTCGTTCTGGATGTTGAACGTCTTACGGATCTCCTCTGGGCTCTTGCCCTTGATCATGTTGGCCACAGTCTTGCAGCCAACATCGAGAAGAGCCTTGATGTCCATGTAATTGGCGGCGAGGATAATCTCGAAGAGCATCTCTTGGTCGACCTGCATGAACTTCTGGTCCCAGTCCTCGATGTCGGTGGTCTTCTTGCGCGAATCGGCATCGTCGTCCTGGGATGGCGCTGGGTCGTTCTTGTGGTGCTCGCACCACTCGAGGACCTTGCGGAGGACGGCCTCGGAGACCTAGAAAATTGTCAGTGAATTCCGGATGGGGTCGAGGTCGGTATAGCGCGACTTACGTTCATGATGGGGATTGGCTCCTCGCCCGGAGCGCCGAGGTCCTCAATCATGTTCTTGATGAGCATGGAGCGCTCAGCGACCTTGCGCTCTGTTGAGGTAGTCAGTATATGGAGCGCGCACAGTCGAAATGATTTCGGAACTTACGAGTCACGATCTCGACATTGTCGCTCGAGACAAGCTTGACGTTCTGGTCGGCGTCGGAAGAAGACATGGCGTCTGAGGATATTTGGTAAGATGGTATTGCTGAAGGGTTCTGGTGGGTGTGGATGGAAGTCGGGTGCTTTCGTGGTGGAGGTTTGTGGTTGTCGGAGGTTGGAAGTTGGTGGTCGAAGTGATGAGGTAGAAGTCCAAGTGCGGCGGCAGGTGTGACTTAAAGCCCACCTTGACGGATGAGTCCGTGCTTTAGCGCCAATCGCTGCCTACCAGGGTCCACCTTCCACACGGCTTGTGCGTCTTTAGCTTGTGGCTTGTACCTCAATAATGGCAGGCGCAAACAGCAATCAACCTGCAAAATACGCTGTTTGCTGCCTGCTGAAGTGAACAACAGCTGCAAGGTGGTCAAAAACGGCTGTGCGGAGGGTGATGGAAGGACTCGGAAGCTGCCAAAATGCATGTGTGTTTGAGTTTGAGTATGGATGCCTGCAGGTGCAGGTTGCTGAGGCACGCAACTGAGGCTGAAGCTCCGTCATGAAGTCTTCACATGCGGACGGTGTGGTCACAATGTATACAATGCAAGTGAGTAAGAATGGTATACATTGTGGCTCTTCGTTGCGGCAGCCATGATATCACAGGCTTTTGTGCTGCACGAGAGCATGATCGTCGCACGCCAACTCGTTGTCACGGCATGATTCGCCAGCCAAGCCATCAGTCGCGAGACTGTCTTACGCGACACGCGACTGTATTGTCCTGCTCCGAGACCTCTGTTTGTTGCATCTCAACACAACAACATGCGCTCACCATGAAATTCGCTTCTTCGTCACTCTCTGCACATAATACCGTGTCCATCGCTTTAATTCGAATTGGTGTGCCATAGTCGCGAGACCGCGGCGCAATGTGGCGCAGACTCTATCTCCTGTTGGTGCTGGTGAGGTTGTATTTTGCCCTACAGCCGAGCTACATTCATCCGGACGAGCACTTCCAAGGCCCGGAAGTCATCGCTGGTGAGTATGCGATCAGTTTTGTAATTTCTCTGTGCATGCTGATGAGATCATCCTTAGGCGCGGTGTTCGGGTATCCCATCTACAAAACTTGGGAGTTCACTTCGACACATCCGATACGAAGCATATTCCCTTTCTGGTTGGTCTACGGCTGGCCTTTGACTGTACTCAAATGGATCTGGGAAGGCCTAGGCTATGGCCAGGTGCCTCCGAGCGTCGCCTTCTACACTTTACGATGCCTAATGTTCTTAATGAGCTTCATCCTCGGAGACTGGGCTATTCATGAGCTTGTGCCAGCATCCACCGAACGTCGCCAGGCGATCATGCTGGTGGCGTCTTCCTATGTTACCTGGACATATCAGACCCACATCTTCTCCAACAGTATCGAAACGATCGTCGTCCTCTGGTCGCTGGTCCTGATCCGTCGACTTGCGAACGATACTGAGCAAATACTGATCCAGCCAAGTGCTGGACTCGCCTTCCTGGGCGTTGTCGGCGTCTTCAATCGCATCACTTTTCCTGCTTATCTTATAATACCGCTACTGCAACTCTTGCCTGGTCTACTGCAACGCCCGCTACGCATTCCCATCATGTTGATTAGTGGCCTCACGACATTGGCCATTGCTGTGACCATGGACACTGAGTACTATCAAGGCTTTCGGCCTCATGTCAGAGAGCTTCTACAGACTGCAGTCATTACTCCATGGAACAATATATCATACAACACTGACGTGTCCAATCTTGCACAACATGGTCTTCATCCTTTCTGGCAACATTTTGTCGCCAATCTTCCGCAGCTAATCGGTCCCGCGATTCCGTTACTCTTGTTCTGGAGCAGGAAGAACATGCTCCTATGGTCAGCAGTATCCGGAACTGCTGCTCTATCACTATTTCCGCATCAAGAACCGCGCTTCTTGCTACCAGCAGTGCCTCTCCTCCTTGCGACTATCAGGCTTCCGCCACGCGGCGCTCGATACTGGGCGGCGGTATGGATCTTCTTCAATGTCCTAGCAGGTATCCTATTTGGACAGTTCCATCAAGGCGGCGTTGTCCCGGCACAGGCATGGATTGCGCAGCAAGAGACCGTCAGTCAGGCCTTCTGGTGGAAGACCTACAGCCCACCAAGGTGGCTGCTTGATGGACGCAACCACGACCTGAATACAATCGATCTCATGGGGATGCGCGGCGACGAGATGATTGCGCAGCTGAAACAGGCTGCCCATTGCGAGAGCGCGCAGAACAAGACCCTGCTGGTCGCGCCCGACAGTGCGACCTATTTGGATGCACATACTTGGCCGTCGAAGTCAGAACAAGACCTAACCTTCCTCAGACTTTGGCAATATCGGAAGCATATTGGACTAGATGATCTTGATTTTGGAGACGATGGAGTTAAGCCAACATTACAGAGAGTAATTGGAAGAAGAGGTTTAGTAATATGGCAAGTTAGCAAAAAGTGCTGATACCAGCCTGTTTCTACCTTGATCGTTCAGTCCGCTCTTGACGCTTTCCAGACTCATTCATTCGGGCTTCTCCCGCTTGCATGCAGCCGCTCCAAGATCGACTATCTGATACGCGGCGCTGCCTCAGCTCAGCAGAATACTCCATGCAATGAATGTGAACTCTCATACCTTGCCAAATCGGGTCCCGTGCGATGAACGACATCTACGATGGCTTCCGGAGCCAGTTCTCGTAACATGACCGACACAAGCCATGTAGAGCATAAGCTACAACTGCCGCGAACTGATCAATATTCTCACGGTGCCTAGCAAAGCCCAGTACAACTTCGCACTCCTCGTGAGGTCGGTTCGAAGGTTGGGCTCGTGGACAAGGCCATCATCCTTTGCTGCGGAAGCGTACGATCTGGCATTGCGGGCAGACAACAGTGTGAAGAGTCTCTTGTCGGTAGTCTTACCACTGAAAATATATCATTGTGGCCGACAGTCGCGCTACGTAGAGGATGCACTGTAGTAGATGTTGTGTTATTCCCACGGGCATTTCTCGGTGTCCGCTACGGCCGCAAAAGACTTGAGTCGTGCATCCCATGTCAGCTCGCTTCTTCCTCCGAGCACCTCACCCTCGGCCATTTCCAAGATAATGAGTATAGTATGGAGACAGCCTGATCGTGAGAATGGAGCAAATTGCAGTCTGGATGTCGTTGATAAAAGGAGGTTGCTGTAATCACAAAGCAGAGCCGATCCGATTGACCTTCATGTGAAGACCGACCGAGACAACCGCTATTGCCGTCACATGGCACACGGACTGCACTCCGTAGCCAATGGTAGCTTCTCCACGGTAGCGGACAAGCAGGGTATCTGATGACCTCGGCTTAGTACACCATACATCGTGGAGATCGCGAGGTTGGCGAGAACAATGTAAGTGAATATAGCCGCGTGTCTGACTCTGATTAGTAGACACGACCTACCGTTTCTTCAATTTCCTCGTCATCACACTCTTTGTTCTCTTCCGAAGCACTACAGCGTAACAAGATCGAGCGTAATCACAGCAGCAACCATGCCTTTCAACACAGCTCTCACGAGGAAACTCGGCATCAAAGGTGCGTTATGTGCCTCCTGACCATGACAGTCTCCTCCAGGCTGACAATGTACTTCAGTCCCGGTTGTCCAAGGTGGCATGCAATGGGTGGGATACGCTGAGATGGCCTCGGCTGTCTCGAACGCCGGTGGCCTTGGAATCATCACTGCCCTCACTCAGCCTTCACCCGACGACCTGCGAAAAGAGATTCGAAAGTGCAAATCGATGACCAAGAACCCATTCGGCGTCAACCTCACCCTCCTTCCCTCGATGAATCCACCTGACTACCCCGGCTACGCACAAGCGATTCTCGACGAAGGCATTCGGATCGTAGAGACGGCAGGAAACAGCCCAGGCCCGATCATCAAGCAGCTGAAAGAGGCAGACCCGCCTTGTGTCATTCTGCACAAGTGCACAAGTATACGACACGCGCTGAGCGCAGTCAAGCTGGGCGTCGACTTTCTTTCGATCGACGGATTCGAGTGTGCGGGACATGTGGGAGAGACAGACATCACCAACTTGATTCTGCTGAGCAGATCACGACAAGTCATGCCAATTCCATTCATCGCGTCTGGAGGTTTCTGCGATGGACAGGGCCTGGCAGCAGCTCTGAATCTTGGAGCTGAAGGAATCAACATGGGTACTCGGTTCATGTGCACTATTGAGGCCCCGATCCACAACAACATCAAAGAGGCGATCGTAAAGGCCAGCGAGACAGACACCCAGCTTGTGCTGAGGAAATGGAGGAATACTTCGAGACTTTTCAAGAACAAGGTCTCAACTGCGGCGTATGATATCGAGAACAAACCAGAGACCAAGGAGTTCCAGGCGGTCGGACCATATGTCAGTGGACAGCGAGGACGACAGGTGTTCCTGAATGGAGACCCAGACTATGGCGTAAGTTTTGTATAACACTGGAAGAGATGTGTAATGGCTAATATCCTGCACAGGTCTGGACTGCTGGACAAGTCATCGGTCTCATCAATGACATTCCGACGTGTGAAGAACTCGTCTCCCGAATCGAGCGCGAGGCCATCGAAGCCCTGCAAAAGGCACAGAGCATGATTGTTGACAAGCAACCCGAACCAGATATTAGAGGCAAGCCAACCAGCGAGATCCAGGCTAAACTTTAGACTTATCATAGTGTCTCAACATGCATACATTACGACAACTCGCATTCGCATGAAACTTCGGATTTATTGCCTCATCAATGCGCAGATACTATGACACGACTGCATGTGCGGTATATCGAAGCGAGCACCGGCGTTCATTCAAACACATACCACGAACCCTATACGGCACCGAGGTCAAGTCACGCTCCTCAGCTGCACGCACGATCACACACTGGCAAGAAAGCACTAAATTTGTCTGAATCCCCTGCGTGGTGTCCTGGTATCTACCCTCGATCTCGTTTCCGGATGAACGACATTTTGTCCGGAACAACGACAACTTGTACGGACCGGTGTAATGTTCACCGCTGTGGCTGCCATGTACGTCTTGACTGCAAACCCTATTCGACGATAAGAGCACCCTATAGGGTCATGATGAGCATTTCAATGCGCGGCCGCGAAATTTTATGCAGGGGTCTATGCCAGCTACTGCATAAGCGGATCAACGGCTGTCGAACACTCTCCTTCCTTCACTTACCTGCCGATTGCTGCAGCCATTGCAAGTAATCCTTAATGCTGCCGATCCCTGTATAATGCACAAGGCTGACAATCTGACACGGCCAAGCTTTTGTGCATCATGCGGCGTTTTGTGTATGCACTGTGCTCGGATATGGACGACTTAAACCCGAATACCGTTTAGGACATTCAAGATACGCCTCCAGATGCATCTTCAACCGCGTTCACTCCCTGCATGCACGCTGTATGCACGTGAACCCCTCCAAGGATCTACGTTCCGGGCCAATCCGATGGTGTAAAAGTACTGTAAGCTTTCCACGGTGGCAGCTTCTCAACAGGAGTCATCGTTGTTTTGTCCTAACGCAACCTGGGTACCGGTCGTGTCTATAGCTCAGAAGCATGTGCTTCACGCCAAGGATGACCAAATCTTTCGATATTTCGCTGACTATACTACAACGGAACCACTGTTCCTCCTGCCATCCGTGTCCGACTTTAGAAAAGCTTCGCCCAGGCAGAGATGGGTTCTTGTCGTTCATATTGAGACGTCTGCCACACCTGCCTGAGAATCGTTCTTCGTTCATTCTTGTTCCACACCGCCACCGCCATCATGTCGCTCCGTGACACGGCCTTTGGACAAATCGTCCGCTATGCTACCAAGAACAAATACTTCAAGTATCCAGAGGAAGAACCAGGTTTCAAGATTCCGGATGAATACCTCCTGCCCGCGGAACGCTTGAAGAGACGATCGGAAGTTCTTACTCCTTCCTCAGTTCCCAGTGAGGCTCTCAGTGATGAGAAGCCCATAGGTGACGATGACATCGACCCAGATCTTGAGAAGGCTGAACAGATTGCCAAGGACGAGGAGCAGACGAAAGAAGAACATGTGCAGCCTCAACGAACGCAATCTGGTATCATCACTGTCACCTGGTATGGCGACGCCGACCCTGACAATCCTCACAATTGGCCTAACAGCAAGAAACTACTCATCGGCTGGATTATCTTGCAATACACTCTTGCCATTTACATCGCAGCCTCACTCTACACCGCAGCTCTCCCAACCATGATGGAGAGATGGAATCTCGGACGCGTCGCAGCATCTGTCGGTCTATCGATCTATGTCATAGGATACGGCACCGGTCCTCTAATCATGTCACCACTCTCCGAAATCCCCTGGATTGGAAGAAACCCACCATACATCATCGGATTCTTCCTCTTCTGCATCATCTCAATCCCAATCGCCTTCGTCGACAACTTCGCCGGAATGCTCGTCCTACGTTTCTTCCTCGGTGTAGCAGGCTCTCCAGCTCTAGCCACCGGCGGCGCCAGCTACGGTGATTTCTGCAGTGGAATGCAAATGCCCTACGCGATCGCCATCTGGGCAGGTGGCGCCTCTTCCGGCCCAGTTCGTTACTATCCCCGATAATCCCATCTTTAACTCCACTGACATTACATTCTAGTCCCTTGGTCCCCTCATCGCCAATTTCGCAGCCCAAGCCAACTGGCGCTGGCCATTCTACGAAACCTTACTCATTGCCGTCCCCACATTTCTCGCAATGTTCTTTCTCCTACCTGAGACTTCTGGCGACACGATCCTTCTCAAGCGAGCTCAAAGACTCCGCAAACTTACGGGCCGCAAAGACCTCATGGCCGACTCTGAGATTCGCGCACGTGAGAAGCAAACCAAGGAAGTTTTGTTCCAAGCTCTCGTCAAACCTTGGGAAATCAATATGAAGGATCCTGCGGTTTTGTACACGACTATCTATCTCGGGTACGCCTTCCCGTCCCCTTCCCCATCACTTTTGAAAATCCACCCTACTAACCATCCCCAGCCTCGTCTACGGAATCTACTACTCCTTCTTCGAATCCTTCCCCATAGTCCTCGAAGGCACATACCACTTCACAATGGGCACCATGGGCGTAGCATTCCTCTCCATCGCCGTAGGCTGTCTCCTAGCCGTAGTCGTCTGGTGCGGATACTTCTATTTCGTCCTCGACAAACAAATGGAGAAAATGATGTTGGAAAATGTCCCGCCTGAAGCACGACTTGCGCCGGGAATGATTTTTACTTGGTTTATACCGGCGGGATTGTTCATCTTCGGTGAGTGAGCAGAACGCAAGTGCGAGCTTTTAATGCTTTGCTGATCTTTTTAAGCCTGGACTTCTCGAGAATCTATCCATTGGATCGTACCTTTGATTGGTGTTACGATATCTATGATGGGGAATTTTATCATTGCGCAATGCGTTTTGATTTATTTGCCTTTTTGTTATCCGAAATATGTGGGATCGCTGTTTGCTGCGAATGGGCTGAGCAGAGCTGTGCTCGCTGCTTCGGCGATTTTGTTCTCGGTAAGTCATCTATTACCTTCGATGTTCTCAATGATTGTGGCTAATTGGTGGTAGATTCCCATGTTTGACAACTTGGGAATTGATTGGGGTGTCAGTTTGTTGGGATTCTTAACGGTGGCGTGCTCAGTGGGTATCTTCATCCTCTACTTCTTTGGTGCGGCGCTCAGGAAGAGGAGTAAGTTTGCAGAGTCTTGATGATAGTCATGATGTATGAGGGAAGTTTTGTAAGAGGAAGACGGAGGATCGTAGTGCATAAACATAGAGCAATGGGGTAATGACTAGATGGTCTATGTAATGATTGTACTCTACTCATGAAGCATGATTGTTCCATGATACAAGGTTCCATGGACAAAACGGTGTCTTAATCAGTACTCGTGAATCACTGCAAAGCGTTGTATCTTCAACGCATCATTTTCCCGGCGTCGCTAGTACTATGCGTGGGACGTCTGTCTGAGAAGCTTGGCCATCGGCATAAATGAACAACCAGTACCGTCGATGGCTTGAATCGCGATGCTCTGCAATGTCCTTGTGCCCCTCCTGATGATCTTCGCCTGAATCGATCGAACCATTGAGTGAGGTTAATGATCCCTGATGCCGCCAAATGTAGTATCGAAGACGGCACGTGGAGTTAACGGGCCATCATTGTCGCTATTGCCGACTTCGAGCTCCAGACGACCCTTACGTGCGCCTGCCAAGGAACCAGTTCCAGAGATCAATTGATGGTAGGGATGTGCCACGGTCAAGATCTCCCGGTCGCCTCGAGGTCTTTGCCCAACACAATCATCTCCAACCCCTCAGCCAAAATCTCATGCCCTTTCTCTCCATACGGAAACTCTCGTTTCGCTCCAGTTTCGCTGAACCCACAACGTCCATACCACGCTCGAAGCTCCGTACGAGAACTCACATAGTCCATCTCCAGACGCTTCGCACCCCAGGTCTCCTGAACGAATGCTTCGACGTAGTTCAAGAGCGCCAAGCCGTAGCCTCGGTACTGACATTGGGGATGTACTGCGATCAAGCCGAACCATGCCGCTCCTGGTGTGACATGCGACTCTGGCGGGTCTAATGGTCGCTTTACGAAGCAGCATGCTACTGGTTCAGTTTCGTTCGCAATGTTGCCAACAAGCATGACCGTATTTGGCCCAGAGATCAAGCTCGTAGTCTCTTCGGGTGTTATGATATCGACTCTTCTTGCTTGATCGTCGTACAGCCAGGTTTGTCCGGTCTTTTCATTGCGGAGGCCTACGTTGATTAGATCGGATAAGGGTGTGGCGTCGGCTTGAGTAGCAAGACGGAAGTTGAGTTGTGGGTGGTCGGTATTTGGAGGCATTTTGGGTGAGTGTAAGTATTGCGAGCTGGGGAGTCGACTTATATGTCTTGTCCTGTACTGTCCTACGCCCTGTTGTCAAGCACTTCATACGTGTCTTTCGACACGATGTCACCTAAAGCAGTCGCTATCGGAGCCGAACCGAAGGATCGCGGGCCCGCTCATTCCCTGCTATGGAGCTGTTGTGAAGACAAGGCGAGCAGAGGCTCCTCGAGCCAGATCGAGCAATTTTTAGCCTGGGAGGGTAAGTGCGCGAGCTGCTGAGGCGATCATTGTTCTCATGGGTTCTGCAGAAAGGCTGCAAGGTAAGGGGAAAGTGCGAATCAAGATTCCTTGGTCTCAGCCTCACTCCTTAGAGCTCTGTACTGATACTGCGACAGTTCGCCAGGTGATCAGTCTTGGCAGTGTCGACAGTAGTATGAAATGCTGGCTGGGCGAAGTGTTGTGTTGTCAACGTGCAAGCAAGGTTGAGGTAGGAAGGAAGGAGTATTCGGTGCAGTGAATTGAGTTTCGGTTTCGTGTTTCGCAGAGCACAGACAGATCTCACACCCAAGCTGCCCACCACTCTACCTATACCACGCTACCTCAATGAACAAGTCATAAGTTTCCATTCAGCTCAATGCCAGCGTTATCAGAAATGGAACATTTCATCAAGACGGGGTCCCGTCTGCCCTGTCTCTCGTCAAGCCAGGGGCTCATTGCACGTCCCGGCGAGACGTATCATTGTTACACAACAATGTCCCACCCGGAGTGGTCCCAAGCGCTCTTCAGCTTCAAAACCATGCTCTTGCCCGCCATTTGATCTCAAGGATAATACCACTCCACTTTCGTCACTTCGAAAATCCAATGAATATGGCCTCCACACGTCGCTCAGCATCACGACTCCTTGGCCGAATCCGCAACACACAACCTCAGCGCCGACTCTACTCAAACAAACCCGAATCTCGCGATCATACTCCCAGAACCAATGCCAGGGACTTTGACACTACCATTGATCTTGCAAAGCTCGGCCGCATCAGGAGAGATGGAAATAATCGCCCCATGAGGAAAGATGGTACACCAATGCCCATATCAGAATTTATTTGGGAAAGGCTGCGAACAAACGTCAAGAAACCTGGGTGGTGGATAGAGAACCTCATCATTGTTGGGATCCTCGTCATGCTTCCGCCTTGGGAAGACAATCTTAAGAATCGCGAGTGGGTTGACAAGTACGGCATGCCGAGGTGGTTTCTGATGAAGAGCAAGAGACAGCAGAAGGAGGAAGAGCGCAGAGTTATGGAGTGGATAAAGATGCAAAAGAGGAGCGAGCAGAAACCGGACGGATCTATCTGACCATCAAGCACAATCTATTAAACAGAGTCTTAGTGGCAGATTTGGACTTTCTCAAGGTGTGCCGCAGGCGGCCAATCTCTACTACGTAGGACTTCGCCAAGATGGAAACGACTGCATTCTACATTCGACACACAGCCAAAGCGCTTGAGCCACTGAGTCGAGGAGGTTCTTCTGCAGTCGTGGGTCATTCATGGAGGGCAAAGCTGGCGACGTCTGTAATGTCACATGGTGATGTTATAAGCTGGTAATCGGAGCAGCTTGGTGCAGACTCCACCTCAAAGGTCCTGCATTCTGAGATATTTAGGGAATCAATCACGTCTACTCAAACATATTTCCTTGGCGTAGCTCTGGCTTCGTATAGGCGACGGGCGCAACTGCACGAGGACCTTAGCAAGCGAGCCCGGCAGCACGGGCCGAAAGTCTGCGGAGTGAACGACATCCACACTTGCACTTCTTGCTTCCTCCGCCCACCACAAATCACCACAGAAATTAGCACACTCGCAATTTGCGCCATGTCATCAAAGATAGATGCACTAACAGAACTCTCGTTCAAACCTTTGAAAGTCGATGCAGCCAACATACTGCTTTACACTCCCGACAGCTCAGCAGCCAACCCTGAGCTCAAGCTGGTAGTCTTGACAACATGGCTAGGCGGAGCAACTTCGAAGCGGATCGCTGTGTATTGCAAAGCTTACCAAAAGCTCTTGCCAGCAACGCCAATTCTACTCATTCGTACCGTGCTCTCCGACATTACAACGAAATCATTTTCGACAGTACAAGAGCAACTCGTACCTGCTAGAGACTACATCAGGTCTCTGTACGAAACTTCAAGGAACAATAAGCTACCTGGAGATAACCGGCCAGGATCTGCATTGCTACATTGTTTCTCTCATGGTGGATGCAATACGGCACTTCAGTTGAATCGTTTGCTACGCGACTCTGAAGATCTCTCTAGCCAAACTCTTGGATTTCGTATTCCACTACGTGGTATCATTCTTGATTCTTGTCCCGGCTCATCATCGTTCACAAAATCATACGCTTCTGCAACATACTCCTTACCACAACATCCGGCGATCAATTTCCTGGGTCGAATATGTCTGTTGCCAATGATTGCCACGATTTCTACACTACAGTGGTCTGGACTTTGGTTCTCCGTTGAAGACCTGAGACGGGAACTCAATGATCTTGACACATTTGGGCGAGTGCCAAGACTGTATCTGCACTCGGCGGGCGACACTGTGGTAGCAACTGAGGATGTGGCAACACATGCAGCCGAGCTGGCAGCGAAAGGTGTGGATGTGAGAAGAGCGCAGTGGGCAATTGCAGAACATTGTGCGCTGCCAATTGAGGATGCCAAGCGATACTGGGAGACGATCAAAGCTTTTGTCGCAGGTGAAGGCAGAGCGAGGGAGGCAAAGCTTTGATAATAAGACGACACCATAAATTTCCCTCGTGCCTTCCACCTCGCACTAGAGCTGCCTGATACAAGCTCTGGCGAGACTTTGATCGGAATCGACGCTCTCGTCCGCATATTGACCTTCTCTCAGAACTCATCAGGAATTCTCCGACAGCCCTTCAAGTCGAACTGTCACATGATCCGCAACTTCATTAAAGGCTGCAACATGGCGAGTGTATGAGTTTTTTCTCCAGCCGGTGTTTTACCTTCAAGGCTGTGTTCGATAGCAAGTTCCAGCACGCGAAAGTTTGAGCATGTGTTGGTCAACCCTTGTAGTTGATGTCGTGGCATTCCCTGGTCCAAGACCAAGGGGGTGGAAACTCTGGGGCTCGCTGTGCAACTTCTTCTAGCCGCAAATGAACACGAATTTTCTGAACTCCAGAGACGTATTGCAAGTGCTGCTCAAAGTTGGAAGTGCACGTGCCTGGGGACGTAGCCATAATGTGCGCAAATCTCCTGTGAAGAGGACTGTTACCCACAGTTGTATCGAGGTGGTTGTGGACGTATGCTTCCCTTCGGCATTGCGAACAAGCATTGATTGATGGTAAGATGCAAGTACACCACGCTCTCAACGTTGAGTACAGACACGGCCTCGCTGCGTATCTGCTTACAAGCACGGTATAGCCCATGACAGGCTCTGCGCCCTTCCTCCTTGTTGTGATTGAGCATAATCTCGTAAGCGTCGTTTCTCATCTCTACAGGCAGGCCGGGGTAGCGAGACCACATGAGTACTAGAAAATTTCACAGTGAGTTGTTCATATACGAAAACCCCACAGATGGGAATACAGGCAAAGATGCCGGGAGCAGGACAGTAGCTTCGAAGGAAGAGGTGAACAAGTGTTAGTAACACCAAAGAGTGACGTGTATCACATTCAACGACCAATGCAGCACACAGGGAGGACGTTTACCGCCTTGCGGTGAGTGAAGACGATTATGAAGGTGGTACAACGCCCTTTCGGACAGGAAACTGACTTATCGCTGATCAATCTTTACGAGGAGGTCGAATGCCTCGTCACTCTCGTTGTCCAGGTCCCCGCCTCCACCAGGCAGAGTTTTGCGAACTCTTCGGGCTTCTTTGCGCTGTTCCTCAGCGTCGTTCTGGCGTGTGGGATCAAGAGCCAGAGCTCGTGAATAAACGTGCAGGGACCGCGCCAGCTGAGCGGTAGGGACTCTCACCAACTTGCTAGTTGCTACAGCCTTCTCTGCTTGCTCGCTAAGCACTGTCGTCAGCACAACACCAGCTAAGTGGGGAGTGACTCTCGAAAAATCTTACATTGCTCGCTCCGTGCGTTTTTGGAGCAGAGCCACGAAAGCTGCACGATGTGCAACGCTTGCACTGAGCCAGCTTGTCTTTGCAGTTCCTCCTGATCTTTCGAGTACTTGCTGAGTGATCTCAACATGTTTCTGCGCAACCTCGTAATCTTTCATCCTGGTGCGCAGGGATGCATACGCCAGATGTGCGCTGAAGAGTCAGCATTGTGTAGCACAAGGAGACAGCTGACAAACTTACTAGATCTGAAAGTACCAGCTGTCCAAGCCATCAGCCTCCGACATCGCCTCTTGCAGGAGGCCCTCTGCCTCGGCGTATTGACCAGCACAGTAGTAATTTCTTGCTCGATTCATGTTCCAGGTCAATTTTCTAGTTGGGGCATCTCCTGCAGGACCTTTCAAGATCTCGCCGGCCTTATCCAGCCAATCTCCAGCTACAATGTATTTGCCTTGGGACCCAGTCGATAGTCCCAAGTAGCTGTAGGCAATCTCAAGCTCCACACTGTTCATTGGAAGCTTCGCGAGACGAATTCCGAGACACACTAAGGTATCGCTCTCGGCTTTTTCGAATTCTGTTGTAGTCAAATATCGCAGACAGGAGATGGCGAGCAATACCGCGTAAGCCAGCACATCGCGCGAAGACTCTTCACTTTTCCAGTACGCAGAAACACCAGTGTCGACAAGAGGGCTCAGAACGTTGGCTGTATCATTATCGTGCACGGCCCTGGCCAGCATGTCAGCATCTTTGGAGCCATGGAGTACATAGCAAAGGTGTCAATTACCACGCAACATTGGTCATGAGTTTGATAAACTCCGCATTTGGCTTCAGTGGTTCCGACTCGTTTTGCGATTTGTTGTAGTTGTCCATCAATGACACAACATGAGGAAGATACCTTTCTATGGTGGTCCACACATCGTCAGTACGAGGAGCAGCTCGGTCGGGGAACTTTTCCAAGAGCAGCCGCGTGGAAGATTCAAATTTCTCTTGCGGACTTGCAACACGAGCGCGATACTCTGCCTGCACCAGCCTATGGAGTGAAAGAGAGCCGTGCTCTCGGCCGGGTTTCACGAGTGCGCGGCTCGTCAGCTGCTCCAACGCGTCACCACGACTGTCTTACATTAGCGATTCACCTGTAGCCCTTGATGAGAATGCATACCTGTAATCGTCTTTCAGAAATGCCAAACTTGCTGGAACATCAGCAGTATTCGACAGTTCAAACAGTTCCTTGGGCACTGAATCTGGTGACACGAAACTCAAAATGCCAAGATATGTAGTCGCCTGTTCGTCCAGCGATTCAAAGGAGAGCACCCACACTGTGTCAAGCGAATGTTCGTATCCGATGGCTTTCCAACCTGGCTTCCGTTCGTGATGCAGGCGTTGTTGATATTTGTCATAGAGCCCTAGGAAATCTTGAACGGTCATGTGGCGTGCACTGATCACAGCGGCCATCTGGCTTATAGCAAGTGGATGACCTCCCAGCTTCTTGGACACTTCTTGAGCAGCGTCATTCTCAGCTTGGGTTTGATTATGATTCGGGATCAGATGCAGCAAGAATCTACCGCCTTCATCGGGGCTGAACTCTTCGATCTCCAGGCCGACATCGATGGGTTGCATAGCAATGTTGGGGTTGCGACTTGTCACCAGTATAGCACCATGCTTAGCCACAGGCCAGCAGTTCTCGAAGATCTGATGGTTTTCTACATTGTCAAACACAAGCAGCCATTTGGCACCTTGCGCGAGTCAGCCATTGTAACATCTGAGAACAGTAATATCCTACTCACTTGTCTTCTGTAGCCAGTCTAGAACGAGAACCATGTTCTCGTAATGCTGATGAGGACTGGCATTTGGCAGCCGTAGCGCGTTGACAGCCGCACGTGTAAAGGCCTGCTGCAAGACAACCTCATTCTCGGCAGGGATCCAGAATACGGCGTCAAGTTCGTCCAGTTTAGAGTAGGCGTAGGCGGTCGCAACCTGAGTCTTGCCAATGCCTCCCAAGCCATATACAGCGGCTGCAGAAAGCTCGGCGTCGAGGTTCGCTGGCTGAAGAGCAGCTTCGATAGAATCCAAGATGTCTGTCCTGCCAAAGAACTTGCGATTTTTTGCAACAGGCAAAGTATTGCAAGGCAACCTAGCTTCTTGCTGCTTGCTCTCTTGCAAGGATAGCAACTTCTGGAACATAGCCATGTCGACCATGTGAGCTTGCCGTTTGGCCATTTCCGCCACTCGTTCTACTCGCTTCACTGCTTCATCGATGTTCTGGTAAGCTTCCTTGTAGGCACTCTGGATCGAGTCCCATGCAGAAGCAGTGACTTCTTTCTCTTGGGTGCTATCGTACGAGTCTCGTAGCATGTTAGCAGCACTACCGGCCTGAGTGATCGCAAATACTCACAGAGAGATTCGGTGTGTGTTTCCGTTCGAAACACCATGATGATATTGAGCCAGAGGATCACAATCTCACGATTGACCTCAACGGCATCGCCTTTGACTTTACCAAAGTCACGGATGACCTCAGAACAATCGTTCATGACACGAAGCTCGTGGCATATCTTCTCAAGCATACGTATGATGCGCTGGAGGGCCCCCGGGGCTTCAAGTGCTAGCTGAATTCTGCATATCAGTCACTCATTCAAGCATCGCAGAGCTTTACTGACCCTGAACACAAGAAAGAGAAGTCCCCACATCATTGACACTTCGACCTCTTGAGACATCATCTGCACGAAAGTCTTGGCAAAAGTATCGTAGTGATCGAGTGTCGGATGCAATAGCATAAAGGCCTGTCTAGGCAGTTCGGAATCATATTCGATCTGCAATTTCTCAAGTTCGACACGAAAATCTTCTCTTGATTTTATAGCCAGAGACCTTTCATGGTCTCTACGCTCAAGATTCTTCTCGCATTGTTGGAGAGCAGCTTTCCACGCATCTACGTAGATCTCGTCACTAACATTGTCAGCTCATGACACAGTCCAGCTCAACATTTCAACATACTACGTTGTTCCTGCCACTCTGCCAGGAGGGCAATTGTCAGGATCTGTCCTCATAGCAGAACCGTCTGTGTCAGACAGGAATATAGGGAAGAGTGCCAGAAGATGATGGATGCATCAGCTTTGCTATGAAGAACGGGGTTGTCCAGGTGCAACGGTGGTCACCTACCTACCTTGCTTATCGACATGGTACATGCCATGTCTGTGTACAATACGTGGATGCTGTGGGCACGCTAGGGCCAACGGCAAGGCCGGCGCGGCAGCGGCGCGTAACAGCCTGTGACTTCATGCGACCAGCCAGCCAGCCTTACTGCGCCTTCACAAATCTCGAAGAGAAGGCAAGAAGGCAACGGGACAGCACATCATGCTGCTGCGCCATGCATGGAGGTCCGCAGCTTTGCCAATCAATATAAGTGGTGCGGTGGGACTATGGTGCATCTCCCCGTGTACCTCGAGTCACCATGTCCATGTCACGAAGAAGAACAACATTCCGCTTGCGAACCTTGCGACCTAACAATCATGCACCACATCTCGATCCCGACCCGGCTACAATCCGTTTTATCGCGGCTTGTGGTGGTCAGGCGGAAGCAGTGCAATCGGATCTTGGTCTATATGCCTTTGTCGAACATTTGCGGAAACGCACCTCGGCATATTCAAACGAGATATCGCCACTTTTGGACCTGATATGGGGTGTTGGCGACACTCGCCCATACTTCACCAAGGTACTGGAGATTTCTGCAGATATTGCTAGCCTACTCCTGAAGATCAGCGCTCAAACGACCATAGAGGACCTGATCAAGCAGCTGTTTGACAAACACAATGTGCTGGCAGCATCTGCAGCTCCTCAAAATGCTACAGCTGGCCAGCTAATATTTGCTGTAATCGGGTGGTCTACCTTGCTCTACACTGCGACACCAGTCTCTGCCGGAACACACTATGCGATCGCCGTAGAGACAAAAGGGACATTGCTTCCGCCCACCGTGAAAGCCAACTCGAGACCTATTGGTGCTATCCTGCGAAGTATGGGTGCAATCCCGATCAGTTGTCCACCCTGTCCTTCCTCGCCATCGCATCTTCCGACATTGCTAGTTGTTACCAACCTAAACTACTTCTCCTTGAACAAACTTGGCGACGTGTCCATTGTCTGGACCCAAAACCTTGCTCAGCATTGCCATTTTGACCGATATGCAAGACACAAGCCGCTTCAACTGTTTCGCTACCCTACTCTGCTGTCGCACATGTACAAGGACGCTTCGCGAGAAACCCTGATCAGTCAGTGAGTATGGCCTACACCTGGGTCGATCCACGATCTAGACTAATGACAACAGTCTCACCAATGCACATATTTGTCGCAACAACTGTGATTCAAAGACTCACACGGCGACCAAAGCATACCTTCTCGAGGTTTTGCTCACGTATCGCGTAATTTTTGGTCAAGAAGCTCGAGCACGAAAGCTTTTCCGTGAAGAAGAGCGTAAGAAGCTGAGCTTACACGGCGCCATTGACCCTCTTCTGAACCAGCTATGTAGTCAAGCAGAGGTCGCAGAGGACTCTGGACTGCGAGAATTTCTAAGGGAGCGTGGAGTTTACAACGCACCGGTCGACTTTCCGCATCTTGGAACTCGCCTAGTAGAGCTGCAAGACTACAGCACAAACCAGAAGCCACGGAAACTGATCGATGTCTGGAATGATCATAGAGATCCACGACACTCCTTCGAATTTTGGGCAGTAGTTATAGTTGGCGGGCTCTCCATAACTTTGAGTCTCATGCAAGTACTGATAGGCGCTGCTCAACTAGTGTTTGCGGTTCGGCAAGCGCCACCTTAGACTGAGAATTACAAGCACATATAGAAGAAGGTTCCTTATTTCACACACTTAACGAATGTCTAAAATTGGCTCGGGTTAACAACGTATGCAGATCCAACTGCTTAAAGGCTCTGTCTTCCGCTTTGGCTCTGTTCCATGTGCGCGAACTTGAGCCAGGCGCTTGCGCGAAGGCAACACCATGGCAAAGCGGAACAGCTGATTGGTAAGTTATAGAGGCATGTGCTACCAGTCAATGCAAGCCTCCGAGGCCGCCTTGCATACCGCTGCAGAGAGTAATTAGGCTCTCTAGTGCCAATGTGTTGAAGCCCTCCGCCAGCCTGCTCGTCAGCCGAGCTGCAACTAGGCATTTTCGGCACCGGTGAAAAGAGACGCATCGTTCATTGGAGGCTGACTCTCAGACACATCCCACGCGGTGCGCAGTCGAGCTAGCAGACGTCACGCTTCATGGCACAGCTCTTGCGGTTCTATCGCCGATGGACAGGCTGGACCGAAAAGCCATAAAGCTGCTGTCCGGCTGTCGTCAAACAACAATTTAGACCCGACAACCAAAGCCCCAACGACTTCAGAGAAACTGCCCAGAAAACATCAAACATGTCTTGCCAATCAACCTGCATGCCTCCTACCTCTTTGACCCAGCCAGAGGTCTGTCAGCGTGCGAATTCGCCCGTCTTCGACTTCCTCAAGGGCGATCGCCAGGGATATCCGACTACAAAGACTCGCCAGCAAGCGTGGCAGAACACATCCTTCAATGGACAGTACGCGGATGCTGACTGGCCATTCATGAACAAGACAGAGAAGTGCGAGATTCTGTCCAAGATGTTGCAAGAATTTGGCACCGGTGCCTGAGAAGCGGTATGACATGTCACATTTCATCCTACAACATTTATTCTGACTTTGAGCTGTCTACATAGGTGGAATCAGCGGCGAGAGGTGACCAGATGAAGGGCGAGACGATTTATGGGATCTGTGACAGTGCGTCGTTGGGGCTTAGTGTAGGGTTGTGACCTGCTATTGATTACGACCATGAAACTTATATTCCAGATCGGGTGATTAGAGAGCCTAAGCAAAACGGTTCTCGCCAATATCTTGAGTTTGTAATTCGTCTCAATGTCATAGCTGTAGGCCGTAGTAAGCATTAGCTTCATATAAAGAAGCCATGTGATTTACCGCGCGCACATGCATGCTGGCTGCACCACCTGCCACGAATCGTGCTCCACTTCAGGGCGTGATCAAGACCAAAGATAGATAGCTCTGTCGTTGCCTTGTTGCTCACAGCCTTTAGCATAGCCTCTGACTTTCCGCACCTTTCACGCTCCCATAGACCTTTTGCCCCCTTTCCAGAACAAACCATTTCTGCTTCACCCGCGATCATGGCAGATGTCAGTAGTACACTCGAATTTCTTGCCCGCAATCCGCTGTACGAGACTCACAAGCCTTACATTATTCACCCTCCTGCAGACGACAAGATCGACCTAGACGACGAACGTCTTCATAATATGATATTCGATGAGAAGACCGTCGACATAAAAGACGTCCGAGCGTACCCACACAATACCTTCAATCTGGAAAGCTCTGGCTTCGAGTATATCAAGCACGATACTGCGTTTCCCACTATCGAAGACGAACCTACTCTCCACAAGTACCAAGAGGAGACAGAGGCCATCTTGAAGAAAGTGCTGGGTGCTGAGCTGATTAAATGTGTGGTTTGCATCGTATGCTCTGTCTTACCGCATTTCTCGCCAAAAATCACTAATTAGCCCACTTATCCAGACCAGAACGAACGCTCAGTGGAATTCAACATCAATCGTCAATGTTCAGCAGCCACTTAACAAGGATCGTCCAGTCAAAGGTGCGCATGTGGGTATGTCGACGATTCTGCAATCCATATTCATCGACGTGAAGCTGAACCTGAACCAGACTACACATTCGATAGTGCACCACCTTTCATCCATGGGAGGCTGACCCCGGAGGAGAGGGACAGCTACTTCAAGGCTGGATACCGTTTTCGCATCATGAAGTATGCTAGAAGGTCCCATTTTTAGCTTTTGGTTCGCAACGCTAATGCTTGCAACTAGCACCTGGCGCCCATTGCTGCCGAAAATTGAGGACAGGCCGCTCGCAGTGTGCGATGCCCGCACCATACTACCTGATGATCTTGTTGCTGTAGACCGCTTCTATCCAGGCCGACGGACAGAGCTCTACTATTTGCTGCACAACGCGGAGCAACAATGGTACTGGATGTCTGGCCAGAAGTCTTCGGACTTACTCCTGATGGCCATGTATGATTCCAAAGGAGGCGCTCAACCACGCTGTAAGTCTGCAATACAACTCATGCACAAGACTGAAGCCTTATCTAACCTATGTAGACTGTCCTCATGTTTCCTTCCCCAATCCGTTAGCGCCAGCAGATGCGGTACCTCGAGAATCTGTCGAAACTCGATGCATTGTGATCACTCGAGAGTAAGAGAACACATCTCTCCATGCATGGCCTATCCTATCCTCATTTACTTATCGCATCCACCATGGCACAAATGGTAGCCTCCGCGATTTCAACGCCGTTCTTGATGTCTTTCTTTTCGTCATCGCCGGGAACATGGAGAAACATAGCTCGAGCTGATTCTTGTCGCCGATGTAAGGTCACCAAAGAGTAGTAGAACAAGAATTCGCAATACATTAGCCCAGCCTCTGTTGAAGCCTCGAGCTCAAGATCCTGTTCCAGATGTAAGCAATAAACTCATGAAGTGACATTCTCACTCACAGGACGTTGTTTCTGAAGTTGCTTTATGGCGGCGTCTACGTCGAACATCGGGTGAAGCTCAGCAGGTTCGCCCTTGAACATGCCGCACTCGCCTCCGTTATGCTCAGGAAGTTGCACACCATCATCGCCAACCCATGTGTATCCATCTCGCCGAGCGCGTTGTTCAAGGGCGTATCCTGGCGAATGAGGACGCATGCCAATGTGTAGCATGGCATCAATGTAGAGAGTATCGTCTTTTGAAGCCTCTGAATAATACACCGACTTCTTCTGACTCCATAAAGGTGGCACGTAGTCAAGATCTGTCCAAACGTTTCGAAAATTGAATGGATACTTGATCAGTCGAATAGGAGTTTTCCCTTCGCGTTCGATTCGATCAGGCAGCGCATCTCGGACGAGTCGAGCGGAGTTGACGCCTTCGTCGGCGAAATGCTGAAAGATGTATGAGCGGAGCCCATTTCGAGCTGTGGTCAGGGTAGGACAAAGGGTAGGAACTTACACCGAAGCCGGTAACCACCACTTGATACTCTGCTCTGGCCATGATATTGAAAGATGGCACTGTACTCGGCGCGGACCAGAAACTTCCCATAGTAACGGCGCTCGCAGAGAAATCAATTGTCGAGTACTCGTAAGTTTGCGGTTTGCACTGTGAGTGCGAGTGCGCAAAGCGGTATACACTCACACGGGGTAACGTGACCAGGCCACTACGTAGCAAGCGGTAATATCTCAGCATGGGCGCCTGGAGCACATTCACCTGCTTGCCCAATTCTTGCTGCGGCTGCGCGCTCAGGAATCCATATCGCACGTCTGGCCTAGAGGCCGCGTTAGCCTTCACGTGCTATCGCTGTGATCTCAGCGGCGTCGATAGCATGAACGAGGAATCAGGCCGATCTGCGATCTCAGACCGGTGAAGAAACGCATCATCATGTGTCTGGACGCAGACGAGGCAAACGAGGCAAACCGCACATGCAGTTGCGACGCGGGATATGCGGGGCGGGGCGTACACCAGAGAGCGCCACTATTGGTTGGACCCGGGAAGAAGTCCACAGTCCACGGGATCCACGGTCAATGTGTTTTCGCGAGCAAGACCAACCCATGGGCGAGGACTGCAAGGCTAGGAACATCCCTCATCCTTCGAAAGCATGTTCGTCTGAGCTATGCGGTTCTGCGGTCTCACACGACAAACAGCTGGAAACCATCACGAATGCTTATCATTATTGTCTCCTCATCATAATTATACATAGGCCGAGAAAGCGGAACGAAGAAGCCTGCGAGCGAGGGAGCTCATGGGACCCGTCTTCTAGGTAAGGTCCATTCCGTAGACATTATTCCTCATCTCTGCAAGTAGGTCGGGGAAGCGGAGATCCTGCATGTTGCGATCCAGTCCATGAAGGATATCTATCAGACGATTTATCTTACGAGCCTTCTTGCCATCCCTTCCCTCAGCTTCTCTACCAGCTCGGTCCCACGAAGCTCAGCGTAACTGCAGTCGCTGTAGTCGAGCGCGAGTTCTGGCAAAGCCATCGCGGCGATGCTGGCTCGACGATGCTGAATGCGTGCTGTCTCAAAATGAGACAAGCCCAACCACCTACGATGATTGATCAAGCAGAATCGGCTCCAGGTGCCCCGAGGAACATCTCGCAGCCTTTGGAGTACTACAAGTCTGAAGTAAAGACCAGATAGATTTGGGATGGTAAACCAATTGGTGTTCTTCCGTTCAACATCTGTCTGGGGTCAGACAGGCTGGGTTGCAATTTTGGCACAGGGAAAAAGTGAGAAGGCAAGGGCTGCGCATCAGCGAGATTCATGCCCATGATATGTACGTATCTGGACACAAGTATTGTCCTGAAAGCCTGCTCAGATGTCCCCAACACCTTCAAACGAGTAGATAACGTGGAAAGCTTCCCGGTCACATGGCAGAACTCAGGTTTGTTCGAGCAGACAAGGATGAAGATCGTCTAGACGATTTCGCAGCACACGCAAGACTCGGCATCCAAGACATCAACCTTCCTGACTTCAGTCTTACTACTAGCACATGTTAGTCTGTGCCCTCTCAGCAGTACTCAAAATGATAGGATTTTGATCACCAGCCATAAGGTTGTCATAGCCATCATCTATGTATACCATACCACATGACACTGGACACAGATCCCCTTCACGCGATGCTTTCCAGGATTCAATTCCCACACGGTCGGTCGCATCGGAGGGTCGAAACGGTTTGGAGCCACATCCAAGTACCAAGCCTACAAGCGCAGCCTTGGCTACTCTATTGCAGACTTCAAGGTAAGGTCGCTTATACTAAAGTGCTACAGGTATCGGACCAAGATATACCAAGCTACAACTACATCACTGAGGTGTTTCAACACTAAATAGCTAAGAGCACAGAGCGTCCCATCAACTAGAACTTAGATGCTAGGGAAGCTGTATGTTTCCTTGGCATCGAAGTATACTAACTGACTTCAGTCATATCCCCGCAGCCTGATACTATAGGTACGTCTCTCTGCAGCGCCAAGAGCTACACGAGAGGTGTACTTGTTCATCCCATTTATCCGCATGGAGCTGGACATGGAATATTCCTCAAATGAGATCCACTATGTACCACAAATATCTGTTCTTCTCCCTAATTATGTGAGGAGAAAAGCAGACCCAGTCGGACACTCGCTTCAGATCTATAAGATACAGCACCCCAAAGTACTACAACCTGCAATCTTACGGTCCTAAGCATCTCTCTAACAACAATGGCCAAATTCTCCTTTCTCGCCACCCTTCTCGGTCTCACCTCCTTCGTCTCAGCCCAATGCGGCTCCGGCACTCCCAACGCAAAAGTCACCGGCTCCTCAGGCTCCTACACCGCCACGCTCGGCTCAAGCACCGTTTACTCAGGCAATTCCTACCTAACCGCAATCCAAAGCGCCCTCGACTCAATCACCAACGGCCAGAGAGTCTCAATCATCGCCTCAGGCTCCATCGGCGCCAGCACCATCAGCATCAGCAGCGGCAAAACCTTCGAGAGCTGCGGTACCATAAATGCTTCCACCAGATCCGGACGAGGCGCTATCGAAGTCACCAATGCCTCTGGAGTTAAGATCCCGTACTTGTCTATGACTGGGAATCCATATTTCGGCCTTAGGTTCTACGGGACTAGTGGTCTAGTTCTTGGTCAGATTACTATGAATTTAAGCGGTGGGATCGGAATCCGTTTCGATCGCGATCAAGCTGCGAATAACAATGTGGCAATGGATACGATTCGCGTCACAGGTGCTGGAAGTCATGCGGTCGAGACTTGGAATATCGATGGTTTGACTATAAATTCCGTCATAGCTCGAGATTGCGGCGAATGTGGGTTATTGTTGCAAGATACTATAAATGCTGACGTTGGTCTCGTCGATGGCGATAATGTCGGAACAGGAACGGGGTACGCAACTTTACGTTTCGCGAATCAGAATGGCAGAAAAGCAGATGGGAGTTATGGGACGAACGTCTATATCGATAGAGTCGTTTCGAGGGGTGGTGGACGAGGTATCTTTTGTGTTTCTGAATCTGGAGGGGTGAGGATTGAGAGTATTGATCTTGTGGATAATGGGAATAATGCGATTTTGATTGAGAATTGTTATGGGGTTGATATTCGAGGGGGGACTGTGAGTGGAGGAGGGGAAGTGAGGTTGGCTGCGAGGGATGAGTTTGAGAATAATCGGGATATTTCGATTACGGCGAGGGTGGATGATACTACTGTGAGGGAGAGTCCTTGTGGGGAGAATACTAGTTTTAGTATTACTGGGAATGCGCAGGTGGATGTGTGCTGAGCCAAGACGATGATGGCTTTGGCTGGAAGTTCACTGACCTTCAAGCATTCCACGTACAAGCGACGCTTGGTACAGTATCAAATCTCACATTCCTCGCCACGTGTGAGCCAAAACAACATGCACCAGCACCTTCTACCACACAAGATGTAGTCTTCGTTTTGCAAAAGATCCACGATTGTTCTCATGCCTTGGCTCATGATGTTGCGAATCCAAGCCCTTACCCTCTTCCTAAGCGCAGTATCCTATGCGCAACAACAAAATGCCACCCCAAGTAACTTCTCCCTCCATTCTGCCCTACGTCCAATTTACTAACACCTACTTCTCCCAGCCCAAATCCCTCCAACAACCGGCATCAACACCGTCTACAGCGTAACTGACAAAGCGGCTCTCGCGCCCGCCACGAACACAGCCTTCACCTACACAACACCCACCACAGTCTGGCGCGCCCCAACTTTCCCAACCGCATCACCACTCCCAGCTTGCTCATCCTTTACTGATCTATGCCCGAGCAAGAATGGTCAAAGATGTGCGGACTCGATGGGTGCGACGTATGGGGTCGTGTGTGATTCGAGATTTAGTGGGACTGTGATTACGAGTTTTGGGAAACATAAGATGGAGAAGAAGGACGGCGATGGGGAGATGGTGATGGGTGGGGAGATGCTGCAAGGAAGACATATGAAGAGGGCGTATTATTCGAGTTTGGATTATTGTTTGCAGTCTTGTGACCAGTATAATTCGACGTTGTGTGTGGGAGCGGACTTTCAGGATGGGACTTGTATGGCGTTTTCGGCCATTTTCGGTACCTTGCAGACGACGGGAAAGGTGGCGCTTGTGAGGCAGTCGTGAGGTGTTGGCGGAATAATATGTTTCGTGTATTCTTTGAGTCTGAATTGGTGTTACCCTTTCTGCCAGTTTCAAGTGGTATCGAGATAGCTTTTGATGGTATCGACGTTGACGTCCAGAAGGTTTGAACGAGAATCGTATGCCGTATTAATTTGCTTATAATACACGTCGTGCTGCTGAACGCTAATCATCACATCATCATCTATGCTTTAGTCGCCTCCTAATCGTCGGCCAGAGCCACCCCAAGCTGAGCCGCTGCTCCATGAGCTACCCGTACCAGGTTGGTTCTGCGCTGACGCTGGTGGTCCACGAGAACCAAAGGCAGTGCCGTACGCGCGATTCTGCTGCGTGCCACCAGGCGTGGCGAACCACTTCTGCAAGATCTGAGGCGTCTGGATTATCTGTCGTCCGCCACCAAATTGAGGCCAGATGCGATCGAGAAAATCGTAAAGATGAGCAGCTAGGATGCCAGTAGCTTGGATCATGGTCTGAAATGGCCCGGCCACGAGGTATGTGATGGCTAGTGAGGCGTATGGCAAGTACTTGGCTGGCATTTGCACAATGAAGAATTGCACTTGTCTGTTCGGGTCCTCCTGTGCAACTGTGTAGATCATGGCCATGCTCAGGGCACTGAGCAGAACGGCGCCGCCGAGGTAGATACCGCCGGTGAGCTGGTCCAAGTCAGCAAATAACCTGAGCCATGCTAAGCGTCAAGTTGAATGACGGCACGTATTGCAAAAGATATGTAGGGTTCAACAACCACTGCCAACCCACAGGTTCGAGGAGGACAGTTTTCTCAATACCGAAGCCCACCATGCCCACACTCCGTAAACGCTCTTTATGATTTTGCGAATGACGAACGCCACACAGTGCAGGGGTAATCTTCCTCGATTCCAGGAACCGTGACAGCTAGAATAAGGCTGACCGGGCAGATATTTCGAGGTGATGCGAAGGAAAGCATGTGCGAGGAAAGAACAGAAGGTGATCTGGCTTACCAAAATAATCAAGGACACAAATATGAGGTAGAACACGTAAGATCCAGGACCGCTGAATCGAGGCGAGCCGATCTCAAGCTGGGTGCTGTAGTGGTAGAGGAAGAAGGGATCCATGATGAGACCCAGCGACGGCCCTGTGACGAAGAAGGCGGTGAAGATTCGCCATATCTGAGGCAGCTGGCGGATTGTGAGGACGTAGTCTTTGAAGAAGACGACCCAGGCGAGACTATAGAGGCCAAGGTGACCAGGTACGGAGATCAGGACGGCCGCCGCTGTGATGGTTCTGGTGAGTATCAGAGTCTGCGTTTGCTCGCGGTGGGCGCCGCTTCTTACCTCGAGATCGGCGGCGCCGCGAAGTATGCCTCTTGGAACGACATTTTGATGTTCCGTGGGCGATATCAACTCTTGCTGCTGAGATGGCAGAAGAAGAGGATGGTGTGAAAAAGCGCAAGGTGTCCAGAGAGAAGAAATCGAAGTGGTTAGAAACTGCAGCGTTTGGGTCAAAAGTGATGGGACGGAAACTGCGGTCGGCGCTCGCTTAGCGTCACTTTTTGGCCGTGGCCGATGTCAATGCCAAGGCCCAAATTCGCATCCACTGTGCGGCAACCTAAGCAGCGAACTTCTCTCGACGACTGCACGCCCAGGTACTAACACTACAGCACTCTTTTCCTTGCCCACACTCATCGCAAATATGGCGGTTGGCAAGAACAAGAGATTGTCCAAGGGCAAGAAGGGCCTGAAGAAGCGCACCGATCCCTTCGCCAGGTCCGTAGCCGCTGCAGAACTGCCACCCACCGCACACGACCGGAAACTAATTGAACAACAGGAAGGACTGGTTCAGCGTCAAGGCCCCATCGAGCTTTGCCATTCGCGAGTACGATTCCCCCCGAGAACACACACCCACCGATGAAAGAGAGGAGAATGGAGGACTGACATACTATGCAGTGTCGGCAAGACGCTCGTGAACCGCACCACCGGTCTCAAGAACGCCAACGATGCGCTCAAGGGCCGTATCTTCGAGGTCTCGCTCGCCGATCTCCAGAAGGACGAGGACCACGCTTTCCGCAAGGTCAAGCTGCGAGTCGACGAGGTTCAGGGCAAGAACTGCCTGACCAACTTCCACGGTCTCGACTTCACCTCCGACAAGCTGCGCTCGCTCGTCCGTAAGTGGCAGTCGCTCATCGAGGCCAACGTTGTCGTCAAGACCACCGATGACTATCTCCTCCGTCTTTTCTGCATTGCCTTCACCAAGCGACGACCGAACCAGATCAAGAAGACCACCTACGCGCGGTCTTCGCAAATCCGTGCCATCCGCAAGAAGATGACCGACATCATGCAGCGCGAGGCCCAGAGCTGCACCCTCAGCCAGCTTACCCAGAAGCTGATCCCTGAGGTCATTGGCCGTGAGATTGAGAAGAGCACCCAGGGTATCTACCCACTCCAGAACGTACGTATTTGAGCATGGAAGGGCAAAATCATGGACATGAGGACAAATACTAACGTGGGCACAGGTCCACGTCCGCAAGGTCAAGCTTCTCAAGGCACCCAAGTTCGACCTCGGCAACCTCTTGTCGCTGCACGGCGAGTCCAGCACAGATGATGCTGGTAACAAGGTCGAGGGTAACCGGGAGTTCAAGGAGCAGGTCCTCACCGAGGTATAAGTCATGTATCACGGTTTATGGGATAGCATTGGGCGAGTCGGTTCTCATTTTGCAAGTAGAAGGCAGGCGTTTTGAGATGTCAGGGCAATGGAAATGAGCGGCATTTGAAAGCAAACCTCATAGCTCTGCGGCAGGCCATAGGCAAAATCAGTGAAACGTTCAAATGAGTTCGACGCTGTCATGAGAATTGGAGAAAGCCTTTGTTGGCCCTGGTATTTAGAAAGCCCATCTCTCGCGTGAGAGTAGTAGCACATGTAACATCGCCATCAGCCCGCCTCGACCACTAGTAGCAGCGAGAATTTCCGTAGTTCCCAAAACAGTCACCGGTCAACTCAACTTATGCCACACATATGAACATCTCTGCGTCCCAAGACTAGGTCTGCGATCTCTTCTCAACTTGATGTTCCAAGCTTCGAAGTTGCACCTTCCTGCACAGCACATAACTTCAACATCCTCAACCCTGCGGACACATCACAACCATGGCACCCAAAACCCTCAATTTCATCACAGGCAACGCAAACAAACTCGCCGAAGTCCAAGCCATCCTCTCAAAAACACCCGTACAACTCCAAAGTCAAAATGTCGATTTAGTCGAAATCCAAGGTACTATTGAAGAGATTTCTCGAGATAAGGCGAAGAGGGCCGCGGATGCGGTAAGTTTAAAATAAAAACTATACAACAATGCAGTTTCACTGATAACGTATATCTAGATCAAAGGCCCAGTCCTCGTAGAAGATACATGTCTATGTTTCGATGCTTGGAATGAATTACCTGGTCCTTATGTGTGAGTATAAAATACTATCTAGGTATGCTACATGAATCTGACGCATGAGGACACAGCAAATGGTTCCTCAAATCCCTCGGCGTACAGAAATTTCATCTTTTGCTCGCGGGTTTCGAGGATAAATCTGCGCAGGCGGTTTGTACGTTTGCGTATTGTGAGGGACCGGGTTGTGAGCCTGTTGTTTTTCAAGGACGGACTAAGGGCAAGATTGTTGAGGCGAGGGGCCCGACGAGTTTTGGTGAGTTGTATAGTAGACTGTGATGGAGGCGTTTTGACTGACGATTGACAGGCTGGGATGCTTGTTTTGAGTATGAGGGCCAGACCTATGCGGAGATGCCGAAGGAGGAGAAGAATGCGATTTCGCATCGGGGAAAGGCGTTGCAGAAGTTGATTGAGTGGTTGGAGAAGGAGGTTGAGGCTTAGAGCGTCCATACAGTACATGCTGCTTTCATAGACCAGATCATAGACTCGTTCAGATTTTGCTTTTTCTCGAAGCTGAGGGACCGTAGCACTTGTCTTAATCACAAACTCCAGCGCTTATCATCCCTTCGTGAAAATGCTTCCTAATCCATTGTGAAGAACTCATCCATGCAAAAACATCGGATCATCCTCATCCTTCTTTCCCTCGCTATTTTCCGCCTTCACCTCATCCTCCCCTTTCCCATGATCCTTCCTCCACTGCCCAATCCACTTCTCAATCCTCTCAACATTACTATCCACATCCTCCGTACTCTCACTCTTCATCTCAACCACAATCTGCTCATCATACGCATCCCTCGCCTCCTGCAACAACACCTCCATAATCTCACAATCCATATTCTCCTCCAACTTCTTCTCCCCATACCCTCTCGCCTTCAATCGATCATACAATAACTTATTATCGCATCGTATCACGCAGACGAGGTCGATGAGAGAAACTGGGAAAAGATCACAGGCATGCCAGTCGATGATCTGGCCTCCTTCTTCTAGGTCGTTTTCTATGCAGTCTAGGAGACGGTCTTCGTCTACGATTTTTGTCGTGGGGTCTTCGGGATCGGTGCTGGTTTCGCCTATGTTGTGCTTTTTTACGACGTCGTTGATGGAGAGGTGGTGGAGACCGGTGCGTTGGGCTAGTTCTTCGCAGTGTGTGGTTTTGCCTACGCCTGGAGTGCCGGTTATGATGATGTTGGGGGATGTGCGCAGCATTGTTGTGAGTGGTTTTGAGGTTGTTTCTGGGAGGTGGAG
The DNA here is from genome assembly GCA_012978405.1 of Pseudocercospora macadamiae. NCBI lineage: Eukaryota > Fungi > Ascomycota > Dothideomycetes > Mycosphaerellales > Mycosphaerellaceae > Pseudocercospora > Pseudocercospora macadamiae. The sequence goes on along the minus strand of WRNY01000018.1, from coordinate 449,845 downwards.
AGTGAGGGAGGAAGCTCTTCTGTAGGCGCGTATAGAGAGTCGCGAAAACATGGAAATGGAAAGAGGGAAACGAGAAGCTGCAGAGTGACGTCCGAGGGGTCGGAAATCTTCACAGGGCTGAAGCTGTCGCGAACTTTGGCAAGTGAAAGTAAATATAACCACAACATACTCCTGACAACTGTACCTAAGCAGGCTGTTTCCTATCCTCATAAGCTGGAGGACATTTGCAAAATCCATTCACGAGCGAAAGTAGACAGCTTCAATGCTCGCACGACGAGCTCTCCCGCGTCTGCAGCAACCGTTCCGGCAGTATGCAAGAAGACCGTTCTCGACATCGGAGCTCAGCAATGGCATCAAGATGGCATACGAGTTGTACGAGCCTGAAAATGGTGCCTCAGCTCAAGGCTCGCCCATAGTCTTCGTCCACGGTCTCTTCGGCTCCAAGAGGAATCACAGGAGCATAAGTAAGTACGGGAGAACCCAAATCCATTTGCATCTTACAACACACCATTGACCACACCTCTCAGACAACTCGTCCGCGACCTGAAGCGACCCATCTACGCCGTCGACACGCGAAACCATGGCGACTCCTCTCACGATCCGCGACACGACTACGTGGCTCTGGCAGAAGACCTCGAACTCTTCCTTCGCGAGAACAACATAAAAGACAGCTGTCTGATCGGCCACTCGATGGGAGCCAAAACGGTCATGACGGTCGCTCTACGGAAACAAGTCAAGATCGGCTCTCTCATCCCCGTCGATAATGCCCCAGTCGACGCCGCACTCAAGTCCGACTTTGCCAAGTATGTGGTCGGAATGCGCAAGATCGAGGAGTCGAACGTCAAGTCGCTGAAAGAAGCGGACAAGATCTTATCGGAATATGAAGAGAGCTTGCCTATCAGGCAATTCTTGCTTACGAATCTGATCCGTGATGGGGAGGGACATCAGAAGTTCAAGGTGCCCTTGAAGTACTTGACGCCTGCGTTGAATGGGTTGGGTGACTTCCCGTACCATGATCCGGATGAAGTGAGATGGGAGGGTCCGACTTTGATCGTGAGAGGAACGCAGAGTCATTATGTTGCTGACGATCTCTTGCCTGTTTGTGGGAGATTCTTTCCGAACTTTGAGCTGGCGAGTATTGATTCTGGGCATTGGGTCGTTAGCGAGAAACCGGAGGAGTTCAGACAAGGTGAGTTGCATCTTCAGGTACTGTGATCGGTCAATGCTGACCATAATTGTAGCGGTGGTCGAGTTCTTGACTAAGACGAAGGATTGAACTACGTGTCGACGTTGACACCGGCAGCATTTGATGCTGCTATCCTATCAACGACTTCTGATTCCTGCGGAGGAGTCAAAGCACTACGACGTCTCTATGACTGATAAACTCAAGGCTCGAGACACATTGTAGAGATCAATGCCTTGTGCATCACTTCAAACAAATCACTGGTCTGGTAAGAAACTGTCGCTAATGTAAGCCCAGCGGTCTTGGCCAACACCAATCCAGAGTACCTCAACACACGAGCTACCACCACTTTCACATGCATCTCCCTATGCCGGTCATTCCTCCTCTGCTATCTACCAATCTGCATTGATGCACGCCCTAACGTTCAAGCCGTCCCAACCAGGCATCCAGCGAAGGCGAGCAACAATGGTCATCGCTGTTCTTTGCAGAAACTTGAGTGTTATCAACAATCGGCCATGGCTGTCCTTGCCCGCGTCCAAAAGCAATGCATTCCAAAACTTGAATGCCGCTCAGGTACGACACTACAGGCTTCCACTGACAGCATCCCACCGTTCCCACGAGATGCACAATCAGTGCAACAGAAGATCTTCAAGCACTTCCCACGAATGACATCTGCGTGAATGCATTCTGCTGACCGAAGGCTGGGATGCCGCCCTGTAAATGGCCACATCTCCGGCGGAAAAGGCAAATTTGAGCGAAATCGGCTCGCTCCCTGCATCCTTCATCGAGCTAGACCGATCTCGAGCCGAATCGCGGCTGGGCAAAGTGGAGCTTGCTTGAGCTTGTGTTCAGTTCGTGGAGGAGCTTGGGGGCATCCAAGCTCTTTCAATGGCTCGGCTCCTTCTTGTTCATGGCTGCCATGCGGTTACGGTTGCATCTAATGCATCCGTGCCAGTGGTAGTGGCATGATAACAATCTGATAGAGTACGGCGAGATGAGACGTGCGGCTTTTGCAGGCGAAAAACGAGGTGGGATGTCTCATTGCTTTATATCTTGCTCCCCTCGCTAGCTCGCTACCTTCTTTCCTATTCCTACGTCGCTGCTCGACTTCACCTGGCCTCACGCTATCAAGATGCTCAGGTCCCTTACGGTTGCGGCTCTTGCTGCACCTTTGGTGTTGGCTCAAAACGATGAGACAGTCCTTGGCGTTTATATGTTCCATCGGCATGGAGATCGAACAGCCAAATCCACACCACCTGCGAACTTGACCGACCTTGGCCAACTTCAAGTCTACACTTCTGGTCAATATTACCGCAATCGATATATCGCCTCGAACGCCACACTCCGCATCAATGGAGTCAACGCGGATGTTGTGAAGCAGAGTCAGATCGCTGTATCAGCTCCAGCGGACACCGTCCTACAAAACTCAGCGACCGGGTTTCTCCAAGGTCTATATCCTCCCGTCGGAGACACTCTCGGTACTCAGACTCTTCGAGACGGCACAAATGTCACTGCACCATTGAACGGCTATCAGCTGATCCCAGTCTCGCTTGTCAGCAGTGGGAGTGGCAGTGAGGATAGCAGTTGGTTGCAGAGCACAAGCAACTGCGCCGCAGCTACGATCAGCTCCAACGACTACTTCACCAGCGAAGAGTACATGAACACTTTGAATAGCACGAAGAGCTTCTACAGCAACCTTCTTCCTGTCATCAATGGCACCTTTAATTCAACCACAGACTCTTTCAAGAACGCATACACAAGTAAGCATATCATCGTTACGCGAAAAGAATGACCAAAACCTAAGTCTCTCTACCTAGTCTTCGACTTAATCAACGTCGCCGAAATCCACAACGCCACAATCAACTCCTCCGACCTCCTCACCACCGAAACCCTCTTCCAACTCCGCACGCTCGCCGACCAACACGAATGGGGCCTCGCCTACAACGCCAGCGACGACATGCGCGCCATCGCCGGCAAAACCCTCGCAGCCCAGATCGTCCAATTCCTCAACGGCACCATCACCGGCAAAGGCAAACAAAAAATCGGAATCCAATTCGGCGCTTACGGAACTTTTGCCTCATTCTTCGGTCTTGCTGGCCTTCAAAACGTGAACACGAACTTTACTGGAGTCAGTGATTACGCTAGTGCCATGACTTTTGAATTATTTACCAACAGTTCTACTACGGTTTCGAGCACGAGTTATCCGACCGATGACGAGATTTATGTTAGGTTTTTGTTCCATAATGGTACGACGACAGAGGATAGTCCGCCAGTTGCGTATCCGTTGTTTGGAAGTGGGATGGATGTTATTAGTTGGAGTGATTTCACGAGCGGAATGGGGAAGTTTGCCATTGGAGATACTAAGGATTGGTGCATGGCTTGTGGTAATTATACTGGGACTTGCGCTGCGTATGCGCCGGATGGAAGTGGATCTTCGTCGTCTTCTTCTTCGTCGAGCGGTTCGGGAGGAAATGGGTTGAGTCCGGCTGTGAATGGTGTTATTGGGGCTATGGTTATGCTGGCTGTTATCTTGGGCCTGGAGGCTTTGGTTTTGGCGCTGGGTGGCCTTAGAGTTGTTTCGAAGAAGAGATTGACGGGAGGTGCGGGAACTGGTGCTGTGAATGGAGGTGCTGCTGATAAGATGTCTTAGAGAGAAAGATGAGAGAACAGGAATCGAATCACGACAGATATGGTGAATGTCACGAACTTATGTCAGCTCTTGGAACAATAAATCCACTACTATCATCAAGAAACCACAACCACCTGCCCCTTCACACCCCCATAATCAACCAAATACAACAACCTCTCATCATCCAACCTCAACAATCCCGGCCAATTCGCCTGAGGTTCAAAAACCTCAATCTTCTCTCCCCAACTCTCCCCACCATCGTCACTCACAATCAACTTCGCCCCAGCTCCAGTAATCCACGCATGCTCCTGCGTATCCTCATCCGTCATGAAACTCACCACCAACCTCCCCCCAACATTCACAACCTGCGGCGCCCCAGCATTATTCCCATCCCCTGTCGGCGTATATACCCTACTCCGATTTCCCCAAGTCATACCATCGTCCTCACTAATCACACTATCAATAGCAAACGTCCCATCTTCAGTCGTTTCGAACACCGCGATCAATTTCCCGGTACTGGTATCACCGATATTGGCTACGCCAATCATCCCATCTCGAGCTGTAACATTCGCTCCGGATATCGTTGATGGATCAGACCAAGTTACTCCCCCATCCGAGGAAGTTCTTAGTAAAGAATCTTGATCATCGTCGGCATTTTCTTTACTATAATATAATTGCAGACTTCCAGAGTTACTGATTCGTAGAAAAGGTTCCCAAATCCCGCACTTATATCCATCACAAGCTGCATTTTCGACTGGTGTAGCCAAAAATTTCCAAGTCGCTCCAAGATCATCAGAGTAGGAAATCGTGATGCGGAAATACGTCGCGGTTCCATCGACAACATCGTGGTTTCTGTACGCTAATAGAACTCGTCCTGAAGATGGAAGTTGAATCGGATATGGATTATCGATCACTAGTCGTAGCATTCCTTGTAGCTGCGGTGCCAATTTGACTCCAAGTTGCGCCATTATCCGAGGACTTGGTTAGGGTGAGTTGATGGGATCCGGAGATTGTGGCGGTGTATGCGAGTAGGATGCTTGAATCGGAGAGGAAGTTGGCGCGTGGGTATGTGCCGGATGCGATGGTTATTGGGCTTCCGGAGAGGGAGGGAGTGTTGGTTACATTGCTTCGTGAAAGGACGTGGCAATTTGTGAGGAGGGCGAAGGGGAGGAGGGCCCAGAGGTGCATGATGATGTTGAGTTGGTATGGAAGTCAATGATGAAGAAGAGGAATTATATCATGGCTGAATAGCGGCTTCTTGGGTGATCGACAGTCTGCTCCACCGCAGCTGAAAGGACTCCTGTGCTACCCACAGTTTCAAGCGCTCAGCTGAGTTGACGCTTGGTTGTACACGCAACGTTCTTACAGAGTCTCTTTCTCATGTGATATTTTGCAATAGGCTGAGTTACACGAAAGACTTGTGGTTAAGAAGCTTGCGGGCTGACTTTCCCCAAGAAGCTGCAGTATCGGCCCATCTTTCAACTGTGACGACGACCTTTGTCGACGGGCCGCAGATGGAATACAATGCCTGCAGCTGATGAAATTTGATACAGAAGAAGTGTCTCGCCAGAATTGAGAACCAAAATAGACTGAGGGATGTGACGAAGGAGGCTCAAAAAAGGTTTGCAGGGTGTTCCGAGTGGAGATCAGTCGAGCCGAAAATTGCCAAGCTACGGAATGTTCTTCGATGATAGAGTCAATCAAGATACAAGTCATTACAGAGTTCGTTCCTGCATACACATTCCAAATGGATTCCGTGAAAACAATTTCTCAAGCCACGCCGACCTTCTGAGCACCACCCAGTGAATGGTCAAAGTCGTAAAGCGGCTCAAGCGTTGCACTCTTGTTGAACATAACCCAGCGTTTGAACCACCAGGGCGCAGCCTTAGTCGTCTGGTATCTGATGAACTTACTGCCTGGGACGGCAAAGATATAGTCCAGCTCTTCCAGTGTTCTCTGCTTTGTCTCCGGTACAAACAGGAATATCATGAAGAACGCCACGACGTTCAGGCCCGCGTAGAAACCGAAAGCTCCAGTCGGAGTGAAAGCAGCCAGAATAGCTGGGAACGAAATTGATAGTACCGCGGCCCAGAATAGGCAGGTAGCAACGGCCCAACCAGAATCCGGCAGCAAGCAGAGTCCAGGCCATTTGAGGAAATGTGAAGAGGAGGAGCGCACGGCGACCGAAAGTGTCGATTGTCCAGATTGCTGGCCATGCGAATACGAAGTTCACCAGACCGAACCCGAAGGACGCAATCAGGGCGTCTCGCTCCGTTGCATTGGCCTCACGGAAGACGGTGGAGGAATACTACGCCAAGGTCAGTAAAGATCTATGTTCGGTGGGGTAAGACTCACGAAGGCGATGATATTGATACCGCACATCTGCTGCGCGATCATGACAACGAACGAAGCAAGTGTGGCTCGTCGAACTCGCGGAATAGTGAAGAGTTGGGTGAATCGCGTGACATAATTGCTCTTTCCGACGATACTCGCTTCGATCTGGAGCTGAGCGTGAATGTAGTACAAGTCACGCGCGGCTTGTAGAGGCTGGAACCGAAGTTTCAGCAGAGACTGGTAAGCCTTTGGATAGCGGTTCTTCTTCATGTACCATCTAGGTGACTCGGGCTAAAAGGGAGGTCAGCTCGTCGAATCTCGACAGCAAATCTGTTTCACTTACACAGAAGTAGATTCCAAGCGTCAAAGGTACAGCAGGAATGAAGGCGGATCCGATCTGTAGTCTCCATGCAATGTCGCCGACCTGGTAGACGGCCAGATTGGCACAAAAGCCTAGAAATATACCAAACGCAGTCCACATTTGCCACGACATCACTAACGCGCCTCTGATCTTCGCTGGCGAATTCTCTGCTGCGAAAATGGGCACGGAAGATCCTTTGAGACCCATGCCGATACCCATCAGAAGTCGAGTAATGAATAGCTCTTCCCAAGTCTGAGTCAGAGCACCTCCGATAGGCGTAATCAAGCAGAAGATGGCAGATATGAAAATGGTGCCTCGACGGCCGAAGTAGAAATTGCAGGGATCCGAGAGCCAGCACCCGATGAAAGCTGATCCGATGTATGGGCCAGCATTGACTAGACCGACAAGCCAGCTGTCGCGCACTTGGTTCGGATGGCCCATGTTCTCGCCATTACCAATCCCAAACTCCTGAGGAAACGACAAGTTGGCACCATTGCTTCCAGTCTGATCCCAGCCCTGAACAGCGGCACCGATGGAGCAGACAACGATTGTGACGTAGAGCGCAAGTGGATGGCTCCATCGGTGAGCGGCCTCGTGTCGTAGGAACTCCTTCTCATTCTCGTCCAGGACTTCCAGATTCTCGAAGTTGGCAGGATCTTGCGCAATAAGAGCACCCTTCTTCAGAAGATCGAGCTGCTCGTTCATGCCCTTCTCGGCCGCAAACGCCTCTACATCGGCCATGAGCGCAGCATATGGGATGTCCGCAAGAGGATTGGAGATTCTGAATCGCGCTCGTCAGCTCTTGCTACCATAGCTGTGCAGTGATTGCGAGATTCATACTTTGCATCCATGTTTTTATTCAAGTTGATCGACTCAACCACCGAGGTCCGCCTGATCTCCTCCTCTCCAGCGACACCGCCATCTTTGCCATTTTCGTAAGTGACCGGCGGTCTCTTCTCGTCATCCGACGACATCTCGATTTCGTTCGTGTTCGTATCTTGGGTCGAGACAAGCTCCTCAATGCCTGAGCCAGAAGCTCTGCTAGGGTGCTAACAAGAGAAATTCAAGAACTCTGGGAAGGCTGGCAAAGAAACAACCAAGTAAAAACGGTGGTACCGCAAGCAGTCCTTATGACGGCGAAAACAGACATGCCAACCCCAAACTCCGCATCTGGCTTGTCTGGGCACTTGTCTGAACCTTGGAATGCCCTAGGTAGAATTGCATGCGATCGAAACCGCCGTACTCCCCGTGCTACCTAGCAACGGCGGTCGTTGTACTGCATTGCTGCTTTGGGCGTCCCGCGCATGGAGCTCAGGCATACCCCAAGACTGCCAATAGCTGAGCCTTTCTGGGCACAGAAGAACAAGCCTGTCACAATCAGCCGCCATACAGACAAGGTTGACTTTCGGAGCCATTCAAAGCATGCGCAATCTTGCTCTTGAAATTCACGCAAACGGAGACAGATTTCGAGGTGGAGACTTCTTGGAATGTGGGGTTGTCGAAGCCATCTGCTGAGATATCAACAGCATCGTCGGTATGATTTAGAATACTGTATATTAGATCGCATCCCCAGATTGTGACTTGCAGAAAATAGTGGCTCTTCTCCGCTCACGCAAGAGCTACCCAAGTCACAGCCCCGGCGGAGGTGGAGCAAGCACGCGACTCTGAAGATTTTAGCGTCTTGGGCTGTGGAGATGTGGGATTCAAGAATGCAAAGCTCACAGGTTGGCCAAGACAATCCGCAGAGCTGACAGGGCAACGTATTCTGCTGCTTGCGTCGCGAGATGATCGTGCGGCTGGTCGATGTTGCACCCTTCCGTCCTTGAGTAGTACCAACGAAGGCTTCAATGATGGCCACAATGCCACCGGCGGCGTCGTCACACGACACACGACTTATCTTGGACTTGGCGTAGTAGGCCTCACTGCATGTTGAGGCTCCAAGGTCTTAGTTACACGCAAATGACCGCAGTTCAGCCGCTCGGTAGTCTGCTTCTTGAACTAGCGTTTGCGATCGGTGCCGACAGCAGCAAGTGCATCGCGATGAGCGCTCGAGACCTGCCAGACCGGGGATCAAGTTGCGGATTGTGTTGTTGAACATCGCAAAGAGCGTTCGCGGCAGATGAGCAGGACAAGGTTGAACTCGTGGCAGCCATGTTCGGCCGGCGGACGATATCAGGAACCGCGAGATGCGGCCGTATGTATCGGGATACCGGTTGAAGATGTTGTTCTTTTCATGCCACCATACTGACTGCGCTTCAAAGGAGGTCGTAAAAGTGGTAGCAAGAGGCAGGAAGCGATTGAGAATGATGTTGAAGGCCAGGAAAGTGCTCGGGTGCTTGTTGCTACTTGACGGTGCACCCCTGTCTATCGCCTCGTTAATTAGCCAATCAGGACTCAGTTCTGGTGCTGACTACGATATCGTTTCATGAATTCGCAACACTCCCCAATGGCGAGACTTACATGTAGGAACTCGATCACACGTGTCGAGACCAAACGAGAACCGTAATTCGCGGCAGACGGACCGCCCTGGAAACCTTTGACATGGCATATACTGCGTGATCACAGGAGAAGATCGATGAGCAGCTGAGAAAACATTGCTGACGCCTAACCCTCTACCTCGTGCATTGGAAGCGACAGTTCCGGAGTGAGAAGCAAGAAACGAAGGAGAATTTATCTCCAAGGCTGTCGATCTCCACCCCAACGACCCGTCTCGAGCTCTCACACGCTTTACCCGAGCTACACAAAGGAGAACCTGCAGTAGCACCACTCCGAGCTCCAAGATGGCGGAAGCTCACTGGACCGCCGTGACACAAGATGAGCTGCCTTCCGTGTCTACCAGCTGGATCGCATATCTCAAAGCCAACCCGACAATTGCTTTCACAGTCTTCCTCGCCATAACAATCTCAATCACACGTATCACAAGCCTCACCAACAGCAAGCCCAAGACAATCAACCAAGATGGCTTCAAAACACCTCCAGGAGTGCCCTACTGGCTTCCCATTCTTGGGCACATCCCAAACATGGCCATCGATGCCGACGGCTTCGTCAAGAAGCTCCGAGACCTGTACAGTAACGGCATCTTCACGGTAAACTTCGGTGGCTACAGACACAACATCATGTACACACCTGGTCTCGCGACAGCATTACTGAATCAGAAAAGCAGCAATGCAGATTCTGACGAAGTGGCAGAATCACTCATGATCAAAATTTTCGGCTTCCCAGCAAACGAAATGGACAAGTACAAAAAAGGCCTCCCCGACGTGACTGCCTGTTACAAACACATCCTAGTTGATCCAGGTCTCAAAGAAATGGTCGATAGGACCGCACAACTCACCAAAGAGAACGTAAACAACCTCGTAACATTCATGGAAAGCCCCGTCGACCAAATGCCCTGGGAAAAAGTCGCAAATGTCGATGTCATCGAAAGAAACGGGAAGCAGACGGTCGAAGCAAACCTCCTCGAACTAATCCGAGACTTCTGTGCCTTCACCGCCAACCCCTCAATAATGGGCACCGACTTCCTCCAAAACTTCCCCGACTTCTTCTCAGGAATCTGGGACCTCGATCGCGGCTTCCTTCTACTCGCCACCGGCCTTCCACGCTGGTTTCCAATCCCAGCCCTCACACGCGCCCACATCGCCCGAAAAAAGAATGTGGATAAATGTATGATTTATCATGAACAACTTGAGAAATGGTCCAAAGGTGAACTTACGGATACGAAATGGACGAGTTTGGATGATATTGGACAGCTTGAGAAGGTGAGAATTGGGGTGTATCAGAAACATGGTTGGAGTATACGGGCGAGAGCGGCGACGGAGCATGCTTTGATGTGGGCTGCGAATGCGAATTCTAATACGTTGGTGTTTTGGATGATTAATCGGATTTATGAGGATCGGGCATTACTCGCTATGTTACGAGACGAAATCGCCCCATACGTGGAAATTGTGCAAGAGAAATCTGGACTTCCGATCTCTGACCCTCCACGGATAAACAAGATCGACGTCGACGGGTTAGTGAACAACTGTCCATTGTTGAAAAGTACTTATGTCGAATGTCTGCGGGTGGATACAGCTTCATGGTCATTGAAAGTTGTGAAGCAGGATTTCGTATTGCAGAGTCGAGAAAAGGATTCTCAGCCTTGGTTATTGAGGAAAGGAGATTATGCGCATGCAGCACATGATTTGCATAATACTGATCCGAAGTATTGGGATGACCCGATGGTATTCAAACCTGATAGGCATATCAAGTATGATGAGAAGAAGGAGGGGGTTGCGGATATGGGTTCGATAAGACCTTATGGTGAGTGAGCTTTGATTCTGTTTGATGTTGGGGCGCTTTGCTAATTTTGGTACTAGGTGGAGGTGCTAGTATGTGCAAAGGTCGTGCCTTTGCGCTCAAGGAGTCTCTTCTTTTCACCGCGGCCATCATATCGATGTGGGAGATTGAACCTGCTGGTGGTGGGAAATGGAAGATGCCGAAGCATCGTAAGGCTACTGGTGTTTATGGTACTGATGATGTGACCAGAGTTTGGATCAAGCGCAGGGAGCTTGATCTTCCGAACTAGAGGAAGTCGTCTAGTCAGATAGAAGCAACGGTCTCCGTCGGCTGCTCAGCAACTCACCCATTCGCACATCACACCCTTCACTGACCCATCCTGGTATGGATGATTAGGTTGACCAAATCCTATCATCGAAAGTGGGAATCCTCAGCCAGTAGCCTACTCAGGCAGATCATCCTCAACATGACTCTTTAAAAATCCGAATCTTCCTCCTCCATTATAGCGGTCGCTAACAAACTCCTCCCATGTCCACCCTTAATCGCCCCTTCCGACAAGCTCGCATGCCCGGACACAGGCGAAAGCAAACGCGGTGACAGAATTTGAGTCTTCTCAGCCCTCTTCTGCTTCTGTTCTCGATACTCCTTTGCAGTTCTCAATTCCGGAGGAGGTTTCGGAGTCTCAAGATTCAAGAATTTATACAATAACATATAAATCCCTGCGACGAGACAGCCTCCTAGTAATCCGACTATAGCCGCGACACCGAGGTATATGTATAGAGTCTGAGGAAAGTAATTAGTCACATTGAAATGTCATTTAAAGGCGTAGTGATCGTGATCGTGACCAAGTCATGACGAAGATACGTACTTCAAACTTCGCAGCGACTTTAAACGGCATAACGGCAAGAGCCAGCATGAATCGGCCGAAATGCACGAATGGCTGCAGGAGAAATCGGATTGGGAGGTACAAGAGTTTTAGTACGAAGAGGGTAGCGAAGAGTATGTACCGGAGTACATATGCGAGAGGTGCAAATATCGTCTTCAGCACGTTCATGGTTGTCGTGCTCGTGCTCATTTCAACAGGGGTTGTTGGACTTGTCGGCTGGGCCATGTGGTTGTCCATGACGGGAGCCCCACTGGTTCATGTCGTGAGTCTTGGAGGCGTCTGTCAGGGCGGGATCGGAATGGGGATCATGGTGGTGTAGGTGATGATCATGACATGGCCGAGATGGTGTCGTGTGTGTTTGGGTGTGATGTCGTGCATTGGCGCTGGCTGGGGATCTCGTAGAGGGAGGATCTGCGAGCGAGCCCCACATCAGTCTTTCATGCCTGCTGAGATGCTTGCTGCTGGGTCTTCTCCTCTTCCTCTTTTGCTCCGTGCGGACCTCGTTGCAAGATGTTGTTTGTGCTGTAGATGTTATTGTTGTATCGTTTCTTGCTATTTGCCGTTATTGTAGTCGTGGAAGAGAAGATGGTCTTCTCGTAGAAATAGAGTTCTCAGAGCGGGACTGGACTGGACTGGAGCGACTTCAATGGGAAACTCGCACAGCAGCGATGGCTCAACGCCGACACACGACCACCACCACCATCACCACCAACGTCGCTCTCCGCCGCCGCTGAAGGAGGACCGACATCCCCTCTCTCAAACTCACTCTCTTTCGCCAAGCACACGCCGAGCAGCCTCGACGACAGCGCCTGGAGCACCCAATCTCGTATCAGGCGCTTCTGGAGCTTCGACGTCAACTTCACATGCGGAAGCTCGCGCCCATGTCGTGAGTGCTTCGCCCAAACACACGCGCGCACGCTCCACCACCACCTCGACTCCGAAACTCACCCCGTCTCTCTACGAGACTTCATACAGCCACAAATCGGATAGCCACCGCAATATGGGCAACAGCGAATCCAGCGAGGCCAAGCCGCCGCCGATAAGACCGCCGTCGAGGTCTCAGACACTGCCGGTGCGCGCAGCTACACCAGCCTCACATGAAGCGGCATCATCGCCAGCCTCACACGCGCACGCAGTGGATGTGCCTCCACATGGTCCTTCGAGTCACGATGCACCAATACCAGTTGAGGACGATGACTACATCCCCGCTGGATACTCCAGTACGCCGTACGGTGTCCCACCCTCCGACTACAGTCGACCGCCTAGATTGCCGTTGCCTATAGAGGAGGAAGTGCACACGCCCGGCTCACCCATCATCACACCACAAGACATCACTTCTCCACTCGACCAAAGCGACATCGATGGCGGAGCTTTACCTCGCAAGTCAAGCGTTCTGAGTTCCACCACAATCGACGACGAAGACGTTGGCGATAACGATGCTTTCGCCCAGGAATCTACGCAATCGCTGCAGGTGCGCGTCCCGACCAAACTGGGATGGTACGGTGACGGCGATAAGGTGTTCGTGACTGGTACTTTCTGCAATTGGGAGAAGAAGATCAAGCTACCGAGGATCAAAGATGCAAAGGACGGCAAGGATGGCTTCTGCGCGACTATCGCGCTTCCGCCTGGCACCCACCATATCAAGTTCCTTGTCGATGGGGAGATGGTGACGTCAAGTGATCTCCCAACAACTGTCGACTGGACTAATATCCTGGTCAACTACATCGAGGTCGTTGCGCCTCTGCCTCCTCCCACCGACGATGCGAGGCAGGCACCCGTTCCCGCTGAGCCGATGCCGATACCTGGAGCCGCCATCACCGCGGGCCAGGCGACGGGGACGGCTGAGCCAGCCGCGAGGCCACATCCGCATCTGCCACCATCCGAGACAGACGATGACATCTCGTCGACTCTTAGGGAGACCGTGGACGGCAAGAATGAGAAGCCAAATACCCCAGCGCAGACTGCATCGATCCCGATTCCACAGCAGACTCCGACTCCTAGGCAGCAGACGGACAAAGCAGACGATAAGGCCAAGAAAGCAGCTGCACAGAAGAAGCAGCTTCCAAGGCCAAAATACACCAACCAGATTCCAGACTTCTTGATTGATTTGGATAACTTTCACAATCCCGAGGATGAGCGGTTCCAGCGCGCCAATCGGGTTGCGGCCAATCTACCACAGCCTCCAAGTCTTCCCATGTTCTTAAGCAAGAGCATTCTGAACGGCACGACACCACATAAGGACGACGCGAGTGTTCTTATCATGCCGAACCATACCGTGCTCAACCACTTGGCTACTAGCAGTATCAAGAGTGGTGTCCTCGCTACCAGCGGTACCACGAGGTACAAGCGGAAGGTTTGTAGCAAGGAGTTGTTTATGTTCTGCAATGAGTGCTGACGCTCTCTAGTTCCTCACTACCATCATGTACAAACCAACCTCAGACGATGGCTGAGGACGATTTACTACTGGACACGACTGCCATTGCCATACGACGATTAAGCCATTGCTTGCCATTGCCACACGACAATCGAGCCACCGGAACTGGAACTGGAACTGGATCCGCTTTACGTGAATCACAATTTGCGGTTCTGGGCTAATCGTCGTTTTTGCAGTCACACATTCTCCCCTTCTTGAGTTTTTTTTTCCTTGATGATACCAAACGAAAGTTCACGGCGTAACGAAGGATGGATGGGGTGCGGATTTTTGAGATGATCGGTTGCAATACCGATCCAGGGCCTCGCGGGCCACAGAAATAGAAAATGCATCGGACTGGTGTTCTTTTGGGAGCATATATAGATTGATGCTGCTGCTGCATGGAGAGAAGCGAATGAAATGATGAGGTTCGAGTCTTCTCTGAAATGCTGCTCTTCCTTTTGTATTCCGTGGAGTGAGCTCACGCTTCTGGAAGGATCTCCAGATGTCTTGACGTTGCACACAGGCTGCTCAATCTCTTCGAATGCCCGATCCTGCGCTGGCTCCCAATTGCGGCTGATTGTCCGATAGTCCTCTTTCCCATCCCTGCATCTCAGGTCCAGATCCGAATACAATCATCTCAACCTAGGAAAGGCTTCGCGCTCACGTTAACGCACGCTTTTCTGAACGTTCCAGCTCTTCCTAAGATTGGAAAGCTTGCTATTTTCGAAGATACTCAAACTTTTCAGCTCAAGGTCCGGTGCCGGATGATATTGTTCGTTTCCCTAGTTCATCTTGGAAGGCTTCATATATCAATCTTAATGAACGGGTCAATCTCTCTGCGATGGAAGTGAGTCTTTACGATATCACTTCTCCTCGTCTATTTCATCGGTTGCAGTTTTCGAGGTGCCTCTGCAGACAACGTGGATGGCTTGGTGCTCGCAAGTGCCTCGAGCGCCAAAAGGGCAACAATTGATATCCCCGAGCCTTGGCCCGCAGCCCTCAGAAAGCCTAGAGGGTCGTGAGGAAGCACATCCTTCATGCGAGAATCAGGAAGTTCGGGTGGATGCTCTTGTCCAGGTTGGAACAGAGGACATCGTGCAACTGCGCGCTTACGAGGAGCGGAAGGCGCCAGCAAGGCACCAAAGATTCAGTGATGATGCATTGCCGCAAGCGCGTCACGCGACGGCGTGGCCGGTGGTGATAGCAGCCACGAGCCCATGTACGTGTGCAGTTGGTACAGTACTCGATCAATACCGAGACGAAGTACTCGTGAAGGCTGTGAGTGAGGAAGTCTGGACTATCACCTCAATTCACCTCCGTTACAATCAAGTTGGTGAGAACGATGGTCTTAGAGTATACGACCACCGCAATACGGATTAAGTTGGAGAGAACGAGGACACCGCATCTTCGTTGTTGCCCTGGTCGGCGTTTGCTGGTAGAAGACTCCGATGCGACCGTTTCTTCACCACAGCAACTGGATGGAGTGCTGGGACTGGATTCTGGCTTCCTGTTGTCGAAGCACTGGACTTTTTGATCATTAACATTACTCGACTTGTGCGAGATCGAGTGAGTTGGCAGATTCGCGACTCACAGCCTTCTCGTCGTCGTATTGTCTTAAAACGAGTTTCTTCCTCGATTGTCGAAGGCAGGCTTCACCCGGGTTGCTCTTCCTCTCCAGAGCACACTGAGTCGTTCCTCAATCCCTGAGGCTGTAGTCTGTGCTATCGCATATCCTAACCAGTGAATATGACAGCTCTAGATGGGTATGTGGCGAGATGTAAGCTGTTTGAGTGCTTTCATTTTGTTTATTTCTATAGCACTGGAGTCTGTGGAGTTGACTGGCTTTCGACCTGCGACCACGCGAGTATGCGTGAGCTGGAAGGCGTGATTAAGTAAATTGGCCTGACTTGGATGAATTCCCAACGATCTCACCCGTAAGTCATTCCTTGCATGTCGCCCATACAACGGCTGCAGCGGAGAAGGTCGAAAACGGGAGTCTCTTGTCTTGCTTCTGGTTGCAAAAGGTCATGCGTCCTTTCGGAAGTTGATTTGAGCAACAAGCACACTCATCCTCTTGCTTCTCAATCGTGGCTTACTTTACTTCTTCCTTTCTACTCGATGAGATTCGTGAGATTCGAAAATTCTGCTGTAGCAGTGGGTACAACCCATTGATTCTAACATCGGTCACTCCTGCTACTGCCGTCTGTCGGCACGAGTCGACGAAGCGTATGTACCAGATGGATGTGGATGCTTCGTATAAGTACGTCGAAAGAGTTCATGAAATATGGACGAGTCCTTGAGTCAGAAGATGAAAGTGAATGGATTGAGCCATCACCTGATTCGCCTTCGACGTGTCCACCTCAATCTTGCTTACGCGATGGCCTTCACATTTGACGAGAACGCCTTTGGGCTTGGGTTTTCAGTAGAAAGCTTAGCACAGTAAGATTGAACGGAAGGAACGACTCTCTAGAGCAACTCGTAGATCTTGCAGTTGACGAGATCATTTTGGAGCTGGCTCATTTCGGCGTCATTGCGCTGTTGCTTCAGCTCACACGCTCGAAGGTCTACCTCTTCCTCGAGCAACCCCTTCCATGATGGTTCTCCCCTTCGTCGGTGTAGTACTCCAGAGTAACTTGCTTTGTACGAGTCTACTTACACCTCACCTATTCAAACGCTTCTGTGTGAGACGAGAACGTCTTTCTACTTGGATTTCTTGTGGGATGCATAAGTCCACAGCAAGAGCGGGAGCCGCAGGGAGCGCGGACAGAGGCCACAGCGAGAGCGGATGCCATAGGGAGAGCGGAAGCTGGAGCCGCAGAGGAAGCAGAGGCCAAGGCCTCAGTAGCAGCCTTGAGAGTAAACGTACCGGCAGTGCTTTGTCTTATGAGTGCCCTACACAGCGAGAGTCAATGGAAGGAACGTCTGAGTGGCTTACCTTGAACATGCCAACTCGGATCTCACCTGTGTGAATGCTTCAAACTATGACGATGCTGCATTTGGACCCAGTTTTCTCGTGGGAGGTATGATACAGTAAGAGTGAAAGGAAGGAGAAACCGAGTAACTTGCCTTAAACGAGTCTACTTGACTCTCACCTATGCATTCGCTTCTACCTACGACGAGAATGCTCTTGGACTCGATTTTCTTGGTGGAGCCATGACAGAGTGAAGAGAACCTGAGCGATTTGCGGTGAACGCCCTCATGGCTCCACCTCAGTCTGGTCCGGTGATTCATGAGCTGGCAAAATTGGGACGATCAATTTGCCTTGGCGAATGGCCGCGGTTCGACGGCCAGATGACCTCTTCTTCTTCTCGTCTGGGCGCGCTGGACGCATCTCTTGCAGGTCATGCTTGAGCTCGCTGATGCTGAATGGCACATCGGCGCTGTGGATGAAACGTCCAATCAAGCGGTCCAGGTTCTCGGTGAGGAGTTCGACGATGCGGCCATCATAATCGTCTTTGACTTCGACGCGTGATTTAGCTTTCTTGTCAGAAGCATCAGCAGCAGCATCTTCATGGTCCTGGTCGCGTACCAGTACTCGAAGGACATTTGATTTGATTTTGCAATCCTCTAGGGTGGTATCGAGTGTGGCGAAATCGAAGGTCTGCAGAGAGGAGGTGCTTGATGACGCGGGGAGGTTGTCGTCAGAAGTACTCTTGTCATCCGCGTAGAAAACAATGAGTAGACAGTCTTCTTCGTCGTTGAGCTTGAGGAAGTGGCTGAGAGTGCTCTGTGCCCATGATGTAGCGTCGTGTCCTGCGTCCTCCGGTACGAAGTGAAACGTGATATTATAGCCATATACCAGGAGGATCCAGCTCAAAATTCGAAGGCGTAGACTAATTGGCTGGGTTGGAACTGCCAACATCAATACGCTCACATCCTTATACTTCTCCTCTGAAGTCGGTTCCTTGGTTGGGTTTGCGTTGTCGCAAGCTTCCATGGTCAACCTCGGAGCCTTGGAGGTGAAGGAGCTACTAAAGTGAAGTCCCAATAGTCGAAGCTTTTGAAGTAGGCTCTCCTTCAATTGAAGCTTGCCGAAACGACAGGATGTGATCATGTGGGAGAGAGCCTTGGTGACCTTCTCAACCTGTCGGAACTGAGGTGCTTCCATCTCGTAATCTATGCCATAGACTTCACCGACGTCTCCTGTGCGACACTGTGATGGTCCCTCGTTGAACAAGAGTATCTCGACATTCGTACCCGAATTCGGTTGATGCTGCCGATCCTGACGCCAGCGCTGCAGCTGTGCTTCCGGGATAGATGTGTGCAGGATAACGAGACATTCGCGGTCACAGTCTGCCATTTTGTCCAGGATCAGGAACGGATCGATGATGGTGTAATGGGTCTGTTGCGGTGCCAGAGTAGATGGAAATCTAGCCTGCATCAGTGTTGAGATCGAGAAGATGAAGAGAGCGTTCATCATACCCATGAACTAGCGACCCTGTGTCTGTACTGGTGCCATAGCCGCCACAGAAGACGAATAGCTGAGCCTGTTCACGTTCGGCCAGCGCGATCGTGTCTTGCAAGACACGGACGAGCAGCCAGCTGCAAATGGAGTTTCTGGGTCGAGGGATGTCGCCTGGTTCGCAGTGCGGTGTAGCGCCGTCATCTTCGAGGTGCTTGTTGAATGAGGGAGTGACGATGCTGTCGAGGCAATAGAGCTGCGTAGCCCAGCCGTTAGTCTGAGCATCGCGTAGCGCATCGCCGAGAACAGGCTGGCATGGCGAGTTCTCGAACATCAGGAACAAGGCGCGCACTCGTTGCGACATTTCGCTGTGCGGTGCGCAGTGGTCTCTCCTGGGTTATTGTCGAGCAAGGTCTGCAGCCGAAGACGTCGATCGTGCTCATCAATCAAGACGGATTGGTGGCCCTTGAAATTACGACCGCGCATCGTCCCTAGTTTCGTCCCGGGCCTTCCAAGCTGTTCAAATTCTGCCTTTCCAGAAGGCTCTCCAACGGTCTCGGCTGTGAAACATGAGGTGGAATATCGGGACAACCATTGAACCACCCCAAAGTTGCGCTCAAGTCCAGTATTAGAGGCTGCTTTCAAGTCCTGGTGACCACATTTAGAATCGTCCTTTAGCTTGTCCATGGTTCAGGATGAAGCGAGGATCGCAGACACAAGCCAGACCCCGTCGACTTGACAGCAGAGGTGAAGGCCACTTGTGAATCGTACGTAGCTATCTCCGGTGCTTGATACTGAGCTGAAATCGTCCAAGTAAGCGGCGGATGCTGATATCCACCTCAACGTAGTGGGGGCTCGTGGGCAAGCCTTTTTGATTCAAAGGGAACGGTATAGAGCCTCCTCCCATGCCAAGCCTCAGCTCAGATCATAGATGGAAGCGCACCGAGCCCTTGGGAGTCCTCTCTGGTGATCCATGGGCTTTGTATTTGGAAGGCCGGCGTGGATGTCTTATAGTCGATCGAGGCTGCGCACTGACCAGTCCAGTCACCAGTCTCACAAGATCCGGTGAATGAGAACATGTGATTCGAGTAAGCCCCTTGTGAAAGCCTCGAGTATCTGATCTGGATCCGTGAAAGTGAGCTTGCCGTCCTCGACATGTGAAAATGTTCAGCATGAAGTTCTTGTGCAATTGACGTTTCAATTTTGTCGATGCCCTGAAAGTCCAAGGAAAGTAAGGGGTGTACATGAGGCAGATCAAAGACGCTGAGCCTTACGATGCCTGTGTCGTTGCGACCTACGGATAGCGTGAGCGCACAGATCTTGCTTCATCATATCCCTGCACTAAACGGCGTACGAGCGATCAACTGTCCCAAAGGGGTCAGAGCTGGGATTGACTATTGTAATCGAAGTAAATCTTGAATAGTGTTGCTTCGAAAAGCAGTCTCTCATCTGCCGAATGCGTGGAGCATAGGGGCTCGAAATGGACTGCTGACTTGGTGTTAAATAGCATATGTTCTTTTCAAGTCGCACAACAGTTGTTACGACGTACCTCACACCTTCCGATGATGGACCTTACGCTGCTCTGCCTGGCCACGTTCCTCGCCTCTGCCAACGCCGTTGCATGCGGTAGTGGCGATTATGCTACACTTGCAGATCAAGATTGCGGCCATACCGACATGGATAATTTACCAAAGTGTCCAGGAGAAGCGGCGTATGTGATCATGGCTGGATATGACAGTTGTGGTCTCTTCTCAGACGGAGAGTATGTTAATGCAGCCCGAAACCCTTCGAAATAGTTTGCTAAGCCGCACCGTAGAATTTGGACCAACAGCGGTGGCTGGTATTGTTGCTACACGTCGGATACTTATCATGATGTGGACTGTAAATATGTCAACAACCAACCAGTGTCCTGTACTCCGGCACAGGGTGAGATCGGGAAGGAGTTGAGCAATTAGTGGATAATATGGCTCCAGCATGATCGCACCGATGTGTATGCGAATGCGGCTAAGATGCGCAGATCTCTGAGAGGCTGGTCAGGAGCAACATCGATGTTGTGTAGAGTACAGGTGTGAGATGAAAGCGCAGGGAGTAGTCACTTTAGTCCGTGCCCACGCGTTCTTAGCGTGAATGCAGGGGTGTTCCTTCGTCATCGACCTTTCGCGTCACCACTTCCCATCACCCATCACCAAACTTGAACCATCGAAGAGTGTCCGCACATAAGGAGCCAGTATGGCAGACACAAGCTTAGAAGACCTCCAAGCACAGTGGAAGTATCTATACCACGAGTATCTACCGAGTCTGGCAAAAGCCAAGGACTCGGCCCAGAAACAATGGCCTGTTCAACTTGATCATTGCTTTGCTCGCATCATCCTCGACAACGCGATTGGAGTTGACAAGCCTTGGACGGAAGTTCTGAAGTCACCTGCCATCAAGAACATGTCGGAATCTCAATTGCAAAGCGCCATTGTGCTGGCAGAAAAGCTTGCAGAGGGACGAGCCGACTTGACCGATCTTGATGAGCGTAGCCTTCAGCTTCGAGGCAAGCAGAGCAAGCAAAATAGGAAGCGGAAAGCTGCAGACGAAAAGAACTCGGTCGGAATCTCAAATAAAAAGACGAAGAAGAGCGCATCTACTGCGACCGTCTCGTCCTATTTCCTCCCATCGCCAAAATCGCCTGGGAAGAAGGAACCTGACAGCAAAGACGATAATGAGACAACCACTTCTACCAAGGGCGAAGCTGACGAGGAAGTCGACATCCCAGCCCAGCTTAAACGAATCCAGGATTCCAAAATAACAGCGTTTCGAAAACAGACACTGACGCTACTATGTCAGGTCCCTCGTGGTCGTTATTCCACCTACGGAGCAATGGCAGATCACATCTCCAAAACATCACATAAGACCTGTGCTCGAGCTGTTGGGAGTGCCATGCGCAATAATCCATTCGCTCCAGAGGTTCCGTGCCATCGAATACTCGCTGGCGACGGCAGTCTGGGTGGATTCAAAGGTCATTGGGGCGAAAAAGGGCAGTTTGCGGGTCATAAGCATGAATTATTGCATAAAGAGGGGGTGAGGTTTGATTCTACTGGCAAGGTCAAAGGACCGCCGTTTCGCGATTTTACTTGAACATCAAGTGCCTTGTTGCGATTTCGAAGTATTGAGATGAAGGAGATCGGATCACAGAACGAAGCCGAGCATTTCACATGCAGCTTAGGACTTTATCAAGGCAATACGGCTTGCAAGTGGGCAGTATACAGTACCACCAAGGAATCACACTCTACGACTCCAGACACCTCGCTAAGCTCTACTCCTATCCTCTATGCTCTCAGACTGCCGCTTTCAAACCTTTCTCCTGCTCCTCCTTCAACGCATTACTAATATGCCCGTTCGCTCCTCTACCTCTCGTCCCATCTTGTTGTTTCTCAGCGGCCGCGACAGCTTCATCCACCTCTGCACAAATATCGTTAGCTCTTCTTAAGTCATACCGTACACTGAACGCTCACCGATAATGGAAGGCCTACCAGCATAATCCTCCCTTTCCGCCCCAACCCAGAACTGCATCTTCTCCCTCTGGAATTCTTCAAAATCCCATTCCCGCTCCTCCAATTCCTCTTTACCCGAGATCCAGATGTACGTCTCCGCCTCCCTTTCTTCATCGTTGTCCAGCAACTTACATTTGACCTTCTCGCGGGAGTACTCGGATCCTTCGAAAATGTCCAGTCGCCAGATGTCTGCGTCGGTGAGGCCACTGACGAAGGTTCCTCGGACTTCAGCTCCTTCATGTGGGAGAATGCCTGGGTAGTCTGCTCCTTTTACGCGGTGGCGACGGTGGGAGGGAAGTATTGCAGGATGGCTCTTGAGGTTGTGTGTAGCGTAGATGGAATTTGATGGGTCTGTGGAGCCGTGGCAGACGCGGTGCAGTACTTGAGGGGCCATGAGGGTGCCGTAGAAGAAGGCGGAGCGGCCTGAGGTGGGTTGGTCGTTGGTCATGATTGCAGTTGATGGTCTGCAAATGCACAGCCTGCGACTTGGTCCTGGTCCTTTTTCTTAGATGCACTTGACTTTTGGATCGGAATCTTGCTGTAGATGCAGTCTGGGCCTCAGGATAAATATATTCGGTAATTCCTTGGCCTATCGGTTCGGGTTTCGACAGTGTTGTTTGAATAGCGTTTGCTCCGTCTTTGATGAAAAGCGAGTAGGTTCGATTGTCGCTCTTGATTCTGCTCTAATGGTTCCTTCAAGACGTCTCTGGGACAGGTCGGGACTTTCAATAGTGAGACTGTTGTCTCTTGATCCTGAGTTGAAGTCCCGGCTTCGTTGATAAAAGCTTGTGATCTCTGCGAGGATTTAGGCACCGCTTGTGATCTATTCTCTTCTGTATCAGAGGTTCACGTATCATAAAATCTCGTGCCCGGATGTCAATGTTCAGAATATGCAAGGGAGATGCACTCACTCTTGCCTCTTATCGCCGAAGTCGCGCCAAGCCAAATGTCCTGCTTCAGGCTTGGCGTGAGACCTTCCTCCCTTCAATCCATCGCTCCATGGACTTTGGTGACTCGCACACATATCGATGACATTTTGGCCAGGGCTGAGCAGAAGCGTGTGGAACCGTAGCCTGATAACTCATCACCAAACGCTCCTCGCCTCGGCTCCTGCGAACGTCCTGGAATCTCGCAATGGACGCATTGCATGAACGGCGCGAATCGCAACGATCACGGACTTAGGCTACAAGATCTACCTTCGTTGAAGAACAGGCTGGCTCTGGAAGTACATGAAGACAATGTCTTATACCAGCTCAAGAGACGGCTGAGTGATGTGAATGAGGAAGAGCAAGTTCTGCGGCTAGCTTCACGACTGGATCCGATCCGCCAAACAAGAAGTACAGCCTGGTACAACTCAAAGGCGGATACTAGGAGTTATTCCTACGAGACTCTACGCGTTCTTGAAGTAAGCGTTGAGCACAATTCACGCAAGTGCGATGCCTCAATCTATGTCTCAGGAAGAATTCTCAAAAGATGTGTAGTACATAGAACAGCATTACTTTTATCTATTTGATTAGATACAGATTTTACCCCAACAATTTAAGCAAGCTTCGACACGACTGAAGCTCAAGACCTATCAAATCCACATTCATGTACGCTCAAGCAGTAGCCTGCGAGTCGCTCGCAATAACGCTCCACAAAACGCTTCCCCATCACCTTACCTCCAAAAAGGATATTTCCATCGCCCAAAAACACGCACATCGCAGCAACATCCTTCACTCCATCCCCATATCCGCAGGCCACAACGTCCCCGAATTCCTCCTGCTCTCCACCTCCTTCTCAAGATCCAAATCCTTCCACTCGAACCCAAAATCAAAATTCTGCATCGGCCAAATCCCCGAAAGCGGACGTTCATTACCAGTAGTAATAGGAGTGTCCGAACGAATCGTCTCAGCGATTGCACTACGTCTGCGGAATTCCAGCTCATCGCGCTTTTGTGGGGAGAGTTGAAGAGGTCTGATGCTCTGGGCTTGGGCTTCGATGACCTCCGCTTGACTGTATGCAGAAGCTGAGGAGGAGACTGGGGTGTTGGGGATTCGAGGAGCGCCGGAGATGACGCGGAGGATGTGATCTGAGGCTTCGTCTGATGAATGGCTCTGAGCTTGCGAGTGGTTCTCGAATTGCGAATGGGCCTCCTGCGAATGGGCCTCACCCTGCGAACGGGCCTCATCCTGCGACACGTTCTCAACCAGCGAGTGGTTCTCACTCTGTGAACGGTCTGCCTCCTCGGCATGGTTCTCGTGCTGGGTCTGCGACTCTCGAGTCCTGACTGAGCTTCCACCAAGACTCGCGCCGCGGATGATAACCCAGTCTGGAATTCCATGTAGCTGATTGTACGTCGGGTTCCTGACAGTACGAGTGGAGCTGCACAGACTACGGCCTCGAATGACAGGATTAGAGGTTCCAGAACTGGCGAGGCTGACTTCATCGGGACCATTCATAGATCTCGCAATGACCGAGTGTCGATTGGTGTCTCGCAGCTCCTGCATGGCCTTGGGAGGACTCTCTTCTTGTTCTTGGATGGGAGTCATGTTCCTTAGATCCCACCATCGTCGATGCGTCCAGAACGAGCAGTTCTTTCTCTTCTTTTGTCGTTTCTTCGTCTTCTGGCCATTCTCGACTTGACATGCTTGGCGCAAGTCTTGAGCGTTGCTGTAGCTGTTCTCCAGGACGGGGGTCTGAGGCTGTGAATCTCCTTGAGCCAAAATTCTGGGGCCAGCATTTTCTGCGTTATATCGGTGTAGAGCAGCGACGGCTCCGCTGCGTCTTTGAGTTTGGTACCCCGTCTCATTTTCGCGGTACGCCTGAGTTCGTTGCGCGCGGTTAATGCGTGCAGTAGCCTTGTCGTTGTCTGTTTTAGGGTCGTGGGATTTAAGCAGCATAGAGCATGGCAGACATGCAGGTGGGTCATCAGTGTCTTCTGGCTCGGAGCCCGGATCGATGTTGGACGTTCCTTCCGTGAATTTGGATTGGTAGGTACTATCAGGGAATCTCGATTGGAAGGTCGGGCCAGCGCTCGTATCGGCTTGATTGTCGCCTTTCAGCATTTGGAAGTATTTGGCGCCTCTGGTCATCTGCTCAGTTACTACGACTTCCCTCACCATGCCCCGAAGATACTTCGACCTGATCCAAGCGCCGCGCTCCATATTAATTTTGCCTGACTCCTGGCCCGAGTTCACAGGACTATTTGGTGCGCCCTCGCGATTCGATTCAATGCTGGCGTCGCTCGACTCTGGGCTTGATTTTTGCAGTGGTCCGTCAGTCCGAGGTGGTTGTTGCTTGGTGATCTTGCGCTTCGTGATCGATGATAGTGCACCGCATCTGGTACGTCTGCTCTTCCTCCTTTCCGCCTCCGGCTTGGTAGAGTCGGCATGGTCCTTTCCAGCGTCAGTGGGAGTATTGAATGCTTCTTCCAACATAGGCCAGGGGTTTGCGTCGTTCGTCGCCAGATACTGAGTCCTCTGCGAGTTGCATCCGCCGTGCTGCGCCGTGGTCGGCATTGGAGTCTCCGGCATTCTAGAGTTCAGGAACTGCTCGGCATGAGTTGGACCAGACAGCATGTCTCGGAAGGCAGCTATAGTGTGCGGCGTAGGAGGACGCGAGTATGGTGAAGGCTGCATGTCTGCGACCCGCTGTCTCAAGAATTCGGGGGAGACGTCAGGACGAGGTGTAGCAGGACGCAAGACCGGCGAGCTGGGCATATTTGCGACCGGCTGCGTCGCAAGCTCGTTGTAAGCGCTGCGATACTCGAATGCCTCCATAGATGTGTTCGGCGCCGTCAATGTGAAGGATTTCACTTTGAGCTGAGGTCTCTCCTGGTATTTTCGCGCAAAGATGTTCGAAATGTGATCTGTGTTAGCATTCATAATTTCTGCCCGAAGACAGAATTTGAACCACGCGAAATCCGGTGTGCGAGATGCGCGAATCTGGTAGCGATGAAGGTAAGCTGTTAAGACCGAATTCAGACATAAGAAATATTGATTCCACTAAAAGCTTTCTTTGGTTATGCCGCGGCCTGCGAGCACTCGATCGTCATAATGGTCATCTAAATTCGCTGATGTTCAACAACCTCAACTGCATGCTTCGAAAACCAATCGACCATATGCACGTTGGCCAGTGGTCTCTGAATATTCCTGCTTCCGAAAACTTTCGATTCGAGGTCTCTGGTATCGTTACGACTCGTGTCAAGGGCGTCACTAATGGTTTAGCGTCCCTTGGAGACCTTGGAGATGATAGTGTCATGCTCGATGTCGTCTTGGTCGTTGGCCTGGATGTCTGCAGCAAGGCCGTTAAGGGCGCGCTTTAGGGCCTCCTTCGAAGACGAGTACATCATGCGTGGCTATTGATCAGTGTCAGTTGTTGACGCATTCTTTGCAGCAAGGAAAACCCACGTATTGCGTCGCATCATCTGGCACCCACGAGATGAAGGTGATCTTACTGCGCTTTCCTCCATCGCCCTCTGCATCGTACTCGACGTCGAAAACGGCGTATCTGCCACCAATGCCCTCCTTGCCCTTCTTGTCTTTGCTCTTAGCATCAATCAGCTTCTGTCGGAACTTGCTGTAGTCTGGGTCCTCGCTGGTCTCCTCAACGACAATCTCCTTCCAGTCATCCGAGATCTTGTAGATGATCCACTTGGTCTTCTTGCCCAGCTTCAGCTCATTGAAGGCGGTGATGCACTCGGGTGCGACCGAAACGCTGCGCGGGTGTTAGTACGCATTGGATGGCTGAAGTGCGATATCGCTCGAGTCTCGTGCTTCGCAGTCAGCGATAACGTACCCAGAAGAGGCCTGTATCGTCACATGTCAGTATTGCGACTCAAATGAGTGTCAATGGCTGGATACTGACCATGGTTGTAGTCTCAGCAGATGGTGTCGAAGATTTCCAAGATTCAAGTGCCTGTGGCCTGAAGGGAACAGAACAGTTAGCAACTTTTTGTTGTGCTGTCGCAAGCTCAGCGCGGCTGAAAAGTGTTGCGGCTGCCTTCGAGGGCGGTGCTTGGCAAGTTGGGGCCTTACTGGAGGTTGCGTGTGTGTCTGTAGGCAGCGGGATACCAAGCTTCTGTATTGCGTGGTGTTGTTGTTCGGCCTATCTCTGGTCTCTTCCACTGCGGTGAGGTATGAAATTGACCCTAACGACGTAGTTGCCGCCCGCGACCAAATGGACGAGGGGTCTGGTTGGTGGAGGGAGCGAGGGAAAGAAACCCCCACCATGATCATCACAGGACAGAAACACTCGCTGCTCAACTCACTCACATCAATGCTGACATGTGCCGCATCGGCGCAACATCATACCATATAAGATCTCTCGAAAGCGAATGCGCACATCTCTCAATGCACTCGGTCCAACCTTCTACTCCATCATACGGACCACTGTCATTCAGACAGCCCTTTCCCGTATCTCAGAGCTTCTTTGGCCGTGTTTCCGGACTTGTTTACATCAGCTCGCACAAAGATGCACAAACTCTCCCTCCACAACTCCAGCTTCACGAACCCAACCACTACGCTTGAACATTAATAATGATACGTAGGGCAGCTGGATCCTACCGACAGCATTGTCCAGAATCATGTAAGTGATTCATCCTGAATCAATGGGCCGAGCAATGCAGTAGCATTATAAAGCTTTCTTTTCCCGTTGCTTGATCGTTCCTCTATCATCCCTTCCCCCAATTCAATCAGTCACAGCACAATCATGTCTACAGAAAAGAAGCTCCTCGTCGTCCTCGGCATTACAGGCCAACAGGGAGGCTCCGTAGCCAAAGTCTTCTCCGACCTCGAACCAACCTGGCGAATTCGAGGCGTCACTCGTAACCCATCGTCCGCCGCTTCCAAAGCCCTTCTATCCAAATATCCCAACATCGAGCTCGTAGCCGGCGATCTAGACCACATCTCCACCCTCGAATCCGCCTTCACCAACGCCGACGCAATTTTCTCCGTCACAGATTTCTGGTCATTCTTACAGTCCAACAATCTGCAAACCGAACAAGGTCCAGTCTTCGAAGCAGCCAAACAGAAAGGTGTTCTTCCAAATGACATAGCCTACGAACAAGAACTCCAACAAGGAAAGAACGTCATCGACGCAGCAGCCAAAGCCCACGCCAAGAAACCTCTTCACCGTTTCGTCCTCTCCACCTTATCCGCCACTGTCAAATGGTCCAAAGGGTCGATCACTCGTAATCTCCACTTCGATGCCAAAGCCGACTACACCACCTACCTTCAGTCCGCACACCCATCCTTAGCCTCAGTCTCCTCCTACGTCCAAATTGGATTCTATCTCTCCAACCTCTGGATGTGGCCAGTTTGGACCCCACGCAAATCGCCCAAGGATGACAATTCATACATTTTCCCAACGAATCTTTCATCTGATCACAGTCATCCAATCCCATACGTCGATCCTCCAAACGATACAGGCCATTTCGTTCGTGCTTTGATTTCTTCGCCAAAATCTCCTCCAGGAACGAATTTGCTTGGGTATTGCTGGAATACAAGCTCAACGGATTACATTGAGTTGTGGGCGAAGACTTTGGGCGTGAAGTATGAGATCGAGTATCTGTCGACTCAGCACCTGCAGGCAGGCGGCATTCCAACCTGGCTGGCCGAAGAGATCAATGCTAGTGGTGAGTATGTTAGTAAATTTGGCTGGGATGGGGGCGAAGAAGGTGTAAAGAGTCCAGAAGAAGCCGGCGTAGAAGTGGACAAGTTGACGAAGGTCGAAGATTGGTTCAAAGCGCAGGATTGGAGCAGCATTGGGATCGAAAAGGCCTAGACTTTGAAGCCAGTGAATTGAGAAGGCTCAGCGAAAAATCGACAGCACAATGCAATCCAATTCTCTGTATACACATATCGTCATCCCACCTCTTTATCCAAACCCAGGTTCCCAAACGCCATGCTTCCAAAGGGAGGAAAGAGCTTCAGCTCTGATCTCCATGCCCGCCAGCATGTCTACTACTGGATGAAGCTCCACCAGGATCAAGCAATAAATGTGGCTTAAGGAAATTCTCATCGAGGCGATTGAACAGATCTCCGGCATCCTGACTAGTAGCGTTGAGGATTTGTGTCAAAGCTGCTCTTGGATTGAGCGCAGCAAGTCTTCCACCTTCGCCTTGTGGTGTGCCTGGTTGTGAGTATGGGTTGTCCATGTCTCTTGCTGGCGTGCCTTGTCTTGCATTTGGGGGTAGATCGAGATCATCGTCGCTTATAGTGCTTTCGTCTTCTTGTACCAGCAGGCCTTGTTCTGCTTGGCTATGCTGGTCATCTCTTCTGACCCGCGAGCTGTTTCTCCTATCGAGTCCGGGCGGTGTGCTTGTGTGTCCATTGCCGCCGCTGTAGCTTGATGTGTCTGCTCTGCTGCGGTGACGGTGAACATTACCAAGTCCGATTCCACCGTTGCCGAAGCCAACATTGCTGCTCTTGGGAGTGTGTCCAAATGCAGCGCCGTTCCTTCTTCCGTATCCGCCTTGCGGCACAGGTTCAATGTCGAATTCGTCGTCGCTGTCTATCTCTTCTATCACGCCTGTGCGTATGTTCAAGATCTCCAGCATGCGAGCTGTGGTGCCTCCGAAGATGATGACCGTCAGCACAACTGTGACGAGCACTGTCGCTCGCAGAGCGGCGCCGTCCTTGCCACTGAGACCGGCTGCGAGGGCGACACCGACAGCTCCTCTGAGCCCGGCCCAGAAGAGCATGATTTTCCAGTTATTGGGTATTTCTTCTGCAAGCGTCTCCTGCCCTCTCCTTCTTGCTCTGTATCGAATGAACCAATTGATCAAGGCGCTCAAGGGAAACACCGCGCACCATCGTGCCACGCAAATGCCTATTAATGTGACCAGAATGAACAGTGGCTTGTACTCGAGCGTTCGTTCGGTGAAGAGCGATAATCCTAGGTAGATAAAGATGAAGTTCTCCGTCAGCTGTGCCATGAGCGAGAAAGTAAATTTGGTGGTAAGCTGGGTTCTGCGAGACATGTTGTGGTAGGCATAATGCTTGAGGCAGATGCCGCAGAACAGTAGCGACACAATTCCTGGGTAAAGTTAGCTATATCAGCAAGAATGTATATGTCCAACTTACCACTCATGTGAATCGCGTTAGCGAAGAAGTACGAAGCATATGCAATCAAAAAGATGAGACAGCTTTCGATCTTCTGGTCGCGGCGAACATGCGTGAACTTCAGGAGCAAGCTTGTCCCAAGACCAATGACCAAGCCGAGTGCTAAGCTGCCAAAGAATACCAGCAAGAAGACACCGATACTCTCGAACAGACTGAGTATAGTGAGCTTTCCTGCCTCTTCGCCTGCCTTGTACTTTTGCGCCGTCTCGAATAAAACGATAGCAATAGCATCATTCAGAATGCTTTCTCCAAAGATGACCGTGTATAGCTTCGGATCCACCTTGTAAGTATTGAAGATTGCTAGAATCGTGACTGGGTCGGTAGCTGAGAGTGTTGCGCCAACGGACATGGCATCGACAAATGATATGTCCAGCCCTTCCAAAGGTATCCGCGTCCATAGCCATAGTATTACTCCCAACACAAGCGCCGATATAAATGTTCCAGCAAAGGCGAAGGTCAGAATACTGCCAATGTTCCGGAAGAAGTTGCCCTGGTGTAGCTCATATCCGCTGGCCAAGATGATCGGCGGCAGTAGCAGATTGAAGAAGAACTGGTAATCGAACGTTACAACGTCCAGCACGCTATTAACGCTTGTCAACCGGAGTATCAGGCCAATTACCATTCCTGCAAAGATGGAAACCACAGTCTCGTGCACGGCCTGGATCTTTCTGCTTCGGAGGAAGTAGCTGGTGAAGAAGGCCAGAACCAGCAGGCAGATCAGGATCAGGAGCGCCCATGATGAGTAGATCTCCTTCTGCCCTGCCTCTGGATCCTCTTCGTCGTCCGAGTCAGAGGTCTGTCGCGTAGCCAATTGGAGGGCATTGCGCGCGACGTAGTGGGAGAAGCCCATATTCGCGTCGACGGTGTTGCTATCGCATTGCTCTGTTCGCAGTATCTTCGGCTGCGATGTGGAAGAGATCGAGCAGGACGATCGAGGCAGGAGTATGGCGGGGCGCGATTCGGTGCGGAAGCGACAGAGGACCTCAATGATGTGCACTAGAAGCTGCGGTATGATGGAGGCGTTGAGTCTATCGAGTTGCCTGATGTTCGCCAGACCAAAGCGTTCCTGCCACCTCGCTTCTTTCACGTGCTTCAGCTCTACCCCAGAACAGCAACTCGGGCCGCTCTTGGCAAGACCCGGCAACTAGGTTCAAGTGAGTTCCTGGCAGCTTCTATGCATAGTTCCATACAAACACAAAACGACGTGCATATCGAGGCTTTGCTTCCTTCCTCCAAAGCAACCCATCGCTCTCGTCTCGAGTGCTCCTGCACGAAACAAGTTTCAACGCCTGGTAGAACCACGACGCTGCTGCAGCAAGCCACCCTTCCCGCCGGAATGCATCCAACACCCGCGTGACGCGCTCGCTGCGTCAAGTTTGTGATGACCTGTTTCTTTGCGTGATCTTTCTCTCGGCGCATCTGACCGCACAACCTACACCCTCAGAAATCTCAACAGTTCAGCGAGGATCATGCTTGGTGGACTGCGACTTTTCTTTGTCTACACCAGCGCCTTACCTCTATAGTAGCTGGGATCCCTAGAGTTCTGCATCAGCCGCCAGCACAGCATGGAGCAAATACTGTCACCCTCCAGCTCCAAAGTTTCGTCCCGGGAAGCAGATATAGAAGACTCGACGTTCGGGTCATCATCGCAGCCTAGACACGTTCAATTCCAACGAGATTCGCGACCTTCCTTCAATCTGGACAACGCTACCAAAGATCCGGCTTCAAAGCCGCAGCCCCATGGCCGGCTGCGAACAAGCGTAGAAATAGGCAAAGAGGACGACTTCAATGAACAATCACCATTACTACCGCCACGGACGAGCGACGACATTGGAAGTGTTCCAAGCTTGTCCGGCGTCAATAGTCCCGACGGCAATAGTAGCGAAACTTGGAATACTGAACAAGGGACACAAGAGGAGAGCAAGAGCAGCTGGTATTTGTTCCTCTTGACACTGTCCTTCTTGGGGTGAGTCGGCTTGCTTGGGAGCTTGAGGACCGTGACAAATCTGGCTCGAGTGCTGTATCGGAGCTGACTGGACAATAGCCTGCAAATTGCATGGTCTGTGGAACTATCGAATGGCTCCCCCTACTTGCTTAGCCTAGGGGTCTCAAAGAGTCTTCTGGCTTTGGTATGGATCGCAGGACCTTTGTCAGGGACTCTTGTTCAACCATACGTAGGCATCAAGTCCGATCGATGCCGATCACCCTTCGGAAAACGAAGGCCGTTCATGGTCGGAGGAGCTGCTGCTACCATCATCTCGCTCTTGATTCTGGCATGGACGCGCGAAATAGTCGCAGGTTTCCTTTCGATCTTTGGCGTCTCTGCAGACAGCGAAGGGACCAAGAATACTGCCATCGTCTTGGCGGTGCTCATGGTATACATCTTGGACTTCAGTATCAATGTAATTCAAGCTGGAGTCAGAGCGTTTGCGGTTGATAACGCCCCTACTCACCAGCAAGACGCTGCAAACGCCTGGGCGAGTCGTATCACAGGGGTGGGCAACATTATTGGCTACCTTTTTGGATACACCGATCTTCCTAGATACCTCTGGTTCTTCGGCAACACGCAGTTCAAGGTCCTCTGCATTATTGCTTCACTCGGCCTGATCAGTACCGTCGCCATTTCAAGCTCAGCGATTTCGGAAAGAGACCCACGTCTGGAGGGAGAGCCTGCGACACAAGAAGGAGGTCTCTTTGCACTCTTCAAGACCCTATGGCGATCTGTGCAACGACTGCCATATCAGATCAAGGCTGTATGTTATGTCCAACTTGCAGCTTGGATCGCGTGGTTTCCATTCCTGTTTTACATCACAACTTATATCGGCCAACTCTATGTGGATCCTATCTTTCGCGAGAACCCCAACATGACTAGCAAGGAGATCGATGATGCATGGGAACATGGAACGCGGGCTGGAACCTTTGCATTGTTGATCTATGCAATAGTGTCATTTATTGCAAGTGTGGTGCTTCCCTGGTTCGTAGCAAGCTCCTACAAGCCGCCTGAGCCACCTTCGCGAACACCAATGGCGACTACGCCAAGGACGCCACGCACACCAGGACGAACAGAAGACGGAACTGATGCCGGGTATTTTGACCTGCGGAGGACAAGTGTTAGTGGCACCGCCGGCGCTGTCGACTTCGCAGATGGCCAGTCTCTCAAGGCTGCTAAAAAGTCAAAATGGCTGGGACAGCTCGGACGAAGCACGCCTCGCACTGAGATCGGATGGCTCACACTCAAACGTGCCTGGCTGCTTTCCCACCTTGTCTTTGGGGCACTCACATGGCTCACATTCATCGCTAACAATACTACGACGGCGACGATCCTGGTCGGGTTAATTGGGATTCCCTGGGCTATGATGATGTGGGCACCATTTGCGCTGATCGCGGCCGAAGTCAGCAAGCGTGACAATATTCGACGCGGTTTGATACGTCCACCGCCTACTGTCGAGGGCGAACTACTTGCACGAGGCGAAGATGACAGTGATGGCGCTGACCAGGCTGGCGTGGTCCTTGGTATCCACAATGTGGCGGTTGCGGCACCACAAGTTGTTGCTACGCTGGTAAGCTCAGCGATCTTCAAGGCATTGCAAAAGCCAAGAGGCACTCCAGGAGATGACAGCGTAGCATGGGTGCTCAGATTTGGTGGATGTCTAGCAGTCGTAGCGGCATGGCTCACCCGACGAATTCATGAGGAAGGTGATGAGGAGGGAACGAAGCCAAAGTGGTGAGCGTCCGAGGTCAAGCAATTCACGGTCCTTGGAAAGGGAGCATAGCCTGCATTTGGTGTAGATTGGCAGTGCCTCGGGGGACTTGAGCATGCTAAAGGATAGAAGAGATCAGCGTAGGCGCTATGGAGTACGATATCGAAACAGCAGGCCTGCAGCATCTGCAGCCAGCGTGGTGGTCGCTCCTTCCAATCTGGCCACGCTTAAGCTTCCCGAGTTTCAACGGCTGCGCACAATTTCGAATTAACTGGAACGCTCATTTCATATTGAACTCGCGACATCGGTTCCTCTTCGCCTGCACCCTTACTGCAGACTTACTTGCACCCTCACTGCAAGTCAAAATGGCGCCGTCACTCATCGAACACGATGCAAAGCTCTGTCAACTAGGCGTCAACGACTTGCTGATCAAATTCAAGGCGATCGAGACGAACCTGAGAAAGCGCGGTCACCACACGACCTTCTCCGAAGATGGCATCAGCTACATGCAAGGAAAAGCAGACTCTAATGAAGGGGGCTTAATTTCCATCGCCGCATGGGTACACTGTTTCGAGAAGCGCATGAGAAACGAGACTGCACCAAAGGTCAAGGATGCACACCAAGACAAGCCAAGAGCGCGCGCTCTGCCACAGACCCAGACCATCACACCACCACCAGAATGGAGCGAGGATAATATTTCGCGCCACGCCACCGATGATCATGTGCCCGAATGTGGACCTGATTCGCCATTGTGTCACCAGCACCAGGACGAGCCGCCTGTTTTTGGGGACGTGACACATCTCCAGGAACAGATACAACAGCAGCAGGCAAGAATCGTGGGGCTCGAGCAAGAAGTCAAAGAGCTCGAGCAAGACATCAAAGAGCTCGAGTACAATGAAGAGCAGGATAAAGTCCTTCATCGACATCAGCAGGCAATAATTGTGACCCGGGAACGACAGCTGCTTGCGGCCAAAGCGCAACATGAAGATCTTCAAGGACGACAGCAAGCCAGAATTGTGGTGCTAGAAGAAAAGCTCAGGGCATCAGAGGAAGGAAAGCTTGCTGCCGAAGAGCAAGTCCAACAGCTCCAAGAACAGAAATCTATCTCGGTCAAGGATACGCAAGCTGGACCCACCACTCAGGATCTTGCCAGCAAGATATCCCAGCTTTCCGCACAGAATCATACCTTCGTCTGCAAGCAGGACGAGCTTGCTGAATCAATCCGTCAGGTCACCTCAGGATTGTATAAGCTTTCTCTCACTCAAAATGAGTCGATGAGACGAGCACAGAATGAGATCGCCAGGATCAAGGACTTGTACTTCCTCGGCAGAGGGCGAATGGCACAGATCGAGCAAATGGTGGACCCGCATAACAGCGATCGGCTGCGCAGCTTGACCGAGAGAGTCGGTGCCGTAGAGGCAGTGAAGCCAATCGTGGATTTGCATAATGGTAGTTGGTTGCCGGGTCTGGCGCAGAGGGTCAGTGCCGCAGAGGCTACGATCGGTTCCTTAGATTCGTGGGCGCGGGCGATGAACAGACGTTGATTCAAAGTCGGCGACGGCATCATGATCTTCTTCGCCCCAAAGAGCCACGTACAGTGGCCCAAATTGCAAGACATGAACGGCGGTGAGATTCAGAGCTTCGAGACTCGTGGATAGGAAGAACTCAGAAGTGAAGGGGAAAGTTTCAGTCATAGGCTTGGTCTTTTCTAGACGGCACATTGCACAGTGTAGTGATGGGTCTGTGAGGTCGACAAGTATTCCGAAGGGGCCGAAGGGGAGCGACTCATTTCGAATCGCTATAGCAGAGCTGAAATGAGAAATCACAATGAGACACTGAGAATTTTCAATCAGCCCCTTCGTTTTCTCGTTATTAATATTGTGCATCGACTTTTGTTCTTCCATTGCTCTTTCCTGCTGTGGAGCGGAGTGGAGCATAAACTCTCGGCTCGGAGCGGTCTTGCCGCATCTTCCTTGCACAACTGGAGAACCTTGCATGAAATTTGGCTGCATACGATGAGTCGGCGGTATATTTTCGAGGTTGCTCTCGAGCTACGACTCTCGCCGGAGCACACCTGAGAGGAGACACAGTGATTGCTTCGAAGTCAGATTCTCAGGCATTCTCAGTTGTCTTTCCTTCTGACCCTGCCCGCGATCATGACCACAACCATCAGTATGCTGCTTTTGCATTCCAAGTTTGAACACAGCTAACGACTCTAGGGGTCCCGTGCTCTTCGGCCAACATTGGTGAGTGTCTTTTTTTCGTGAGTTGTTGTAATTGAATTGACAAGAAAAAGGCCCTGGCTTTGATGTGATCGGTCTCGCGCTCTCGGACTGGCTGGAATTGAAGGTCACTGTCAATGATCCACAATCTTCTGGAGCACCTCTCAACTGCAGAGTTACATATGAAGGCCAGGGCGAGAAAGGTGTTGACTTGGATCCGGAAAGGAATCTAATCACCCAGACCGCTCTCTATGTGCTACGATGCCACGACCAACGGGCGTTTCCAACAGCGACTCATGTTCACATCAAGAATCCCATCCCACTCGGTCGAGGTCTTGGATCTTCTGGAGCAGCTGTAGTAGGAGGAGTCTCACTTGCGAATGAGGTCGGCAAGCTTGGTCTATCGAAGGACCGCATTCTGGACTTTTGTCTCATGATCGAGCGACATCCGGATAATGTGGCTGCAGCACTTTTCGGTGGCTTCGTCGGCAGCTATCTCAAGGAGCTCGACCCAGAAGATATGAAGCGTAAGGAGATCCCACTTGCTGAGGTCCTGCCAGCTCCCCAGGGAGGTGAAGATACTGGACTCAAGCCTCCGGTTCCACCTTTCAACATTGGCAAGCACATTCGTTTCACCTGGGCAAAAGAGATCAAGTGCATTGCCATCATACCTGACTTTGAGGTCAAGACTGCACTGGCGAGAGGCGCTCTTCCAAACGAATATGCAAAGGCAGACGTCATTTACAATCTTCAAAGAGTGGCATTATTGACGACAGCACTTGGCCAGAGTCCACCGAACGCAGAGCTGATCTACGACGGCATGCAAGACAAGATTCATCAGCCATATCGCAAGTCTCTCATCCCTGGCCTGACTGAGATACTCCAATCCGTTACGCCAGAATCACATCCCGGGCTTCTTGGCATCTGCTTGTCTGGTGCAGGCCCGACCATTCTGGCACTGGCTACGGAGAATTTCGACAAGATTGCTGAACACCTAATCCAGCAATTCAAGAAGGAGAACATCACCTGCGAGTACAGATTGCTCGAACCCGCATACGATGGGTTGACTGTCTCTCACGACACATCCGCAGCACCACAAGCCAACGGAATGACATACGCAGACGCCGGCGTATCAATCGATGCCGGCAACGAATTTGTCGACAAAATCAAACAAGCCGTCAAATCCACCCGACGACCGGGCGCCGATGCTGAAATCGGCGGCTTTGGCGGAGCGCTTGACCTAAAGGCAGCTGGGTACGACGAACCACCAATCCTCATTCAAGCCATCGACGGCGTTGGCACAAAACTCAAAATCGCATTCGCTATGGAAGAGTTCTGGCAAGTCGGAATCGACCTCGTCGCGATGAATGTCAATGATCTTGTTGTGCAAGGCGCAGAACCACTGACATTCATGGACTACTACGCATGCTCGAAACTCGATCCCGAAGATGCCTTCAAATTCGTGGAAGGCGTGGCAAAGGGTTGTGTGCAAGCTGGTGCGGCTCTGGTTGGTGGTGAGACGGCTGAAATGCCGGGCATGTATTCCGGCAAGGACTTTGACGCTGGAGGTGCGGCCACAGGTGCTATCCGAAGAGGACAGAAAGTGCTCCCGGACAAGGAGGGCATGAGCGAAGGTGACGTCCTGCTCGGTCTAGGCAGCAGTGGTGTCCATTCGAATGGTTTCTCACTGGTACGAAAAATCCTTGAGAAAAAAGGATTAGATTTCCACGACCAAGCTCCTTGGACTCAGGGAAAAACAGTCGGTGCCAGTTTACTGGAGCCTACGAGGATCTACGTCAAGCCACTTCTGGCAGCTGTCAAGAAGGATCTGTTACTTGGTATGGCGCATATCACTGGTGGTGGTCTGGAAGACAATATTCCAAGAATGCTGCCAAAGCATTTGGCTGCGGAGATCGATGCTTCTGCTTGGCCAGTTCCGGATGTGCTTATGTGGTTGAAGAAGGCGGGAGGTGTTACTAGCAAAGAATTTGCGAGGACGTGGAATACTGGTCTTGGTATGGTTATTGCTGTAAAGGAGTCGCAGGCTGCTGCTGCGATTGAGGCTTTGACTGGGGAGGGCGAGAAGGTGTACCGAGTGGGTAAGCTGGTTTCGCGATCAGATGAGGGTGTCATACTCAAGAACTATGAGCATTGGGATTAGTGGATAACTTGAGATTTTGGAGAGAGGCAATTCTGCATTAGGGTTGGGAGTTTGTTCAGGTCCGAGTTCCGTAAAAGACTACGAAAGTTATGCTGCAAAGCACTTGCCAAGACTCACATGCGGATTCCATGATGTTAAAAGTGCAGACGTTGGCGGGGCTGTGTGGTCGACTCGCGCGGCCATGGCCGCCGCTAGCTCATGTTTGCATGATTTCAACGGCCATGCCTACCTCGAATCATTAACGATGAGGGGTCCCTCTCACGCTCGCAATGCTTCCCAATAATCTCGAGCAACGTCTGCACAACCTCGTCCTCCGCTCTTATAGCAGGAGAAGACCTTCAACGAGTCCCTCTTCCCCCTAGACTACACGTACAGCACCGATTGTCGCAAACGATCCCCGCAGTATGCTCATACTTTGCGCTCTCCTAGCACAGCTCAGTCTATCCTGCTGCGTTTGTTGCGTTCGTTTCTTACACAATAGCCGTTCTTGCAAACCTCCGATGCTGAGCAAGCAATTCCACCAGGTAATTCCGGTCCGGGAGCATCGCATTGTTGGGCCTGTCTGCATACCTGATCGTAGCTTATTAGACTATTGTCGGTCTGATGAGAGCGAATTATAGCTATGTGTCGTACGCTTTTGTGGACGGGACGCCGCAGATTTGTACGTGCCTGCAAGTCTCCGCTAGAGTAGGACTGAGTAGGTGAGATATTATTAGCAAATACCACTGCATGCTTATTGTGGTGCAGCTAGGTGCTCTCAACGGGTCGGCAGCTAGCTTATAGATGAGCTGGCAGTATTTTGCATTGCTGGACCTGGATCTGGATTGCGATGACAAAGTCGTCGTAGGTATCCTCTATATATGCTCTTACTACATTGTTGTTGGTTTAATGAGTTAAATGTCGACAAGAAGACTCCTAGCGAACAGCTCGTTTGTCGTTCTGGTCCATATTGAGTTCCTGCACACAGTACATGTAGCCTGTATGAGTTCCCGACATTCGACATTGGAATTCCTTCATGTGGACGCTGGAGACCAACAGGGACATCTGAAGACCAGATTCGATACACCGTGAAGATAAAGCTTCCAGTTGCAATTATCACCTCCGAGGCTGAAGTATGGGTCGCAGATATCCACTGGCATATTGTCGATCAGTCTGGGCCGCCACCACGAACAGAGACTCTCGAGAAGTATTCGCTTCAGGAGATCGTAGCCAGAACCGTACCACCTTGTCTGTCAAACGTCACTGTTTGCTCGTCCAGAGATCTGATCCACAATGCAAGCGTGGGTCGCTTTCCCTTGCCAAGATGCCGTCTTGTCAACTTTCAAGATCAGACCAGATCGCTTACATAGCACACCCAAACAACCGCGAGCACTTTCGTCATACGCGTGAATCGCGTAATGGTGGTAACACGCGTCTGCGACTGTGGTGTCTCCGATTTCGCATGCTGTCGTCTTCGCTGTTTAGGTTCCGTATTGGGTATAGACTGGGGCTAACCTCATCTGGTGGTGAAACAGCGAGCGTCTCGTCTCACTCCGCTTGGCGGTGAGATGGCAGTAGGACGCCGTCTCGAATGGTCCCGAATGTGTGACAGCTTGGAGTTTGTCAAAGGTAGGAGAGCCAAGCTGCCATTATTCTTCAGTGAGACGCCGTGTGGTTGGAAGATGCGCCGTCTGACCGGAATCTTGGCACTCGTTCGAAGCGTGTGCCATGCTGTGCTCTGGATCGTGCAGAGCCATGGATGAGATTGTTGACATTTCATCTCAGATACCATGCCATAATTCCTGCGCGATGTGGCCTGGAAACAGTGTCTATGCTCGTTCAAACGTAAACTTCGTGACTGTCGTAAATCTTTCACTTGATGATGTTCTCTTCTTTCTCTGCAAGAGGTGTAATCGGAGAGCCTGGTGTCGCTGGAGATACAGGCCGGCTAACACG
Source organism: Pseudocercospora macadamiae (assembly GCA_012978405.1). Taxonomy (NCBI): domain Eukaryota; kingdom Fungi; phylum Ascomycota; class Dothideomycetes; order Mycosphaerellales; family Mycosphaerellaceae; genus Pseudocercospora; species Pseudocercospora macadamiae. Next base: position 409,699 of record WRNY01000018.1, on the reverse strand, counting down.
CTCTGTAATGTCCACGTCGTCGCCAACGCGAAGTACAGCTCCGCTCGGACCGGCGCATGCATACTGACCAAATACAGGCTTGTCTATGGGTACAGTCAGCAAGTTGTGCCAAGCAGCAATCAGGCCACCTACGCGGAAACAAGTCGTTCACTCTGCGGTCCTTGGCCAACAGTCCGTAAAGTTGACGATTTGTGTTGATCATGCTGCCTTTGGCCAAGTCTGCATTCAAGCTGAGGCAGCGAACGCATCTGAACAAGCAGCGTATGGAGACTTCCTGTGCTGGGTCTGCCTTGGATCTCACGGTCAGAAGATCCCAGCGATCTTCGTCGTATGCTGCGACCTCATCACCAACGTCGACGTGAATGTTCGGCCGGAATCTAACAATCACATCTTCGCTGCGTGCAGATGGCGGTAATCTCCTTCTGGCATCCTCCTCGGAGGCTGATGATGTGACCAGGATAGGTGCCGCATCAGCAAAGCGTACTCGCTGAGGCTGTAACTTATCATTGACGGCGATTGACAAAGCCCGATACTTATGTTTCGGCATGAATACGGCACCAGGGATCTCGCGCTGGCCAGTACCGCCAATGTACAGGAGACGCACTGGTTTGCCAAGGTGATGAGTGAAATACTTGGAGACCTCCTCGCCCATATCGATGCCAGGTGCCTTGGTGCCGAATATGCTCACTTGATAGACGTCGGCGTTGATTAAGCTGACCGGAGAAGGTGTCAAGGGAAGCGTGATGGCAGCATTTTCCTCGGCATGGACGTGCGTTATTGTTAGCTTGGACCAAGATCGGTCAATCATGGTATGGAAAAGCCCAAGATCGAAGTGATTCTTGATGGTGATGTGCTCCGCTAGTCCTTTGCTAGCACTTGTGGGAGGCTTGACCAAGACATATTGTCGGTCGAAGCGTAGACCTTCGTTCGTGATTTCTGCAGCATGAACTTCGACGGGACGTAGCGACTTGACCGGGTAGATGAATAACTTTGCGCAAATCGTTAACACGCAATTCGAAGTATCGATGCATCACACGTAGTAGGCTTGCTGACATACCCGTTTGATCTTCATGACGGAGCCAGCTGCATGCCCGGTTGCGGGAGTCAGTACGAGAGATGGTGAGTGAATAAATGTTCACGAGATAGTAGTATTAGCTGCGAATCTTGAGTGTAATGCTGGACTTGATGCCCTGGTCGTTGCCTCCGAAATCGCGTTGATTCGATGACGGTCGAGAGCTCGGAGGAGGGTCGGGAAAAGCAGGCTTGGCAGATCTTGGTGTCGAGGGGTGGCCGACAAGGTTGTGGAACTTGCGGCCCGTCTCACTTGGTCAGCCTCTCTTTCTGGAATGCCATTCGAGACATTCACTTGCATGTCTCTTTCCACCTGCAAGCTTCACTTCATTGTCTGCTGGCCGATTCAGGAACCCTCGAGCGAGCAAAAGTAGCGTCATTCGACGCCCTAGAGCCTAGAGCCGTCGCAGGCGTTGATTATCTTCTGTTGGAGCTCCTGCTTGCTTCGCTACTACATACCCTGAATGGCGCAAGAAGCATCTGAACGAGCCTGCGACAGGTGCAGAGAACGTCGCGTCAAGGTAAGGGATCGCCAAATCAAGCTTCCAAATTAGCTTGTCAGGCTGTCCCTCAGAGCCAATTCACTTACCACTCTTCACAGTGCGATAAACGACAGCCAACATGCCTCCGCTGCGAAAAGCTGGGCAAACCGTGTCCCGGCTACGACAAAAAGCGGAAATTCGTAGACGAAGGCATTACTTTAAGAAAGAAATACCAAAGCTCAAGTGATCACGCTTCCAGTAGCGAGATTGCTGCTGCTGTGCCAGTGTGTCTTCTACCTTACCCAGACGCCTCGTGGCGAGGGCTTACTGTTGACCGCCTCATAGCATCGCGAGATCAGTGCTCATGCAAGTTCAACACCAAGTATCAATTCTCCAGCTATCAACTCCACAGGCCAAAATGTCTCAGGTGGCTCCACCACACTTCCCCATAATAGGTTCGCCAGCATCGACCACACCCTGTTCGCTCAACGTGGTGCATCTACCAGCACGTTGCAAAGTGGGTTGCCAACAGTCTCACTGGACCCGGTAACGGAAGCTATGCTACTGGCAGATCCTCCCGCACAGATCCCTCTAACAGAGACTGATCCTATGCTGGATGAAATGTGGAAGACTCAAACCTTCGATCCAGAATTCTTTGACCTTCAGCCAGACGCGTACTACTCTGCGGCGGGTAACACCTGCGGCTTTCTACCTAATATTCCTGAGATCGTAGACGAAGTCGATCAAAGTGACATATTGTTGAGCAACTCAGTATCCGGCACACCTCTGTCTACTGGCATCATATCTGGTTCCTACTCGGACAGCTAGTACGTTTCCCAAAATGGGCTCGACTTGTTCTAGCTATACTGACAATACTTCTCACAGTAATCTATGGGCACCTGAGTCACAGTTGACCACCAGCGCTCTTATTACACATGATCGTGATCATGAAATGGCATATCTTATTCGGCACTTTACGGAATCAATAGGTCCATGGTAGGTGGCGAAGATCGGGACGAGGTCTTGCTCACAACCCATGCTGACATTGACCAGGATGGACTTGTTCGACAGAGACAAGCACTTCACACATTTGGTACCACTCAAAGCCTTGCGAGACGCGTTGCTTCGTAATGCAATTGCTGCTGTCGCTGCGAAGCAACTCGGTCGTGTCAAAGGCACTAAGCCATTCACGTATCAGCAATCTCAGAAGCCATCAGCCATGGAAGTCTTGGAAGATGCCGAAGTAGACTGGTTTTACAAGGCTGCTAACTACTATGACAAAGCCATTGCGTTTTCACGGCAGTACCTGCAAGCAGTATCGGGTGGCCTCAGTAATCCACCTAGTCCGGATCCACAGCTGGCGGCGACTATGGCGAATTCTGATGACCTTCTTGTGGCGGTGTCCATATTTTCACTGTATGAATCCCTGGACAACCTCGAAACAGGATGGCTTCAACATCTGGCTGGCTTGAAGTCCCTTCTTCGAGCCGTGAGCCCGTCGCAACAGATTGAAAACCAGGCTACACCATCCCTCACCGTTGGCCGACTAGCCTCGTTTTGGAACTTTGCAAGGGCTGATTATCAAGCTGCTTACCTCAATCGACAGCAAACTCTTCTCGACACCGATGACATAGCGTTGTGGAACAGCTGTGGACTGGAGGTACAGCAGGATGGCACTTTATACAAGTCTACCGAGTATATCAAGAACGATCCAAGGCACTGTCGTGTGCTTGCGGAACTCGTCGCGCATACCCTGCTTTGGCTCGTTCTACGAGTGATGAATTACCTGGCAAGCGATGAGAACTCATCAGCAAGACAAAGTCAGTGGGAAAGGCTGACGCAGCAGCTCGACCAGTGGTATAGCAACTTGCCAGCGACCTTCCAACCTTGCGCACAGATTCGGCACCCAGCTTCTGGAAGGACGTCACGTTCCCAATTAACGGAAGCATTCTTCAGTATCGACGTGTGCGCTGCTTCGATGCAGCTTTACCATTTTGCGCGGATACTGCTATTATTGCATCGTCCAATCAATGTGGAGCGAAGTGCATTTCGCAACAGGCTCAAAGCATACCGAGAGGTATCGACAGAAGCGATCAGGCATGCTCATGAGATCATCGGAATTGCTCTCGGACGCCCGCACCCTGCCATACGAGTTGAGATGCTGCTACCTCTTTCCACAGCCGGCGCATGCTTGGAAGAAAATGACGAGCGTAAAGTCGTCCTGGAGCTTCTGAGAGCCATTGAGAAGGATACCGGCTGTGCCACAGGACTCCGATGCCAGGAATTAATCCAGGAATGGGGCTGGACAGCAGAACCAGAGGGCATAGCATGATGAGCCGTGTACGCGAGACATACTTGAAGAAGTCTCACCTGCAAAGCCCAAGAACTCAAGATGGCGCCGAGATTTTATCGCAATTTCCTGCTGGTCAAAGTCAGAGGCCCTCTTTCACGATTCAAGTGTGCAACGGACAGCACGCCATCCGAACGGCATCGTGACTTTAAACATTCGGCATCTCGAGTCTAGACTCCACAGCTGCACGCGACGATATAAATCCGTCAGCCACCCGCTTCGGTCACCTGCATGATTGGCGGATGTTGGTCTCACGCTAGCATATGTTTGCAGAAGGCTGGTTGAGACAAAAACAGCGTATCCGACGTAAGACCACACTACTGCTACTATCTGCAGTAGTTTTGCATGAAACGTTGCGAGGCTTGCGGGAGTGTGTAGACAGGAACGCTCGTGGCGGACCAGCAGCGGGATGGCAGCAACCAATGCGGTGTAGAGAGCTTTTGTCGGCAGCACGACACCGCATGTGAAGGAGGCTTCTCTGCCCCATCTCTTCGAGAATACGAGAATACGCTTGGAAACGAAATGGAGTGGAAAATGTGCTAGCTCACCATGAGCCTTCAGCAACTTTTCACGCCATATACCACATACTACCGTCGTCGTAGTACATGCCAACCTGACGAGCACGCTACAACCCATCTTCCTCATAGTCACCATCTCTCAAAATCTCCTCCCCAATCCCTATAATCCTCCCGGTCCACAAACAACCCTCAAACTCCTCGCCCCATACGTCGTCGCTTGTACCTTACTCACCCCTCCAAAACTGAACTTCACACTCGTTGTCGGACTCAAACATTGTGCATCCCCAGTCCCACTATTAATATCCCCTCTGTAAGCAATCACACTACATGTACTGCCATCACCAGTTATTGCGATAAAGCACGAAACAGGACTAGTAGGTTGTAGACAGCCTGAGTCAGAGCTGCTTCCGATTGTGTCGAGTATAAGATTTCCGGCGCAGGTGTTTTCTTTTGGGTAGGAGTCGTAGGCTTGGAGGCGCCATTGGGTGCTGGTTTTGCGGATGGAGGTGTCGAGGATGCCTTGGGGGAATGCCGTGGCGAAGGTGGCGAGGAGGTGTAAAGTGATTGTGGTTTTTGGGAGCATTTTGGAGTTGGCGTGGGGGTATTGGGCTTCACGAAGTGCTTTATGTCAGGTCTGGTTGCACTGTGAGCGTTCAGCGAGATGTTTTGGTTATAGACGTTGGCAGATGGAAAGATGAGGTCTGGTGGTCCAAGAATAGACTTCGGAGAGCTGCGGTATGACATGGATCAGGCTGTGATGCTCGAGGGGGACCATGTCATTACAGCTTCGAATCGGGCCCCGGGTTCATCATCGTGTTGGCAAGACTTCTTCTGTTGTCGAGAGCACCTTCGTACCTTCGTAACGAGAGATTGGCCGCGATCAGCTTGATTGCTTTACGCGGTGACACTCGAAATCTGTGGCTGTATCGAGTACCCTCACAGGGACTTTTATGAATCATTCGTCTTCCATCCATACGACTACCTCCTGTCTCTTACTTTGTCTTTGCCTTTGTGTTCACGCTCTTTCCGTCTTTCCTCTTTTAAGGCTCTGGCCTTCTCTTTGGGATCGATGACCTCAATCTGCTTCATCTGTTCTTTCCACTGAAGGTCTTTGCCCATTGTGTCCTTCGCAAATGACAATGTATGGGCCATCCAACCTGGATCGTCCTCTCCATCAGCCTCTGCATCGCCGTCGGGCTTCTCCTCGTCCCAAGCTTTACATGACTGGCAGTTAGCGATAAAGTGAAGGTCGCAGAGCTCGGCTTCTTCGTCGCCTTCGGGGTCGTGGATGGTCGGCAGAGATGATTTGCCATCGCCATTGGCTGGTATACCGTCATCCTCGGCCTGGGTAGGTCCTTGCGCGCCTGAGGAGGTCTTGTCTTCAGGAAGATCTTCAAGTCGTGTCTTGAATGCTTTGAAAAGATCAAATGCGCCTCGCTCGTCTGTAGCCTTTCCTCGTTTTCGACCTCGTGTTGATGTGGTGGGAATCATAGCCTCTAAAGCGTTCTTCGGCTTCTCCTTTTCTTTTGGCTTTGTGTCCACTGTTCGCTTCATACTGGCCTTCAGCTGTGCTATCTGAGCATTGGTATCTTCGAGCACTTTCTGCCGCCGTTTGGATTCCCGATCTTCTGGCTCCGATTCTGATTCGTCTTCCTCTGGCTCTTCAGATTTGAAAGGCTTCGGTGCTTCTCTTGCCTTCTCAACCTCCACCTTCGGCTGTGGTGCCTCCTCTACAGCCTCCTTCTTGATCTTCTTCTCCTTTGGCGCTTTCACGACAGGCTCCCTGTCTTCCTCGTCCAGAGCAACTAGCTTTGGATTTGCCTTAGCCTTCTTAAACACCGGCGCAGCTTCTTCTTCCTCGTCGCCTCCAAAGCTCATGACGTTCTTGCCAGCAGGCTTCTTCCTCTTCTTCGCGTCCGGCTTCTTGCCTTCTGCTTTCGTTCTTGGTGCTTCCTTCACCCTCGCAACCATGTCCTCGAATGGATTGACCAAAATCTCTGCTCCAGTCACCTTTGTAGGATACATGGGCCTCTCGTTGCCCTCCTCCAAGCCCACCAAATCCTTGTCCGTCATCTTCATCAAGTTGTAGATGGTGTCTCCTTCGATCCTGCCGAACATGGTGTTCTTGCCTTGTAGCTCCGGAGTCGCATCCAGTGTGAAGAAAAATTGCGAGCCATTGCTGTTTGGGCCCTCGTTCGCCATACCCAACAGGCCTCTCCGGTTGAACTTGAGTCTGCTGTGAAACTCATCCTGGAATGGTTCGCCATCATTGACGGCTGGTATTCCTCCTGCGCCAGTGCCTGTAGGGTCGCCACCTTGAATTACAAATCCAGGCACCAATCTGTGGAATATGGTGTTGTTATAGTATCCGTCCAGACAGTGTTGCAAGAAGTTGCGACTGGCGAGCGGAATCTGCTTTGCGAAAAGCTCGATGGTGAGGTCGCCGGCCGTGGTATTGAGCACCACTTTCGCCGTGGGCTGCGGCTCGAGGTTGTAGAGATTCGCCATGATCGCGGAGGTGTTGCGCTTGCTATCGTGTCATTGTAAGGTGTTGGAGAGTGAAGTGAAAGTGGCATTCATGTGATTGAAGATTCTTAGCGCGACATCAGAGCTTCTTGCTTCCGAGCTTCGTCATGCTGCCGACATGCCACATCCCAGCCAACTCTAACAACCACATCCATTAAACACCACACTGCCTCCTTCCAATCTGGCGTTATTCGAGAACGACACCCTGTACGCGCGCTTCGAACGGCACATCATGTCCGAGGTCACCTTCGCCAAGTCCTTCCTGGCCACCATCGACAAGCGCGCCATCAAGCTGCCTGCCGACCATGTCAGCGATCCCCGAAAGTATCCCAACCAGAGTCCCGTACGTGCACATGTATATCGCGCTCTTGTCTATGGAACTTGACGCTGAGTCTTTGTAGTATGTCCTACCGAAGCAGACCCATCCATACCCGCGAAAGACTGGACCTACATCTACACAGCAAGCTCAAGCCAAGACTATAGCCGCAACATTGAAGCCTATGAAAGCTGGCGAGACTGTCACACTATCGAACATCACATTAGACTCGACGATATACGACCTCAAGAGCCAATATGCCTCCAAGACCCGCCTGCCGCAAGATAAGATCAAAGTCCTGCTCAACAAGAAGCCCACACAAGACCTGAAGACATTGAAAGATCTTGGGATTGAGAAGGATGTAGAATTTAGCCTCATGATCATGGGCGGTGCAGGAACTACACCTCGAACTCAAAGTCCAGCTCCAGTGGAGAAGACACCAGCTCCGGCCCCTGCGCCACCTGCAACTGGTGACAAGATGGACATCGACGAGAAGACACCTGCGCCAGAAAGCGAGAAGGCTGCGGCAGAAGCAGACAAGATGGACACATCGGACGACTCCGCAGAATCGATGCTGAAGACAGACGACTTCTGGAGTGATTTACAAGGCTTCTTGACCACAAGGCTTAAGGATGAGGCGCAGGGAGAGAAGCTATCCAAAGTGTTCCGACAAGCCTGGAGTAGCAGCGTCTCAAAGCCGTGATGTGCTAAAAGAGCACAATCCACGAATATGCAAAAGATACCCTACAAGCGTCCCTAGAGCACTTGAGTGCTATTTTACATCAGAAGCTGTACAGCTTGTCACGGCTTCGCTTCAGCGTTCAATGCACACTGACACCGTCTGTAGCGAGAATGTTATGCCGAATCGCTGAGGGCAATGACATATTGCACGAAATCCCAGAAGTCTTGACGGCCTTTGAGGGTCGATACACTCTATGGCGTATCTCTGAACTTTTCTTTCGATCACGGACTTCGCCGAGTGCAACATACAGATCATCTGGTTCCTGGTTTCAACCATGTCATTTGATCTCGAGCAAGTGGGAATGATTGGCTGTCTCAATCTCTTGGCGACCCAGGCATCTAGGATCAAGCGATCTTGGCAGCATGACGACCTGCTCCAACAAGCATCATGGCCGAAGATGCAGGAACCAGATCAACACAAGCCTCTTGACGATTGGACCTGAACGAGATAAGACATAGATGAACATGCGATAGGCAGGTGCCACGGTAAGTTGAGGCAAGTAATGCAACCTTCATAAAACTCCTTCCTGCACTTCACTTCACCTTTCCACCTTGATGTCATCTTAGCACTAAATCCAACATGAAACTCTTGCACCCGGCCTTGATATTCGCTCTCGCAAACCTACAAACTGCACACGCCTGGGGCTCTCTAGGCCACCAAACCATCGCCTACATCGCCCAACACTACGTATCAAACACAACCGCATCATGGGCCCAATCCATCCTCAACGACACATCATCCTCATACCTCGCCAGCATCGCTACCTGGGCAGACTCCTACCGCTACACAGCCGAAGGCTCATTCAGCGCTGCTTTCCACTACATCGACGCCAACGATGATCCCCCGAATTCCTGCAATGTAGACTACGAACGTGACTGTACCGACGAAGGGTGTGTGGTCTCTGCTATTGCGAATTATACTCAGCGAGTTCAGGCATCTGAACTAGATGCTTTGCAGAGGAACTACGCGTTAAGATGGATCGTACATTTCTCCGGAGATATTTCTCAGCCGTTGCATGATGAGGCTTATGAGATTGGAGGGAATGGAATTGATGTTACCTTTGATGGCGATGATACAAACCTCCACGCTGCCTGGGACACCAGTATCCCAGAACAACTTCGTGGTGGCTATGGTCTCGATGAAGCTGCCAGCTGGGCGAACGATTTAGTCGTCGAAATCGATTCTGGGAAATTTGCGGATGAGAGTAAGGCTTGGTTAGAAGGTATTGATGTTTCTGATCCACTTGAGACTGCTATGGTCTGGGCTCGAGACGGTAACAGCTATGTCTGTACCGTGGTGATGCCTAATGGTGGCGAGAGTTATAATGGTACGGAATTGTATCCTGGGTACTACAATTCGGCTGTGGATACGGTGGAGATGCAGATTGCTAAGGCTGGGGTGAGGCTTGGGGCGTGGTTGGATGCTATTGCTGGGAATTCGAATAGGACGGTGAGGAGGAGGAGTTTGAGCGGAGTGGGTTTGAGTGGGAGGAGTCTTTTGCCGAAGAGGGAGGGGATGACGAGGGCGCAGAGGGCGAGGATGGCAAGAGGGGAGAAGGGGTGTGGGTGTGGGCATGAGCATGGTCATCAGGAGGTGTAAATGCTGTAAGGTAGATGGAGAATCGAAGTCTCAGTGAGTCTCTGAGCTTTGTTCGCTGGTGCATTCTCTTTGGCGAATTTCTGCGCTTACTTCCTCTCTATCGTCTTGCGACCTAAGTGCAGTGCTTTCTACGTGCGAGCTTGACTTCCAAGGTTCTTGGGCTAGATCCAGATCGCCGGTCCGCGGAAGGAAGCCACAAAGTGCTCTTAGGAAAGAAGCAGCCTTCTCCTCGTGTCGCGGCTTTCCTGCCTCGTCTCCGCAAGCAGCGGAACATCCCATCGCTGATTCACTGCTCTTCTCCCTCAGAATTATCCTCCTCAAGATCCTCCTCATCGGGATCCTCCTCCACAGCATACTCCAAAGCATCATCCTCCACACCGGACTGCTCTGCGTAATGCGACTCTAGTTGGCTCGCAGTCTCGAACTCTTGCATCCAAGAGAGCATCTCATCGCCCATGAAGTCAAACACAACTGGTCTGAGCCTGAGGTTCCATGCGTTGAGCTTCCACGCAGGTATGTCATAGTGTGAATATGGGGCGTCTCCTGCCCTTAGCATGCGCACTAGAGCGACATCTATCTCGATTCTGGTGAGTTCGGGATAACAGAAGTGCATACGTCTCCACGATGCTTCTGGTCTTGCCATCGCGAGGTTCAGATGCAGAGGCCGCGGCTCGGGCATTGGTTCCTTCATGTACTTTTCTATGAGGAAGTCTTTGTAGAACACTTGATGAAGAAGTGGGTTGATGGCCGTCTTTTGGATGCTGGGGAGCTCTTTGAGACCATATTTCTGGGCGCCGTTGGGGCTAAAGTAAAAGACGATGGCCTCTGTCAAGTCGGTCGGTGGCTTGTCCTTTGGAATCTGGAAGAATAGGCCCCGCTGGAGACGGTTGGAGCCTTCGATGCATTTCTTCCATCTCGAGGAGACGGCTTGTGCGAAGAGGAGGTCCTTGGTTGGAAGGTGCGTCAAGATCTCCTCGAGCACTTCGATAATATCAAGAGCTTGGTGACACGTTGTGTACGAAGCCTGATAGTGCGGTTAGTAGATGCATCCAACGACGAGGACTGAACTATGTACCTGTGCACCTACACCAGTAGCTTCCGCGACTGACATCTTGACCATTGAGTTACCGCCGACTCGATGTTCACAAGTTGTTGGATGTTGAAAGTAGTGCAAAGATCAATCCAACAAATTCCAAAGGAGCGTTTGTAGCCACGCGAAAGCCAAGCTCCCGCACGGCCTCTGTGTCACAAGCAAACGGCCACTGTATCAACTTCTGCACCTTCCCGCTGCCAAGCCCCACCCCATGAGCCTTTATATACAACTTCATCGTCGATGTCCAGTACATACGGCACAGTGGCTGAGTCAAAACTTATGGAAGCGACGCATCCGATTTAAGCATCACCACGCACGCTTAGTACTTGGGTGGGTGACCAAATTACACTTGGGGGTGATTTCACTGTCTGTTGACCGAAATATTACCGTTGCCAACATTTGTGACAGTTATGTGCGATCAATTCGAAAAGACCACATTCAAAGAAAATCATGTTCCGTCGGGTTTCGAGCAGCCAAGCTGCTTGATTCAAAGTGTGTTCAGTTATCCTAACGGGGAAGATCGTGGGCTGTATGTTCTTTTTTCTTGCTTTTCTTTCTTGGGTTGATGGAATTGATGTGGAAGAATGGCGTGCCGTCATCTTTCGTTCATTAATTGTTCTCTATATCATCATTGATCAGCTCGAATTCATCTACATCAAAAACGGAAAGACAACTCGCCTGCATACCATCCCAATCTTAATCTTCCAATACTCCCTCTCGCCAAAACCGCCTCAAGTCTCAACCTCATACAATGAAGTTCGTGAGCGGTACTTTTTAGGGTGCTTTGACTCAGAACATAGTACGCCTGCATTCTGCTTTTCTCTTCACGGATCAATCCTCCTCCCTATCCCCGAAAAATCAGTCAACTCAAACACATCTCCACCAAATATCTTTTCTTACAACTCACCGGCAGGCCATCCCCACCCCATCCTCCCAACCCCCCAACTCGCCAACACCGCCGCTAAACTCAACCTCAAAACCTCCTCCCCTCCCACTAACGCTCCCCAACCCACGAACAGCACCAAATGGACAACCAATGCACCATAATCATGACTACTCGAATGTCGCGTAAACACAGTATTTAAATGATAATAGACCGGGACAAAAAGACCCAAAAAGACAGATTTAACGATGATGTCGAGGAAGAAGTGGAAGGTGCTGGTCGATGGGGCGGATGATGGATCGGCTTCAGGGGAGTGGATGAACCAGAGTGCGTCTTGGATGTTTTGGAGGAATGACATTGTTTGTCTTGAGGGTAGTGTTTTTTCTGAGGAATCGGGGTCTGTGCTTTCATGGCATCTTGATTCCGTTCGCTGCGGGATTTTGTTGATAGGTTTTGTTCTTGTTAGTGTGTAGAAGGCATGAGACTCAGCTGAAAACACGGAGACTTTTTAAGGTTGGCACCAAGCTTTCTGCTAGCGCGCCACAAGTGGCATGTGAACGAGACAGTAGGATTTGCTCGTTTCGTCACATCATCGGGACGGATAGGTGGATTGATATCTGTGTGTGAACTAGAGGATACAGACCTTGCCATTAGTTGGTCTCATGGTCGACATTGATGCTTCGCTTTTGAAATAAATATGCCAGCTGATGTCTTTTGTCCGCCTGCTAACACGCCCAGTGAGGCTTACTTCCGAGATCTTCGAGTATCTCAGACTGCTCCTCCAATAAGTTTCGCAAATATGCAGAGCCTTTGCTACCTCGTCGCAGCCTCTCGCGCATTCTTGTAATTTCATTCTGCACCGTACCTTGTTTCTCCGATCGAGAAGGAAGTTTCATGCCTGGCCATTCCTGCCTTTGCCAGTAGCTCCAGCCGAACGTGAACGAATCTTTACGCTTCTTATCTGTGTAGCATGGCCTATACCTGAGCGGTAAGAAGTCAGATGCCCAGGCCGGTTGTGGTGTCCTCCGCTGCTTCCTTTTCACGAGATCGCGAAGGCTAACGACAATATCGACGGTGCTTATGAAGCTGTCTCGTCTGGACGCTGAGCCGAGTTGCGTTACGTCGAATGCTTCAATTTTTGGGCGGAGTTGAGATGCCTAGTCTCCGCCATGATCGCTGTCTCCTGCAGCGACAGCACTCTCATCCACCATCGAAGCGTCGGCAGCAGGCTCGTCCTCGTCCTCGTCATCGTCAAGGACACGAGCTGGTTTCCGTCTTTGTTGAGCCCGTGCTGCAGGCTCATCGTCTTCATCCTCCATTATGTCATCGCCACGACCTGGCGTCTCGGGCCCAGGTGTCTCCGCAGCGTCCGAAAGGGGAGCGGCAGAAGAAGTTGGCGCCGCCAAGCCAGCATCCTCGTCTTCGTCAGACTCAACGACCATATCTGCGGACTTGTATTTGCTAGACTTGACAGCTTGGCCCTTGCGTTCCAATCTTCTCTTCTTTTTCTTTCGTGGTGCCTCTCCGTCACTACCGGTAGTGCTTGCAGCTCGAGACCGGTGCCGACTCCGCTTGCCTTCGTCGCCTGTTCCATCATCAATGCCATCGCTGTCCGAATCTTCGCCCTTCTTCTTGCGCTTCTGCCTCTTCTCCTTCGGCTTCTTCTCGCGCTTCTTGCGATTGCCCTCGTCATCTGTGGTATACTCTGCTGCCTCCCGCTGTCTCTCTTCCTCAAGGCGGCGTTCAAGGAGTTGTCGGTCTTCTTCCATGAGCTTCTCACGTTCTTCCCGAATCTTGCGCTTTTCTTCTTCGGCCACTTCAAGTGCTTTGCGCTTCTGTTCCTCGCGTTTCCGGACCTCTTCTTCCCGACGCTTGCGAGCCTCCTCCAAACGAGAAGCATTCTTACGCTCGTATTCAGCCTGTTTCTCAATAGCCGTGGCAAGTTGCCTCTTCATAGTATTGCGACCCATGTTGGCACGTTGTTCGATGTCGTGGCGTGGGAATGGCGTATTCGGACTCTTTGCGATCTCGCCAAATGACTCGATGGCCGCGTCGAGGCCCTTGCTTGCAGTCTCAACATCAGTCAATGTCTTGTTTCCTTCTGGCTGCATGATCATTTGCTGTGCGATCTGGATTTGCACGAAAGCCACATTGAACTTAAAATTGATATTATCCGGCGCTCTTTCCAGGGCTTGCTGAGAGTAGTCCAGACTCGTCTTGTAGGCCTCCAAAGTCTTCTCCGCTCGACCACGCATCAACCACGCGCGTCCGAGGCACGCCGTTATTTGTGGATCCTTATCCCTTGACTTTGCGAGGGCAAGTTCGTAGTTCTCGATTGACCGGCTGAATTGCTTCATCTCGCAAAATACATGGCCAAGATTGATGTGAACGGAGGCGTCCTTGATACTCTCGCGAACTCCCGAGAACACTGAGATACCCGCCTTTGTGTCCTTCTTTTCTTCGACCATGGCGATTCCCAGACCCTGTGCAGCGTACGCATTTCTGGGATCGAGAAGAAGGACCTTGTCGAAGAACTCGACAGCACGCATGTACATCTTGGATCGACGCTCCTTGTGCTGATCAGTGTCTCGTGGCATTTCTCGGGCAACTGTCAGGTGCAGATTGCCCATGCCAGTCAGGGAGTAGAGGTCGTGCTTGTCGTATGTCATGAGTGTGTGCTTGTAGTGGCGCTGCTCTTGATCCTCAGGTAGCTGAAGTGTTCGCTTCTTGTGCTTGTTAATATACCAGCCATACAGAGCTCGCACTTCCAGGTTGGCAGGATCAGCTTCCATCAATTGCTTGATAGCTTCTGCGCCCTTTGCTGGGTCTGTGCGAAGTGCAAGATAAGCCATGCGCGAGTTGGCATCGATATAATCGGGGTGTCGCTCCAACAGTTTTGAATAGATGTTCTCAGCTTCATCTTCCACGCCTTCGGCTTCATAAGTGCGTGCCAAGTTGTAGCTGATGGTCGTAACCAGAGCGTCAGTGTCAACAGACTCGTCCTTAGCGTTGATGGAGACACTTGACCTCAGGGCGTATTGGAAGTATTCTCGCGCTTGCGGCATCCTATCTGCCTGGAAGTAGAATGCGCCCATGTTGTTGAGCAGCTGAGGGCTGAGCATCTCTTGCTTGGCAGCTCTGACAGCCGCCTGGTCCTTCTCGTCGATGTCTTCAGGCAGATCCTCATCCGAGATTTCTGCGAGTTCCAGCTGCTCAACGTGCTGCAGACATTGTAGAGCCTTGTCAGGTGCGTCCTGCTCGTACAGACGGGCTAGATTTAGCAGAACGGCGGAGTCGGGTGTAATCTTCTTTTTCGAATCCTTCCAGGCGACGCGCACCTGCTCAAGGCGGGCAATTGCCGTCTTCTTAGATTCGCTCGTGTCTTCCTTCGAACCTGAAGCCTGCGCTGCGAAGACTTCTTCAGCGCACAATACGCCGAGCAGTGTCATTGCCTCGACATTCTTGTTTGTCAGAAGCATTTTGTTGAGACGAAACTTCGCTCCATCGATGTCCTGCATGAGCGTCTTGAGCTGGACCACACCGAACTTGGCAGGTAAATATCCTCGATCGTCACCGCCTCTTGCTTGGTCTGCCTTGTTATAGTGATCCTGCGCCTTTGCCAAATCACCTTCATAGTGATCTTTCCTGGCGAGCAGGTACCAACCATCACTGGCGATCGCATTGACATCGGTATGCTCGATAGCTCTCCGCGCGAGTCGTTCCACATTAGCCCAGGTCTTTCGTAGTACGAAGTAACCGCCAAAGGTGGAGCAAGTGAGGGCGTGCATGTCATTGAGCTTGAATGCTGTTTGAGTGTACTCTGTCATAGCTTTGCGATAGATTGGCGCGAAGGCTTTGTCGGTCGTGTTATACTGGCCACTCTGGTCGAGGTAGTAAAGTCCTAGGAGTATGTTCGCAATGGTCGAGGTCTCGTTCAGCTCCAAAGCACGTTCCCAAGCCTCTCTTGCATTTTCCTTGTGGCCAAGTTGCCACAGACAGCAGCCAATTCCGATGCGCGGGTCTGGATCTGTAAGGTCTGGCGCACGCTCGAGAGCCTGTTGATAAAGCACATAGGCCTCAGGATACTTGCCCAATGAGAACTGTGTTCGGGCCTTGCCCATGATAGCCAAGACGTTCTTCTGGCCAGAGACTCTGTACGCATCGTCAAAATTCTTCGATGCCTGGCGCAGAGTCTCTACTCTTTCTGATTGTTCCTGGCCACCAGGGCCAAATCGCGTTGGTTGCAGCGAGGCCTTCAAAAGAAGTAGGGTACCTCGTGCGAGGAAGAGAGGAGGGTATGATGGGCTAATTCGTGAAGCGTCATTGAGCGCAATGTTCGCAGCTCCCAGCCAATGCTCTTTCGTTCGCTCATCCTCAGTCGCCTGCGTAGGCTTCACTCTGGGCGCTCTCCGACACTTCCAGAGGTATATCCAGACGAGACACGCGAGCAGACTGAGCTTGTCGTCGGATCGCGTCGAAGGGATGGCTTCCAGGCCTCTCTTCACGATGTCGACAGCCAAATCTGCCTTATTTTGCTTGATGTAGGCCAGAGCAATGGTAACCCAGTAACTCTTGGCGACACTTTCGCTTTCCAGCAGACCGCAGAGCTCGTCAATGTCGTCAAGAGGATTACTCAAGTCGACACTAACTTCTTCGCCGTCCTCCCCGACTGGAATATCGATAACCAGCGGTACCTCGGCAAAGCGCTGGAAGCCAGTGCGCTCAGTATGACCGTTGACGCCATTTGTATGGCCATTTGCGACAGAGGCCATGTCGAAGGAAGAGATGGTCGAGTTTGCAAGTCTCGAGAGCCCAGAGCTCCCTGCTTGATGGTGTGTGCTGTCCAATTCAGAAATTCATCGCTGGTGGTCAGTATCTCGGCGTTGTTAGATCTGGGTGGCGATTCGTCGTTTCGAGTGGCACAGATGGCGAGATCGGGTCGCGATGGAAAATGTTGATTGATGTTCGATGTTCGTAGGACGAGACGCGGAAAGTCAAGCACAGGCAAGCGCGACAAAGCGGGATCCACTTTCCAAGTGAAGCTTCCGTGCGCTGGTGCCGAGCCGCAGAGCCTCAACTACGAACCAGGGCTGGACATGCACCCCGGACACGCGCATCGCGGCGGATGTAAGTAAGAAGAGTGAGGCATCCATCACAGTTCTTACACATTGCAGCATTCAGATACCCGGCGCGTTGCCATTGTTTCTTTAGTGTATCAGTATCGCATCTTAGCATGACTTCTACCTAGGCACATCGCCTGCCCAGCGATCCGACCATCCCCAGCCAGATATGTCTTCATGGATGCGCCAGCCACAGAATGGCAGCTCCAACTACCTGAATGGTAGCAATTCCAACCTACATCGATTCGACTTCGACGACAGCAGTCCAGGCACGAGTGACGCCGAGCGTAGTAGATCGCGTGGGCCACAGGGTTATGGCGGGTATGGAGCACCGACGGGCTTTAGAACTGGCGTCGCGAGGCTGGATAGAGGCCATGCGCAGCGGAGGAGTAGAGACTTTGATGCCAGCCAGAGCAGAAGTCGGAGTAGAGCAGGCGCGCGGTATGGGACACAAGGCGGGCAGATCGAAGGTCAGTCTGAAATCACATACCTTTATGCGGTCATTATACTTCCCGCCCTCATTCGCGATTGCCTGGGATTCGACATGGGAGCTGTACACCAGGGCAGTCGCCAACCTCAATCATATCCTCGTCCTCTCCCTGAGAACATCCTCGTCCATCTTCTCTAATATAGCCACTGCCACACAATGGTGTCGTCGCGACGCAAGAAAAGGCTGAACCCATGGGCCAAGGCGACTGACCTTTGCGCAGACATTCTTCGCTTTATCGAGCAGCATTGGGGATTCATGTCCAATGATAACTGCATACCCGTCAAGGTCGCCCTGCAATTGATGGACAACTCGTCACTCGGACTTGCAGACCAGTACGATCAATTCCAACAGGCTCATAAACAGCTCCAAAATGCGCTCAAGGTCATTGTCAATGAGCACCATCAGGGGTTCAATAGCAGTATTGGTACCTTCCACAAGATACAAGCCTCAATACACGCCTCACAACACCGAGTGCGCACACTCAGGGCAGGTCTGGTGCAGGCGAAGGGTAGCTTGGCTAGTGCCCGGCCCGAGCTCAAGGCATTCGCCCAAAGCAGCCAGCAATATGATCAGATGCTTCAGGTGCTTGGTACCATCGAGCAGCTACAGCAAGTACCGGAGAAGCTTGAAGCTCAGATATCGGAGAAGCGCTTCCTCGGCGCCGTGGACACATTGCAAGAAGCACTCAAACTCATACGGAAGCCAGAAATGGAGGAGATTGGCGCATTGAGCGACTTGCGCGTATACCTGAGTAACCAGGAACATTCGTTGACGGACATCCTGGTTGAGGAGCTCCACAACCATCTCTACCTCAAAAGCCCATATTGCGAAGAGAGATGGAAGGCGCACACTCGGCGTGACGCAGCGACGATTGGTCCTGACGAGAGCGAACGCGCAATGTTCAGCTTCTTGGCATCTTTCGATGGATCGAAGCCCATGCTGGAAGATACAACTAGAAATCCCGAGGCCGACACGTTCTATTACATCCAGCTACTGCTTGAATCTCTAAACAAAATGAACCGCTTAGAGACCGCAGTAGACGAAATAGAGAACCGCTTGCCTGTCGAGCTTTTTACCGTCGTGGAAAGGTCACACATGGAAGTCGAGCAGCGCCACCCAGCTTTGCTTCGTGCTGCTGCTAGAAGCCAGAAGAAAATGGGCGCTGGCGTTAACGCAGGTGCAGACGGAGAGAAGAAAGAGACTCTCGAAGACCTGTTGGTGACACTTTTTGCCAAGTACGAAGCGATTGCCGAAGGTCACCGTGTGCTACATGATGTTACCGCAGCGATCATCAAACGCGACGACCACGAAGACGCATCGAATCTTAATCGAAGCTTCCGCGAGCTTTGGAAGCTGTTGCAGAGTGAAATTCGATCTCTATTACATGACCATCTGGCAACGAATGGTGACCTCGGACAACGCTCGAGGCAGGACAACGATCCAAGTGCCAATATCTTCAGGACACAGCCACGAGACCGACATCGAAAACTATTCAAAATGTCTGAAACCGATCAAAAGTCTACGGAGTTGGTCACAGAGCGCGAAGATCTAGAGGCTATTCTTAAGCAGTCGGTGCCTGGGCTCGTCGGCAGCAATGCGCAAAACGCCAAACAGGACCAGAACGCGATCACTGATATCTCTGCGACAGGACACAAGCTTCTGGTCGAGCCCAGTGTTTTCAACATGGGTATCTTACTCAAACCCTCGCTCGATTTCCTGACCCGACTGCGAGAAGTCGTACCTCCCAGCTCCGGCGTCGTACCAGGCACGCTGACTTCCTTTCTTGACGACTTCTTGGTCAATGTCTTCTATCCGCAATTAGACGAGACCTTACTCGAGCTCTGCAGTCGAAGCATGACAGAGGTGGACGCTTTCCAAGCAGATCCAAAGTGGCAACTACATGCACAACGGCCCATCTTCAAGGGCACAGCTCGCTTCTTTGAACTGATCGAGGCCTTCTGCGTCATGCTCGACAGCCTACCTCACGACCAGAGTTTCAGCCAGCTCATTGTAACACAGATGCGGACATACTACGACAAGTGCTATCAGTGGTCTAAGAGTCTACTACAACGCGCTCAGTTGGAGTCCGAGGGAGCCGTGAAGATGCGCCTCGCTGCGCAACTGGCGACGACTGGCGAAATCAACGACACAGTCAACAAACTCATCAAGGCAGATGCTAATGAGAGTGATGTGCTAGCTGAAAAGGAGACTGCGTTATTGCTGAACGAGATCAAGAAACGCAGACTAGAGGAAGCTGATTTGATAAATGATCGGAAAGCCATCGTGGCGCTGTGCACTCTCCAAGTGAGCATGAAATGGCTTGCATCGAGATGTCAACAACTACGATATATCAGTCCGAGGGCAGTCGACACCAGCAGCATGCAATCCCATGACAGGAGAAGATGGACGCAGAACTTCAATTCGGACCATGCACCTGCTCACCCATACCTCCCATTGGACAAGCAGACTGCAGCTGGTTTCGACGCTGTTCTGGCATCGTTCGCTGAGCTGTCGTCCCTCATCCTCCGCACTTTACACCTCGACCTTCGACTACATCTGCTCCATGGCGTATACACTGCCATGGACACGACGTATGCTTTAGGACAGCCATACAATGATCCTGATCCAGCGATTCTCAGTCTAGCTGCGTCACTCGGCACATACGATACCGCCATATCTGTCAACCTCTTGCACCCACAATACGTCTTTCTAACCTCCAAGCTGGACGTCTTAGCTAATAATGCTCTGGTGTCTCTGGTTGGATGCATCCAGGCTCTCGATCACCATGGACTCGAACGTATGGGTCTTAATATTCTCGTTTTGCAGCAATCGCTCAAGACGAGTATGCAGCAGGATGCTAGTCTTGAATATGCGGCTAGGTTTTATACCCTGGGTGATGCAAGCACGATTGCAAAAGAAGGTGTCAAAGGTGGTTATGCGAAAGAGGATTTGAAGTGTCTGGTTCGGCTGTCTTGGGACCAAGATCGGGATAGTAAGGAGGGCACGTTAGAGGAGGTTGTTGCGAGTATCGGGTGAGTGTATTTTGAGTATTCTTGTGGATATGTAATATACATTGAACAGCAATGTTGTCGACGTAGAGCGAGAACATAATGCATCGAATATGAAAAGATGGAGCTTCAGTGGCAATTCTACTTTGACGCTTCAACATTCACTCGCCGCGCATGATGTTTCCGTAACTTGTTGTCCTTTCCCGTTTGCCGTACTTACTACGCGAACTAGTCCTCTTCTCTCTCGTCGAAATCTGGTCTCCTTTATGAGCAGTTCTAAGATCTCTAGCATCAATGCGCCAAGAATTTCACTTGTTGCTCTTAGGGTAAAATTTCTACTCTTAGGGTAAATTTTGACCTTTTGACAAAGTTGTCCGATTGACGAAACTGATGCATCATTGGAAAGCGGACATAGAGAGGATAATGCTTGTGTGTTTTGGGCTTGTTTTGTTGATGTTGTCGTGCTCGATCTTGGAAAGGCCGAATTCTGCATGGTTGCAAATCTTGGATTTTTGATAAAGTGTGCAGTACGACTACGCAAGCTACACCTACACCCAATGCATGCGAACCCGAGTCAAAATAACAGGGAGCGAATCATCAATGTTCGATCCCGGTAGAAGAATTCGTTGCTGGCACGGGGTGGTATTCAAGGCACTCTCATCGATCCGAGTTGATAATAGCTGCCACTATTGATGTTGGATCTTAAGTGTCAATGTGATGTCCGTAGAGTATGATAAATGCATCAATCGATTGACGGAAAATGACAATGGCCAGTCTGGCATCGCTGGCCACAAAAACAAAAATTTCCTGCACTCACAACCCAAGCAGTACAGGCTGATCCCGGGACGGGCTTTTCTCTTTGTAGACCAATAATTCATGTTTACAAACGACGTTGCTTACTCACAATATGTACTATCAGTATGATCAAGTCAAACAGTACAATATGCCCTTCAGAGGCCTGAGATTTTGAGTTGATGGCAAGAATCGATTCCTCAGGTCAATAGCAGCAATCTCTGGTTCTGTTTGAGATACTATATACGTTTTGTACCTGGTGTAGAGCATCCAATCAGCAGGAAGCGTGAAAGCCCTCTTAGCTCAGGTAAATTGGCGACCTCAGCCTTCAGAGCAACATTCAGCCAGCTAACAACGACTCCAGGGGTAGAGCGCGTCACTAGTACCTCCTGTACACAGTACAGCTATGACGAGGTCATTGGTTCGAATCCAGTAGAGGGCAGCAAAGCCGTATCAATTTTTGTAAATTTTTTGGTCATTTTTGGTGTTATATGGTCCCCCGGACGATTGTCGGCTGCCGAAAAAGCGCGAGCATGATCACTTCAACAATAAAGATCAATTAACATCGTTTCTTTTTGCTTTGGGACTCTGGAATGCATTGAGATTCAGTGGATTACAATTTTGTGGAGTGCGTGAAAGCTGCCAAGTATTTTGGGGCCACGAAGATGTGGGGGCCTCGATTCTTTTTGCTCTGGCGTTCATGATGCATCGAAAACGATCAGAGAACGTTTACTCAACGATGCATTCGATCTGGATGCTGTTATGCTCATTGATGCGTGGAAAGTTGAAGTGAAGTCAAAAGTCTTGGCGGTCTTGGCACTCTGTGCCGGACTGGCAGAAAGAGAGCTCAATGGGTGGACTACATTGTTGTCTTGAAAGAAAGATTGATGGTGACCTTTCATAGCATAAGAAATCCATATCTGAGATGTTCTGATCAATTTGGTATCACCAAAAATGTTGGAAGTTTGGACCAACGATAATAATGAAAAAGCGTCGACAACGATGCTGCTTAACGATCGATCGATCAAGGGATTGACATTCTTTCAGCAAGGGGAATAAGCTCCTTCAAAGTCATGCTTTCAGCTGTCAATATGTATCGGGAAGGCGCAACAGAATCAATGGCCAACCAGACAGTCTGAACCATCGATTCGCAACTCAAGAACAAGGCTCTTAAAGACTCTAATTTTATCAACGCAAGGTATGTTCTAGCTGCAGCCTGAGTACTCTGCGCGACTTCAAGCAGCCCATCTTTCAATAGCCCATTTCTGGTGGCATCTAGAGTCAGAATGCTTTCAGCATACGCTGACATGTCACGATCTAAATGGACTCAACGAACATGCCGACTTTACACTCATTGACTCTGAGCGTACTACTTGCCACTTTTAACATAAGTGCGACATCGACAACTTGATCATAGCGTACTCTTTGAAATTGAGTTTGTTCTTTCACTAAAGTAGAGTCAGAAGTGAAATTTTACACTACACGTCTCTCAGTCTGCTTCATCGATCGAAAAGTTTCTTGCAAGCTCTATCTACGACGTAGAAGACTGAGCATCTGCCGACGACTTGAGCGCACTGGTCGACTAGAGATTCTTCATCTCCTGGTGTCAACCGCTCTTTTTACAGCGATCTTGGAATTTGGCCACTATACTGTTACAGAGGTCTGAACGTGAGCCCGACCAATCCTGCGCCAGTATATCGATCGCGATATCGACCAGCAGTAATGCAGCCCACATACAAATGTCGAACAGGCGTCGCAGCTTCTCGGCATGATCGGTACACTTGTTATAGCTGGGGTGGTATGACGCGAGTTGGATGAATCAGTCATCTAGATCGATCTCGAATCCTGAGGCCTTTGCAATACCGCCGGCACCACTGATTCAAGACCTAGTAAGGATACTCCTTGCCCAAATTCCGATGTAGAAAGCCTCGTAGTCGGCATATCGTAGAGCGGCTTTACTGGAAGTGAACTGCTCTACATTACACCTTTCTCGGTCTCGCGTAATTGCAGCAGCCTCTATCTTCGACGTAGATAGCTCAGTGCTGTCAAGTCCATTAGAGAGGAGTAACTACAGGTTAGAGTAAATGTGCGGGTGTAATACAAAGTCGAGCCAGATGTCGGGCTAGGTGTGTCTGCGGTTGAGATTTGAAGATCAAGAACAGTGTCCAACTCTTCGTCAGAAATAGCCAATGCTGATGCCTTTCGTGTCGATTCTAGAAGCTTGTAGTCGGCCGGTGATGGTGTCGAATACTTGCTTTCTGAATGCGCCTAAAGAGCTAACTGGCTCATGGCCCACAGTGCTCCCAGTGGTCTTCAAGCGCTTGGTCTTTGATGTATGGTGAACCGAACTCTCTGTGGCCAAAGTGTGAACTCGAGGAATAGTGCGTTGCGTGCTTCGAGGAGGACTGATACCGAGAGACGGGCGAGGTATCAACGACTGACGAACGGGATCGACACCGCGGTTGGGAGTCCCCATGTTGTGTTGTCTTCAAGTCCGTAACAATCGGGAATGTGCCCCGAATTCAGTGGAGGGAGACAACACTGATTCGTATTGTGGGTGCAGCAGGATGTTGTAGTCTGGAAGCGGAATCAATACTATTGTGACTCCAGCAGTCCTAAGATCCAGTCAACTCTCTTCCGATGTCTTGATGTCAGCTCTCATGTATCTCTTGTAAAGAGGCCATGACATACGTCTGAAAGAAAGAGTGCCTCTTACATGAGGTTCGATCTGAAAGCGATAGACGGCTAATCTAATTACTCCTTCCCAGCCACCAACCACTCAACCCACTCCACCGTCTTCTTCGCAACCCGATCACTATGCACCGGATCCAGCGAAAAAGTATGAGGAATCTCTTTATCCTCAACAATCTCCATCCAAGGCCAATGCTTCGTCTCAGGCGTGCCTCTCGTATGTCGTTTCGCAATAAGTCCATCTCTGGTACCATCGTGTACCCAATAATCCTTATGGCCCCAGAGGAACAGCAGCTTCGTTCTCGACGATGGCTCAGTCGACCCTTTGATATGTCCGAAATCGGTGGTCGTATGATCATCACCATTCCCATCATCCTCATGTTCCAAAACCCCCCAAAGATTCCCCGGATGCCATTTATCATGTCGAATCTCGTCAAGCTCGTTTCGGGCCATATATATCACCTGCCGGATACCATAATGGCTCTTCGCCAGAGCTTCAGTAACTTCCCAGCCCTCGGGTCCAGGTGTATGCTGCTTCGCTACACGTGTAAGAACTCCGGGTAGACACCACTGCAGTACTCTGATGATACCAGTCAAAGCCAACCCAAGACCAGGAATTGGTAAGATCCACTTGAAAACACGGCCCTTGTCGCTTCGGAACATATCAACGATTGTGGGAAAGAGACATATGCCGCCGATGATGTTGTAAAATGCTCTCTCTGAGGCTTCTTTCTGATACCATGTAATAGTTTCCAGCAGCATGTATGATCCGACGGAATGTCCTATGAGGATAACGTCCAATTTGGCGTTGGGGTACTTCTCCAAAATACTGTGAGCCTGGATGCTAATTTTCGATATCACGCCGTCGGTGACTTCTGAGAGCGAGTACGGAGGTTTGTGAGTCTGGGTGTTGTGAAGGCGTATGGTGTCTTCTTGGAACTCGAAGCCATCGTGACTGGCGCTGTAGATGAATACGTGTTCCCATGCGAGTGGCTCGCATAGTAAGTCTGCGAGCGTCTCCAGATATCTGCGGTAGTATTCTACCTGGAAGCACAGCGTGGTCTGGTCAGCAAGTCCAATTCATCGAGTTCCTGATATGATGAATTTGCTGCTTTGCACGATACACGTGCCAGGGTATAATCATCAGAGAGACTCTCCTCTCCCCTTCATTTCGCAACTCACCAATCCAGGATTTCCACAAATGAAGTAGATTAGGACTTTGCGCTCAGCGTCCGCATTTCCGATCGAGAAGTCGATAATGTCCTGAAGTCCGGCCATTCTCCTGTTCACAGTGCAAAGTATCAGCTTGCTCAACGAGAGAGGTATGCTTTGACGTGGCACGCAGAAGCGACGTTTCACAGAGCCGATGGGGTCCTCAGCGCCTGCTGCAGACCGAGGTAAAATGAGACAGAAAGCAAGAGCGATGCATATTGTTGCAGACACCTACCTGCTTGCTGCTAGACGCGTAGGTCAAAATTGCGTACGGCAATGTGATGTTCTTCATGGAGTTTGTTGTTGGAGCAAAGAAAGATTTGGTTGAGGCACATGGCCGACGTCACACTGACTCCCGAAAGTCTACAGATTCTTGGCCAAAGCCGGGAGCAAGCACGAGAGCATGGCAGCGACAGCACAGCAGAAACGGAATTCGTATCTTTGAGCGAGCAGAGATTTGTCTTTGCCGTATTGGCTTTGCTGTTTCCATCTCTCCTTCTCATCGTCTCGAATGCTATTTCTTGATTCTTATGCAACTTCTACCTAATACACTCGGCGAGCCTCCAAATTATGCCGCGGCCGGGAAGAAAGAAGACCGTTTCCACCACCCCAGACCTGCTGCTGCTGTTGCTCCATGTCGGAGTGCTTGCTCGGCATCTGTGAGCCCATTCGGGCTATCTGGGCCACGCTAGAGCGACGACTGAGCAAAGGGTATCGTCTCATGGCATGTCTGGTGCTTTTCGCGCGTGATTTCAGGCGGCTGTCTTCGTAGAAGCAAGAGGTGAATGAATCTATGGCCATCCCAGGCCCTCGGCCCTCTTCACGTCAATGTAATATGCATGTGGTCATTGGAACCAAATCCTTTTTGACAGCTCGGGCATTTCCGGTTGCGGTTCGCGATGAGATCCTTGATGCAAGTATCGCAGAACACATGTCCACAAAGCTTGAGTACGGTATTGCGCAATTTGGTGTTGCATACCGGGCAAATCGCGACTCTCCGCCAATCGCCTGGAGTTGTCGCAGAAATCTCAGCCTTGCTCTTTTTCAAAGTCTCGTACTGCTTCGTCGCGTCGTCCAAACGAGTCTTGCATTTTGCAAGATCCTCTTCGGCTTGTCGCTTTGCTTTTGCAGTGGCCAAGTTCTCCTTATCTTTGGCATTCACCAGTGTCTTGAGCTCCTCGACGCTCTTCTTGAGGCCTTCTGCTGAGATGGTCGTCTCTCTCAGCTTCTGCTCATTAGTCCGGTGTTGATGCTCAACCTTCGCCAAAGCTTCTTTGGCGTCTGCAAGCTGACGCTCCAGATTTGCGCAAAGTTCCTTGGTCTTTGCTTCAGCATCCTTCAGCTGCGTCACGATCTCGGTCGAGCGTCCATTTTGCGACCTCAGCGTCCTCAGGTCGGCTTCTCGCATATCTTTCGCCTTCATTGCGGCAAAATATTTCTGATCAGCTTTTGCTTTCTCTGCGTTGAGTCGACCTATGGTCTCTTCCCAGGTCGAGATTTCCTCAATCTTTCTCGACGCAAGAGCTTGAGTCTTCTTCCAAGCTGCTTCCATCGATGGCAATTCATTGCTGAGGAGCGAATATTGGCTTTCCAGAGTTCGCAGTTTGGCCTTCAATTGGTCGGTGTCCAGCTCGTCTAGTTCCGCGGAAGCCGGGTCAGACTCTCCTAGTTGCAACTCCAACCGTTGCACTTGGGATTCCAGCGCTGCAATTCTCATCTCTCTTGCATCCGCTAGCTCTTTCGCCTGTGCGTTGGATACGCGTGAGTTCTCCTCGCTCGCTTTCATTATCGCTAGCTCAGACTGCAACTGATCTCGCGTGTGCCGAATGCGTGCCAAATCAGTTTCTGCCCGCGCGTTTGCCGACTCGGTTTCGCTGGTTTGATTACGGCTCTCCTCGTCTAGTACAGATCTGTAGGAAGTTCTCTCTGCCGCAAATTTTTGAGTTTCTTCGCGGAGCTGCGTGTTGGTCGCTTCCAGGTCATTCACTCGCTTGATTACATCTTCGTATTGGGATTTCAAGGTTTTGAAGAGAGAAGTCTCCGCATAGTCATCGTCCGACAGGCTCGCAAGTTTGGTCCTAGCCGCACTCAGCTCGTTCGTCAATCTCTGGTTCTCGGCTTCAATCTCTTCAAGCTGGGCCTTCTGCTGCTCTGCGGCTGCCAGCGCCTCTCTCCGCTGTGCTTCGGCCTCGGCGGTAGCAACTCCATTTTCCAGGTCTCCATTAGTTTCCGCATGCTCCCGCTTGGGAGTTGCAGCGGCTTTGGATGTGGTTGGCGACACGTTGTCAGCACTCGCACTCATGGTAGCCTGTTTCTCTAGCTTCAGGACTTGTGAACTCTTCGCCCTGTCGAGCTTTCGCTCAGCGAGCATGTAGCGCTCCATAGCCTGCTCAAGACGCTGATAAAGCAAGTCCTTCTCGTCAATAGTTCTCCGCAACTCAGCCGCATGTTCCTTCTCTTTGGCAAGCAGGTCATTGAGCTGCTTCCTCAACACTTCGGCATCTGGTGAGGCTGAAGGTAGACGACCAAAGAGATCTGATATGGCAGTTTTGATGCCCTCAGAGCGGGCCTTGAGATGTTGCGAGAATGTTGCAGTATCCTCAAATAACAGTGCCGAGTTGTACAGCTCTTGTCCTAATCACATTCTCAGTATGGGGAGTCTTCACGTGATGTACAGGGCTTGTCATACCGGTCGAGGAAGTAGCGCTGGGAGGAGGAGTCGGAAGCATTTCTGCAGCGAGGACGCGGACTTCATCCAGCAGCTGGGCGAACCAGCCATCGAGGGCGCGGAGATGCTCATCGTGGTATTTTGTCCTCTGCTGAAGCTCGGACAGGCGCTCGTCGGCATCCTTCTTCTGGCGCTTGTACTCCTTCATCTGGCGCATGATGGCATCCTTTTGGTAGTCCTGGTCTCACACGTCAGTCAATGCGCAAGCATACCATGGCTATGGGTGAGATGGAACACACCTCGACCTCTTTCTCCTTTTCGTCAGACATGCGCATAGTCATGCCATTCTCGTCCTTGATCCGCTTCCGGCTCGGAGCGACATCGTCAGTGTCGACGGCCAGCGACCGCTTGCGATCCTCCATCTCGAACTTGTCAAGAGATGGAAGGACAGACAGCGGAGCCCTTGTGGCGGGCATTGAAAAGACCACTGGCGTCAGGCTCCACCACGCCGGCACTCATTAGCGCCCTCCGCGGAAGTCAGATCACTCGCACATGTGAAGCCGAGACAATCAATAAGCACACTTGTGGATGGCGATGGCAGATGGCGGCGTGCGAGGTGGTCGTGTGTGCGTGCGTGTTCAGTGCAAAAGGAGGCAGATGAGATGGAAGAGCCTGAAGCGAAGCGAGTCGAGGGATCGTGCTTGGCGGCGGCGACGTTGGCGGCAGTTCCCGCTGCAAGTCGATATCGCGATCCGATTCGACACTCACACCTGCCTCCACTTTCACATTCACATTCACATTACTTGAACATACAACGACGAGAGTAGGGCAGGGCAGTACTGTACATCGCAGTACAGTGCAGTGACAAAATGGTCCTGTTCACGTCGGCGGTGCCGTGCAAGAAGGCGGCGCCCAAAGCACCAGCGCGACGACGACCAGCAGCTGCACCCACTGGACCACCACCTTCAGCACAACAGCCAGAGCGAGAACGAGAGGCCAGCACTGCGACCGAACCACCGAGCCAACCACCCACAGTCATTGACGATGCGCCCATTCAACATCAGATTCCACCTGCCAAAGACCCAGAACAGCCACCGTCTGAGCCTGTCCGCGAGCCTGAAGTCGAGCAAACGCAGTCAGAGCCGGAGCCAGAACATGTGCAGCCTGTCCAACTTCCAGCCCAGCCGCCTCCTGCCAGCGAGCCTGTCGCTGAGGCAGCACCAGAGTCTGTAGTTGAGAAAGAGCCTACACCACAGCCTTCGCCAGAGCCAGCGCTAGAACGCCTACCGACCCCGGAGCCCACACAGCCAGGTGCAGAAGAGGCGCAAGAACCAGAGACTGAGCGTGTTCAAGCCTCCGCTGTAGAACAATCTCCGGCGCGGTCACTGCAAGAACAGCGTCTAGAGGAATTCAGACAGGCCACTACTGCGCATGTGTTGGAAGCTTCCACTGCAGGCGCAACATATCTTGGAAAGCGAGCAGCAGCCGAAGCACCAACTCCTGCTGGATCCCGGCCTGCGAAGAAGGCTAAGCGCTCATCTACGCGAAGCAATGCAAAGGTGACTGCAGCCGCGAACGGCGAGGATGTGCCTGTGCCAGGCCCAAGCGCAGATGGAGATGCTGCTTCATCCACTGCTCCGCCCAAGACGAAAAGAACGAAGAAGCCAACCACCGAGTCACCTACCGCAACGAGACGCTCAACGCGAACTACCAAAGCCACTTCTAAGAAGAGTGCGTCCACGATCATCGACTCCGACGACGAAATGGAAGGCATAGAAAGCACTACTGCGGGGGCATCTGAGCAAGAAGGACAAGCACGGGATGCGGCGATGCAAGATGTTGCTGATGTTGCTGCGCCAACGCGAAAGCCCAGAGCAAAAACAACGTCAAATCCCAACAAGCCTAAGAGAACTCGTAAGAAAAAGATGCCCACGATCGCCGAAGAGGCTGCACGAATTGAAGAAGAAAACGAATCACAACAGGACGCCGTGGACGAGTCAGACCCCGAGCTACACGAAATCGATCCCAACACCCTTTCCATGTGGGACCTCAGCTACGATTCCAAACATGGCCAGATGTCGGAACGTGGAAAGAAGATGAATGAGATTGATTGGGAAGAAGTTGCAGCGAAGCGGAGAACGGAAGCCAACCTGATTGCAGCTGGTGGCACAGACCAGACTGCGCCAGAAGGCACCGCACCTTCAACAGAGGCCAGGAGTGGTGCAAATGAAGGCCAGGCGGAAGGAGGCGCAGATGGCGAGCAGGATGCCGGCCCCAGTTCAGCGACTCCTGCTCCAAATGCTGATGATGATTGTATTGGCTTTACGATGGATGAGGATGGTCAAATTGTAGTCGATCAAGCCACGACACAGATTGATCGTACTGCCGATGCATTGGCTGCGATCGTCGACAAGCCAGTGGAGGATGTCAATGATCTGACGACGCAGATCAACCGAACTAGCTGGATCAACAATAATCGACGCGAGGCCACCGACCGGGTACCGATGTGGAAGTGGAAGAGTGACCCTTGGTCCGAAGAAGAGACAGACCGTTTCTACGATGCCTTGCGCATGTTTGGGACTGATTTCCTGGTCATTAGCAAAATGTTCCCTGCAAAGACTCGCCGTATGATCAAGTCAAAATTCACTCGAGAGGAGAAGCTGGATGGGCAACGTGTCACTGATGCGCTGCTTGGCAAGCACACTGTGCGGATGGATCTGAACCACTACGCTCGTGAGACTTCTCGAGACATCTCCGTGTTCACCAAGTATGAGAGTCTCGAGCACGCCCAAGCAGTCATCAACGAATCCATGAAAGAACAGCAGGAGGCCATGACCACCGCGGTCCAACAAGAAGCGCAGCTCGAAGCTGAGAAGCGCGAGAAAGAAAAGGAACGCGAGAAAGATAAAGCCAGGAGACCAAGAGGTAAAGGCAAAAAGGCAAAGGTCGCTGGTACCTTCGGAGGTGGTGGTCCTGAGGATGGCGATTGAACGTCAGTGAGGCATGCTATCAAGACTACAGACCATTCTGGTCCCACGGAACGAGACGACGAATTGATGGAAATACCCCTCAGCATCACTAGAACGAGGCTGGCTGAAGCCATTGTTACGCAGAAGCATGTTATCCTGGTTGCCCGGAGTCGCCGTGCGGGAGCACGTGGCTGCATCGGACTAGGGAGCCACGTTCAAACTTTGGTATCCACTCTGGTGTATTCACGTGTCGTTACACTCACACACACACAGTCCGAGCTGAATCATCACCCAGGGTATTTACGATATGCAGTATCCATTCGCCAGCAAACGAACACCTGCAGCGCCTAATCATGGAACCGAATTTCACCAGCTCAGTGACCAGATGTTCCAGACACTCGTCTATGCAACGCGATGCCTTCGCCTAAAACAATGCGGAGAACTTCATTTGCCGAGACGAGCGCTCGAACGGTAAGCACGGCACTGCACATGCGACACAGCTGGAACTAGAACCGCATTTCTGATTACGCCGGGCCATTCTTACACCGAGCGAACGTTGCCAAGAGATTCGTGAGAGACAGTGCTCAGGTTGATGCTGAGCACACGCTATGAAAGCGACAATCGAGCATTGGAGTCGAAGACATCGCTCAACAACACTTCATAGGTAGGAATGCTAGCAGGTATGCAAGTCTTTCCTGTTGATTCTTTTGTCTCGGATTCAGATCCCAGCTGATAGTTACCTCTCCTTGTGACGTTCTTGACGATGAAACATAGTCCAGCCTCGAGCACTACATTTCTTCGACATTGAGCATCATATCTGGAGAGTCTCATTCTCCATAGTCTTGGAGCACTTCGCAACCCATCTCCAGCATGGTGTCTCCTGTCTGACGCAGCTGCACGTGGTCGCCACGACGAGATTGATGTCTAACATGGTCTCACTTCAGTATATCAAATCAAATCCTTAAAGCAGGATAAAAAGGTAGGCACTTCTGTTGATGTTACCAGATCATCAGATTCTTGTACATTCAGCTTCTTCCATCACCAAAAACATTCGACTGCTGGCCAGTCTTTCCATTTGAGCAGGACTCTTCAATCCATACACTCTCTACCAATCTCTTTTGTCAAGACATCATCTGCTGGACAGATCAACAATCGACTGCAATCGGATCACGATAAGGACTCTTCACAATCACATTCAGAACACTTCATCAACATGTCGCACCGCTGGGGATTTGGAGCGCGAGGAGACATTGTGAAGGCCAAGCCGGGCAGGAAGAGGCACAGCAGCAGACGGACGGGCGAGCGAAGAGGCGAAGATGTGGCCCCAATGACACCCCTCGCGCCTTCGGATCCAACTCCAGCACAAACACCTCAACCTCCCGCTAGCTCTAGTAGAGACGATAACGAAGATCCCAACAATGATTCCACAGGACCATGCGACCATATTTGGAGGAGGATCCAAGTTCTAGCAGAGAGGTGTGGTATCAACCGTTGTCCTACTCGGGACCTGGAGCACAAGAACCTGTACAGATGTGAAAAATGCGGGACCATGCGTTGCGATGCGTGTTTTCGGAGGATGCAGCAGGAGGAATTACGTCGTGAACGTGAACGATGCAGGAAAGCGAGGAGGAAGCAATGAGCTAGCAGATCCGTCGGTAAGGACTATGGAAGTTTGATCTGTGGTATCATTGTGCTGCCTGGTCCGATATGGCATTGATTGGACTTGTTGATTTGCTGTTGAGAGATCTAATGTGTAGTGTTTAATTGCAATGATCACGCTGGCTGGTCCAGTATGGCATCGGTCGTGCTCCTTCACATCCGACTACAATTCCAAGAACTTCTTTGCACGAGACTTTTTGCTTCTCGTAGAATGCGTTTATTAGACTGCGGTAAACGCGCATAGCTGTCTGTAACCGACCAACGACTTGAAGCGGTGAGGACAGTTGAAGCAAGAGGCTCACAGCCTGTTACGAAATGATGACAGTACATAGCACATTCATGCGTTGGCAAAACTGACTCGTAAGGCAGAATCTGCGTTGGCAAGCCTGTATATTATGATAGTGTGTAGTAAGGATGGCACGCATAGAATGGACGTATTTGCCACGAAGAAGATCGGGGCGGGGGATGAAATCTTCATAGAGTATTAACATTGGCCTGCCTATTGTTTGCCTACCAATGCATTGTGATAGTACTCTATGAAGATTTCATCCCCTGCCTTAATCTTCTTCCTCGTAAATACGCCGATTCTATGCGTGCCATCTTCACCACACACTTTTATCTACTTGAATTTTATACTCATAATGCATGTGTCGCATAAAGTCATAGGTATCGTGACCTCCGCCCGTAGTCCTGCTGATGTTCGAGCCTCCTCCATCGGCTCAGCCCAAATCCTTCAAGTCCGTGACGAGAAACATCCTCCTCACAAGCTATGCCACGTCTGCAACCCTTTCGCAGGGCGACTTTGCTCCCTCTCCTTGGCGCTGCAGAAGATTTGTTACGGCAAGACGCGTCGCGTCCCGATTCTATCCGGCTCGCCGGCTTTGCGATCGCGAAGCAAAGCACGGAGTGGCGAAATCTTTGCGACTCCGTTGACGCGCATCAGCGTGGAAAGAGGGACCACCTGCCTAGCCCGGTAGCTCGCCGAACAAACCTCGGGATCTGGCTCCGGTAGATGGGTACGTGGTACTTGATTTAGCAAATCCTGCTGCGGAACACAGGAGTTCGGCGCCGCGCTTTCTTCTTTGTGTGACGAACTTTTTGTTTGGATCTCGTGTTTTTCGGATGATGATGTAGGACTGCAGTCTGTACAACCTGTTTCTTCGTATGTTGATTGTTTTTGGGTATCGTGGAAAATCTCAATTTAGCCGTCCCATGGAAAGCCATGCCATCCGACGTGGTGGATGTTTTGTAGGTCGGTCAGGAGGTCCCTTTTTTTCAATTTATCCCTCACATCGATCGTGATCATGGTCATGATGATCTCATTGTCGATGTTTGTCCCTCACACCAGGAAATCAGGACTTTCGTCGGCAGTCGTAGTTGTTTTGTAGCGAGTCGAAATCTGGGAAGCTGATGTAGCCTTCGCGTGACGCTTTGCAGTCTTCCCAGCTGGTTCGTCGTCCACTGTTTGGGCTTTCTGATGGTGATGACAGTGGACTACTGCCTGATGAGCTTTTTCTGCCCGGAGAGACATTTCGTGATGCAACGGTGGCGAGTGCTGAAGTTGCATCGACTGATGGCCGGCCGCTGTCTTTTCTGATACTGTAGGAAGATTGTCGATTGAGATGTGGTGGAGTGAGGCTTGACTTGGTCAACGACGATTGACTGAACTTGACTGCCATTGTGAAGTTGTTTGATGTGTTGACTGAGTCGATTGTCAACAGTAGGCGATAGCTGGGCTGTTATCCAGATATCAAAAGCCGATGGGTGTCTGATGGGGAGACAGGTAGGACTGTTGGATGTTGGGAACGAAGTAGAGAGGGAGGCGAGATATCAAAGTATAGATACCTCCTTTGGTGGAATAACCAAGGAGTGCTGGGATACGGAACGAGAGGTACATGGCCATTTCACTCCCACTGCGCGTCCTAGGCAAGCCTTGCAGGACGTCACCCAATCATAGTGGCGTCACAACTCATCGCTGCGCCTGCCCTGTGGACTTGGGCAGCACGGACTGAGCTGTCACGACCCATCTGGCCTGCCCGTTCGATAGCCGCTGCTGCAGCATCCTCCGCTACTCTCTTGCAAGCTCCTCCCGTGAGTCGCGTGAGGGATGCTTAGCCGCATGCTTTTGCCAGTCGCCAGCGTAGGGGAAGCTGGGTCAAAGGCAGAATAATGGAAACTTTTCCTAGAACCGTCAAGCGGGGCCTGAGGGAACTGCGCATCCGCGGGACTTTTGCTCCTCTCACCAACCAAACGAGGAAAGCAAGTTTGCCATGGCCCGCCGTCTGACACGCGACAGACGTTTCTTGGAGCGATGTGGCACAACTCGTGTCTCTCGGTCGACGCCGACCGCTGCAAAAGAAGCCATGGTCGACGCAGCTAGGTACAGAAGTGGCATGAGTGAGAATCCAGAATTGGCTGCTGTTTCCATGTGCGAGAACCCGAACTTAAAAGTTGGGTTCAACTGCAGTCTCGCCGGCGCGGCGGGCCTGGAGGCTTGCGTGATGGAGATTCGCGGCGTCCGGACGAACACTGCCGACTATTGGGTGCTCAGGAACCCGCTGCATACCACTGACAAGGGCGGTACAGCTCAAGGACACTGGGGAAGACGGGTCTTCTTCATTAGTTCATTGGACTAAAAGCAGGAAATCAAGACGGTGCGCTTTCCCATAGGGCACAAGGTACAGTTCAGTCATGTTCGACTTTGCCAGCTCATGGCGGTTCACACCGACAAACCACCACAGGACACATGAGAAACTTTTCCCTGTATCGGTAGGTGAGCGAGACCAACCAGAGAGCTACTTGATTACCCTCAAGGAACGTGGCAGTAAATTTTTCGATACCTTGTTTTGGGTGTTGATGTGCTTGCGAATGCAGTGCCCATATTTTCGGTTGCCGAGATTCTTGACTCTTGAGGTTGAGCAGCGGGGTCAAATTCGGTCTTTGGAAAGTGGTCTCACGACAACCAAAACAGAAGTTGTTCAATGCGATCGTGCTGGGATGAGGGCTGTCCTTGCACTGGGATGCTATCTTTAAGCTTTGAGGGTTGGAAAGGTGCCGGTCACGACTCCGATCTATATTGAGTGTAGGTTAGGTCTGGAAGAGAGGGAGTGGAGAGAGATCAGCGTTACGAGCCTGGCGCCAAAGGCGGTAGCTTGCTGATTTGCACGTATTTTGATGATTGGTAGTCTGATCTACGAACTGCTGCAAGTGTTGAGTCTCGGCGTCAGTACAAAGAAGGTACTTCGGTGATCGGCATCCAATG
This sequence comes from Pseudocercospora macadamiae, assembly GCA_012978405.1. NCBI lineage: Eukaryota > Fungi > Ascomycota > Dothideomycetes > Mycosphaerellales > Mycosphaerellaceae > Pseudocercospora > Pseudocercospora macadamiae. Next base: position 374,248 of record WRNY01000018.1, on the reverse strand, counting down.
CTCAGAATGGAGATATGCTTTCCAGCAATAAGTACCTTCGTGTCTCGCGCCGACTTCTGCATCGTATACACGATCAATGCTAGATTACGTCTGGTCAGCCTGTTCAACCACAACAATACTTTGGTGAGACTCACATCTACATCTTCCCAAGCTCTTCCTTGGACGTTGTTGAGCTCTTCTACAGTCATGATCTTCCCTGTTGTGACTGCAGATGTGGTCAGCGGCGGCTTAATACAGGACTCAACATTGTGCTTACAGTAACCAGCGTGGATCTTGGCATCGATCTCGACTCTGCCGTCCTCAGGTATCATGTCATCCGGGATCGGCACCCGCTCATGAATAGGGATTCCCTGGTCAACGATTGCATCGTGTTTCATATCAGACATACTCAACATCCGGTCGATCTTAGTAATGCCTAGCCAGTGAAGGATGTCTGGCATAAGCGCTTGAAAGCGCATGTCCTTCACTCCAGCAATGTTCTCGGTTCGCTTGAAGTATTCGCTGGCACGGTCCAGACCACGTTTTCGCGCATTGTAAACCAAGTACTTGGTCACCTCTCCGAGTGCTCGTCCCTCCTTACGGAAGTAGATGACAACACCGCTGCCACCTTTCTGCGCCTCCTTGACCGCTTCTTCGATACCGAAAATCAGATAAGGTCGACATGTGCAAATATCGGAGCCAAACACGTCAGATCCATTGCATTCATCATGCACTCTGAGAGCAAGTTTCACGTTCGGGTCACTCATTTTCTTGGGGTCACCAAAGCAATATACAGTCAGGCCTCCGATTGGTGGAAGGAAGAGCTTGATATCGTTTCTCGTGATGAGCTCGGGGTAGCTTCCACCAGTGTGCTCAAACAGTGATCTTCGAAGTGTACCCTCGTCAATGCCGAAACGCTCGGCTACACCTGGAAGATACCAGACCGGCTCCACGGCGACCTTGGTCACGGCTAGCTCACCAGACTCATTTAGACATATCTTGCCGTCTGGAACAAGCCGGCCTTTCCGGACGCTATCTTCCAGCTCCGGGAGTCTCATATGTGCTTTAGTGATGGCGATGGTCGGCCTGATGTCCACGTTCTCCTTCTTGATGTAGTCATTGAAAAGCCAGGGCGACAAGTGGCCTAAGGGATCCATAGCTACAATCTTCTTGGGATTGTACCATGTCGGGTTTGCTTCGATTGTCGCGGCTGGCTCCGTGTTTGTAAAGTCCGGCCGATGATCGGTTTCCAATTGCTTAGAACCCACAGCAAGAGCGTAGTAAATACTGTATGAGCCTCCATGTGCACCAATAGCATTTCGTCTCCCAATGGTAGAAGGGTTGCGAGAAACTACTACTGGTCCACGTTTTACTGCATCCCTGGCTCCCCATTCCATTGGCAAGGGATCTACTCCAGCTTTATTCGGATAACTGGTGAGGATAATTTTTGAAGTCAGGCTCGAGCGTCTGGGCGGAGGCGACGCAGATAATGAACTGCCGTTAACATCCTGTCCATAGCCATCTGTGGAACCAATGCTGTCTCGTTTCTGATGGCTTCGCGGAATGAGCTTTGGGCTGTTAGGTCCTAGTCGTGGGCTCGGATAGCTCGCGTCATGGGCAATACCATCCTGAGCCTGCTTGACACCGGCGAGAGCATTCACTCGTCCATTGATAGCTTCAACAGTGGAGCCAAGGTCGCTGTGATTTGCCTGCAATGTCGACTGCCCTTGCTCCAGCTTGGTCAGCTTCGCCAGGATGACATCGAGCTTGTCGGCTAGGTCTGCTGGAGCTGCCATATTTTTCTCAATGCGTCGTCGAATGCTCCAATGTCGAAATCAATCTCAGCTTGACCTGATCAACAGCAGCCGGGCCCCGGAGATGTGGTAGACTGGGCGGAGGTCAAAGAGGCAAGCTATACAAAGGAGTGTGGTGTCGTGCAACAGCCACAATTGTACAGAGGGAGCAGGCTATAAGCAATGGTAGCACGATACCGTCGAGAACGTTTGTACCACTTGTTATGTTATTGTTTGCCGCTGATAGGCGCCTTTGGCCAAACATTATCACGGGCGTAGGAGCTCGCCGGAGCCGCAACTTGGAACGAGTGGAGTGAGCACGTGAAAGATGGGAGGCGCGGCGATTAAGGGTACAGCCGCCGAGCCTCATTATGGCCCGAGCTTCACTTCGCGCTTGCTGCTTCCGTCATTTTGAGGACGCGCTTTGTACTATGCGACTTACCACCTTCACCTTTGCGCTTCTTTTCACACTTCAACACCCAACACCCAGCTAGCACTCCAACCACACACAGAAGTACCCATTCATAAGAGTCACACATCCACAACTAGCCATCCATAAGTGACAGCCGGTAAACATGGTATGTATTCTCTTCAACATTCCTCCCTCTACACGGCTTCAAATGAGAGTTGCCAATCCATGCTGCTCAGCCGGACCTCAGAAGGCTGAGAAGCGAGAAGCGGGAGGAGTGATCTTTTTGAGTGAGGTAACGATACTGACAAGACACCAGGGCAAGCGAAAGAAATCGTCGCGCGGTCCGGTCAAGAAGAAGGTATGCTATTGTGCGCCCGATGCGCCGCGACCCTCAGAGTTGACCCCTACTAGAAAGAAATCCTCGGTACATCATTCAAATGCGTCTTCTGCAACCACGAGACCTCCGTTTCTGTCAAGATCGATAAGAAGGCTGGCGTCGGAAACTTGAGTTGCAAAACGTGCCAGCAGACCTTCCAGTGTGGCACAAACTACCTCTCAGCTCCCGTCGACGTCTACTCAGAGTGGATCGATGCGTGTGACAGTGTCGCCAAGGAAACCGCGGCAGGCACAGCGCAACCGGCCGCCTATCGTTCTACCGCACCTGCCGCATCGGCATCGGCACGCGCAGGTCTTGCGCCGGGCGAAACATACACGGAGGAGGACGCTGGATTCATAGACGACGAAGGAGTAGAAGACGAGGCAGCAGATTATGCTGATGATTGAGCCTCACCTACACCGAAATCTCACTTATACCACATCGCCCTTCACGGGAGCGACTGGCGACGGAGCCACCAAAAGGCAGGGCGGGCTGTTCAAAGCGAAAAGTCCTTGGAGAAGCGCCGCCACAATCTGCCACGAAGAAGGCGAAGGAGAACAGGTCCTTGGATCATCACCTGATATATGACGAAACGGAGAGAAAGAAAGTCTATGGGGAGCGCTGCTCAGATGCTTCAAGCGCTCAGAGAAGCGCGTGATATCCGTCCGGATTGGCAGGAGCGAGCTAGGCAGTGAAATGACAGTAATGGAATGAGAGGCTCTTGAGCGGCCACATGCATGAATCGTTCAGTTTCATACGCTTATTGGATGGCAAGAACGTGTCAAATGCCTATTGCCTTGTCTACTTTCCTTGACTTTGCGTGATGGCCACTGACTTTACTAGCAGCACGTTCAGCTGTACCTACCCTGCCATAATCGACAAGCAAAAGAGAAACAGTAGTCGCCTGACCATTCTCGTCAGCCCGTTCCAGTTCCCATCTCCAACAAAAACTGACCTCCGTGTTCAAACTCATCATTACCACTTTCAAGACTACTTTCGCATACTATTCTTCAGACACAACCATGGCCCTCTCCGAGCACACTAAACGCTAGTCGCGCTTTGCCAAAATCACAGAACTTCGACAACTTTTCCAATACACCCCTTTGCCTCTACGCAAGAGATCATGGCGCCTTCGATCCCCACCTCCTCCAACACCGCCCATCTTCAGCGAAGAACCTGATAACGAAAACGGCAAGGAAAGAGCAAAATGGCGACTTAAAGCTGCTGAGCAATTGGGGAAGAAAGTTGGGCACTGGACAAAAGAGTACAGAGATGCGTATTTTGAGAAATTGGTGAGGTTTGAGAGGAGTTATGAGGAGGTTATTGCTTGTTATTATTCGATTTATCCGGAAAATATTCCGCGGGAGAGTGAGGATGAGGATGAGGATGAGGATGAGGATGAGGAGAGGGATGTTGAGACGAAGCAGTTGGCTTTATTTGGGGAGGGTTATGTTGAGAGGGAGGAGGGACCTACGGAGAAGAATGACGCAGAAGGGTATGGGCCTCGATGGGAGACTGTTGCGTGGGAGGGAGAATTGCCTAAGTGTTGGTGTAAAGACATTTGTGGGCCGAAAGAGGCACTGAAGAAAATGGAAGAGGCTCGGAAGAGAGATGAGGAAAGAGCACGGAAGAGGGAGGAACGGGCTAGAAGGAGTGATTGGTATACGGAACACTGCAGGCGCGTGGCGGCCAGTCGTCGTGAGAGGAGTGGTTTGGCCTTTCGACCCAAGCCCAAGTCATGAAGCACGATCGTTGCTGAGGTGAGTATAGTTGGTTTCGAGATCATTCATTCGGTGTACGCTTCAGTCGATACAAGTACATAAGCTCTATCAAAGTCAGCACATGCGCAATCATGGCCCCAAATTCAATCCATCAAGCATCATCCTCCAGCGCCATTGCTTCAATAACGCCCTTCTCTACCTTACGTGCCTGTGACCCACATCACTTCCTCCGCCCATACTAGTCATAAGCAGTTGTGGTATAATGCGCCTCTATCCCTCCATCCCGATCCTCGCCTCGCATAAAAAAAGTTCAACTCAATACCACGCTCGATCGCTAAACCGCACTTCTCGCGGCCGTATGTCTCGTGATGTTCCAAGTCCAGTCCCACGTGGGTGAACATCTTCGGCAATTTGGAAAAACTAAACTTGCTCACATGACAGAGCACTTACTACCCTCTTTGGGTTGACCAGCTTCCTGGCCCTTTTCGATCTCGCCGATCATACCCTGCAGTTCGTCAGATCTGAAATTAAAAACCATCATGGTAACCCACGTGGTACGTCTTCTTACCTCAAACGCCTTTCCCACATTCTCATTATATCTCGCACTTGCCTCGACGAATCCACATCCCAGCTCTTCAGCGACTTTCTTTCCATCCGCAGCACTGACTTGTCTCTGCTCGGGTCTCAGATCACTCTTGTTCGCGACGACCATGATCGGTACGGTGTCTGCGCCTAGATGATTTAGGATTTTGTCGCGGATGATTCTGACCATTTCGAAACTTTGCTTCGATGCGACCGAGTAGACGATCATGTAGCCGTGTACACCGATGAAGTGTTTGTTGTTGAGAAGAGTGTATTCATCTTGACCGGCTGTGTCGATGATTTCGACTGCGAAGTCTTGGTTTCGGTAGCGGATTACTTTGCTGAAGGTGTTTTCGATCGTTGGGTAGTAGGAGTCGACGAAGTGGCCGTCGACGTATTGGACTGTGAGGGAGGATTTGCCTGGATGACGTCGTCGTTAGTGGGATGTCGCATGCGAACAATAAGGCAATTCGATTCAATGTGGTGCGCACGTTGGTCGCATTCGTCGTGGCCAGCCAGCCCAGGGATAATGGTTGATGTCACATGCCGTGCGTGCATGCTCGCATGTGAAGAAGGTGCTACTTACCGACAGACCTGCTGCCGACAATGGCCATCTTGCGCTGCTTCTGCTGCGGTGCCATGGTCGCGAGTTGTGTAGTGGTGTTGTTCGTTCTGCGCAAGAATAATTATTGTTGCAGAGTAATCGAAGGTCGGTGATCAAGTGGAACGATCGCGCAGAGCTCTCTCGAGTCTAAACGCAGAGTCGTCAAAGAGGGCAATGCGTATGGTAATAGTCTGGGCTAAGCAGGAAACCGGGCCGTGTCCGTCGAAGATCGTTGGTAATTCCTAGAAGTCTATTCGATGCGCTTGTGCGGAAGTGGTTTCGGTTGGTCAGAACTACGAGAGGATCGGAATGTCCTTTGGGCGGCGATGGTGATGCTCTCTTCCGATTCCTGCTCACCGGAAGCCCCTGATTCTCACTCTGGTGAAGAAAGTGATGTGCAACGGAAGACAATCTGAGCGTGCCATTCGAGACTCGCAGCGACGGGGAAGGCGGCGAGAAAGGCACGGAGTCGCGGCGAGGCGAGGGAAAAGAGAATAGTCTCGTTCGTCACTACGCTCGCGAGTCGGCCCACGGTAGACTCAGCAAGGGACGCCTGTCTGCGGAAGGGAGCTCAACTCAACCTACGCATCGACGGTGCCGAAAATCTCATCACGATGCCGATGTTGCGGTCAAGGCAAAGTGTGAGAAGAGCTCTCCAACATCCGTCACTCGCGCCAGGGAGGGGCCTGAGCTGCACTCTGTGATTCGCTCCGTGTATGCCCTACAACTTCGCCTACCGCATAGTTTGACAGCATGGATGCGTTTTAAGCATCATCTTGGAAGCGCTAGACAGGGTAGACGGGTCCGGTCGCGTGGTTGTCGGCGGCACTGCCATTCGGGATCGCATGTGACGAAGCCGCATGTCGGCAAAAGGAGCCGTACCGACTCACAAGGCTGTCAAAACAATAGGAGCGGATGGAAGGACAACGCTGTGAAACCGTGCTTATCATCGGCTGAAGAAACCCAGCTTTGTGCTACAGTAGACGGTGGTAAGACTGTACGACGGTCGGCATGCCGAAACGTGCAAACTTCGGTTCACTATAACATTTTTGTGATAGGTACTGGGGACACAATAGTCTGGGTATCTTTAAACAAAAGAGATTTGGGGCCGTGACACCATCAAGCGCCTGTTACGAGCGACCTAGGCCTCCAATTTCAACATCTTCAAAATCTCCTTGAGTTTTTCCGTAAAGGCACCCCAGACTTCCACCCCCGCCTCGTCAGCCATCATATCAACCTTCTGGTGATGTACCAGGAACTCCTCGACAGCAGAGACCAATGAATCCAAGTTGTTTCCGGGAAGTCTCGAAGCGATGATCTGCTTAGCGCCCCTGTTCCTGCAAAGGTTTGCGAGTACTACGGCCAAGGATCCGTATGCAACGTTGGCCACACCGTCTTCGACCGATTCGGCTTCGAGCATGCGTTTCTGGCCAACCTGAAATTCGATGACAAGGTCGCTTAGAAGCAGTGCTGCCTCACCTGTTGCAGCATAGTTGCGAGACTTCTCGTTGTGCAACGTCAAATTTATGGCAACCCCGATTGCAGGTACGAGAAACGCCAAATTCTGTTCGCGTTGCTCTTGGGTGAGATCTGCAGAGTGCCGACGGAAGCTATCCAGCATGGCGCGCAAGAGATAGGAGATAGTATCCGATTTCGAGAAAGCTTTGCAGTTGCGCACGTTATCCGTGGTCAGATAAGTGCACAGTCGTAACGCCAGCATATGCAGGTTTTGCAATTTCTCTTGGCCACCCGTCGGCAGTAAGAGAACGCCGATCAAACGATCCGTGATATCGGTTGGCCATGCTAGTGTAGCAGCGTTCGCGTACAGTGACTCCAGGACCGAGATGGAGAGCATCACATCAGTCAGCATAGCTGGATTAGCAGAATGATTGATGTCCTCCTCAGCCGGTGCAATGCTTCGGACATCCTCGCCTTGAACCAGATCCGTTCTATCGCCAGATTTGCGCAACTTGGCAATGACTGCCTCAAGTACTTTGAGAGCGAGCGTACGAACAGTGAGAGTCACCGGCTTCAGATGACCCCAGATGTCGTCTTGCTTGACAAGGTCATCGGTGAAGTCCATGAACGAGGCTTGTGCAGTCTTCGACATGTTGCTTCGCCGATCCTTCGCCAGCTTTCTCAACTCAGTGCGGTTCAACACAAGCTTGATCAACCATTGCAAAGAGCCGCCATCTCTGATTGACTGAGCTAGGTGATCGGTCGTGTCTCTTGATAGCAGCATGGCAAGAGTAGCTGCCAGCAACACCTCTGCGACATCGTCCAATGCACTCCCGCACTCTCTCAGAAGCCGCCTTTCAAACCCATGCCTGAAGAATCTCTCGACGAACGTCTTGTCCTTCAGGTTCTTTGCCAGCTCGATCAGTGCACTACGTCGTCGGCTGCGTCCTGAAGCGGTGTGATCGGCAATATCGTCCAGAAGGCCGCTCGTCTCGTCCTCGAAGCGTCGATTGCCGCCTCCAGCACGCAGCTCGTGTATCGTTCGCATGCGCCCACCGTTCTCATCGTCACTCTCATCTAGGTCAAATGTCGAATTTTGCGATGCAGTATTTGATTTGCTGTTGGTGCGTCGATTGAAAGTCGCAGGTGGCCGGTTTATCTCTGCGTTCAAATCAAGCATGAGACCATCTTCGAAGCTATCCTCTGGAAGGTACGAGCGAACCCGAGCGGCGTAAGTGATCTTCGGGCCATTTTCGACAACCGCAGAATTCTGGCTGTATATCTGTGACTGATTTGCTGAGCCTCTCTGAGGACTGACTTCGTCACTACTCATGTTCACGTCTGTAGAGTCTTCGTCCTCGTCCTCTGATGAGTCATTGTCCGAACTTGGAGCCGAAGCCTTGAGACGATCCACCAGCTTCGTACGTCTTCGTGCTGGTCCTACGTCTGAGCTTGACTTGGTGAGCATTCTGGGAACGGTTGTGGGTTTCGCTACTGTCCGTTTCGTCGACTGAATGGTCAGATCCTGCATTGGCAAACGGCTGGGAGACGGTGCGGACACTTCATCCTCCATCATGGGATCCCAAACATCTAGTCCTTTCGGCGTTATGCTCGTCTTGGTTGTAGCGGTGTCAGGAGTCGGGAACTTGCTCGCCATTGGCTTATTAGGTGTGCTTGGTCGGCTGGTCGACATGGACGGCGACCTAGCTGCACTCGTGGTTGTACTTGTGTCGCTTGGTGGCAACATTTCGTGCAGTCTTGCCGGAGCTGATACCATCTTATGGGGCGATGAACGAGATGTCATGTTCAATTTACCGCGACGAACCCGATGTTGAGGCGATTTGCGCTTTGGGAGCTTTGTGTTGCCTCCATTTGCATCGTCGGCACTAGAGTCTGGAAACTCGAAGATGTCCTTTGGTTGCTTCGCGGGAGGTGGCGATGGTGCTTCCTCTGGAACTGGTGATGTTGATTCGCAGCTCGGTGCGCGCACATCGTTCATCACGATATCCTCATTGTTGCCTGTTGCAGCCAGCTCACCGGATCTTGGCCGCTTCCTGGAGATGGGCTCTGAATCAGCGCCTTCATGCTCAATGCGCTTCTGTATTCGCAACAGCGGCTTCTCCTGCGCTTCTTCCACACTTGATTGTGTGCTCTGACCAGCCAATAGCTTCCTAGCCTTTAATCGTGCTGCAGCGCTTGAGCCGCCAGGGCTGGCCACATCTTTTGCAGGCGAAGGTGATGCGCGTTTGCCTTTCAACCCAGAGACTTTCTTTGGTGTCACCTGCGCAAGCTCCAATCTCAGCTGCTCTCCCGAAGCTGCTGTTTCCACTTGCGAATTCGAAATCGTGCTTCTGTCTCGAGACGCCTCAGTCGCGCGCTTCTCCCACGGTGCTAGCTCTTGCACTTGTTCATCGTCGACCAACTTCCGCTTGGTCGCAACACTCGGCGGCGATCTGCGCGTGATAGTGTTTCCAACCTCGTCGTCCGAAGATGGTACGTCAAAATCATCTTGCTTCTTCGCTCGTGCTTTGATCGGCTTGAGGCCGTGTGGCTTCGATTCGTGCTTCTGGATAGTGTACGACTCCCGCACTGTCTTCGACACTTGCGGAATGATCACCTTCGGCGGTGCGCTTTTCTCATCATCGTCCGATGCATCGAAGCTCTTAACATTCCATGCACTGGCGTTGCGAGATGCCTTGCCATATGTTGCCTGCTTTCTGCGACGCTGCTGCGCCAAGCTCGAGACTGCAGCCATCTGGACATGTATTCTGGATCAAGGTTGTAGAATGAATCCGCGACTGTAATGCGATCAACCTGGACTCATTGTCGCAAGCAGCAGCGTGAAATGTCCGAAGTGAATTCAAGTGGTGTTCCGTCTGGTCGCATGCGTGTTGAAGCATTAACCCGACCGCATGTGCTGTTTGGAGGGACTATTGCAGTCGTGTGCGTGTGATGGTTGTCATGGTTGCGTGAAAGGCGCTGTCATCAGTTGCCAGCCATGATTATGTACAAAGTGTGAAAGAGAAGGTGAGTGACGTGAGTTGCAACGAGCGACATCAACAACAAACGAACGGCCTTGGACCCTGGATTTGGACTTCCGCCCGGCTAAACTTCACCTCGCCCAAAACTGAGCCTGTCAACCCAGCGAATCCTTGTCGTCGGATCTGCCCGCCTGCAGGTGATAAGACACGCGACCTTGCCTTGCCTAGGCCTGGCCGAGAGGAGCCTCAACTCCACCCCGACTCTGCTTTGCCTTATATTTCTTCAGTATGTAGTGACCTTCGCAGAGGAGCTACGGCCCCAGCTCACCACCTTCACACCAGATCCTTCCAACCACTGTGGACTCGGAGTTGATCAGACGTCTTGTCACAGAATTTGATATTTCAAGACACTCCGCAAAAATGGCTTCACAAGGCTCGCCTCTGATCAGGGCACCGAGCCAGCAGCTGGGTCCGACTTATAGGAATGCAGACCAGAAGCCGACAGCGACAGTATCGACGGTGCCAAAGATCAGCAACCTGCACATTCTACCCCAGACTCCTCAGCTCATCGCCTTGCTCACGTACGTCTAACATATATTTGCTAGCCTTCCCATTCCCTGAGACTCTGCTAATACAGTATAGTATGCTGCGAGACGTAGGAACTGGCCGCGCCGACTTTATATTCCACAGTAACCGTGTTGCTCGGTTATTGGTCGAGGAGGCTCTCAACCACTTGCCTGTCCTACCTCAAACCGTCACAACGCCAGTTCAGGGACGAACCTATGCAGGCGTCAAATTCGAAGGCAAGATCTGCGGTGTGTCCATTATGCGTGCTGGTGAATCCATGGAGCAAGCTCTTCGGGAGTGCTGTCGCAGCGTGCGAATCGGTAAAATTCTGATCCAGCGTGATGAGGAGACAAGCAAGCCTAGACTATTCTACGACAAGCTTCCAGAGGACATCAAGGACCGATGGGTGCTGCTACTCGATCCGATGCTTGCGACAGGTGGTTCGGCTCTGATGGCTGTCGACGTCTTGTTGTCGAAGGGTGTTCCGGAGGAGCGTATCCTTTTCCTAAACCTCATTGCTTCGCCGGAGGGCGTGCAGAACTTTGCGGAGAAGTTCCCCAAAATGCGCGTTGTCACTGCTTTCGTTGATCAGGGACTCAACGAGAAGAAGTAAGTTTGTCTCGAAGCATTAACAGAATCTGTACTGACAACCTTTAACAGCTACATCGTTCCCGGTCTTGGTGACTTTGGCGATAGATTCTACACACTCTGAGTATTGGTAGGACATTGCAAGCATAGATAAGAGGCAAGAAGGCATGATGCACTGAATGGTTGGATCTGATCAGTCGAAAAGCGGCAGTCTCGACGGTTGTGCATAGGCAGTAAAGAGCGATGAGACTGTGAAAGATTGGACATAGTTTCATCAGAGGCTTCAATCAAAATTGATGCCAAATTTAGAGCAAACGCCACTAAAGTTCTAGCTCCAAGCCCAAACACGAGCTTGGATCAGCAGATCTTCACCACTTCTCCTGACAGCAAACGTTGACCATGACGACACAAGGCAACCGCCATTGACAATCTATCACCTCGACTCCATCATCTTCAACCACGTCTGAATACCACTCGACAGCAGCTGGAACAAAAACTTCGAATCATTAACCGCCCACTCTGCAGCCAGGAATAGGCAGGGACGAACAACAGGACCTTCCAACCCAAGAAAACCAAAACAAACCCAACCATGCCCACCCCATCAATCTACCACCTTCTACTCCTCATCCTCTGCTACTTCGAACTCTCCCGCCACCACCCCTCTAATCAAAATCAACAACAAACACCCCTCTCAAGCTCTGGCGACGAAACCTGCAAAATCGGAGACCTCTACGGCAGCTGTTTCAACTCAATCCGCTTCTTCCAATGCACTCCCGACGGTCCCCTACCACGCCCTTGCCCCGTTGGCCAGATTTTCAAATGTACTGGGGAAGGAACTGGAGAATGTGATTCGAAACGTGGAGGAACGTTGGGGAAAGGTTGTAGGATGGTTTGCGATGATGATGATAAGGAGGAATTGGGGAGGTGTGTATGCGATTAGACGTTGAATTGATTTATTAAACCGCCGGATTCCATTTTCCATTGGATCATTTCATCCACCATTCTTCTCAGCGTTGCGATTTTTTCTTCTGCTAATCCGTGGATTGCTGTGCTGGCTCGGAAATTTATGGTATGGTAGGGTTCGTTTGTGATTAGGCCCCAGGCTTCAGAGGTTCGACGCCATTCTTGTTTGATGGGGATCTCGTTGCGTTCTAGGATTTCGGGTTCGGCTGTTCGAAGCATTTGAAGGCTGGTTAGGACTTTTATGTTGGGTGCGTCGGGGTGGATGTGGTTGGGGGCGAAGCCTCGACGGCGGTTGTGGAGTGCGGCGTTGAACATGGTGGTGGTTTGGGAGGAGGAAGATGGGTGGGGTTTGGGTGATGAGGATGGGCGTGCAGTTGGGTTTTGTTTGTGTATGTTGGTGTGTCATTTTGGCCGATGAGATATCTAGATCTGGCGGGCAAGCGGGAGGTGGGAAGCAAGCAGATTTCCTGGGTCATGATCTGATAAAGTGCACATATGCAGCTTTGAGTGCTTTGCTGGTAGTTGTGAATACAGCTTGAGTAGTCATTCCCCATCGAAATATAGCTTCACGCCATTCATGATGGGTGATCGCAGTATACTTGACTTCAGCATGATCCGTATATAGCAGTGCTGTTGCTTAGCTTGTTTTGTTCCGCTACCTAAGTCCAACAAGTTACCGCAATGCCTCGAAGTCTCCCGGACTACGCATACACAGACCCAAAGAGCGCTGGCTGGGTACAGGATCGAATGGATCACGACCAGCAAAACGGCATCTGCAATGATGCACTCGTGCGAGATCTTGAGAGACAATCTATTCTGGACGAGCACAGTCAACTACAGCACCATCAGGCCTGTGGAAATGAAACAGATCTTGATAGGACCGAAAGAAGAGAATCAGATGGGACCGACGGTAACTCCACAAGCACCACTCAGCGGCTCCTTGAAAGGCTGAATGTTAAGTTGTATCTGGAAAGAGTTGTGCTGCCACTGAAGCAAGCATGGGCGTCAAGGTATATGAAACCAGAAAAGAAATCGAAACCAACAAAGCTTGAGGAGGACTGGGTGGTCTTACGTGGTGATGGTGGAAAGATGTCAGCTCCGCCGAGATTTTTGGATATTGTGCATATCCCAGATCCTGCGCTTCTCCACGACATGGAGCTCGATATGGAAATGGGGCGTGTGATCCCAATGAGGCGGAAGTAGAAGGATCTGTATGCCTTTCGACCGAGGTGGGAACAAGGGCTGGCGAGTACCCATAGGATGGAAGCCGTGAAGTATACTCCGCTTCTTCTCGAAACCTGGACAGGGCTGGCAGTCGAACTTCGTAATACACAGCTATACAAGTCATCAAACCCCCGCTAAATCCATTTCAAAAAGTCCATCGCTCCATCTTCGAGCGCCAGGAACACCGCCTTGTGATGGCTGTCTATGTTGTTATCATCTCCGAAGCTGTGCCATATCGCTGTATCGCTTGCCCGCTTCTTTCCCTCATCCTTCTAGCTTACCGCAGCGCTATTTCGCCTCTCCCACTCTGTCTTTTATGCATGAGCGCCTGGCATCCGCAGAATAACAGGAATACAGCGTATACTACGACTGCTCCGAAGACTGCGGTTGCGACCTTCTTTCCGTCCGGTGGGTCTTCTGTGCTTCCCATCATGCTGTGGTGGTTGGTTGCGAACATGCCGCCTATTGTGCTCAGGATGACGATGCCGAAAATTGATATGACGATGCTGTAGATTTCTATGAGTATTTTCTGTTCTCGTGCGGTGTATTGCGCATATTCTCACCATGTCCAGGCATTGAACGCAGATACTACGGGCTTCATGGTGGCTGTGGTTGGCGCCTTCCGCAGGTCGCAGCGTACGCGGACTCGGTCGTGTGCAGGCTTGAGTGGGGCTGCTGTATTTCTGATGTGCTGATCGAGGTCGACGTCGTGGTATTCGAGCGTGCGGTATTGCTATGTGTTGTATGGTGATGATGATGGGAGTGATAGCTGTGCGGCGGCGGGATTGAAGCCAGTTCAGGCTGCCGGGATCCGCATGCGGCCCTAGCGGCGACATCATAGCAAGGAAGTAGAAGTAGAAGTACCACCTGCACTGATCGGACTCCCGAGCCAGCGACAACAACTTCTCCTCCATCACTAACTCAGCCGCAAGCACATCTACTGGTCCACGCCGCCAGTATGGACCACAAAGAGCGCTTCCCGATGGCGCCGTCGCGAGAACCGAATCCACTGCGACCATACTACATCCCGCCATCAGTAGGACCAGCGCCATCAGTATCTGCTTCACAAGGAGCGACGCGGACCAGTGCCGCACATGCATCAATCAGGCAGTCACCGTCGTTCTCCAACTCTGCACGAGACTATCTTCCTGAACTGGACATTGATCTCAAATCCACGACGAGCGAAGCTTGGTCTCACACTCGCAGTCTGTTTGATACTCTGGCATGGAGATATACATCAGTCATTCTGGCACAACCATTTGACGTGGCCAAAACAATACTACAAGTCTCATTGCCACCGTCTACGGCAACTGCGACCCCGTTGAAGAAGAGGGCAGGTCAGAGTACTGGCTATGGAAGCAGCTCAAGAGGGAGGAGTGGGAGGCCAGAGTACTCGGAGGACTCAGACGATGAAGATGACAGCGATCGAGCCGATGATATTCCCGACTACTTTTCAGCGACAGCACCACGAAGCAGATCGCCCCGCAAGCGGAAGAAGACGCCACCGAGCGAGGACTTGTCTCAATCGCCTACCCCGAGACCGAGAAATCGACGAGAGCAGCATGGTGACGATGACTACAAAGTATATATCAAAAAGCCGGAGAGTGTGATGCATGCAATCTCGGCGTTATACAATACCTCTGGAGCAGTCGGATTATGGAGAGCGAGCAACACCACATTCTTGTACTCAATCCTCCTGAGGACGACCGACTCCTTCATTCGAAGTCTACTGCTTGCTATACTCGGTCTACCGGATCTCTCCGGTCCAGATCAAGGTGGTCTTGCACCTGGACTGAGCATGTCAGGCGCTGCAGGCTTCAGCGGGATCGACCTTAGCGACAGCCCAAACCCCATAGGTTCACTTATTGTGCTTGGAATATCCAGCTGTTTGACAGGACTGCTTCTCGCGCCACTGGATCTCGTCAGAACACGACTGATAGTCACACCTATCTCGCATGGTAAGCGAGGTCTTGTATCAAACCTCAAAAGATTGCCTTCTGTCATGGCACCACCCGATACGTGGCTCCCAACAGCCCTGTATCACTCGATACCGAACATTTTCTCGGCCGCTTCCCCACTATTCCTGCGACGACAGCTACGTATAACGCCTGAGCTCACTCCATCACTCTGGTCACTTGCATCCTTCACAACTTCACTTACCGAGCTCTTTATTCGCCTGCCCCTAGAGACGGTAGCTCGCAGGGCGCAGGTGGCATCGATCAAGCGTGCTGAGCCAGATGTGCCGCTCATCATCGATCCAGCACCATACAGTGGAGTTTGGGGAACTGTCTACGGTATTCTATACGCTGAAGGCGAAACGACAACTAAGAGTGCAAATGGTATGCTGCGAACACGGAGAGGGCAGGGTGCATCTGGCCTTGTCCGCGGTTGGCGGATTGGCTTCTGGGGCCTACTTGGTGTATGGGGCGCTGGCGCATTGGGACCAGGAGATGGAAAGAACAGAGAGTTCTAGGTGCGTGCAAGCAGCATTGTGCCACCACGACAGCGAGCGCTAGATTGCTTACAGTAATGATGATACCCACCTTTGTTTGAGAGTCTTGCACGGCGTTTGCGATGACTGTGATGCACTCTACTCTGTTACAGACGATCTTCATCAATACAGAATTCGATTACAAAACTCAGCCTCAGCAACATTTTTTGATAGAGATGATCTACGTCTTAGCGGCATAGGACCGAAGCAGCCGTCTCGCACTAGTGATGGGACGCCTAAACTGGACTTCCGCGAAGGACGAGCCATCTGGATGTTCATGAAACTACTAAACTTTAGAATGTCTCGAACCAGTGAGGGGTGGAGCTACGACCCTTCCAAGAGACATCGGAAAATAGAATACCTCAGCCCTGCGGCCAGACGGCCGCAGCGCAACATCTCCACGCCCTTATACTGCGGAGTTAGGATGGTAACTGCACGGGAAGCGCTCAATGGATGATCAGTGAATCTCTTGATCGGATAAAGCATTCGCATCAACCTCAGTACATGCTGCGGACGCATCTTAAGGGCGCAACTCATGTCGACCACGAATAAGGAACGAACTTCATGTCAACTCTGCCATGACCGGAAGGTGAAATGTGGTCGCGAACGTCCCGGATGCGAGAAATGCAAGCAATATGGAGTCGACTGTCCAGGATACGAACAACCACAGAAACGAGAAGTCAAGATTGTGCCTTGGAAAGGTGCTGAACGGAAATGGCGGCATGCTGCCAAACAAACATCAAATGAACCAAAACCCAGGTCAGACCAAATACGCCAACCGGACCCTCAACTTCGCGTCTCGATGCAGGATATGTATCGTCTCCAGATCCTCACCAACTTCCTGGACCTGCAGCTGAAAGGCGACCAGCTCGTCGTCTTCCACAATTCGGATCTCGCCAGTATGCCTGGGAACGATCTAACAACTCCATTCTTGGCTGCAGCTTTGGACACACTGTGCTTCGTGGGCCTAGGAACTGCCTATGACGACCAAAACCTTCTAGAAGAAGCTCGAGTACGCTACGGAAACGCCATAGGCTTACTATCAAAAGAGCTTCGTCACCGAGCACCATCCACATCACAATTCCGACCAGTCGCCACAACCATGATGGTCCTTCGAATCTGCGAAATGTTTCACGCATTCTCGCTGGAACAGCGTGGCTCAGGCTGGGATCTGCACCTTGATGCTGTACAACGCTATATGCGAGCATGCGGACCGGCGGAAGATTTGATCAAAAGCGAATTTGACTGGAAACTTTTCCAGAATATTCGGTTTTGTAGTTTGTATCTCAGTATGGCGAGGAAAACTCATTCTTTCTTCGAAGAACCGGAGTGGTTGGAACTTAGTCGGGAACGATCGAAAATTGATCCTGCTGTGGCACTATATGATTTACGAGCTAGAGTACCTGGTCTTCTGGCACGATGCGATACACTTATGGAACAAGAGACGCTCTATTCATCTGAACTCTCCGAGTTGTACAAAGATCTCTACACTCTTCGCTCGGACTTTGGATCTTGGACTATATCTTTCGGCGGCACACTTGGTTCCGACGAACTTCCCTCCGATCTCAATCTCCCAAAATCCGCATTCCCAGACGAAAACAGATGCTACATTTTCACCGACTCGAACCACGCTTCCCTACGAACGAGCTGCTGGATGATGTCCCTAGCCATCGAAGGCACAATTCTCCGTCTCCTATACGCATACGAAGACCATATCGCTACAGCAAGCGCTCCTTTCATTCGATCTGAAATCGAGAGAGGTGCTTATGAAACAGCTACGAATTTATGTCGGAGCGTTTTCTGGTGTTGTCGACCTGAAGTTGCGCAGAGCCCGTATGTGGGCAATTTTATTCTGAAGTTTGCGAAGGCGTATTTTGAACTTGTTGGGTGTAGGGAGGAGGTGGGGTGGTGTGATGCTATGGGGGAGGTTGTTAGGAGGGGGAGGGATGTAGGGAAGAAGACGCTGTTGTCGGCGTTGAGCCAGAGACCACTGGATGAGGATAGGTTTTTGAGTAATGGATGGCTGGGGAGGAATCCTTGTCAGATTTTTATTGATATTGGGATGCAGAATTATGGGGGGAGGGGGAGGACGAGTTAGTGGGACTTCAGCTTCGACTCGACAGCAGAGAGTCTCATATCAAGTGTCGCGGGCAAGGCTGGGGACGTTGATCGATGTGCTTGTTCATCAGAGAGTTTGAGATCAGTCGAAGCAGCTTCAACAACTCGAGATTATCTGTACTTTGTGCTGGATGAGTGAAGTATGGAATGAGTCGGAGGTTGCTGCGGGATAGATGTGTTGAAGCAGTTTGTGATTTTTTCTGGCCAAAAGCCGGAAGAACGAAGGTACAATGGGATGAGAGCTTCTGGGCTTCTGTAAACTTCTCGACTTCAGGTATGATCGCAAAGAATGTCACTTACAGTTCATCAATCGTTCCTCCCTTCTGATGCTCAAACGCCAAGACCTTGTTGCAGGGATGCCGACCGAAGAGTCAAATAACAAGCATGAGAACGATAACGAAGCGTTTAGTGGGCGATGAGATGGTCAAGTAGTCGCTGAAAACCCGTCGACCAAGATCGATTCATGTCATAGCCTCTCTTCCAACAGTCGTTCCTGCCATGTGATGCACCAACGCCAAGACATTGCTGCATGGATGCCTCAGATTTCGACGCTAGTGTGTGACTAAGACATCGCTGCAGACGCGACTTCAACGGTCGTTGCTGTGAAGTTTGTACACATCAAACTCACTTGCATGAAAACAATAATACAAATGTTCTCCGAAGCGTAGCGGGGCTTCTGCTCCGTATCACGACTTCACCAGCCACAACACTGAGGTTTCCACAACACCGCAGTCATGGCGCCACAAAATCAGATCAACTACGACGAAATCCAGAAAGACGAAATTGAAGTTCTCGAGGCCATCTTTGGAGAAGATCTTGAGCATGTTGCAGCGCAGACGGCGGCCTGGAACGGAATCAGAGAGCGACAATTCAAGCTGAAAATAAAATCGTCATCCGATCCAGATGCATTCGTCATACTATCAGTCAAGTTGAGCAGAACGTATCCCAGGACGGCCGCTAGCCTTGAGATCCATGGTCTAGAGCAGTTTCACGAACGTACCATCAAGAAGATTCGAAGAATTGTCAACACCAAGCCGGCGGAATTTATTGGCGACGAAGCAGTCATTTTCAACATCACGGAGGAAATCAAAGAAGTTCTCGAAGATGCCGTTGAAGCTCGAAGAACAGGCACCTTGCCAAGCCTCGAAGAAGAGCGCGCGACGAACGCAAAGGAGACAGCCGAAATTCTAGCTAAGCATCACCGTGAAGCTCAAGAAGCCGAAGACCGTCAGCGCCGTGAGGTAGAAGAAGAGGAACAGCGCATGGCGCGAGAGATGGCGCAGGCAGAATCCGCCCGCTCCCAGAAGCGGAGATCATTGAGGCCCGCGAAAGACATTCCGAAGCAATCACCTCCGAAGAATGCCACCCCCGAAAAGATCGTATTTGATCAGTCTGCCAGAGTCGAAACATCACACGGCTTCGAAACCTTCACAGATGTGGCCATCAGCGGAGAGCTGAGCAAAGGCACTTCAGAGACCGTATTCATCGGAAGACCGTGCACTACTGGGAGCGCACCTTTGGTGTCCGTGAAGAGGAGATTAGTCCAGAAGTCCAAGACCGAAATCATCAAGCTCGAGCATATCCTTGCCGCTGCTCAAAAACGCAACCACCCTAATTTGCTCAACATCTTCGCATACAGAGTCTCTCAGACCGGATTCATAACTGAGCTCTACATTTGTCGCGAATACGCTGACAGGTACGTTCCCATCCATCACTTCCGCGTTTCATGCAACGTCCGGGCCTCTCAGCGTGGAGACCGGACTTCATTTGACTGTTGATGTTCGGTACTGATTAGCATTAGGGGAACATTGCACGACCAACTGGAATTCAGCGCTCTCCATCTTCCAAAGGCACGACAAGTTACCATCGAACTTTTGCAGGGTTTAACACACCTTCACACACACAGTATGGCGCATGGATATATCAGCACGCGAACGATCTACCTATCCAGCAACCCAATTTCACCAAAACTATCTGGATTCGGTTATAGCACCATTCTCGGCCTTCGCGATGAGACCCTACCAAATACTTGGCGTTTCCCTGATGCGCACACCAATTTGCAAACTTCTTTGAAGGCAGATATCTGGTATCTTGGTGTTGTCGTTGCGCAGACTTTCCTAGGTCTTTCGATAGTAGAAGAACATAAAACTCCGACAGATCTTGTGAACCGTGGAGGATTGACCGAAGACTTTGAAGACTTCTTGAGAAAGCTGTTCTCGAAAGAGCTGCCGAATTTTCTAGAGCTTCAATCGTCGTCTTGGTTGCGCAGCAATGAGACAAGCATCTGGAGAGAGGCAAACATTGCCACACCAGTGAGGCGACGATCTAGACACAATTCCTCGAGTGGACAGGACACTCACTCTCGGTTCGAGTCGGAGTTCACGCAGCTCTCACGCCTCGGCAGAGGTGCCTATGGCGAGGTAGTCAAGGTCCAAAACAAGCTGGACCAGGGTGTATATGCGGTGAAGAAGCTGAAGCAGTCCGAGCAGTTTCTGGCGAAGGTCTTGGGTGAGGTGATGATTCTTCATCGCCTGAATCACCCCTACGTGGTCCGGTACTACGCCACGTGGAGAGAGTGGCCTCACCTGGCCGACGCCGACTCCGACTCCGACTCCCTCTCCGACGAGGAGGAAACTCCCGTCGGCATCGAATACAGTGGGGGAGGCATTGATTTCGTGAGCGGGTCTCACCAGGGTGTTGTCTTCGGCAACGATAGCGAGGGTATGACTCGGTGGTTCGACATTGGCTAAGCTATCTGATACTGACTGGGTTTGCAGACGATGACGATGAAGATGAGAGCGAAGAAGAAGGATACGAAGGTGTGTAACCCCAATACCTCACTTACACCCTAAACAAAGCACTTCAGCTCCTCGGCAAGGGATGATGTTCTTCGAAAGGAAAGCGACTTGGGCCGCGCGGACCTTGCGCTTTTGCGGAATGAGCACCTCCTAATACACCGTGTGAGCTGCGAGTTTGCTCTCTTGTCCACAACCAGCTCTGTCTACGGCGTGTGCGCACAGCTATTGGACTCGTTCTGACAGTTCGCAGACTTCTTCGAGCGAAGCGAGGGTGGTCGAGGTGGACAAGGTATGTTCTCACAAATGTTTCCCTCGTCCATCGACTCAGATATCTTCTGATCACGATGCTACTGCATCTCCGACTGACCCTTTACCAGAAGACTCCCGGGGATCGGATCGGGGCGGGTCCTCGACCGCCTCTGCCCCCTCACGACCGCGAGGCCACTCGGCCGTAGAGGCCACTCTGTACATCCAGATGGAGCTGTGCGACAAGCGCTCCCTCAAGGACCTCATCGAGCTCAAGATGTCTAGTGAAGATGTGTTCAGATTCGCTCGCCAAATCACAGAAGGCTTGGCGCACATCCACAGCAACAACATCGTCCACCGAGATCTGAAGCCAGACAACATCTTCATCGATGGGTTTGGAAACCCAAAAATCGGTGACTTCGGGCTAGCCACCGAATTCCGGCAAGACGACTTCACAGGCGGCTCGAAGGATCTCGAAGGAGCCGACATGTCTGAGGTTGGAACTGTACTATACATGGCGCCAGAGATGGACCCCAAAAGCTCTACCAAGCCCAGCTCCAAGGTCGACATGTACTCTCTGGGAATCATAATCTACGAGATGTGCCAATCGTTTGGCTCGAAGATGGAGCGCGCAATAGAGTTGACGCGAATCAGAGAGAAAGGGGCATTGCTGCCAGAGATCTACTCGGTACGTGGGATTCCACATACCGCTACTGACATTGCGAATATCAGATCAACGCCAACACTGCCAAGCCACCTGCCAGCCGTCGAAAGCCAAATTGCCCGGATCTCTGGATTTTCGAATGCCACTTCTGGAGCTGGAAACACGCCAAATGACAAGGGAAAGAGACATGCTGACCATATAACTTTGCAGGCTGAAGGCGAAAAAGCCAGGGAAGGTAGACTGATCGAGTGTCTACTCGCACACAAACCGAGCGAGCGCCCCAGCAGTGCCGAATTGCTCAAAGACGATCGACTACCTCTCAATATCGAAGATGACACCATGCGCAAAGCTCTGGCAACACTCAAAGACCCGAATTCGCCATACCATCATACATTCATGTCTGCGGTCTTTGCACAGAATCACACAACGATTACAAGCCGCGCCAAAGGCCTTGCATGGGACATGAAGGCGGAGAAGAAACCGAATGACACCAAACGCGTACGCCTACGAGCTATCACAAGATCAGCACTGGAGACCGTGTTCCGGCGACACTGTGCCGAAGAAGTACGAAGAGACTTCATCTTTCCGCGCTCGCACTACTACGGCCAGGACAATGTGATGCAAGTTCTTGATGCATCTGGCAACTTACTGCAACTACCGGTCGACTTGACGCTTCCATACGCTCGTCAACTCGCGCGACAGCCGGCGTCGATAAGATGCACATACACAGTCAGTGGTGCATATCGTGCCACAAGGGACGGACCTCCCAGCAATAGCGTGGAGGCTGACTTCGACATCATCAACAACGATGAAGATAAGGACACTGCGATTAATGATGCAGAGATTCTCAAGGTCATGGATGAGATACTTACAGAGCTGCCTCACTTTGCACCCGATGGCGCCGTCTATCTTACGCTAACGCATGGTTGCTTGGTCGATGCCATCATGGACTTCTGCCGAGTACCTTCCCAGCTCCAGCCACAAGTGAAAGACAAATTCTCTTGGCTAGGGTTCAAGACCACTTGGACAAGCCTTCAGCCTGATCTTCGCAACATGGGACTCTCAGATACAACCCTGGCAGACCTGAAGAAGTTTGATTGGCAGGCGTCTCCAGAAGATGCCATCAAGAAGCTCGGCGCAGCATTCGAAGGTGCGACTGATCGTGTTCGCGACAATATCAACACTGCCGTCAATGATCTGCGACGAATTTTGGAACTGGCGACTGGTCCCTTTGGCGTGACTCGCAAGTTCCACATCAGGCCCCTCAGCTGCTACAACGTCAGATTCTACTCTCGCATACTGTTTCAATGCGTCTTCGAAGACAAGAAGCAAAAACGCAGCCTAATTGCTGGAGGAGGTCGATATGATGATCTCATTCGTGCCCACCGGATTGCTGATAACGCAGCATCGCAGCAAGGTGCAGTCGGCCTCACTTTCGCGGTGGACTCATTTGTCGGCCTCATGATGTTACGCAACACTGCACCGAAGAAGAATAAATTCCTCAAGCAACCCACAGATTCTCAACGCCTGCCGAAGCGTGGAGATGTTCTCGTCGTGGCAAGCGGAACAGAAAAGCTCAAGGCGATCGGCATTGAACAGGTAGCAAAGCTCTGGGCGAGCGGAATCTCTGCAGAATTGGTCAGAGAACAAGACGAACGTGACTTAGACTACCTCTTCGTCGTCGAACTGAAGCACGAATCTTCGCCATCAGTCAGATTCACCAGCACCGACAACGATACCGAGGACTCTAACGTTCTCCTCGTCGATCTAGTCAGCCGTGTACAGCAGGAAATGCGTGAGAGAGCCCAGCGCAAAGCTCGCGCACCGCCGTCACTTTTCCGAAATCCATCGAGCCATCACGACATCGGAAGCAAAGGCAGAGTACAAGTCCTGAAACCAGACAAGGGAGGCAAGAAAGAGAACACATACGACATCATACAGAATGCCCAAATCAATTGGGCAGAAAGTCTGGACCAGTTGAAGGAAACTGAGATTTTGGCTATTGAGGGTAAAGGTAGCCTTCTTGGTCTTGTTCAGAAGACTAGGTTGAGCGATCCTGAAAGTGTGAGGGCGGCTAGACAGGAGGCGGCCCAGAGCGACACGCAGCTTTTTGATCAAATTCAGGAGCATTTGAGGGCTTTGAAGGAGAAGTGGGAGGCTAAAGAGGGCTTGAGGATTTGTTGTGTGTACCATTTTAGGACTAAACAGGTCATTTCTTATGACCTTGGTGCTTGAAGTGAGGGATGATGATGCATTACGTAGTATGAGAAATGAAAGATTGCGTCTGTGAGATTAGGCTCGAGAGAGGTGCCGGGATCGTGTTTTTGATATCAGCAATGGATGATATCCTCGAGTTAATAAGGTGAAGTGATCAGACAGCGTGGGAATTTTGCTAATTTGCTCGAGTAGGACAACGGTATCTGAGCTACCGGCGTCGTATCTAGCTGTCGGCGGTGAAAAGGACCCTTGGAGTCAACGAAGTGAAGTGAACAAAAAAAAAGGATACTTCGCCTACGATCGCAAACAGGACACAACACATTCTCGACTTGGAATACGAGCAATGTCTCACTTGACAAAGTCTTGAACTGGTATGCTTCAGATAGGTACGCAATAACCTGCTGAAGAACACGAGGGAGAACTAACCAGCGAACAGTGGAACAAGCCACAGAGAACGACACAAGTGGTAACCTTAGCCGGCAATAACCTCCACCTCCAACAAGCTCAAGTACCCATCTTTGTCGCCATCATGATGGACGAGAACTACTAGCGCCGCTCCCAAGCATTGACAGCCGTAGATAAGCGGTTCATTGATATGAATTGGCTTCGGAGACAGCTCGCTATACACCGCACAACGATGCTCGACGCAGAATGAATGATAGCCGTCAGCCTGTAAGTCTTGCCAATTTGACCAGGGTGATAGTAGCTGCTGACGATGTGTGACAGGACTTCGAGCCAACGCTGCGTCGAGAGTATCCTCCGTACACGCACCAGCCGATGAACAATTCTACTCGTTACGGATCCATGGACGGGCGATCGCATCTCACCTCAGCACCGCGTCGAGAGTATCCTCAGGATACGCACCTTCCAACGAACGACTTCGGTCATTACGAGCACATGGAAGAGCAAGGATACTTGACTTCAACGCAGCAGCTGGACTTCTCTCCATTGTAGCTGCAGATTATTACGAGCAGGAGCACCGTGAAGATATCGCAGTAAGCTTGGAATTTCTCGCTGATCATATCATGCAAGGTATGCAAAAGGCGGCAACCTCAAGAGTGGCCGGTTCTCATGTTACGTGAATATCATCACTGATATGTGCAGTTTGTCATATCGGAGGTTGTACGTCGGCAAGATACACATCTTACGACTCTGAATGATCGAGTACGCTGTCTACATCGCAACTCGGCCATCCTCTAAAGCGGCGAACCTCGGAGTCAATGAAGTGAAGTGAAGTGAACGGCTGGAAGGAATTTTGCTACTTTGCTCTCGCAGGATGGCATTACTTCAGCTATTAATGTCGCATTAGCGAGAGCTCTCGTGTTGGAAAGGAACGACTTTACAGATGAGGAGGATGCGGTCAAGATGTCATGGGCAGAGTTGCAGGACAGGGTACAATGAGCGAAGGAGCAGATTCAAGCCTACGGCCTTAAACCACTTCCATGGAGTGCTTGAGCCACGCAACCTGAAGATAATCCAGGTGTACGCGTCGAACCAGCCTCTCACGAGACGTCTCACGAGTGGACTGGCTATCGATGTCGGTGGTGGCGTTCCAATCGCCATACAAGACTACACAGATCAGGACACGAGTGATCACGCACAGAAGCTGCGCAATAGCAACTTTCTATCTCTCTCATGCAGGATGGCGCTAATCGAGGTCTCAACGTCGCGTCTTGGGTGATAGCGGTGAATAGGATCCTCGGAGTCGAAGAACGCTACGTGAAGGTCCGAAGGAAGCTAGACAGGAAGTGATATCTGCAATTATCGTTGCCGCGCAAGCCAACACCTTCTCTGATGTCAACTGGACGATGCTTGGATCTCTGAGTTCTTCACAAACTGAACCCCGGAACCGGATCTGGGCATCATTGGTCTCGATTTCAATGTCTCTAAGAAGTGTTTGGGCAGGTCTTGACGATGAAGTGTAGCCGATGTCCTTCCAGGCCACATTGATCGTCATGTTCGCAATGCCGAAGAGTGGGTACAGGCCGTGGTGATAACTACGTACCAAGGTGGATTATGGTTTGCCGAAGAGTTGAGCAAGACAGACGGCGTTCGAGGCCTCACATCCGCACGCGCGAAAGAGTAGGAAACTTTCATGGCTAGTGGTGCCTGAGCTGTTGACGTTGTATTCTTACTAACAGCGATGACTAGAACCCTCAGAGGCAATACATGTGAAGTGAATAGACGAGATTCACAAAGTTGCCAATCTGCTCGTGTAGAATGAGCAATGATCAAGCTACTAAAGTCGCATCGCTATCGATAGCGATGAATAGCACTCCCGGAGTTGCCAAATTGATATGGAAGCAGGTGAGTGCTTAAGAAACGTGCCCATATGCAGTCTGGCATAGGGAATGTGTTCGCTCTTTGGGACAGAAGAAACAATTAAACGCTCAGCCAAATAGCGCAAGCTTGACCCCGAGAAGAGCAGCACCGAGACTGAGAAGTCCAAATGAAGTGTACTAACGCCTCTTCATGCCAACTACACGTGGCGGCAGATAGAGATCTCGGCGTTAAGACTGAAGGCATTGAAGTGAATGAGCAAGTCGAGGCTCTGATCCCAACCGAGACCAACTTTTACTTTGATATCAAACCGCAGCTGGAGCGATGTCGAGATAAGCATGTACTCCTACAGTTGGGATACTGTCCACGCAGCGGCAATTGTACTCGTGAGTCGGACTATTGGGTTGGCTCATTCTCACTGACTTGACGTGCAGTCTCTCTACCATGGGGTGGTCCTCAGATATCGAATTCACTGCACCACGGTGCCGAGATTCACGACGCCCTCGCCTCGGCCAGAAGTCAATCAACTCGATGCTGGCTGCAGCAGAAACAGACCGCATCAAATCCAAGCAAAAGTACAAGACGCTGGAGTTTGACAGTGGTGCGCCGGGTACCAGAAAGGGACGACATTCAACTTTTGCTTCCGTATGATGTGCGATCTCCGAGCCCCTGAGATTGCGTTCCTGATTGATAGCAATGGTAAGGACTCCTGGAGTCAACAAATATGAAGCGGACGGACGATGTGATTCAGTATCGTCAGAGAGACTCATTGTGCTATGTCGTACTATCTTCCCTTTCTTTGTTCCAAGCTCGCATTTCGAAACCCAAAAGCGGGTACATCCCACACAAAGAACAACACCACGGCTGTCGACCCCGACTTTTCCGGTATCTTTCCGGACATGAATATCGATCTTCTCATGATGGCACTTCAAAATTATGCCAAGTCCGTGTGAAAAGGCCCTCCAATGGATCCATTCTTCAGGATGCACCCGGATCAATTCGTGTCTCACATCGACATCGACAAGCTACCGGCACTAATCGAGCTTTTTGTGACCACCTTCTGGCAAGCATTCAACATCTTTCTATCCTGGTGGTTCGTTATCAATGCTGGGGAGAGCCTGTCGTGGTGGCTTTGGCGGGAATATGTCGTTCGAAGTTATCAATCTCGATCTATGCATTTTCGACCTCGATGGGAGACTTTCGACTATTGGCTATCAGCTATCAATCTATATGGTACCATTACAACATCGCTGATCGTCTGGTGGCTTCACGAATTGGACTATATGGAGGTATCGTGGCTGGTAGCGTTCACCATAGCTGCAGGAGAATACGCACTCTTGCTAGTGCTCGTGATCCAACACTGGGGATCCAGGAACGATACTTTCGAGAAGGTCTGGCAGGACAGAAGAGCGTTACTGAGAGGGCATGGAGTGAATACCTTGGAGCAGCAATTGTACAGATATCTATTTTCTCTCAGCAAGGACTTGGACGAGCAGGCGAAACTTACGCTAGCGATTGAGAGGGGCGAGGAGATGCTACAATTCATCGATCCCGATGGTCAGCAAGAGGAGCTGAAAAGAGCGATTGAGATCTACCGGACAAGTCGTGATATACCTGAACCTCATGACTGGAACCAACGAGATCGAGCTGGAAGGCGAAGCTGGCATAAGGAAAATGACTTGCCAGACAAGCTGGACTTTGAGGACGACTACTACGATGAGGATGAAGATGACTTGTTGACGGATGATGACGCTGGAAGTCCGACGGAGATATCAAACGCAGCAAGCTTTGCAGGAGTCGATGTAACACCGGAAGACAAAGTTGACGGAGCACCACTCACGAGACAACGAGCGCCCATCCGACCGAAGATCAGAAATCTTAGCGTAATCAAAGAAGACGAGGAGTAATTTACCTCACAACCCATTCTTCATTCTCACCAGCAACCAACCTCACCGTCTTCCCAGCCCTCGCCCCAGTTGCCTTCCCCTCGTCCACTGCAAAAACACCATTAATCATAACCGCTCTAATCCCTTTCGCAGCCTGTCTCGGCTTCGCATACGTCGCAACATCTCGAATCTCATCCTTATCAAACAAAACCAAATCAGCTCTATACCCTTCCTTGACCAATCCTCGATCCCTCATCCTCACCACACCCGCAGGCCGAGACGTCAAATGCGCCACAGCCTCTTCTAACCCTCCAGTAAAAATCGTCTCAGGCTCAACATCTTCATAAACCGTGCTAGAACTCGAATGATATATATCCCGACTTTTCCCACTCACCAGATCCCGTGCATAATGCCCCAAATATCTTGGAAACGTACCCCAACCTCTCGGATGAGGTTTCGTACTTGTTAAAATCCCATCACTGCCACCAGTATGTCTAGGATGTCGCATGATTCTCCGTACGTTTCCTTCATGGCCTGAATGTGAGAGAATCGTGCTGTTGAAATTATCTTCTTGTAGGATGTCGATATATGTATCGAATGGATCTCGATTCTGCTCTTCTGCGATTTCGGCGATAGTTTTCCCGACGTATTTGGATGCTAGGTCTGGATTGTAGGTTCCTCCGATTTCTAGGATATCCCATTGGAGGGTACAGCCGTGACAGCCGTCTGTGCCTTCTTCGAGAGCGAGACGTTTGATTTCGGCTCGGGTTTTGGGGTCGGTGAGGAGTGAGGCTGGGTTGTCGGAGGATGAGGCCCAGGAGGGGAGGGTTGATGCTAGAGTTGTTGAGCCGGGGAGGTATGGGTAGGTGTCGAGAGAGATGTCGACGCCTTCGGAGATGGCTTGGTCGATCATGTTGATGAGCTCGTTGGCCCGTCCGGCGTTTTCTGGATAGTTCATGGTTGCGTGGGTTAGGTGGAGACGGACGCCGATTTGTTTGGCCAAGGCGATCATTTCGGAGTAAGCTTTTAGAGCGCCTTTGCCGTACGATCGAGTGTGTGGGCAGTAGTAGCCTCCGTATTGCTTTACGATTTTGCAAAGTTCTGCGATTTCTTCGTCCGGGGCGAACATTCCGGGGACATATGTGAGACCAGAACTCATTCCTACAGCACCTTCTTCGAAGGATTTGACGAGGATCTTCTTCATCTGGTCAAGTTCTTCTGGTGTTGCTCGAGACGAATCCCATCCTTTGACCAAAATTCGAAGATTGCCTTGAGGAACCAGGTACGCTGCATTAGTTGCTATGCGTTCTCGGTCGAGCACATCGAGATACTCCTTGACACTTCTCCAGCGATCGAAGAAATCGGGAGGATCAGTAGGGTTGCCATTCCACCCGGCTATCTGCTCTCTGATGCGAGCCATGGATTTATTGTCTACCGGACTGTACGATATTCCATCTTGGCCAATGACTTCTGTCGTCACACCTTGTGTCACTTTCGCTGGATGCTCTGGAGTGTGCAGGAGCGAGAGATCGGAATGAGCGTGCATGTCGATGAAGCCCGGAGACAGATGCCATTTGCCAGCCTCGCAGTCAATGACCTTAATACCAAGTTCTTGGCACTGCTCAATGGCTCCGGCTGATAGAGGACGGTGAACATCCCAAACGCGGAGGATCTGTCCATCGCGGACTAGAACAGACCCAACGAATCTTGGAGTGTCTCCAGAACCATCGAGTATGGTGGCATTCTGGAAGACGAGGTCTCCCTTTTGTGATGGGAGAACCTCTTCGCCTGACATTGTGCGGGTGATGGGGATGAATGGAAGAGAGGCAAGTTGGAGGAGGAGAAGCAAGCTAAGCTTTGATGACTTACTGCAGCCTCGTAAGACCTTGTCTTAGCTGTGCTCTGATGGATACATAATGTCGGCATCTGCATGATGAACAGAGACGTTGTCGCCGGCCAAGGATAAACAGGCCTATCAACGCCGAAGGCGGCGCCAGGGTTTAGTCAGCGGCATTCCCAAAAAGGAAGTTACGAGAATCATTCACATGAGAAAGACCATGCTAATAATTTCAATACCTGTGTCATACATGTCTCCTGAAATACCTTTTGGCCTGATCGTCCTGAAATCTAGCCATTTCCCAAAACTGATGTGCTCGCTTGAGCCCTTAGATTGACTGATGCTGCCGCAGCCCGAAGTGCAAGCCGTAAATGCTCGACATGACCCGTCCCGTATGAACTTTTATTGTCAGAGCTCCAGAGGAAGCTCCGGCTCCTCGCCATCTCAAACAAACAGGCCGTTACCGTTGCTCTCACTGTCGCTGCTGTCGCTCTCGTTGTCGATGGTACTGCTCTCATCATCGCTGTCGAGATCCATCGGATCGCCTTGGTTCTGGTTCGCGGAGTAGCCAGCAATGTAGTTGTTCGCCGCCTCGCTTTCGCTAAAGCCCTCATCATCATCTTCGTCGTCTCCCGACTTGACTTCCGGCTCCCACGGCTCGTCCTCGTCTGGCGGTGGTTGGATTTGCTTGCCGAGGAACTCGTACTTACCCGTGTCCCAAACGAGAACAGGATCGCACATGATCCTGTAGATCTCCTTTCCTGCTACCCATCGATCCTTCTCGCACGGCTTGTTGACCCAGACTCGCGTAGCGTTGTTGCTGAGAGTCTGGTCCCATCTCATAATCATGGGAGTTGATTGCATGGTTCTGTCCTTGGCGAGCTTGTTTGGAGGCCCATCAAGAAACTTCTCGAGCATGCGCTTGAAGCCCTTGGCAAAATCGCCTTGATGAACCCGGGTGAAGTTGAAGTTCCTGTCCGGCTCACTTGGGCCGGCACAGATGATTTCTGTCATAAATCCTTCGCGCTTGAACTTGGGACGCCAGCGTGTCTGTGCCCAGCAGTCAAGATACCAGACGATGTCGGCGGTCGTCTCGTTCATGGTATCCATGAGGTTGTAGGCATTGATGGTGCCTCGAATACCTGGAATCTTCCTGTCATGTTCATTAGTTACGGTTCTGCGAGACACGGGCCAGCAAACGTACCACAGGTAGCCCTTATTCTTGCCAGTCGCCTTTCCGTTGAAGTAGAAGAAGACCAGAGTTCGCGAATTGCATCGGGCCTTCAGTTCGGCGACACGGTTGTCTAGATCAGCCTGAGTAGAACCAGGTGGGAAGTACCAGTCGAGTAGCTCAGCGTAAGTGTGATCTTCGAAGAAGTCGGCCATCTCGTTGCAGCGCTCGTAATGAAGAACCTGGTCGCGAGGTCTGTTCGGATCGTTTCTGGCATGGCGTCTGTAATCAATGATGACGGCGATGGTCTGTTCGAACTCCTTGATGCATGCATTCTTCTGCTCCCAATCTGGGCTGCGAGCCTCTGCGGATACGATTAGCATGAAACTGAATCATAAGATCTGGGCACGTACGCTTAGGGCCAATGAATCCCTCCTCGTACTGATACTGCTTTGGTGCCATTCTGTTGAGCGTTCTGTGGAAGAAAAGAAGAATTGAAGAAGAGAGATGGATGGGTATGCTATGAAGCCACAAGTGATATGAAGGGATGATGTTGTCGAGAAGGTGTTGTCGAGGTTGTGTTGTTGATTGAAAGGCAAGATTGCAGGTCGAATAAATAGTCTGGAGTCTCCATGATGTGAGCTGCCAACTGAAGTCCCAATCGACTGAAGGAAACCCAGTGAGCGTTAATATGCAGCGCAGGTCATCGCAGGTGAGCTGTCCCGAGCTATGCGCGACAGTATGAGTGAAGGCCAAACTTGAGAAGCACTTGCGTTTGCCCCCAAATGAGCTAAGCGCGCAAGTGAATTGGACACTTCTTTATGCTTGCTTTTCGCGCCTCCTATTGGCTCTCAAAGTCAGGCAACGATGTCACAATTGGCATGATCTCGAGACTCACCTCGACCACGGGTACAAATGTTCCTCTCTTCCCTTCTCGAGTCTTCCTCCTCCATCACACCTAAGAAGACCCCACGAGACTGCGAAAGATGGCAGCCACCACATCACGCAAGCGCAAGCGGTAAGTAAGAGCCACAATTGCAATGAGGATACCATACTGATTCCTGTTAGTGTCGATTACACCGAGGACATCATCGTCGTCGCTGTCGGAGCTGAGAAGAAGCAATTCAACGTGCACCAAGACATTCTGGCCAGCTCTTCCAAGGTCTTCAAAGCCGGCCTGTCCGGCAGATGGACGAGCAACGGCACCTTCAATCTCCCGGATGCCAATCCAGCAGCGTTCCAGACCTACGTGACCTACATTTACACCGGCGTGCTCGAGATCGTAGCATCAGATACCGGCGAAGCGTACACCGACAACGACGACCCAGAGCTGAGGTTCGATGGGCTCATCGACCTCTACATCTTGGCCGACGCTATGATTGACGACAAATGCCTCCGCAACGCTATCATGGACGAGCTCAAGAACATTGCAAAGAGTACGAAAAATCGTCCAGGTGCCAAGTTGATCGCGCGAGCATTTAAGTGCACTGCCGAGTCGAGTATGTTGTGTCGCTGGCTCATTGAAGAAAATCTATACGAAACTTCACCGACGTGGCTGGATGACCATCGCAACGAGTTGCCAGCAGCTTTCCTCAGGTCCCTGATGTATGGATGGGCAGCGGCAACTGCAGACAAGAGCATCAGATACGAAGATCCAGGGACATTCAATGATTGTACATACCATGAGCATGACGACGAAGTTCCGCCTGGCCCGAAATGCAAGACGGAGCGCGAGGCTGTGGGTGCAAAGGCTTAAATTGCCAACACGTCGCTGAGGCCAGATGCTTTGGTTCGTGCGTAGGAAATCGATGGTGTCATTTGACTGAGGCGGAGGCCGAATTGGATATACCCGCCAGAGCTTGGAGGAGTCGTAGCGGATGTAAATCCAACCATTGCTATCAGGAAGTGTCAGTAAGGACAGAGCTCAGAGCAGGAGATACTCAGGACTCAGCAAGCACAGAGGGTTGTACCATAACATTCGTCCAGGGAGAATCGAGGGTGTAGCAGATTCGAGACGGAGATACGGGCATCAAGTGTGAATTTCCAATTCAGTTTGCCTTTTCTGAGTATTCGCGACATTTTCTAGAGTCCAGCTTTGCCAGAGAACCTGAATGCCGTCGATGGTGTCCACAATTGCGGACTGTCGTCGCCGAAGGCTTCCTAACCTTCATCAGCCACTGTCGCCTTGCCCTTCTCAACAGCCATTTCATCATCGCCATTGGTTTCTTCCTTCTTGCTCTCAATCTCTCTGCGTATCGCAGCTCCAATTTGCCTCTTCTCCTTCGGTGTCCAAGGCTCTTTCACCAGCTTCAAAATATCCTCCTCCGTTCTCACGCGCACATCTCTACCAAAAGGATTGACAAATCCCCAGCACATCATCAGCACCCATTCCCGATGGAGGACGAGCTGCCTATTAATGGCCTCGCCCATCACCAGTTGGTCAGGTCTCAACAGTGGTATCGGGCGGTTCATCTGTGGTGCAGTGGCAGTAGCAGGCGTCGCCACGTCATCGTAGCTCTCTGGAGTCCAAATACGTTCGTAGCCAGTCATCATGAAGTCCCGCATAGGTGATCTCATGATCTTGTCGTTGCGATTCATGTCCTGTGGCGCATTCTGGCGGAACCGGAATCGATGTCGCATCCACAGCTTCAAGATGTCCATGCTCCGGATCGGTCTGTAGCCAGCAGCTGGATCTGGTGACCATCCTCTAATCACACGCCAAAGCGGCGTCAAGCTCTTCTCAGCCAACAGCTTCTCCCTCAAAGAGCAGCCCAGTGCCGCGCCCCAAGTCCATGTAGGTGGAAGTCCTTGTTGAGTAAGCGCGTTGAACGAGAAGAGCTCGAAAGCTGGATCCGTGAAGAACATGTCGACTTTGAGGAAGAAGTGCGTGAGGAGATGCAGCACCTTATCTGGGATATACTCCTTGCTCCGCATCAACGCAAGACGGTGTGCATTACGCGGAAGATCGAGCATGAACCACATACGCTTCAGCGCCATTCGAGTGCCACGAGGCAGGCGAAGAGCCTTGGTCATCATGGTGATCATGATGTCCTTGACAACAGAATCTCTCCAGACGACCATTTGTAGCCAGCGTAGGCTTGGAACGTCGCGAGAGAATAGATTGAGTCTCTCGATATCTGCACCGAATGCTGAAGCCTTCGCCTTCTGGCGCTTGATTGGATCTTTGATGCAGAGTGACTCGTAACATCGCCATGGAAAGATTTCATCCGCATTCGGCGACCATGTACGCATGCTGGAAAGAATGAAACCCGTAGCATTCTTGTTGAAGTACCAGTGGAACTTCTTCGAGATTGCGTACAGAGAGATCAGCGACGGCACGTCCAAATAGCTCACGAGGAGAATGCACAAGGAGCTGTCGGCAACGAATGCGTCGATGAGACCAAAGGTTTTCTGCTTTTCAGCCTTTGGAGTCTCTGCTGCGGGTGTCGCGCGATGCGATTCATACAAACGCCGCAATGCTGAAACAGCTTGTTTAGACTGGAACGCGGCAGAAGGTAGCTCGCTCGGGCTTGTTCCACCGGTCAAGGGCGCCGACGCGTGTGCTGGCAATGCAGACAATGCACTCGTGGCAAATGGACTGAATGCTGCGGGCGTAGTTGGTGTCTGCCTTATGCGAGGCGTGCCGGCAGAGTCGTACTCAATTTCAATTCTGTTTCCGGTCTTGGTGCGCTTGGACGGTGGCGCACCAGAAGGTATTGGCAAATTCGTGTTGATTCGAAGTGGCTCGAAGCGGCCGACATTGAGCTTGTTGGGCGAGTTGGCTCGTCGCTTGTGGAGGCTGTTGCTGCCAGATGGCGTGAAAGTAATCTGAGGTAGTATCGGTGCATCTCTTGCAACGCCGCCATCGCTGATACCGCGTGTGGCTGGCGCATCAGTGGTCGAGCTCGTGGATGTCTCGGTCAGGGCTGGAGATATCTGGCCCATCCCGTCGTGACCATCACCCGTTCGAGATGCATCAGTGTCGCTATAGTCATCAGATGTCGATCCATCCTGCATTTCGACATCTTCATTCGTGGAGGTCATGCTGTCTTCCCTACTAGACATCAGGAAACCGCTGGTCGTCGTATGCTCCGAAAAGGTGCTTGTAGGCTTGGTAGTCGCTGTTGCTGACTTTGTGTCCTGGTTGCTGATGGAGAGGCCCAGCGAAGTCTCTTGGAGTTCGGTTGTCGAAATCGTGCCGAGTGCCGTGCTGAGGGTGGAGGGGAGCGCTCCATGGCGGGTTGGGTCCGGAGTACTGAGCGAAGTTCTCCTCTGGGACAAACTCGCTGAATGGAGCGGGTCGGTAGCGCTTGACAGGTCCCTTGAGGTTGCCGTGTCGACGAGGGGCGGTCTTTGGATCGTATTCGGTGCTGACACTTGAGCTGCTACTGAAACTCGAGGTGGAGTCGCGTCGATCGCGGCGGCCCTTGGACTTGGACCGGACTGAGTCGCGTCTGTCATAAGATGACTTGTGTGAGCGGTCTGTGGATCGGGCGCGAAGCTCGTCGTGGAATGGTGTCTTGGATCGGCCGCGCTCATGCTTGAGCTTTCGCTCGATCTCCTCTGGGCTGCGTCCGAGTTCTTTGGCGAGTTTTTCGACGTCCTTTCTGGGGCGCAGGTCTTTGGATCGGGCGTGGAGCTCGTCATGGAATGGTGTGTCAGGTCGGCTGTAGTAGGGTGCTGTCCGCTCGCGCTCATGTTTGAGTTCTCTCTCGATGTCTTTTGAGCTGCGTCCGAGGTCTTTGGCGAGTTTGTTGACATCCTTTTTGGACTGCTCTTTCTTTTCTTTCTTCTTACGCTCTCGTCGCACTTTGGCCTTGGGTCCGTATCTGTGCCAAGATCCATCGAAAAACTCGTAGTGGGAGTTGAGATGGAGAGTTGCGAGGAGGAGACCGGTGGTGAGGAAGTACAGCTTGCCGATTCCCATTGTTGCATTCGTGTAAACGAATTGTCGAGCCTTCAATGGAGATGGTGGCTGATGTCGTTATCGAGTCTTGTTGTCAACCTCACTTTGGAAACAGATGGAAGTCTCTTTTCCAAATTTCCAAATTGTGGCGCGGTTCAAGTTGTTCGTCGAGCTTTGACGTAACCTTGTGACACGCGGTTGCCTTGACGACGGCGGTGAAGTAATTGGTGTTTGGTGTCAAAATGGTGCGCGGCGTAGCTTGACCAGTCTTCGACTGAGAAGGGTTGTTCAGTGATGCTTGAAGGTGTCGCAAGGACGGCTGCGTGCAGGAAGTCAGCGAAGACAGCCGGGGTCAACGAGGTTTGGAAAGCTGCACGCCGATGCAGCCAGAAAGTGAGGGTTGAAGTGAGGCTGATAGCCACAGTCAGCAGATTCGAGCGGCAGTCGCGACACTCTTCGTGCAAGCAGTACGGAAGTCACCGGGTCGAGTGCGATGGTTGGCTTGAACGACCAGAATGACCATGTAGGGCAGGCTGTGCGAGGTTTGTAGCACTGCGGCCTCAATACCACCACGAGTTCATTTCAATTGGTTCGACCAAGTCCAACAGCATTGCCAGTCCCAGTACTGAACGCCTCATCTGCCCCGAGCTGCCATGGATCATCAGTTGGCCTCCGAGTCCAGATCCAAAATATGGCCACTGTCCACAAGAACTCGGTCCAGGGATGAGTAGCACCTGCCTTTCAATTATGCTATGCTATGGTTACAATCAAACTTACGCTGCGTTGAGCGCTGGTATCTTAAAGTGCAAAGGCCTGTTGAAACGACCTTCCGCCCATAACCAGCTTTCAAAGCCAATGCATGCCCCATCCAATCCCCAGTGAACGCCGACCACCCAGAGCTGTGAAGCTCTTCCTTTTCCTCTATGCCGTATTTCTACCTTCGGCCCAGGAGGCTCAAGAACTCGTCTCTAGTTTTAGCTCGCTTCCGCATAGCTCCAAGCATGCAACTCGTGGTTGTGATGGCACCAGACTTTTGTACGCCGCGCATAACCATGCACATATGCGTGCTTTCCATGACTACCGCAACGCCTTGAGGTCTCAAAACTTCAGATAGCGACAGAGCCACCTGCTTTGTTAAGCGCTCTTGAACAGAGAGTCGACGGCTGAACATTTCGGCGATGCGAGCGAGCTTTGAAAGCCCGATGACTCTGTTGTTGGGAATGTAGCCGATGTGCATCTGTGCGAAAGAGTTAGTCTGAACAGGAACGGGAAAAGTGCTATTAGCTCCACCTACCTTGCCAGTAAAAGGCACCAAATGGTGCTCACAGAGGCTGTAAATCTCAATGTCTTTGACAATGACCAGCTCGTCATGATCCTCGTGGAAGACTGCGCCATTGACCACATCCCTGAGATTCTCCTCATAACCTTTCGTGAAGAACATCATGGCTTTAGCATATCGCTCTGGCGTACCATGCAATCCTTCTCGATCTGGGTCTTCGCCCAAGCATTCCAGGATAGTCCTCACAGCACCTGAAAGCTTGGCCAGCCGCTCCTGTGCTTTCTCAGGATCTTCTCGCTCGTGCAGTCTTGCCAATGTGCCGGCGCTTGGCCATGACAGTCCTTCGAAGTCGATGGTCGGGTTTGCAATGATTGGACTCATCGATCTCGAGGTCGTAGGCGGTGTCATGGGCGCCTCGTCCCTCTCATCTCTGGCCTGCACTCGGAGCTCTAAGTCTTCCATGTCATGATCGTTCACCTCGGCGTACTGCTTGCCTGGACTCTTCTTAGGTGCAGGAGCATACGAGTCTCTTGCTCTGCTCGGCGGACTTGTACGGAACGGCATAGGTTGCTCAAGCTCTTCTAAATCTATTGCCTCGCGTCTTGGACCCATGCTGGATTTTATTGCTGCAAGGACGCTGTCTCGATCCTCGCGATCTCTTTCTGCTGAAGCGGCCGGATGCAGTGGACTGTGACCGTTGATGAGGTGCGGTGGTATAGGCTTTGGCCTTGGGGAAGAGTATTCGTCCATTTCGGTAGCCGAAGGGATGTCTGTACGAAGGTTGTTTGAGAAAATAATCCCTCTCGGTAGCGTGATTCACGGACGGAAGCTCTTCCCGGTTATAGGTAGTAGTTGGAGAAGGCGGCCTCGATGTGATAGAACAAGCGATTCATCTTCTGCTAGTCTAGGCGCGTGAATCCTGACTGGACGGCATCTCGTAATGGTGTAATTCTGCGAGCAAAGGGCGAAGGGCACTTTCATGCGACTTTTCTCGACACCTTCCGATGTCATGCGGCGGCTTCCCCCGCAACCAAGACCCTTCCACTGCGGTCGCAATCTCAAACTTCACGTCTTGCTGCCACACCTGCCTTTCCTCGCCATCGACAAGGAACCACAAGTTCTATGCGCCATCTGCAAACACTCATCAGCTGACAAATATTGTTCTTGTATTCTTTGTCCTCGAATTTGGCGTGCACCGACGCAGCAGCCGGGGCGCTGTCCACGGTATTCCTTTCTCCGTCGACAGACCAACTACTCACCACTATCGGGCGCCTTCTTACCTGGCGCAGCTGGCGCTGACCCAGAGACTTCCTCTCGATCTGGTTTTGACCTCCTCAGTCGGTCGGACTGTCATTCTTTCGCGCTTCCGCATGGCGATCGGCAGCTGTCCCATTTCTCACTGCATGGCGACCTGCTGGGCGCTGGGGTTTGGATGCCCGCCACCAAACCCCCGTGCTACACCAGCATTTTTCGTATATAGAACTCACTACTCGTGCGTGTGAAACTGTTCGAAGCACAATCAGGACGAGGGAAGTGGCAACCCAAAGCTCCCCTGACGCGATGCACCAGTCTTGCGTACTCAGCATTGCGAAGCTGTCAGTAACTACCAAGAGGAACTACCGACCGACCATCTGAATCCCCTATTGGAGATCTCACGACATATCCGCACCAGGAACGGTGTTCAATCTGACAGCATGGGCTTTGGTCAACGTTCTGTTCGATGACTGATACGCTTTGAAAACGAGAGCCTTCGGGAAGCTGTGAGCTTTCGTGTGCAGGAGCCTCACAACTTCTGCACCTGCATGCAGACGCCACGCTTCTGGCTGAACATATGTTACACGATGGAGTTCATCTGGTTCACTAACATGCAGGTTTGCGGCGTCTGCCACTCTCCCGAGCCGCCTCCTTGGGCTTTTGAAAACTCGTGGGCGGCAATTTGCTAGCAGCTTCTTCACACGTGATGCATGTCGCTTGCCATGCTTCCGCCATCGATGAGAGTCCAATCGGTCACTGCTCATTGCGGCAAGAACTGCAAGTGTGAAGACTCACTGAGCTTTGCCATAGATCCCGGTCAAGTGACTTGAGGCCTCGGCAGACAGGAATCGTTGGCCGGCGATGAGAGCGAAACTGCACAGTGGAGCGTTCAAGGACACAAATTGATCCGTGACATCTCTGCCACTTGTACTCGCGAGTTCGTCGGTACCGGTAACGAGAAGTGTCGACACTGAAAAGTGTGCCGGATACTCACACTTTCACAACTGCCAAGACTTGAAGGCGAAGAGGGGCTTCGACTTGCCGTGCCTATCACCTAGAAATCCTGCATCGAGAGCACGCCGCAACTGCGAAGGTGGGTGACGGTGGTAAGAACATGGTTGGACTTTACTCCAGGTAACATTCATTGTGTATTTCCGTTGGCTGCCTTTGTCACGAGGCTGCCGGTCTGAGCGTATTATTACTTCCCGCTGTTTCGGCGCTGTCGCGCACCTTAATCAAGTCGCATGGATGGGGCAAATTCGGGACCAACACCTGAGCAGCGGAAGGGCACGGGGGACAGCAAACATCACCGCAGGAGTCGTTCACCTGGCCGAGAGCGAAGCAGAGAACGAGTAAGGTCGCAGGACCGGTTAGGCGTAAAGCAAGCCAGTTCTGCCTCGAGGTCCGGCACCTCTCAGCGTCCTCCACACTTTTCCGCCTCGCGTTCCCACCTCAGGTCTCCATCGCCAACGCACCATCGTCATCACCATCACCACAGGCGGCACGGTAGAAGTAGGAGCAGGCGGCGCTCTATCTCACCTGTGCGGAGGAATAGAGTTGACGATAATTCGCAATATCCAGAACGCCAAGAACGAGACGCTGACCGAACCTCGCACCTCTCAAGCCGTCGTCAAGCCTCGCCAGCTACGTCGCACAAACGTCGCCATTCCCGCTCAACTTCCGCCCAACGTTCTCACCGACATCGACACCACCACAGACACCATAGTCGTAGTCCAGGCACATCGCCACGCCGATCGCGACGCCATAAATCAGTGGACAGCAGAGACAGCAGGGAGAGATCGAACGGACCTGCCGCAGGAGGAGAAAAGGTGGCGCAGAGCCGTTCTGCCAGAGACGCTGTGGACAAACACGACCATCGTCGACGCCGCTCGCGCTCGTTAGACAGCGAGTCTGAACGCAGCCGGAGACCTCGTTCATCTGGTAGGCAGTCACGGCGAGGTGATTCTGGAACCTATCGAAGCTCTGGACGTGATCACGGTCGCAGATCTTCTCAGTCTCCGTTACGGCAAGAAAACGAATACGGAGAGCGACACAGACTGACGTCGCGCGACGACCAACATCGCCCGCAGTCCCGATCGAGGAGATCTTCTCGGCCACGAGGCAGCGAACGAGGGAGTCGGCGCCGTTCTCGGTCTCCTCGTGACCGCGTCTCTAGAGCCGGTAGCCGCGAAACCTTGAAGCGAGAGCAACGATCTCTCAGTCGCGAAAGTCATCGATCGCGAAGAACTGCACAAGACGACGAGATGTATAACCGCGGGCCTTATGACCAGCGGTACGGCGGCTATCATGGGTACCAGCAATCTGGGCATCACTCCAACTCGCCCTATCAGCAGCAGAATTATGGACAGCAACCATCCAATGTCGGCTACTATCAACCGCAACCAGGTAAGCAATATGGCAATGCATCGTTCCAGAATCGTGATCCATTCCCAAAACCGCCTATGCGCGGCGGCGCGGCAGCAGCTAGAGGTGGACGGGCGCATTTTGCAAATCTCTCGTGGACGCCGAATGATGGCACCAAGGGTGGTCATCTTGTGCAGCCTGCCGACAAGCCAAAGGACCCGGTTCCTACAGCTCCCCAGCCCAAGTCTGTCATCGTAGCTCCAGATCCAGATGAAGAGGATAATCCATTCCGACCACCTGCCGATCTCCGTGCCGAGGACGAACACGCCGCGAAGCGTCGCAAAGTGGAATCTGCAGCACCCGAAAAGACCGCAGAGCAGAAGGCTGCCGAAGCCGAACGAGAGAAGAACAAGATCAGTTTCTCAATCAAAGGTCGCGCGAGCATGGCAGCTGCTGAGAAGCAACCCATAATACCAAAGTCAGAAACGTCTCCATTGGTGCCGAAACGATTACCTTCGATGGTGTCTCCACTGGTGCAGAACAACGTTCCCAAGAGTTCGAATTACGTTGGCAACGAGCGGATCGGATCAGCGCTGCCCAAGAAGCCTGCGCCACCGGCAACGCGAAAGGAAGTCGTGAGGAAAAAGAGAGTGAAGCCAAAGCCGGAGCTGAGCGAGGAATTCAAGCAGTCAGACAGTGTCTACTACAGGAAAACGGGGAATGAATCGGTCGTCGGTAGCGGCACTTATGGCAAGGTGTACAAGGCAATACACGTCTACACTGGCGGCATGGTTGCTCTCAAAAAGATCCGCATGGAAGGCGAACGAGATGGCGTAAGTCTCGTCTACTTTTATCTTCAAGCTCATGACTGACAATTTCCAGTTCCCGGTCACAGCTATTCGTGAGATCAAGCTCCTACAATCGCTGAATCACGTCAATGTGGTCCCGCTACTCGAAGTAATGGTCGAGCGTAACGACTGTTTCATGGTCTTCGAGTACCTCTCTCACGACTTGACTGGTCTCCTGAATCACCCGACATTCACTCTGACCGCCGCTCACAAGAAGCACCTGGCCAAGCAGCTGTTCGAGAGTCTCGACTACCTTCATAAGAGAGGAGTCCTACATCGCG
Source organism: Pseudocercospora macadamiae (assembly GCA_012978405.1). Classification (NCBI taxonomy): domain Eukaryota; kingdom Fungi; phylum Ascomycota; class Dothideomycetes; order Mycosphaerellales; family Mycosphaerellaceae; genus Pseudocercospora; species Pseudocercospora macadamiae. The sequence goes on along the minus strand of WRNY01000018.1, from coordinate 332,360 downwards.
ATATCAAGGCTGCCAATATTCTCATCTCCAAGACTGGCGAGCTGAAGCTTGCCGATTTTGGTCTTGCCCGCTTTTACCAGAAACGTCAAAAGCAGGACTACACAAACCGTGTGATCACGATCTGGTATCGAAGTCCTGAGCTCCTCCTTGGCGAGACTCAGTACGGGCCAGCCGTCGATATCTGGAGTGCCGCCTGCGTTCTCGTCGAGATTTTCACGCGACACGCGATATTTCCTGGCGATGGCAGTGAAATCAACCAGCTGGACAAGATCTACAATGTGCTTGGAACGCCGTCACGTAGCGAGTGGCCCAGTATTGCCGAGCAACAATGGTATGAGCTTCTCCGGCCCACGCAGCGCTTGCCGAGCACATTTGCCGAGAAGTACAAGGATCGAGTCAGCCCGGAAGCTTTCGAACTCTTGCAGGCCATGTTCTTGTACGACCCTGCAAATCGACCGACTGCAGCTGATGTGCTCGAGCACCCATACTTCACCGCAGAAGATCCCAAGCCTGCACAGGTTGTGGAATTAGCAGAGTTGGAGGGTGATTGGCATGAGTTTGAGAGCAAAGCGCTACGGAAGGAGAAGGAAAGAGCTGAGAAGGAAGCCCGACGCAAAGAGCGCGAGGTCAGAGAGACGGAGAAGAGGAAAGCCGAAGAGTCTGCTCAAGGCGGACCTGATGCGAAGAAGCCCAAGTCTGCCGTTGCGGAAGGTGCAGCGTAGAATGCTGCCCTTGAGTCAATGAAGCGTCGGTATGGTTGGACAGCTCCGGCAGCGTGATACTACCTGGAGAGAGGAGAGAGGAAGTTGAGGTCACAACTACAGACAGATAGTAATAAGTACTATGGTTAAGGCCATTGGCATGGCCACAATATTGACCTCGAGCCTGAGACTATGATTTAAGAGCAGCTCCAGTGACCCGGCCTATCGGAACCAGATCTTAGCGCCGATGCTAGCGCGAAGCTTACTCAGCTGCCGCCTTGAACTTCACTCATGTGTCGCCACAATTGCATATGGACCTTCGACTGAGAAAGTGTAGCATTTCCTCATAAGCAACATGGCCAACGCAGAGCGTCCGACGACGCCTCCGCGTCTGACTGCGGCAGCCTCGAACAAGTCGCCGATCACTCCCGAGCAGGTACGGCGCATGGAAGAGAGCCGACTGCGGGCCAAAGCACTACGAACACAGCGTGAAGCAGCTCAGAGCAGAAATGCTCCACCAAGCAGACCTTCTGCAGCAGCTCCATTCCCCGTAGCTGGTCAGAAGCGGTCCCACGCCGTAATAACAAGAGATGTACCTGCCACGAGTCGAGACGCCCGCAACTCGCCCGCGAAAGCTCCCAACAGCAACAATGGTCTGGCCTCGATACAAGACGATGGCATTCGCGCGGCAAGGAAGTTCCAGAAGTTCGTGGAGTACGACTTCAGTAAGATGACCGATACCAAGGGTGGTTTCATGACGCAAGAGGACGATCCCCACAATAAGACACTGCATGCGCCAGACCAAGATGGCAAGCCCGCGAACATGACTCTGAAAGAGTGGGAGTATCGCCAATTGCAGAAAAAGCTGCGAGATCAAAGAAGCGGTCCTTTTGAACCTGGTCTCTCTGCTTTAGATGCAGACAATCGCAAAAAATGCAAAGAGTGCGGTAGTTTGGAGATCGATCATCAGTGGGACGAGCTCTTGAAGTGTCAAGTGTGTAATACTTGCAAGGACAAGTACCCGGAGAAATACTCTCTCCTTACGAAATCCGAAGCGAAAGAGGACTACCTCCTCACTGACCCCGAGCTGAAAGACGAGGCGCTGCTTCCCCATCTCACAAAACCAAATCCGCACAAATCTACATGGCACGACATGATGCTCTATCTTCGATGTCAGGTCGAAGAATACGCTTTCAGTGATCAGAAATGGGGTAGTGCAGAGGATCTCGATGCAGAGTATGAGAGGCGCGCGAAGGAAACGAAGGAGAGAAAAGAGAAGAAGTTCAGGAATAAGCTTAACGAGCTTAAGAAACGTACGCGAGTTGATGCGTATAAGAAGGCTAGGAGTGGTGGCGGTGGTGAGTTTGGGGATGTGATTGGGAACGGTAGGCATGAGCATGAGTGGGGAAGATCGGTGGAGGATCCTGAGACTGGGATGACGAAAAAGAGGTGTGTGGAGTGTGGGATGGAGGTTGAGGAGATGGAGTTGTGAGGGATGTGGTTTGGATGCTGATTTTATGATACCCCGAAATATCGCGTTGTTTGGTATAGGTTCAAGTCACTTCTTTGTTGTCTGTAAGTACTCCATTCCAGTCTTGCTGCAGTTGTGAATACACGAGACATCTGTGAGTTCTCCACTTCGCTCTTACTCTAGGTACAAAAATGCTCGATTCAGGAAAGGGCGAGCGAACTAATCAAGCTCCAGCTCCAGCTTCCTCTCCCGAACCTCTCCGTACCTTCTCACCACTCCGATCCTCGGTCTTTGTCACCGGCTTTTGACGACTTCCTCCACGGTGCTGCTGGTGCCTCTTTCACGACCCGACTGCCTTCAATCTGCTTCTGCCTCTTACGCGCAGTAGGGGAATGCACGTCATCGAAATCGAACCTATATCTGGAATTGGCCGCTTCACACCGACGCACCTCTGACCAGTATGCCTTCACGGCTTCCTTGTCTTCGTCGGTCACCCACGTAAAACCGTCAGAAAATGTGCAACTGCTGTCGTAGCACTCGACCGGACATCTGCAATTCAGAGGCCTACAAAGTTTTCTGGTTAGCGAGCTCTTGAATGAAGAATTCGAGATTTGTACTTACGACTCGTCGGCATCCGGAGCAAGCGTGAGTAACTCCTTCTTCTCGAGAACTCGTGGATCTTCGCATGGATCCATCCTCTTGTTTCTGAGAACATCAAGCCAGAAATTGCGTGAGGTGGTCTTCACGCATCCCAGGATGTTGATTTTACTGATGTGGCGGATGTAGGGAAGGGCCGCGATCATGATCATGTCAACCATTCCTTTGCGGCATGGGAACGCGTATTTTCCAGCCCATGGATTACCTGTTGAGGCCTCGATGGGAGGCTCGAAATAGAGCTCGAGGTAGGAGAGCGAAGGCAGGAGTTTCAGTAGAGCGGCACTTGGTTCGCCAGACATTGTTAGATCTTCTTCGAATTCTTCGATATCTTCGTCGGACGGCAACCAACTGTCTCCAGGAGGTCGACCCCATTTACCGCGGTTGCGGACACCGAAGAACTCGAAGAATTCCTTGTCGGAGAATGCGAGCTGGATCTTGTTCAGCTTTGGCAACAGGGAAATCGGATTCTTAGAAAGCAAGAAGGGAAGCTGACCATCCTCAGAAAATCTCTTGATGGTCCAGCTTTGCGCAATGGTCCGGACTTGATGATTGATCCCCTTGTTCAAGCAAAGCAGAGTGGGATCAAGAGAAGGTAACTTTGGCGCGTCACCGATCACTCGAGGCTCGCGCTTGCACCAGTGACGAAGCTCGTTGTGCAAACCCAATGTCTCTTCGGCGTCTTCGGTGTAGTCGAAATTGACTGGCCGGACTTCGCCAACCATGTGGAGCAGGATGGTGTTTTGGATATCAGCAGGCATGGAAGAATAGGTATGCTTCTGCGGCTTGTGTTGGCCCACGAACTTGTGGTACTGATGAAGGCGCTCGTAGCCGCGCTCGCCGGTGACGGGGGAAGCTGCGGGTTTTGGTAGCAGCTTGATCCAGATTTCGAGAGGAACGGCACTTTTGCCGATCACAACCATGAGCTGCTCCTCGTTGCGATCACGCTTCTGACGTAACATCGGAACCCGAACTATGAAGGCGGCACGACCCAGTGCAAACATTCGGGTCGTGGTATGGTGATGATTGCTGAACTGTGGCCTGAAGTTGAGTGGTGAAATTTCAAGAGGGTCGAGGTAGTGAGCGAGGGAACTGATGTTGTGGGAAAAGAGGATTTTGGACGCAACGTTGCAGAACTTGTCGCCTTTGCGACCAATTGTTCGGAAGATGAGAGGAGGTCTGAAGTCATCGCGGCTCGGTCTCAGTACTGGCCTATCGATGCGATCTGGCAAGGGCGGCGCTTGAGGAGCTGGCTTGTTGCGGAATGTCTTGTTGCGTCGAGTGGCCTTCGACTCGACTAGTTGCCAGTCATCGACCGCATTGGAAGTGTTGGTGAACGCCATTGCAGTGTGGTTATGATTGGGAAGGTTTGGATGTCGTGGTGCGATGTGTTTGACTCGGTTCTTCTTTGCCAGAATTTATTCACAGGTGGGAGTACGGTAATCTTTATAGTGACTGCTGCACGTCTTACCCCGACTTGTCCTCAGAATTTTGTAGTGAAAATTAGTCGGCAGGGACCTTGCGCTGTGACTGACAAGAAAGCTTAAATCCTGATTTCTGAGGACAGTGAATCCAACATCGAAGCTGTTGCCACGTCGGTGGAAGTGCTGCAGCTAAGGGGCAAGTGCGGTGGTATATTAATGTCAAGAGCAGGCTTGAGTGCGCACGGACCACTTGTCGCTCGCGCCTGTCACATGCAAGCGTCGACGCCGTTCACTCAAGATTTGACGTCATGCATGCGAAAGGACTCTTGTATTTCACGACACATGCTTCTCTATCATCGTCATTTTCGAGGGTGTGAAAGCAAGATAAACAAGTGGCCTTTATCGAGAGCGAAAAAATGGTTCCACGGTTCTCTGGCTAAGTGGAGAATAGCCTTTTGGGTTTCCTAAACCGTGGTAGGTGGAGCTGCGACCCGATTGTATTCGAAATGCGATTGATGTATAGGCGAATCGTTCATGTCCTCTTTCCTGGTACTATCGAGCGGACTGCTACGACGGCAAGGCTATTCAAGGTTCCTCTGAGATCGTGCGCTTTCCCGGGAAGAAGTCAATCTCGCGGTACTCTGGCCTCTCCACATCATCGAAGTCAAAGCGATATTTCTCAATCGCTTCCTTGCAAGCCTGCTTTTCTGCCTTGATCCGATTCGTATTTGGCCGTCTGCATATCTCGTTACCGGCGTTATTTGCAAGGTCGGGATAATAGCAGGAGACAGGACATTTGCATCGAAGGGGCCTACCGACTTGTCAGTAAAGAGTCATGTCGAAGTAGAGCACGAATGGACACTTACGATGCTTGAAGATGCGGAGGGAGATTGAGGGCTGCCTTTTTCTCCTCCATCGCGGCTCGGAACGAATCAGACGATTTCTGCGCCCACTGTTTCAACCAAAACTCGCGACTCTCCGTCTTGACGTACCCAGTGAGGTTGATACTCGCGACGTGTTGGATATATGGCAGTGCCGCAACCATGATAGCATCTACCATACCCTTTCTGCATGGAAATTGCCAGCCATGTCCATAGTAGTGCGACGGCGGCTCATGATACCATGGATTACTTTCTTGCGCATCGATGGGGCAGTCGCACCAAAGCTCGAGATAGTGCAAATTCGGGAGTGAGAGAAGTATATCTGCGTCGAAGGGACCGTCTGTGACTGGCGTTTTGATCAAATTGACCCCGAAGAACCCAAGGTAATCCCAATCTGTGAAACAGAGCTGGATCTTGGTTAGGTTGTTCAGGCTGGACGCATTGCCGTGTCGAATGATGTCGGTCAAGTCGGACGAGACGTTGAAACTCTTGATGGTCCAATACTTCAGGATTGGTTTCACCATGCCGTGGGTCTTCTTGTCCAGGCAAAGCACACTAGAGTTCAGGGGCTCAACAGTCGGAGGCCCTACTGATATCGTCCAACCCCACGGATGACGGTAGTCGTTGTTCCGCCCGCCACCTATACGATGGGTGATCGCCGGCCAACTCATGTAGTCCACAGAAATTGGCTGAACTTCTCCAACCATGTGAAGGAGGATTTCCTTCTGAATGTCCTCAGGCATTGTCGAGAAGGTGTGCCTTGGTGCTTGGAGATCGCTTCGAGTTCGATGATATTGGTAAAGAGCCTCGTATCCTGCCACACCAGTGACGGACGTGTCTGGATCTGGCAAGCCTCCGAGCCACTCAGACAAACTCTGGAAAGTGTCGCCCAAAGCTACGCACGGCTGCGCATGCTCGTGGTCTTCAGAGGAAGCGAGGAACAGCGGCAGTCTGGCTATCAGGCCGACTCGCCCAACTGCGAAGTAATGGGTTTCCACACCGAGGCGAGTGCTGTACTGTGCGCGGATGGAAAGCGGCGATATGTCAAGCGGCTTGCAGAAGCGAGCGAATCTCTCAATGTTGTAGTCCTTCAGGCATCGCATTGCTGCGTCGAGGAAGGGCTCATCGTTCTGCGTAGCGCGGCGGAAAGCCAGCGGCGGCTTGAAGTCATGTCGAGTTGCTTTTGTAATGGCTCTATCGAGTGCGTCTGGTAGCGGTGGAGCGCGAGGAATATGTTGCTGGCGATACCGGTCTTTGCGGCGAGCGGCTTTGGATCGAAACACTTTCCATTCGTTCGTGCCGTCATTGACGACAGCGGAAGACTGTGTACAATCCATGTTGACGAATGTGCAATTTCGATGTTGTTGTGGATGTTCGAGGTAGTGTTTGGGTCGAGCTTGAGATTGCTCAAATAGCTCGAAGGGCGGACTCGCGAACGCACGGACCATCCTTTGGCTGTCACATGCGGAAAGAGCAGGGGATGAGACTCTCTCCGCCACATGTGATCGTGAAGTAGCTCAGGGCAGGGAGTTTGTTCACACGCATCGCCATTTGCGATCGCGCGAACAAACGCCAGATTGGGGCCGCTGTCGGATTTCTTTGAAGGTTCACATCATTGTCTATGATGCTCCTGACGATACGTCTCAGGATTGCTCGGACGTTGAAGACGCTTTCTTGAGCACTATCTGCCGCCCAGGTACATCCTGCTGCGAGCTGCAGATACGGGAGGCGATGGATTTCGGGACTCTGGTGGAAGACTCGCTGGCCTTGCGGTTCTCGATACAAGGACTCATTGCCCTCTCTGTATGCTTGCGATTTCCCGATGTCGAGCATGATGCTTGTCCCACGGCTCCGAGTTACAAGATGATACCTATATTGCCGTAGGCGTATGCTTGATTCTTGGCGGCTTCTTGACAGTTCAGTCGATCGTGTGAGGCACTGGGCACCTGGACCATGTTACAGGATCTTCCGGCGCAAAATTCAAGTGGGGAGGCCCAAGCGTCATGTGCTATCATGATACTGCCTTCAATGTTGGCAAAAGGCTCACTAGAGATTGAGTGCATGCAGTCGAAATGGAAAAAGATTTCGTGGTATACACGGAATGGTAAGTGTATAGACTTGTCGGAGGAATCGATGTGAAGATGCTGGAGGGGATCCATATAGATTACACGACGACTGGCATATCTATAACTGTTGAAGCACTATAGATCTCTGGAAGTGATGTCTTTGTGCAAAGCGAGACAATTTCCAGCTTCTAAACGCTTTTGCACTTCGGCTTTCTCTGGCGAGAAAGGACTGCAGTGCTTGCCCTTCCACGTGAGTTCAGGCAAACAGTTTGCTCTGGAGATCATGAAAGCCGAGAACTAGTGACTAAGATCAAAAACTTTTGTGTTTAGGCTCTAAAACAAGATAGGGGCCACGGCTTCTTCTTCGACCGACGCGATTTACCTCATCAGGCAGCGTCTCCGGAATGGTGTCTCCTTCCTTACTCCACAACAAAATTCGGCGCCCTACACAAATAAACACTAATCGTCGTCTCCGGCGTCGTATCCTGCATCGCCGAATTGTCATTCGGGAACAAATACCTCTTATGCATCGGAACATGATCACTCCCCTTCGCCGTCATATCCCAATTATCTCCCAAAAAGCTTCCATCCACATGGCTCATATCGTAATAGACCTTCCCATCATTGTTCTTGTTGTACGTGTACTCGAATTGTAAGAGGTTGTCGGCTGCAGCGTAGGTTGCGACGTTGTTCATTTTGATACTCCAGCCTGCATCGTTGGTTTGACGGGTCCAGATTTGAGACCATTGATCGTTGGGGATGAGGTAGGCGTCGGTGGAAGGGAAGCCGCCGTTGGGGGTGGCTTCGGCGCGGAGGTGGACTGGGTAGGGGCAGGTGTTGATGACCTGGAATTCCAGTGTTAGGGAATGGTGGAAGGGCTTTGGCTTTGGGGGATGTTACCTCTATGCAGCCTATTGCTGCAGCCGAAGACGCAAAGAGCGCGATGGCGCTGGCAATTAGGGAAATCATGATCTTGTCGTATGAAGTCGCATGACGATCACAAATGGTATACGAAATTATAGAAATTCTTTGGTGTACTTGCCAACTCTCGATCTACTAGCAGTGACCAAGTAAGCTAATCGTGTATAAGAAAAGTGGTTGTTGAGAATGCTAACCAAGAAAGTATGAAAGTCACTCCACAGTTACACTATTGGATGACCTCTACTAGAATCCTCGCTTCTTTAGGAAATTCTGCACAAAAGCGTAAGCCTCTCGAGCAGAGTAATGGAGATTCAATCCGTGCCCGGCTTGTGGAACGAGAAATGTCCCGAAGTCCTCCACGTTGACAGCTGGATATAATCTCGTCCTGACTAATTCGGCTTGGTTGACTGGGTAAGAGCAGTTCCCCAGACAGAATGGGAAATCTTGTTCTCCATTCACAACCACCAGAGGCTTGGTGTAATTTGTCGCAATACCTCCTACAGGAGCTGCGCCCATTTCACCTGCCGACTGTGTCCCCTTTTGGGCGAACGCTTCCGCAAGAATGCTCGGGTCGAAGCCGGGAAAGCTGAAAAATTGGAGTTGTGTTCCTTGTACTGTCTCAGAACACGTGTAGCCATTTGACAAGTAACCGAATCGTTGGGGATCTGCTAGCGAAGCGATGGTCGGGTTGCTGCCGAAGTCAAAGCCAAGAGTAGCGATAGCGGTTGTGTTAGTGCCGAACCCAGTGAGAACGCTCGCATCCAGCAGCTCTGGGTATGCCCAATTCAAGCCTTGCGTCAGGATGCTGCCGAAAGAATGTCCAACTCCGACGATTTTCGAAAACTTATGATTGGCAATCGTGCCATTGCGAAGCATATCGATCATGGTATGCGCGAGTTCGGGCTGAAGTGGTGCTTGGACCAGGAGAGCGTCGGGATGTTCACTCATTCCGTTGCCCAGACGATCGTAGAAGAATGCAGCGTGGCCGGCTTGGATCGCAGCATCGACATAGCTGTATCCGGGTGCGAAGTCCCAGTAGTATCTGTCGAAGCCGGTACCATGAGTGAGAAATTCAACAGTCGTTGGGAGTTCTTCGGCAGCATTTCCTGGTACGCACAGCGAGGCTCCGATCTTGAAGTCCTGAGAAATGGTTTCATATGGAGGAGGCGCTTTCGACGGGCCGCCCGGAGTGAAAGTAGAGAGAATTGTACTTGTAAGCTCCGTCTGGTCCGAAGGTATCAGAGACGAGGGCAACTTGTAGTTGTGGGTCGTCGTTCCATGAACACTTAAAAGACCGGAGACGCAAATAGCTGCACCACCTCGTGATGTCCCAACGGTGGGACTCTGGAAACCAGAGACATCAGGCGGCGTGAGACCGGCTGGTATTTCAGGTGGTCCATCGGCTTCTCCCGTTGAGTTCAGAGGCAATGAAAAGCCAAACCCCGCAAATATGAATAATGAGAGTAGCATGATGCTTCGCTGGAATGGTTGCTAAGTCGTGTCGATGTTGTAGATTAATGGTTGCTGAAGTAAGTTGTATTATGCTTGTAATGTATGCAATGATTCGGCATGGCCATTGAACTCATCTCGTCGTCGCGATCATATTATATGTCTGTACATGACGTCTTGATCGACTATAGTCGCTCTGAAGATGTCGGCTGCGCCATGGCTGAAGATCCAAAATTCCCTTTTTGGGCTAAGATCAGCCAGCATCGTTAGTCCGCGGAAAGTCCGTGGTATTTCTTGCTGCGGACGCGAGGTGTTGGTAAGGCCATTATGATGTTCGCTGAGTGCTGACTGTTTTAGCGAGGTCGCGAGGAGGTCTTTTGCGGCCCATCTCGGAAGGAATGTCTTTAGACGGGTAGGGTTGGCATTCTGAGTGAGTGACGACCGAGCTCATGACAGCTGCTCTAAGGTCGTTCAGCAAGACCATACTGTAGAGTCGTAAAGGAGGCTCACCGTATCCAGGTGAATTGCTCGCCAGCTGCAGAAGGCGCGTATATCCGCTACATTGAATCAGACTTAAAGGTCGGAGAAATTGGGATCAGGGCGGTGCAGCAGTCGACATTGAGGATTCGGTTCTAATGATTCTTGCTACTTGGCTGACTACTTCAAATCTATCAGCTATTCCGAATCGTGCTATGGTATGGATTTCTTCTACTTTGTTACGCTGCTTGAAACTCTACGCGGGTGATGTCGGGACCATTCGGGCATTTATAAAGCTGCCAGAGTTGGAAACAAACAGATTTCAAACACGACCTGGTATACCGCCATCGTATACAGTCGATGTTACCGTCTCGGTCGTGGTCTCAGTCTCAGTGACAGTAGGCGTTGGTTGCGCAATCCCGGAGGAGAGGTATCCGACCGGAGTTGGCAAATCAATGGCGCCGTACGCAAAGTAGGTTAAGAATGAGGTCGAGGTCGTACTATCATAATACAAGAAGGCGTTAGGGCCATAGGAGTGTGCTTGTTCGATGGTGGTGCCGTAATTGAGCTGGCAATACGTATAGCTGTCAGTCGGCGTAGCTGGAGGGTACGAATACGCGTAATAATTTGCCATCCAGCAGTTACCGGTACACCTCTGGGCACAAAGCTCCGGATTTGTGATGGCGGTGTCAGATATATAGTTGATCTGGTCTGCATAGACCTGCACCCCACAAAAGGGTGTAAAAGTGCGTTCAATGTCAGTGGCGGTATACAGAGGAGCATCACAGCTGAATGGGCCAGGAGTGACTGCCGTGACGTATGTGCTGCTCTGGACGATGTATGAGGTGCTAGTCTCCGTGATGAACGAGTACTCAGTCTCTGGAGGCAGTGTGAGAGTTGCAGTTGCAGTAGCTGGAGGCTGCGTGTACGTCTCCGTCGGCAGCGTCTCAGTGACTTGAATCGTCTCTGTGGGCTGAGGTAACGTCTCCGTCAGTTGTAACGTCTCGGCGGGCGGTGTGTATGTGGGCTGCGGCAAAGTCTCTGTCACAGCCGGAGGAGTGGTGGACACGATGACCGTTACAGTGGGCGGCTCCAAAGTGTAAGTAATGTAGGTCGTCTCAGCCAGCGGCGTGAATGTCGCCTGTGGTAGGGTGAAGTTCTCTGTAACAACTTGTGTCTGGACACTCTCGATTGTCGAGTAGATCACAGTAGGCACGGCAGTTGTGATTGTATAGTCGGTGCCACTTATTGTAGTCGTTCTTTCAACCATCTGACTCGTGGTGATAGGTACGACTTGCGTCACAGTCTGATACTCTGTAGCCGCAGGCTGAGTGACAAATTGAGTCAGCGTTGACCAGATAATTGTAGGGACAGTTGTCGTCAGAACAACGTCGGAACCGCTGATCAAGGTTGTCGTCGTCAAGACCTGAGTGGTAGTGACCGGGACAAGTTGCGTCTGAGTTTGCGACTGCGTTACTGCAGGTTGTAGGATTGACTGTGTCACAGTAGAATAGATGACGGTTGGCACTGTCGTGGTTACGAGAACATTCGATCCACTGATGAAGGCCGTTGTCGTGAGCACTTGAGTTGTTGTGATTGGAATCACTTGCGTCGTTGGCGCCTGCATCTGTGTCTGTGTCTGCGTAGCGGTCGCGAATTGAGTAATAGTCCTCGTTGTCCCAACAGCAACAGACCCAGGCATCGAAAGTATCTCAATGTCGTCGAGTGCTACATACGCCGCGCTAGAGCACTGGACGGAGAACGTGGCCAGGGTACTATTATCCGAAACCTCTGCCGCATAGTTGAATGAGTATGGGTTGTAAGAGCTTGTCAAGGTGAATGTCTCGCTGCAAGATTCATCGGCACAGATCTTGATGGAGCAGTCGGGAGCCGTATTGCCATTCGCGGCGCTGGCGGCGTAAGCAACCAGAGTGTAAGATGAGCCTGCTGTGGACGGGAAGACCTGTGTAGCATTATAGACTAGACCAGCGCTGACCTGTCGTCGGACTGGTACAGATGTCGAGGAACCAAAAGTTATCAGCAGATAATTGTCTCCACTGTATGGCTGCAATGGGCCTCCGGGCACAACCTCAGCAGTGACCTGACTAGAGGAAGATGAGTTCGAAGTTGTTTCCGAACCGCCTTCAAATCCAGTACTAGCAATGACTTGGTTGGTAGGAACGGCTTGTTGATAGATTGTGACTGTGCTCGCAGGCAAGGTCTGGTTGGATCCATAGAAGGTAGATGTGCCGTAAATTGTCGTAGCGTTTGAACAGAATGTTGCGGATGCCGGGAATTCCGTAGTACCAGCGTCGGTGACCACGTAAGTTGAAGAGTCTGAGGTGTACACCAGTACGCTACGCTTGAGACACGTATTGGTAGGGTAGCTGTCGAGGCCACTAGATAGCTGACCTTGAGCCGGTGTCAGAAGGCCGAGCCAAAGCATTCGAATGAACCATCTCGCTGCCATGATAAATTGGTCTTGCTAGCGTGCGTGGCATGATCAAGGAGGCCTGGTCTTGATGTATGCCCATTCATAACGCGTCGAGCCAGCTTCGACAGCTATTTGGCGAAATCATGATGGTGCTTCAAGAATGCTGGCTTGCATGAATCTCGACTTGATAGGCACCATGAACTTGATGTCAAAATACCCCTCGCGGCATGTTATTGGAGTATACCGTCGGCAAACGCAGCTAACGGGTCCCTGTGAAGACCCGGCACACTGGTAATGAATGCGCCAAGAGGCGGCAGAGAGAAGCCAAGCATTCTTGACAACGCGCAAGAGAATGCTTCAATGCACTTCAATCTCGAGGACTACCATATAGGTATCCTAAATGACTCCATACTCTCTTGAGCACTCAGCGTTTGACGCAGGTTTAGCAGAAGCTTTGGGACCACACCAGGGCTGTTGAAGGCTCGCGTTGGTTCCATGGCGAGAGAACGAGGAACTGATGCGCTGGTCTCGAGATCGCTTTCCTTGTTATTAGCACAGGGAGATAATTCAATTAGGATTGCTTTTGCGTGCTGTTCCCTCAGCATCTATGGCAGAAGGCCTAATATGCCTCCTTTGCAGAATGAAGATGCAGTCTGGTGGCTCCGACAGCTTTCATGTGGTCTTAGCGATTCCGGTGAATCTGAAATTTCATACTGGATTCGTGACTCCTTCGCCGTCTACCTAGTGTTGGGGCGTGTTGCCGTTGAGCAGTGCATCGCTGTCGAAGAGTTCCAGCACCCAGTCTCCCGGAAGTGATTGAATGTCTCAGGTTGAGCCTTCAGTCTGCTGTTCTTTCCAATTTCATAGAATAACCCAATGCTAAGATAGCTCACATGCCATATTCTCGATGGTAATGGTGTGTATTGAGATGAGAACGGAGGATGAAAAGGAAAGGAGTACCTGGGTGTCTCTAAAGTGGCTAGCGCTGTCTTGGCATCATCAACGCAACTTCCCAGGTTCTCGCGACGCGACGCAATGCACTCGTTCCTGTACACCAGCACTAGTTCGTGAAGTGTGCAGCTTTTCGGCAACGATCGCATTCATCAAGCGCTCGCCCAGAGGCGACGAACGATGTCAGATTCCGCCCAAGAGTGCCTTGAAGCTGGAGATGTTGAAGCGGAGCACTCCCCATCACGACATCACGACATCTGACCATGTCTGAGAGGTGACGAAGCAGCAAGAGCTAAACACTGCTCTCTTGACAGCAATGGACCTGCTGCGGATGTCAGTCACGGCATACGGGCCCAGAATACTCCGAGAACATGATGCTCTACCCACCTAACTAGTCGATGCCTTTCGACAAGACGTGACGAGCCCACTCTCAATGATTACGCCGACTTGATACTTCATTGAGATACAGGATCCATAGCTGAACTCTCGACCATAGTCACGGACTGGACATTACACTCAGAGCTGGAATATATGTCTCTTCAACTTTTGGCCCCGAAAGCTGCAGAAGAACGAGCAATGGAAGGGACTCCATGCGAAACGTCAACTCCATGGATGGAAGTCTTACCAATTTGTCAAAATGAGTAACCCGCTTCATCCCACGATGTGTCATACCTGGAAGCTGTTCAATACATGACAGTGCATTTCTATACCCCAACAAAGGCTCTCAGCCTACTTTCATGGTTATGTGCAGAAGGAAAGCAAAAAGAACAGGTATTGATGATCTCAAACAGAAGAGCAAAAAGAACAGGTGATGATATGCATCCATCGGGAATTGACTGGAGAGATGTTAGACATTGCTTGCGACATTGATTGACGACTAGTCAACTTACACCCGAACCTGCCGCTAGACTCTGTGAGAGTGGAAGGCGCTGAGGTTGATGTTAGTTCGTGCCGTTTTGAACCAAGACTGGTGTTGACCTACGCAATCCTAACCACTATGGGACTGTTAGTAAGAGCGAAGACAGACGGAAGTTTGAAGCGACTGACTTAGACCATAGATGCTACAACTGAACTAACTCGTTCACGTGATGTCGGCGATTGATCCTGTGCGTTTATATACCGTGGGTCTTGGCATTCCTCGCGTCGGATCTTGACCTCACTTCTCATCCTTGTTTAAGCAAGCTCGAAGTTTCGTTCCCTGAGAAAGAACATTCGACGATATGTCTATTATTGATGACAAGACGGAACTGCTGAAAGTCCAATGCCAAGTTCGATGGCGTCGTTCAACGGCGTCGACGACGATTGGTCCGCCATAATGAGAATTGATCGACATTATCTTCCAACCTCATCAAGACCATACCTTCCACAGAACTGCTGACGAAATACAAAACAATGGCCACACCCACCCAACCCCAAGATGAAGAGAAATCTCCAGAAGTCCAACCCTCATCAAAACCAGACCCTCTCCCTCCCCACCCCCTCTACAACTGGTCTACTCCCGACTCCGCCCTCTCATCAAGCTCCGACCTCCGTTTCTCAGACTTCTCACCCTGCTACATATCCTGCATCAAAGACCTAGAACACAGAATAAAGCTCAAAACCCAACTCATCCAACCCTTCTCCGACAACCCAGGCCTAGCAACCGACCTAACCCCCTTACTCCTCGAATACTCCTCCCTCATATCCTCATTCAACACCCTAATCCAAACCACCTCCCGCGTCTTCGAAGAAGACACCCCCTCAATTTTCCGCAACCACGACATCGTAACCCAATTCTCCGGCCAAAAACGTCGAATCCCAACTCAAAACCCTACCGACTCCGACCCCTTCCATTCCCACCTCCGCAACAACATCATCCTAGTCGTCCTCGGTTACATATACAACTGGGACGTAGCGAATAACTTGAAACGACGTTTCGGGAATCTTTCTAGGACGTTAGATCGAGTTCTGGTCGGACTTTTAGGGGGCGCAGCTTTTCTTGTACCGATGATTATTATGACGTTTTTGAGGACTAGGACTGAGAGGTTGGTTATTGTTAGTGTTGCTACGATGCTTTTTGCGGGAGGGATGGCGGTTAGTTCTACGAGTAGGGAGAGTGTGATAGGGGCGACGGCGGCTTATGCGGCTGTTATGGTTGTTTATATTGGGAGTTCGGAGTTTGCTTGATTCATGGGTAGGGAGGAGGTGGAGGTGATTTCGATGATTTACTTGTCGGATGTCTTTTTGCATAATGAAATTCTGTGTAGCGTTTCTGGCTCGCTTTGTGGGTTTGTGTTGAAAGTGTAGACTCCTGTCAATTAGCGTGTGCAATCTCCTTCCCTTGTGAACTACGTGTTCATCCTCGATTAGTCTGGTTTGGGGGCACTCCCAGCCGATACTTGCCGATTCGTTCCTATATCAAGCACCAGTCAGGCGGGCTCCGCTTGTCGTAGGAAGTACACAGGTCCATGAAAAGCAATGCACGGCTGAGAACAAAGTGAGAAGTTGTGACAAAAATGAAATGACTCGAATCGTAACCACTGTGGAAATCATCTTGGTTCGGAAATATGAACGCCATGCAGCAGCTTTCCATGCATCAGCTGTGTTCCCGCTCCCAGAAAACCTTTCATACAACAAACAATCGCTTCTTAGTTCTCGTGGAGAGTAGCCTCGTACGCCTTGTCCTTGGCAATTGGCTTCTCGTCGCTCTTGACGTGACCAAGACCTTGCTGTGCGTATGCCTTGGCGTATGGGTTGAGACGGAGCAAGACCTGCTTGTTGTTGAGCGGGTTCTTCTTCTGTACAACGGTGCGCTTGGTGATGGCGCTGCCCTTGACTGGGCGGAGGACGCTCTGGACTTCGCTGCTATTGATGAGCTTGGCGATATCTGGCTGTGCGACGACGTTGGATGGAAGGAGGAAATCGCGCTTAAGGGCAGATGGGTCGGTGGTGCTGCCGTAGACGGTGTCGAGGGCAGCGAAAGCGGAGGAGGTCCAGATAACGAAGCGACCGAGGTGTCCACCTGGTGCGAGCTGGAGGAGGTTGAGAGCGTAGACTGGGCAAGTCTCAACACCTGGGATGTTGCGGAAAGCAGCAACGAGCTCCCGTCCGTCCTTCTCTGGCTCGTAGATGACAAGAGGTCCACGGCGCTGGGTGTGGCGGCGGTTCCTCAGCTTACCCTTACCAGCACGCAGCTTGCGGGAAGACTTGACCTTCTCGAGATCTGGGCCAGCACCGGCGGCCTTGAGGAGAGCGACAGCGGCGGAAGTCTTCTTGACGGCGGCGCTGGAGAAAGCGGTCGAGGAGATGACGAGTGGGACCTCTGGGACCTCGTTGATCTTGTGGCCACGGGCGAGGAGGAGAGCGGCGCTGGAGGAAGCAGCGATGGCGGAGGCGGTTGCGAATCGCTTCTGGCCAAGGTTGATCTTCCGGTGCCACTTGCGCCAGACCTTGGTGGGTGCGAACATGCGACCAGAACGGCACATGTTACCAAAGGCAGCCTGACCAGCGCGGTGAGTACCACCACCAGAGACACGTGGGATACGGGCGACAGCGCGACCTGGGAGTCGCAGTCAGTATTGTCCATGTTTCCATCTCATTCCCTTCGAAATGCTCCGATCCGCCTCTTCTTCCTGCAATATCGATGGTGTTTGTACGTACCAGTTCCCCAAGACTCAGCAGAGGTCTGGTGACCGGCCTTTTCGCTCACAGCGTATGGCTGGCGCTTGTTCTTGGCCATGCCCGAGTGGACAGACCTGGTATCCCGTTAGTTCCTGCCTCAAATTCCTTCATTTCGCATTTTCGCGGTGGTGGATTCGTACTGGACAATGTCCGGGCGGATTGGCGCCTTGAAGACATTTGGGAGCGGGTGGGTGTCCTTGGAAGGAGCACCGTCGGCGCCAATGATGGTGACTGTTGGACGCGAGGCCATTGTTGCTGTGTTGTTAGTACGAAACGTCGTCGTCGTCGTGTGCTGCTCCAAGCCAACAGTCGTCAAATCTCAACTTCGAGATTCAATCCGCCTCCAGATTTCGTGCGTGGTCTTGGCACGTCTGTGCGCGCGGCAACTTTGCCGAGAACTTTATCCCGCGTCGCTCCTTCTCACCACACCATCACTTGCGACTTGCGACGACAACAACATCACCACCTCATCAACGCCTACCCTGTTTGAGCGTAGACTCACTATGTCGACTTCATATTGTTCAAATTGGTCTTACTATTTCAGCTCCAAATTTCGCTACGGGCACATTGTTGACCAGACTTGATCTTACCGAAAACACGACAAGAATGAAGGCATCGATGTCGACGGAGACGGCAAAGGCAGTATTCTCAGTCATCCTGACCAGCTTCAAACTCAACAATAGCTATCATGCGCGTGCCATTGTGGCAGAGTTCTGTTCGACATGATTGAAGCTGGAGTTCCCGTATGCACATCCATCGCAGGGCGAGGCTACGGTTTCGCTCTACCTTTCTCGTCGTCGCCGAATGGCTCAATGTACTGGGCATTTGACACTTTCGCCCATGGCTTCATTGACCTATAGAGCTACAGAAACCCCTTGTCACCCATGATAATGCCTCGATGGCTCTCCATGATCCACCCTGCTTATACACTCATATGCATTCTCATCCTCTAGATGCACCAGGTTTGCGAATAGGCTTCGAACACAAATGTAGTCATCTGATTCCCGACCAGCCCATGTCTTTTTCTCTCCTACACTTGGTCGATAAGTAGACCTTCAGGACCTTTGCTCCAACCCCTCCGCTGTTACGCCATCACAGCTCAGCGAGCGCCTTTCTCAGCCTCTCGTCCTCATGCTCATCATCATCATCATTCATAAGCTCAAATCCAGTAGCATAGTAGCAGAAAGCACACTCGCCATATCTTCTTCCACAGTCAACCGCTTGTTCGTGTTTAATCTTTAGAAGGCGAAGGCGATCGAGGTGGACACCTGCGGCCCAGCCCGACTCTCGTAGTCCAGCAACTTGCAACTTCATGTGATTGTACTGAGAGGCGAACGGGACGTGGCAACCGAGTTTGAGTAGACGTTGAAGTTTGTTCGCGAATGTGCCAAGGGTCTCTTGTGACGTCTCGAGGACGATCACTGTCTTGTATGGCTCTGCCAATGAGCTGGAGGTACTTGGATACTGAGAGTGGACTTTCATGTATATGTGAACGGTGCGTGGTCGACGGGTGAGCTTCATTCGCTTCCAGGATGGTGAGCCAGCCTTGTAGATTGGCGCGGAGCGCTGTGTCTTGGAGGTAGTCTTGGAGACAAAGTCGTTGGGCAGTTGCGGATTGAATTGATCCTCTGGATAGTAGTTCTTGTTGCCGAGGTAGGTGATGGCAGTGTTGTACGACTCGACAAGCCGGCATCGGTGACCATTTGAGACTGTGCGACTAAAAGCCGCACCACGGATCCGCATTATGGATGGAAGTTTAAGCGATGGTGAGCTTATCACGCCGGGATATTGGGGAGGCAGAATTTGAGGTAGCAAATCACCTCTACCGACTGTGTCGAACTCCATGTGCATCTTGCGCTTCAGCATTGTGGATCCTTGGATGACTGCTTGGAAGCGTCTGCATACACGCTGCAGGGTGAAGAGCTCGATGCTCGGTGGCGTCATCCATGCGTATTTGCTTTCAGTGTCCGCGAGAGCGATATAGTCGAGGATGTTTTCAAGGAGTTCCGTAACGCTGAAGACTCTACTGGCAGCGTGTGCCATGGTACCTAGATTATCATCAGCGAGTACAAGATTATCATGAGGTGTACGGACGCGACTTACTTAGTGAACACCAAGTTGATGTCTTGTATTTGAAAATTGTTGTTGAAAGGAGGAAGTCGTTTGTCAGAAGAATCGTTTGTCAGAAGCAGACGGAGATCGGCAGGAGCACAGACCTGCTTGAGACATCCCGTCTACGGATCCCTGCATGTGAATGTTTGTGCATCAGAGGAAGTCGCGCGAACACCCGTCACATAGCTCGACACTGCAAGGTCTCTTACAAGCCCAAGATAGAAAAGTGCTGCAATATAAAGTCTGATGACTGGGATTCTGCTAGGATTGTGAGAGTCATTGGCGACAGCCCTGTCTGGAATCTGGAACATCATGACCTTGCGAGAAGAGTTTGTTAGAGGGGACATACATGTAGTATCTGTTGGTACATGCTCTCTTCATCGTCATACCGTCATTGAGCCGCTATCACACTCCGAAATCCTCCTTAATCGCGCGCTCATGCAGTCTGGATCTCAAAATGCGCCGAGTCCCCGAACAACGTTCCAGTAGCAGTTTCGTCAATCATTTACTATGCAGCTCAGCCAATCTTTCACCCCGTCTCACTTTTGCGCCACCTGGAGCTGCCAGATCTCCTTGCCATCTTTCCAAGTTATGTCCATCACAGCTCAGCAAATATCTGCTTCGTTTCCTCGCTTCCGTAGTCAGTTCCACTTGCCCAGTAGCAAAAAGCACAGAGGCCATCTCGTCTTCCACAATTCATTTTCTGGTCGTGCCTAATCTTGACGCGGCGGAGGCGATCAAGCTTGACACCCGGAAGCCAGCCCGTAGGCTCGAGGCTTGAGAGTTGATAGCTGATGCCAAGTACCTGAGAATGGACCTGCAAGAGCTCGTGCTTGCGGGAATGTACTAGGCGACTCAGACTATCTGCGAAGGTACCAAGCGTATCTTGCGGTTCGGAGACGATGACCGTGCGGAATTCCTCGAGAAGGCGTTGATGGTAGAAATGCACCTCTACAAAGGTGTGCATGATACATGATTCGCTGGCGAGTTTCATTTGCCGCCATGATGGAGCTCCGGACTTGATGTCGGAATCGCGATGCTGGGTCTGTGAGGTGTTCGGGGTAGAATCGATCGGCAGTGATGGTCGGACACTTGTTGGAGTTGCTCCATCATAGCGCCTGCTGCCAAGTGGCTCGATGATACAATCTAGGAATGTCTGAGAGTCCGATCCGGGAGTTGGAAAAAGCTCGCCGCTGATCCATGCTATGATGTCGCCGGGCGTCTCGTAGTTCCTGTCGCGGAAGTCGTCTGTCAGTAATTCGTGAAGGCCATCAAACAGAGTTTTCTTCTTGAGATTGAGGCGATACTGTTGTGCACCGTTCCCATCGAACTCGAGAAACATCTTGCGCTTAAGTTTTTTCGAACCTTGAATGGTCGCCTGGAAACCTTTGCTGACGCGTTGCAAGATGAATAGCTCCGCGCTTGGTTGTCTGTTCCGTACATCATCCTGGCCCCACAGCGGATCGAGCTGGTCGAGTGTGTTTTCGAGGAGTTCGGGAATGCCGAAGACCTCGAGAGCCGCGCGCACCATAGTGGCTGTGCTCGAATTGGCGAGTAGGATAGCACAGCTATGTCCGTGTGTGTGATACTCTCACGTGGACGCCATCTAGATGTCTGTCTTGTCGTGGAAAGGGAGAAGCAGAAGCGATTGAGTTCGTCAAAGTCGATGAAGAGCACAAGAGCACAGACCATTCTCGAGTCGTGTCTCTTCCCAGCACGTGAAGTGTCCGTGCACCAGGCCAATCTTCCGCGCACTTTCCACTTGCGTCGTGCACTTCACAAGCATAAACTCAATGTTTGCGAGTAAGATTCAAAGCAGCACCGAGATCTGTAGGTCAGGCTAGATGACACCAGCTCTCTTCAAGAACCAGCTCAGGCCGCCGGCGAGGGCAGTGCACCCAGAGAAGATGATGATCGGACCATACTCGCTGCCATACGCTGAAGAAGCTGCATCTTGCCAGACCCGCTGACTAGCTAGCAGCGACTCACTGAGTGGCCCTGAAATAATCGAACCGACTCCTCTTCCGGCAGCAAGAAGCCCGAAGACGAGATTGGCATCCGTCCCTTCGTGTTTGCGTTGGACTTCTCTTATCATTCCAACCCAGGTCGTTGAATAAGCTGAAGCAGTAAGACCGTATAGCAAGCTGAAGATGTAAAGAGGTGCAATAGTGATCGAGAAGCCGAGGACAACCAGAACTGCTATGCCGGACAGAATGCTGACGCAAAGGACGACTGTGGTGTACTCGAAGCGGTCGACCAGCCCACCGACGGACAGACATCCGAACACAGCGCTTAGATTGACCACCAGAACAGTCAAAGCGCCTAGGGTGCTGTTGAGATCAAGCGCTTGTGCGATTGAAGGCAGGTAGTTCATTGGTAGGAAGTACCCAAGCGCTTGTACGACATTGAAGAGCTGGAGGATCCAGAATAGTCGAGATCGCAAGAAAGAGGTGTCGACTCGTGGCGAGGTATAGGTCGCTCCTACGGGAACGCGAGGTTTCAAAGAGAATATCAGTGGCGCAGAAGGGACACAGATAATGGCCGCCATGATTCTGAGCGTCTGTATGACAGGTCAGCACTGTGTGGACAGTCTTCGCACAGTCTTTACGAATAGTCACTCACCCATCGAAATCCAACTCGGGGTAATAGAGCCTGGAGTATCAGAGGTGTCACTACTCCACCAAGGCCATCACCAGCGATCGCCACACCTATAGCGAAGCCTCGCTTTCTCACGAACCACTCGTTGACGTAGTTGATAGAAGGCATCACCAATGCGTTGCCGCCGACAGCATAGATGATTCCCTGGCAGACGAGCAATTGTGGGACCGTGTTCGTGAAGGATGCACCGATGAGGGATACCGCCACGACAGGAAGGCTGCACCAAAGAGAGTACCGTCTCGAATTCGGCCATCTCTGGAACGCAGCCAGGCATACAGGCATCGTCAGGTACATGATACCAGTCGCTGTGGTTCCGATAGCGGCAATACCACCGGGATGAGAGGCGAAAGGTTCATGGGTGGTGTAATATTCTTGAAGGACACCGAAGGACAGAGCAAGACCCCATATCAATGCATTGCTTAGAAAGCTTCCGAAGAGAGCAAGCCAGGCTTGGTAGCCTTCGTCAGTGGGAGGCAATGCATTTTGGGCACGATAGTTGAGAGTTTCATCTGTCTCCGAGGCTGCGTCCTGTGGTGCTCGGTTTCCGTGTGTAGCAAGCTCGATGCTGCTCGTATTTGGCGACTGTTGGCGGTGTGAATGCATTGCCAGGTTGGTGATTTTGAGACAGTGAGAGGGAGATGCCAGTGACATGATCGTTTTCATCGGAAGGATATACCGATCTCGTTCATCGTTCAGTAGTCTCCATACTACGGTTTGTCATTCCGCCCTACGACAGGCAAGAGGGGGAATTTGATCAACCCCGGTCATGGAAGCCGAGATGGCAGATTTCTTGTCCTGTGCCCGTGCTGTACAGTCATCAAGAAACATTATCATCATCGGCCACATTTCCCTTCTGGAAGCTTTCCAGAGATGCTGGTCAGCCATACACCAACACTGAGGCTCTGCGTAGCACTGCAGACAAGGCCACGCGGAAATGTACGTCCTTTGAAGTTCGTGGCTCTGGACTGCCTCTCTGAGCTTCTCCCGGCCTTCTCGAAGATGCAGGCAGTCGCTGAAACTCGTTGTTCCATGGTACTTCAGGTACGGCCGACAGCAAATCTGGATAATACGACGAGAAGATCATCGTCACGACAGCAATATGCGTTCACCGGTGATGGTTGTTGGTGTTTTCTTAGCAAGGATAAGATCTTGGTACCGAAGGATCTAGTGTGAGTGGAGAAGAAGGAACGGAACGGCACGAGGACGCTCTCGTGTACCTGTTTGATCGTCCTCTCTTCGACACCACTCAGCTTGCCAACAGCTCGACCACATGGCGGCCTCTCGATGTCATACAGCTTAGCTGCATCTTCGTCTGCAGAACCTCTCGCCTTCCCAATGGCGGCCGCGGGCATCTCTCAGCTCTACTGCACCTTTACTGCACCACGGGATCAAGATGCCGCGGTGTAGGTACACATCATCCAGCCTGATAAGCAGCCACTTTTCCCTCCCACCCTGCTGTGCCTTGCCCTCTACCTCACCGTCCTTCATTTATGTGCGGCCTTTGAGCCTTTCCAGTCCTTACGTGCGTCTTCAGAACCCTTTTATATCTAATGCCAGCATCATCTACGTTATATCTATGTGGAACTGTATATTGATCTCAGCACTAGCTTGTGTACAGTATGGACCGCTGGGACGATTGCCAGGACAACGACGCAAACCGTGAGTCTCGTCTCCTACGAAAGACGACCTGATTCTAATCTACATAGCGCGGGATTCTATTGCGACCTTCGACAGCGACTTCAGCCTCGGCGCGTCTTCAATCTTCAGCAATGGTCGGCCCACATCACTAGCTTCGACACACACGGCGTACTCTTTACTCTCGTCTCCGTCCTTACGGTCTTGCTATTCGCCAAGACTCGTCGAAGAGCCATATGCGGCGATCCAGACTGAGCCACATGCGTCGCCCAACCGACGAGCCTTCGCTCATCCCATTCCCAGTCCAGGGCCTCACCATATCGGCAATGAGAGAGACTTGCTTCGCGCTGTGCTACGATCACAATACACGCCGACAGACGATCCATACCAGACAGCGCAGCGCGCCGTGTCTGTAGTTCCAAGACCTAAACCACCTGTGCCGGACAACTCAGTTGCAAAGACAAAGGCAACTTTGGCTGAGAAGAAGATCAACAATAAATTTGCGTGCTCGCACTGTTCGAAGACGTTCACGAAAAGAGCCGATCGCAAGGTGCATTGGAAAGAGCGATGCCAATATCTTTGCGAAGAGACGGAAGCGCAAGTTGGTCTGCCTCCACCCCTTGTATGCCCGTCTTGCAGCTATGTCGGACGAAACGAGCATCAGATAAAACAGCATCAGAGGTTGCAGAGTCATTATCAAGGCACTTGGGAGCAGATCCGGCTTTGGGACAAGCCACGATTCACTTGCAGTGACGACCCGCAGGTGTACCGCACTGCGGCAGAATTCTTTGCGCATTTCAGCAACAACACTTGCTCGCTCAATCATCATGACACGCATAGCAAATGGTTCCACCACTCCAGGTTATTGACCTTGCTTCAAGAAGGTCGAGACGATCGAAGTGGTCAACATTCGTCGACCTATGCCGCATTGCTTGTTCATTGCTCGAAGCATAACATGACGGAGCCGGACTGGAGAGCAATCGTCAGCTCGTATTCGGAGGACACAGCTCAGAAATACGCCGAGAAGCTCGAATGGGGTTTGGTACTACCACCTCTCAGCCCAGCCATGATGCGCCTGGGATTCACAAACCTCTCGGAGTTCATCGCTCAAGTACTTCCTTTCAGCCAGTCCTTGAACAATGCCTCGACGTCGCCTAGATCCATCGAAGCAGTTCAGCCCACCGCTCAGTACCAACGGGCTTACTCGGAACTCGAAGACCAGCCACAACGACAGCGCCTGCAATCTTCCCAGGATTCATGCATTAAGAACCAGCTTGTCGCATCAATAAAAGCTGCTCCAGTCAGTCAGCCTCACAGCTATGACAACCACCAAGGAGGAGGACGTGGTCGTATCGCGGAGTCCGGACTCTCTTCTGATATGGTGCCGCCGACTCGAGGAGCAGGGAAGGGACAGCAAAGACAGCTTATGGCGCCACCGACCGCATCAGCTGATGATGCGCTGTTCGGTCTTCAAATTATGTGGCTCGACACCACTCTGGATGAGGCATCTTTCAACGATACTTTAATTCGTGGTCTTGAACCTTCTTCTTGGCTGAACATGACCGAAGCGCTCGAGACTCCAGAAATGGTACTGAAGGAGGATGCTAGTGCTATCTTTCCTTTTGGCATTTCACAAGAGCCACAGCACCATATGGCTCCTTCAAGCAGCGATGAAAACCTTTCACGCGGGCAGCACAACGCACAACTGCAGCCAGAAGTTTGGTCCAACGAGCATACGAGCTCGATACTTCAGTCCGTTGTCCCGCCGCAAGACGCCACATCATCCACTCACCTAACTGCCAAGGCCAAGCGTCCGATCTCCAAGACTAGCGAAGTCCATCCCGAGTCCTTAGTGCGATCTCAACGACAGAATAGATTGCCTATCAGGCTATCTTCTGGGGAGTCAAAGGTCAAGGACTGGAGGATGAGCCATACTGCCAAGACGATGTCCCATCGCGAGTCAAGCGAGAGTACGGGCTTCCTTTTCGACTATCAAAAATACGACCAAGATGACGTGGTCACGTCGGCAGAGGCAGTACAGCTTCCGCAGCCTAGGGTATCGACCACTCCTGTCTCCATGATTCACGGAGTCCTGGTGCCTGGTCCAGGCGAGCATTACGTTCAAGCATCGCCTTCGCGGAGGAGTTCCATACCTGAACGGCCCAAGACCACCTCCAAGGAGAAGCTCAAAGCTTGTGCCAAGAAGCTGTTCTCTGTCCAGGTTACGGAAATAAAAGAAGGAGACTTCTTGACGCGACCACAGTCCGGCGAAGCAAGAGTTCCACATGTTGGACAATGCACCCACTGCGGTGAAGTAGGCGACCCAGAATGCTTGTCCGGTCATATCTCTGAAGTGCGATTTAGGCGCAAGCGTCAAGGCACCGTTTTCGAAGAATCCGACCTCCGCGACCTCCAAGACCTGTTTTCTTTAGATGAGAGCCGCTCCGTTGAACGTTTCGACGAGGAACAGCGCTCGCTTTCTTTTTGACCCCTACTGTACTTGTAACGACCACCGACCGATATACCCCTGTTCACGGCATCACGATCACGACAACATACATCAGCGACAGCGTTGTGGTTTCCCTGTAACACCAGAATCCTGTTTCATTGCCTGTGTCTTTAATTATCTGCTTCCCAAGCACAGAGCTTTCGCAGCTCCAATGTGCCCTTTTGGCAACAAGGAAATTTTACCGGCTCGGCTGTACCAATATAACACAACAAACACTGTTCATTACTACATTGCGATTTCTAAGATGCGAAAACAGTTCAGGAATGATACTCGTGGAGGCGCAGCATACAGTCCAGGACTGTGTGCGGAGTATGGTCTCGCCGTTCCACCTGGACTCAGCTCGCCTCTCCTGCATACGCAAGTCTCTCTACATACTTTTAGCAAGCTCTGACATGATCCTGTATTCACTTCCATTATGCGTCGTGACCATTTCCCCGACAAGATCGTCATCGCCAGTCAACAGAGTGTGAACAACACCACGCTCATCCACGAAACGACGAAGATCTCGGGCTGTGTCTCCTTCGAGGAATTCATACTGGGGACTGGTATCATCGGTATCGCGAGGCACGATCACATATGCTCCATTATTCAGATGGAACTGTTTACCGTCGTTCGTGCATCCTACTTGCGTGCATAGCGGGCTTTGAAAGTATCAGCTGGGTCCTACTTTGCCGTTAACGACAGAAACCTACGAATTTTGCTCATTGGAAATGGAAATTCGGAATCGAGTGCCGTCGGGTAAATGGCGATAGAAGCCACTAAGCTGACCTCCTTGGCCTGAATAACCATTGTTAGTAAATCACAAAGGAAGACGGGAAAGATGAACGTACTTGAATTCTCGGGACCCGGTACGCAACGCAATGTCGAACCGGCTCCCCCTTCCTGAGTGCTTGCATATGGCATTTCGTCGCAGGAGTTTCCGCCTACGTTCCAAGGTGCGTTTTTGCACGGCGCCCTGCTAGTTGTGATACATCCTGAATCCTTTCGACGTTGGCTTCGGACGGTTCGGTCGGAATCGAATGTTAGGACGCTGTGGCGTGTATCGACACCTTGGGGATGCATGATCACTTAGCTGCCTACTATGTTTTTTTTAGGGTTATTGATGAGACTTACAGCGGTAGTGATAACACATGTTGTTACAAACGTTCTTAGCATTGGTGCAGTCGAAGGCGAAGGTTCTGGTTTGAGCATATGAGAGGGTCGCGGTACCGAGAAGGATTATAGAGGTGAGCAACATTGTGTCTAAATTTTGTGCGATGGTATTGAGCTGACGGCTGCTAGGAGAGGTCTAATTCGTGACTTCCATGTCTTCATCTTCCTCAAGTCATGGGCTTTTATGTCCTACTCGATATCACTGCGTTGAGATTCTTCACGAGCTTTGTCCGGACACGATCTATGCGATGGCTTCTTATGGCGTGTGGATCTACGCGGAGCAGTCGCAAGAATGAGCGCATGTATCGATACGAGACCTCGCCATTGTCACAACAGTGTCTGGACCCGTCTCAAAAGTTGGACACAGCGTGTGTAAAGAAATACGAAGTGTACCTAAGCACTTTGATATACAGGGGTGCCATGTACTGAACACCGTGCCAACCACAGATATTCCGGACCCATACCGCCAGCTCAGTCATCAACCAGTCATCAACCAGTACATATATGAGCTAACCTGCAACCACTCCTCTTGAAAGCTCTCTGTCCGGAGAATCTTTGTCATCTGGAGCTCGCACCGTCTCGCAGCGAGGCGAAGCCGAGCTCACGACAAGGCAATCCCGATCACAAAAACCTCTTGGTTTCACTTTCGAACTTCAGCTTCAATACTCCTACGTCCACTACACTGGAACAGCTCTCCGGAGATGGCCATCGAAGCACCTCTTTTCATCACCGCCAAGGAGGTCAGGCGTGACCAGATCAATCGACTATTGGTCTACCTGCGAGACTGGGAGTATGGCTCCGGAGACCGTTTCTCAATCATCACTACACGAGACCGGACGGCGATCGATGATGTAGCTGTCACACAGCCGCCAATTGATCGATTCGAAAATAACGACAATGTCTGGAGTGGTGCTTCACTCGACGAAATCGAGGCATTTGTCAACGATGCCTTGCCAGACAAGCGACCATTTGTAGTCCTTGACGAAGATGGCCTCCGTACTCAGCAATGTGTGATATTCGCACCTGACGTCGATCCGGAAACTGGAGAACCGAGCAACGATTTCGCAAAGATCCGTGTTCCTTGGAATTATGTGTATATCGTCTGGGCAAATCTGGACCTTGCTAATATGGACATGGAGGATTTCTCGGACGACGAAAGGCAACCGGGCGGGTGGTACCAATTCGCTTCCCGGACTGTCAGAGCTGAAACCGAGACTGAGACTCCGGCTTGGGAGGCCGAAAGGAACGCTTTTCTGGATGGATTGGAGCGCGCTGGTAGCTTGTGACCTATCTTGGTGGAGATATGGTCTACTTCGAGGCAATGCTGCCCATAGCACTCGTTCGTATTGTGTTGGACCGGAGATCCAGAGGATTCCTGCAGCATCAAGGTTAGGCTGTGTCAATACCAAGAAAATGAAGCGGGTGGTTTAAAGTTTTTTGTCGTATATTCGTATGTTCGTATCCGATCATGTCTGTGGTATCACACTCGGTCCGCAGAAAACATATATATCATGACTGCATCAAGGTGCCATGACCGTCTACCTTTCCACAAGACCCTTTTACATAGCAACGAAAGAGTTCCGTTCTAAAAGAATTTACCATTGACTCTACAGGAACGAAGTAAGCAAAATCTCAATGTCAAACAGACCACCACCTCCTCACACTCACTCATAGCATGAAACTCATACCCATCACACTCCTCGCCCTCGGCTCCACATTCGCAAACCCCATTCAAAACCAAGACTTCGACTGCCATCCAGACCAAGTCCAAAACATGCATGGACAGACCTGCATGGTCCAATTCATCCAAGGCACAACATACCGAGCATCATGCGGCACCACCGGCTTCGTCGACTTCTCTCCCGGCTCCGGCGTCAAAAGAGGCCGCATACAAATCTCCAACAAGGCCTCCAATCCCGTGACATACTGGTACTTGTACGCAGAAAAAGGCCAAAGAAGTATTTATTCCAAAAAGTTAGAAGGAAATACTGCTTGTAAATGGGAATTACCAGCAGGACAAGTTATTGGACAGGTTTCGTTTGCTGCTTAAACGCCGTCGCCAAAACTATATACTTTATCCCATCTCGTATCCCATTTTTTTCGAGAATCTACGAAGCGGAGATCTGTGCCAACTCTGATTACGCCTTCTTCGTCGAAATTCATGGTACTTGCGTGAATCATGTACGAATTATGCAGTACGACATCTCCAGCTTCGTATTCCGTTACTAACCATTTCTTGCCATGCATTTTTGAGAATTCTGCTGGACCATGATGAAGCATACCGCCATGCAACATATTCTGATTAAAAGCATTACGAGTCTCTGTATCAGAAAGACCAGTTTGTTTGGCTTTCGCAGTGAATTGTTCTTCGATCTGAGAACCAAGTTTATGGCCTTCTTCGAGGTATATGAGTCCGCCTCCGGTGAGTTTTATATCACCTATGGGAACCCAAGCTGTGAGTGCGGAGTGGTGACCATGGCGGAGGAATATTTGATCGTAGTGAACTCCGATGGCTTTGTTTCCTGGGGTATTGTTTCGTAAAAGCGTTCGTTTTATGGCTAGAGTGTTTTCGTCCCAGCCAGTGAATTTCTGGACGAATGATAGTAAGGCTGGGTGTTTACAGAATTCTTCTTTGTACCAGTCTTCATTATGGGCTTCGAGTGCGAGATCGACGAATTTGTCTGCGATTTCTGGATGGGGGCCGACGGGGCGGCCATTGGAGTCTGCGCCTCCGGCTCCAATGCCTGGATAGTCGAGTTTGTCGTTGGAAAGGTTGAAGATTCCTTGGACGGGTTGAGTGCCTGATTGGAGGACGCCGCTGGGGGCGAGGAGGTTGAAGTAAGATTCTCTGGCTTTGAGGACATCTTGGCGAGGAATCAGGCCTTTGAGGAAGACGTAGCCGTCTTCATTGTATCGTCTTCGGATCTCTTCTAGTGGTGTGTCAAGCGTGGTAGGTCTGAGGGACCCGATTTGTGTAGGCTCTAATGGACCATCATTTACGAATAGCTGTGGTCCAGTCCACGTCTCGCTGTCGTTGGTTGTTGCGTGCGGCATTGTGTCTATTCGCGATGATCTGGCGACGGCGAGAATCGATTAGATCGACCTCACCATAAGTTCCTACAAGAGAATTCACACTCTTGTGGTGCACTTCTAGGGCGTACTCTCTTATATCGCGGTCGTCGATGATGCTGCTACTGTAGATGGTCGGGCTATATTACTGATCTCGTCGTCCCGCTTAGCGGAAGAGGTAAACCGACTTTCTCCACAAGGCGGAGAAAGAGCTCTGCCGCTGCCGAAGCTTGCCTGTCCGTGTCGAAAGAGGTAACAAATACCGTAAGGTAGCTTGTAGAGGCGAAGACACAAGTGCTTCGATCAACTACCTCAAGGAGAGAATGTTCGGTAGAGTATATTTCGCCTTTTAGCTCATCCGTCTAAGCCCATGTGCGGTTACACGGCATTTACCTCCCTCAGTTCGGTCGTTACAATTGCTTGGGGCCGCAAGCAAAGCGGTCGACTACACGCCCGCGTTTGGGGGTCAAATGCAATACTTGTTGACCTTAAACCCTAGAAGCCGCGCGTCATGCTTCTATGGTGTATGGGATCTATTAAAGTCCTATCAGTCTCCTTGTAAAGAAAGCTCAGCGATCAATACCGATACCCGCTGGAAGCGCCAGACAGGGTGGCTGGGAAGAAAAAAGGTGAAGTGATGCCCTATTGGCGATGGTATCTTACATATAAAGGATTGAGCAGATCTGGTCTCATTCATCGTTAATTCCAAACTCCATAAACACATGATTCCGACTGTGCGATGCAGTGCCAGCGCCTGCAATGATGAACCCCTAAAGAAAAGCCGTGGTCTGATGCCTCCATTCATGCACGAGACCATCATGACCAGAACCATCCTTTCTTCTTGGGCTGTTCATTATGCTGTTGTTGCTGCTCGAAATTCTCATTCGTGGTGTGCACACTCTCGGTCGTCTCCTCCCTTCCATCACTGAAACGCTTCTTCAGAACGACTTTGGTCGTCACTGTTCCGTCTGGCAGCCGTGTGGTGTGAGTGGTGGTCAAGGCAGATAGCACATCGGGCTTCTGCACATCGAGTTTCTGCACATCGGATTTCTGCACATCGGATTTGTTTCTTCTCACAATCTGTGGAAGAATTGGGAAACGCCTCCAGGACTCTCGCTGTTCCTTCTGCTCTTCATAGAGCTCGGGAGTAAGATCCAGACAATCACGCTGTTGCTGCAGGCTCTCTAGAATGTCTTCAAGATTATACATGGGTGCCTTCACCAACACAGAGTATGGCGCAGACTGAGGTCGTATTTCATAGATCTTCTGGATCAATTCTTCTTTCTTTTGTTGATCTTCCAAAGATAGCGGAGGCGGAGGTCCTGGACATATTGATGTCGAGGGTCTCAGGTCTTTTTGGGCCATGATCTGTCTAGCGCGAGTATTGAGCTGCTCCTTGGTCCAACTGCTGTCTGGCGTTTCATATTGGGTCCATCTACTCCTCGGAATGTAGCTTTCTCGTAGAGCTTCGATGAGGATACTGTCACCGTAGCCCTCCATCTGCCCTTGGCACAAGTCGTCGACATCATCGTACATATCATACCAGATATTCAAGACCCTGGCCGCATTCTTTACGTCCTCAGAATCGTACGCATCCACGAGCAGGTCCTGGGCATCCCAGCGATCCTGTTCTCGGTCACCAGTAGGTAGCCATCGTTCGTACGGTGTTAAGTCGTTGGGATTCACCTGAAGCAATTGCTGCTGACGCCGGGTTTCGTCAAGGAGCTGCTTGTTTTGTTGCTTCAGTAACATCAGCTCCATCTCATACTCCTTGAGCTGCGAGTTCCCCTCTCCAGCCTGATCCTGCTCGAGATCCTCTTGTCTTAGTGGTTGTCGCAGCTTATACTGATCTTCCCATTGCTGGACTGCATCATACAGGTCGTGTTCAGTGAGAGGTGTTTCCACGGTGATTGTGTCGCCTGTTGCCCGTGTCGCAACCTCTTTCACAAGATCTGCAACGTGTTCATGCATGGAAGTACCCCTTGGTAGTACTCCATCAAGTACCCAGTTCGTTCGGTTGCTGTCGGAGTTGAAAACGTCCAATACAGCCAGATGTTCGGAGAGAGCCGGGAATCGTGAAGGAAGGATCCCGCGGCATTTCAAGCTTAGCATCCAGTCCAGACCAGGAGCACAGTGTAGAGAATGTGGCTTCCCAAAAGGTTGCCGCTCGCCGACATTTCTAGCGTCGATATCGCTTCGCATAGGCTTATCCAGTGAAGCATTCAAGAGATCTTCGAATGCAGCCCTCCATCTGTGACCAGACCCTGTCATTTCACTGTAGGCTTCTAAGCGTATTGGAGAATATGAGCTTCTCTTGAACCAATCGACAGATAGCCAGCGTGGCTGCGCTCCTAGTCTCTCGAGGATGGTGCCAGATATTCCATCTCCGCGTCGTAATTCCAGTCCTAGAAGATCCAAGTATCCCCAACTGCTTTCGGGATCATTATAGAGTGCTTTGATCTTGTCCGCTGGCACATGTTCGTGGCTGAGATATGCTTGTCGCTCCAAACTCATCGCAGCATCAAATGCTTCCTTCCTCTCTAATGAGGTGAGTGTTGCGCTGGACTCTTTGATCTCGTCAGGAGAGTCCCAGCTTCCCGTCCATCGATAGGAAATGTCAAGCTCTTCAGCTTGGTGCTGCTCCATCTCCTTCTTCCAAGCTGTTCTGAAGTCGAGACTTGATGATAGAGCTCCAAACAGTGTATTGTCCACAAATTTCTTAAATGCTGAGAACGGGTTGTTGTTGTCGATGCGATTCTGCTGGTTGTGGTCCCGCTCTAAGCGCTTGCCCTCGTTCTGGAAGAAGCGGTCGTGCTCGGCCTTGAGATTCTGGAGTTGCTTCTCGCTCCAGGACCAGATGTCATTCTTATCATCGTCGCTGCCGCCGCCGTCCATGATGGACAGTCTGCTGATGAATGGTGTGTGTTGATAGACGACGGTCAGGTGTAGCTTAGACGCCTGTTTCACCATGCCACCTCCAGATAACTCGATTGGCCGAGCTTCACTTACCTCAGCATGGTCAGTGCTTCATCCCACATGTGGGGTCGCACTAAGGGCGGAACAACACAAACAGCAACCATTACTAAGAACAGTATATTGTCACAGATGTACAATATAAGCTATGTTGTACATTGCAAAGCATCGTATATGCATCTACACTCTAGATATCTGCCGACCTATTCAATCCCTTCAATCTATGCTCAAAGTCCTTCTCCGGAATATCCTCTGCCTTCTCAGTCTTCTTCAACTTAACACCACTCCTCTTCTCCCAACCCACCAGTGCTGCAGTATGATCCGCCATAGGCTCCACCTCTTTCAACGCATCGCCCAAATACTTCTTCGTAAGAGCCGGCAACTCCGTTTGAAATCCATTATGATCCATAAAATCCTGCGTAATCCCCAAATCTTTAACCAACAACGCCAACCCAAAACCACTATTATATCTTTGTGTAATTCCGTCTCTTCGAAACGTGTCTAAAGTAGGAAAACATACACCTGTCCCGACATTGAGTACATCGATCATTTGTTGTGGATCTAGACCGTATTTCTGGCCCGTTACGAGCGAATCTGCTAATGCGCATACTGAAGATGCCATGATGTAGTTGTTTAGCGTCTTCATAGCGTGTCCATTGCCTAGCTTTCCCATGTAGAAGACATATCCGGCCATTGTCTTAATGATGGGCTCTGCTTTCTCGAAAGCGGCGCGGTCATCGGATCCAACCATTAATGTTGATTCGCCATTGTCGGTCGCGTGCATGTATGTTTGTGTTATGGGAGAATCGATGAGGGTGATTTGATGTTCGGCGAGTTCTTTTCCGAGGGCGATGGTGTCGAATGGCGAGGATGAGGATGTGTCTACGATGATTGTGCCTGAGAGACTGCGATCAGTATGTTATGCCTTCGTGTAGAAGAGGTGTGTTACCTGGCTTTAATGCGCTCGCGAAGTTGTCCTTTCCCAGTAGAACCTCTCGTACAATCTTGCCCTGCGGAAGCATAGTTACAATGACTTCGCAGTCCGCAAACGCTTCCGGTTTGCCATTCGCTGCTGTTGTATTCTTCCACTCTGAAGCTGCTTTCTGGACCTTTGCGTTGTCTACATCGTGTACGACCAAGTTGTACCCAGCCTTGGGTAGATTTGATGCCATTGAGAAGCCAGCATTGCCGAGACCAATGTAACCGACATTTCTGACTGCTGGAGGTTGTCCATTCGTTTGAGGAGGCATCTTGAAGGGTAAGTAGATCTCAATAGGGGTTAATGGTTCAAAAACGAAGAAATGGCAATGAAATACTGATATACTTTTGCGGCGGTTCGCTTGACCTACCTGCGCTGAATCCTCTACGATGATGGTGTTGCGACTTCGGGCGAGAGGCATTCGGTCATTGCAATGATAGCTTCTGTAGCTTCGAAGCGGAGAAGGTAAATAATAAGGTACACGGATTGCCTCGTCTCGAGGCCGGTCCTCCGATGCGGGGCAATTCACTCATCTCGTCTTTGCGGCTCCAGCCTCCTTTCATGTGATTCACGATGCCTCCACCCTTCGCCTCGATATCTCCGCCTGTCGCTGGTTTTCTTCCACCCAAGCCTCTTCCAACTGATCCTGAGTGAGGAATAGATTTGGTCGGGGATGCTTGGCCAAGGACTCAATCGCGCGTTCGAATGGCTCCCACTTCACCACCACGTCGAAGTCTTGCTCTTCTACAATGATGGGCAAGCCGCTCAATTCGTCCTTCTCCACCAAAAGGTTCATAGCACCATTTGCCTCCTTCCGTATTACGGTCGGCTGGATGTTGAAGGCTTTTAGCGTGAGATACCAGTTTCGCGAGCTGCCTATCTCCAAGAAGAGGGCTGTAATGGTCTGCATGTGTGTGGGCGAGCGGAAGGGATACCATAGAGTAGCTCTCCGGAGACTGTGGATTCGAAGGGTGTTGCATTCGAAAAAGATCGAGACTACTTCCTGTCGGATTTGCTTGCTGACAGTTGCCACAACAGGCAACTGCCAACTATTCTTTGCTCGAAGGGGAAGCCCAACAATAAAAGGCGAAGAGCAAGATGTTGCGAAGGCATAGATCTTGTTGCGTAGCTCGCCAGGGATGCGCATTAATGGTGGATCCATTTTCGGATCGGGCGAGGCAGCGGAAGTTGAGGCATCGGCGCCGCTCACTGTCGCCGCAGTTGTGGTCATCTCGTCGCCTTCTGCGGATATTTCTTGCTTGGCGGTGTTGGCATCGTCGACGCGGACTCCGGTCATCTTCAAGAAATTCTCCAGAAATGCCTTTGCTGTTGCCTGGAACATGGAGTGGGGGTGTGCCGTAGTGGAGCGAGCAAGATATGACGAGTGTGTCTCTTGCCGCTTTCTGTTTGTGACGAGTCGGAAGTTCGCGAACATGCTGGTGTTTTATATTCTAAGCGAATAGTGACACATGCAGGTGACCGGTTCGGAATTCTTGGCACGTGCGACATGAACGATATTTCAGATGTGATATGTGATATGTGATCAATCAAATGCCTAACTGCATGTGAAGTCATGGTAGGTGATACAAACACACATTTCAGTGGAAGCCTCCTGCCTGCGTCTACTGTGTGATGCCTGCCTATTCAAAAACATGGCAGGAAGGTATGTTCACTCCCCTCAAGCAACTTCCTGGTGACGTGTTCAGCAATATATATATGGCAGTCGATTCTGATGTTATGATACCTCGTCCATGTCGTTCAACTGCTACTTTGCTCAATCAACCAGCACCCTTCTTCTCCTTCGCCCCTCGCATTTGTTCACATCTCAGGATTAGCAGTCTCTACTTGCGAGCAGCAGATTACATGCGCAGGCAGCACAGATGCTGGTTCCTTCCCAATCAATC
This sequence comes from Pseudocercospora macadamiae, assembly GCA_012978405.1. Classification (NCBI taxonomy): domain Eukaryota; kingdom Fungi; phylum Ascomycota; class Dothideomycetes; order Mycosphaerellales; family Mycosphaerellaceae; genus Pseudocercospora; species Pseudocercospora macadamiae. Next base: position 296,280 of record WRNY01000018.1, on the reverse strand, counting down.
GCAAACTAGGCAAGGTTGCAAAAGCGACCATCTCTCCATCATGGCCAGCCGTCTCATGAATATCAGCGTTGAAGTCTTCCCCGTATCTAGGCCAACCGAACGAATGCTCCTGCTCAGCTTCAACGAGATGGAGCTTCAACCTCGCAGCACACAACACAACAGCTTTCAAGCCCACCTTGAACTCTGCTCGAAAATCCTCAGCCACGTGCAAGTGGTTCTGGTTCATCAACTCAGCAATACCAGCCAGTGTATTGATGTATGGCTCGAGAATGCCAAAGATTTCTTCCGCGTGCTTGTCTGAGAGCGAGTCCAAGGCCGACGGAATGTTCTCCTCGGTACTGAGGATCGACTGGGCAAATATACGAGGAACATACTTCTGACGAGCTTCTTCATTCTGTGAAGGATCGCAGAGCATCAAAAAGACTTTCTGGAATTCTATGCATTGCAGTCAGTCAGAGCTTTGAGCCAAGATAGGGGAAGAGCTGTGCTTACCTTCGTTCTTATGTAATCCAATCTCTTTGCACAACTGTCTCTGCCAGTCGAGACCATCGCTCAAGATCCGAGCGTGGACTGACGCGGCTGTGAGAGATCGTAAGACGTGGGTCGCTTGGAATGAGCCAGAATCTCGGAGATGTGTGCATGCAGAATGCCAATCTTCTCCGAAAGAGAGCTTGAAGATCGAGCAAAGGATCTTGTTGGTGTCGTTGGCATATGGACTGCCTTGAGAGGTCGCGAGGTTGATGCTGTCGAACAACTTGTCCACGACGTCGGTGATGGAATCGTTGAGGGCATTCATCTCGCCTTGCCATTTCGACGCGATCGTATCTCTCAGCTTGATGATGACCCTCTTCGGCTGTTGTACCGTGCGTGGCTTGCTTGAGATCGAACGACTCGTGGTAGCAGCTACTGAGGATTCTTTCGATCGCTTTCCATCACTCTTTCGAGCTTGAAGTCTTCCTCGGATTGGTTGATTTCTTCGCGCCGGGGTATCTCGTAAGCTGAATTCAGTTTGACGTGGTTGAAGTTGTACAGAGAGCTCGGATTTCGCCGTTTGATGCTCTGATAGGAAGCCTTCAGCATCTTGCGCCATTTCTGCTTCACTATGAGCCCTCGACTTGCGGTGCTGGGCCGCTCTACTCTGCGCCCGTCCTTCATGTTCGTCTAAAGTGGCTTCGAGTCCGTCAACTTCCTCCTTTACGCCGATTTCCTCGTAGTCACTGTCACTAAAGTCTGACGCAGAGGTGCTAAAAGGGTTGTCGTAGTCGTTCCCATCGGCCGAAGCAGGATCTTGGGTATGATCCAGAATGTCTGACCGGGGCCCAGGCAGCATGGTGACATCGAAAGTCTCTGGGTCGTACCCGTATTTGGCAAGGACTTTGGGAGGAATGCCTTTCAATCCTCGTCGCCAAAGCATGCTGAATCCGTCCTCTCCTGGTTCCTTGTTTTTGGACAATTTGTTGTTGGACACAAAACTTTGCATGAGTGCTCTGCACATTTTCTCGTCTCTGGGTCTTCGATCTGAAGGGTCGCTCTTGCTGCTGCAGTAGTACGCATGCGAGCGAAGATGCTCCCGAATCACTTCAAATTGAAGTTTCTTGCTCGTGCCTGGATACGGCTCACTGTCGATCATGTAGAGCATGCCTCGTATGGCTTCATGAGCGTGGCGACGGAGGACGGTCGACCCCCCCATTCTACGGTTCCTAGGTAGTAATTTTGTTCGCGAAGAGATTGATGCAACGGTTTCTGTCGAATCCAGTGCTATGTGGAGGAGTCCGGGTACTTGCAATCCTGTCTGTGCGTGCTCCCAAATGCAATTTTCAGATACGGATGAAGTGTTGCGTTCGAGCGGTGAGGCGTCCCAACAGGCCTAACTTGTCTCGAGCCGTGCGAGCGCTATAATTGGCCGGGAAAGTTTCAGATGATGGAAAGCGGAAGCAGCGTTTGCAGCTTTGCCAGGCTAGGTTCCAATCATGGCACCTCCTGGATGACTGCTTTACACCACCTCGGGTGTATGCTGCTACCCGTTAAACCAGCTAGGGCCTGGCACTCTGATTGTACCAGTATCGGGCCGACTACAGAGGCGTCGTCGCATCTCAATGGCAATTTGAGGCTCAGGGAAATGGCTTGGTTTGCAAAGTGACTGTCTCAAATTCCATCGACTATTCGCATGATACGCCCGCCCGCCGCTCGGTCCTCTCGCATATCAACTCCGGAAGACGGAAAGCTTCCTCGCGGCAGCGGAGTACTGTTGTACAGGTGTTCCTCTTTGTTAGTGGTTGTAGCATTTATCGCAACGAACGATGGACCTCCTGTCGTCCTCAGACGTGATGACTTCCTCGCCTTAGCAGCAGGCTGGCCACCAGTAACATCTGTTGCTCCCAGCCGCTTCTTCGGGTTTCTCGGAGGGTCTCCCACTTGGAATGTGGTGTCGCTGATCACATGTGTCGCGTACGTGCCCCAAATCTCTTTCGTCAGCGTAAATGCAAGAGGGTAATCGTAATCGAGATTAACTGCAATCCGTTAACAAATAAACATCTGATCAAAGCGTAGTAGTACTCACGTTTCTCAGTCTTGGTCCTTTCGTCATACTCGTACTGATAGTCCTCACCCGGCTTCAATACCTTTACGCAGAGTATCAAACTCCCTGGCGCGGCTTCGGTGTGAACGATGCATCTGCATTCGTAGAAAGCTCCGCCGTCCGACATCGTAATTTCTGTGAATCCGTGCTGTGCCAGATCTGGCATTGCGATGTACTTTGTAGGCCAAGTGACCAAACCCCGCCGAATGTTCTTCTTGGCGTCTCTCAGAGGACTGTTCTGAGCAATCTTCTGCCCAGGTCTGCTGTGATACATTTTAAAGCGCAAGCGGGCAGGCATTTTAGGATCGACCAGCGCTGTCCAGGCCGACGGATTGACAGCGACATTCGCGGATGACCTATCCATCACCGAGACAAGTCTATCCTCAGCCACGAGGAGTCCGGACTTTGGGCATCTTTTGACCCAACGTGGATCAGGCAAAGGATCCTCAGCAGTCTTCTTCATTGTCTTGGGTTTGGCCCTTCCATGATATGGATTGCCTTGAATGTCTTTCTTTCCAGCCAGATCAAAGGCTGCTTGAGGAAAATGGCCTGTGTGAATGTCGTTGCCAGCATATATCCTGCCGTCTCCTTCGTCTCTGTACCGAGAGATCCAAATTGTTCCTTTCGTGTGCTTTTTATCATTCGGTTGCCATGGCTCGTCACGGATCAGGAAGAGTGAACCTTCTGGGAGCTCGTCAGGCTCATTCCGAGGATATCGACGGAGACCACCTCTTGCTACTGGATTGTCAGAGTAAGACGTCCAGAGATTCTTGATTTGAAAGTCATTCTGCAACTGCTCCTTGATAAAATCGATGGCGAGCCGACATTTCGAGATTCCGCCTGACAAAAGGACTGCGCGGCACTGTTCCCGTTAGTACCACACCACACACTGCAACACCGACCCCCTAGTACATACTTTGTTCCCAGGCTTCTTCAGATGATCCGAAAGGGTCTTGTAGGCCGCCTTCGCCCACTCCATGATGAATGAGGTCATATTGTCCCTGGAACGTGTTAGTCAGAATATTTTCACAAAGCTGACACCGTACCTGCTGATGTGGACGTAAAGTCTTGAAATGCCGGGTTCATTAGACGTCCTCGCGATGCCGCTCACCAGCAAAGGTTTATCCTGGATGGGATCTTGCTCCTTGATACATGCCACTTGCTCATAGATCTGTCGTCGTAAATCGTCCACTGAAATTCCGAGCTCTGCGCAAAGGGTAGATAGGTCTTCATAATATTTCACCTCTGGACATTGTGTTTCCATATAGCGGAAAGCCGCCTGTTCCACCATATGAGCGCCAGCTAGATCACCTGTCGGCTCTCCCACAACATCAATATCAAACCCATCGGGATGGGAGGAGCTAGCTTTTGTGTGAACTGTCACGACATCCATCGTGCCATGTCCACCATCGGCACAGCAGATGCGATCCTCGTCCTGGATGTCGCGATTGCGTCTGAATCGCGGCAAATCAGCGGCTGCTGCGCACACTGGTTCGTACTGGAGTCTGATGTTGGAGAAACCAGCATTCCTTGCTGCATCGATCATAATGCCTCGTGCTTCAGGATTCCAGGCAACGGGAATGGTGATGGTAGTTTCGAATTGTAGATTGTCCAAGTGACACTTGCATCCAGCCTCATCGTGATGTCCACAATGCAGCGCGAAGGGTTGATTCCGCAAGAAGGCTTCAATTTTGTGTCGAATGAGCTTTAGATGTTCTTGGATCAATTCTTCGATTGCTGCGGGCTCATCTTGTGTAGCTCCGATGGCGTTGTAAGCTTGTCTCGCAAAGTCGGAGTCCCTGTATTCTGGAGACAGGTACAATTTCCAAAGCGAGATGGAAGCATCAGGGCACTGATTTTGGCGATGCCACGAGTCTGTGGCGATGGTCCCGGCGATCAATCCTTCGACGTCGTCTTTGATAAGGACCTGCTCCAGTTCCTTATTGTTTCCGTCAAAAGTCACATCCAAGATGTCCCACCCTCGGAATGAGCCAGGGCGTATGGGCTGGACACAGATCTTGAGGCGCCCGCTTCCATAGTCGATGAGCGTTCTCACGTAGTCGCGAGAGCGATCTATCTCGGAACGAGTGGCCATTTGTCCTGCTGTTCGGTTGAAGCGAAAGATGAAGTATGCTCCGAACAGTCAAGATCTGGAATAGAAGTCTGCGATCTCCTTCTGCTTGCTTGGTGTTGTGTATTTGTTGAAAGAACTTCCACGCTAAAGGCGATTGTGAACAATTGCCACCCGGCGCTTGTTCCATCATGGCCACAGCTTCTGGCGTCTGCACACAAACAACATGCCAGCGTCTCTCGCGCCTAGATCCCAGCCAATGCATCAAACTGCGTCAACGGAGCATCAGCTCACAGACGAAGTTTCGCGCATATGCAGGATCGAGCATTAGGTGCTGAAGCGTCCCCATTTCCAACGGTGAAGTCCGTAAAATCCTGCCCTTACTCGATCTATGTCGCGAGCCATCCTCTGTGTGAGTGGACATTTCAGCACCAAGTGCAATGTTGATGTATCATACCGCGTTGCAGTTGCGGGAAGTTGCACTTGAGAGTGCTGCCAAGACCACGCTAGCCTTCTGTCCGGTTCATCCTCGGAGGGCACCGAGGCAACAACAAACACGTTCTTGCCCCGAAGTCTTCAAGTCTCCTTTCGGCATTCGTCACTGAGATCGACCGTCGGCCTCTCAGTGACATGCCTTGCCATCTTCACAGTGGGAATCGCATAATGTCCAAGAGTCGAGCCAACGCCCGTTCCGGGAAAATGCATGCATGCTCAGAAGGCTGGAACCACAGCGATGCCAGTGGTGATTGATGCTCTTAGCACCTTAGCAGCGGGTACAAGCAGTCCGGGAGCAAACGCAGACTATGTCTGGTCTGGAAATTTTAAGTGACTGCAATGACGGCTACGCACACCCACTGCTGTTAGCAGCCAGTCTGAGCGCCATACCGAGCCTGTTTCGGTCAAAGTCACCTTACCATTGTTGCCACATCAAATTTGCTAGCACTCTATCTTGCGATTATGGAAACAGGATCTGATAATGAAGAAAGCAACCATTACTCCTTTCCAGCAGCTCCTGGTCCGATGGCACCCACCTTGTCGATTCTTTCAGGAGTCGCTGCCCAAATTCGCACATCGACAATGCCTTCAAACAAGCGCAAGTCGTCCGACTCCACTACCAATGGCCCAACGAAACGCCGGACCAAGCAAAATGATTTCTCTCCATTTAACAGTCCTGTGCAACAGCTTAACCACTCACCTGCAATAGCACCTCACGGTGAATCAACCACAGTGCTCTCACAGAGTGGTCCCGAAGTGCTCTCCCCGGATGCTGGCGACAAACAACTTATCGAAATTCAGAATGAGAATCACGAGCCTTTTGGCGTTGCCTTCACAGAATTAGAACCCGAGCTTACTGCCAACGAAATCAAATTCGCTTTGCTCAACCTATCGACAGAAATTTTTGACACCAGTGAATGGATTATACAGTTCCTGGGCATACGAAAGAACGGAGATATCCACAGCACTCTTGTTCCAGACCCTCAACCTGGTCTGGAATGTCTTTACACCAAATGCTGGGGTTCCAATTGGATGAGACTTTATCAGGAGATGGGACCGCAACAGGGACTGACAATATCAAACGTGCTGAGAGCTCTCATAGCTTCATACGTATACTTTTGCGTCTTTGAAGATGGATCTTTGAAGGCATGCATCGCGTGCAGCAGCTTGAGCTTTGATACGGGCATTGGTATGCTGAACCTTCATTTTTGCACTCTCATGCAATACTGACAACAATCCAGACTCTGAGCGCCTGTTCTTCGCCTTGTCATCTAGCGACGAGGCAGATCGAGCCGCAGTCAGAGAGGACATCTCTGCAATTCGCTTCTCTCAGATCGTACAACCGCATTTGGAGAGGCTGGCCGGATTGGCGAGGATACTTCTCAAATTCGATGGCGAAGACGATTCATGGCGTGAAGGCCTCACGGAAAAGATGGTGAAGATTCTACGCGCCGCGGGCACATTGAAGCACTCCATCGTCCAGGCAAAATACAAGCATGAGTTTCTCTGGCCTGCCCATGACACTACTGTCGATTTCAAGACAATGAGGCTGTCCCAGGAGATGGCTCGACAGCGACCGCTGGCGGTAGCCTTTACCATCCATCCTGGCGTTCAGGTTGACTTTGGTAGTGGTGCTTTTTACCAAGTGAGACCAGCTGATGTCATCGCTCAGCCGAGGGAGTCTAAGAGCATAGGCCAAGATCGGGACTCAGAGATGCAGGGCTGAGAGGGAAATATGGCTCCATCACCATACACAGGCATTGCATCTTGGGCACTATCGAATTCGCTTCTGGAGATTTTGGCACGCCTGAGGCTGACTGAGCTGAAGGATTCTCCATTTTCCCAAAGCAGCGTCTGGCTGATTCAGACAATAGATCGCGCAAGCGGACGAATCACACGAGTCTACGAACATCGCAACTACCAACTTTCCTTCCCGCAGATTGCACATGTGTCTAAATCTTGCAGTCTGGGTCCAGAGGTTTTCAGCATAAATTCCGCGTTGTCGAACCACAATCTAGCTTCTACATTCGCCAATTCATGACAGTCGAAGCATAATGTCCGATACTTACGCCGTGTTTGCAACGAATCAAGAAACCAAGTTCTCGCCTTTCAGCTTGACGTTGAAGAATGGAGCGAATCTGACAGGTATAGCTTACGTGCCAAAGACTGGTCTTCTCTTACATGCCGCGACCAAACCTCTGCTTGTCGGCATTCATGGCGCCACGACTTCAGCACACAGTTGGGACTTACATCCGAAGTATACAGCATCCACATACTGCGATCTTCTTGGCGTCCCATTTGTAGCCTTCCATCGGCCCAACTTCCTGCAATCGAGCGGTTGGCTAGTTGACAATGCTCCCGACAATCCATCCGCGCCTAGGCCACGATATCATTCTTCTGAAGACGGTCAGCTATTCGTCGAAGAAGGCAAATGGTACCACGAATACATCTTGCCAGCTATCTGGGAGCATTTCGCCAAGCCAAATAATTGTACGGCTCTCGTCACTACCTCGCACTCGATGAGTGTTCCAATTACTGTCATCGCAGCCGGAATGTACAGCAAGACTACAGCGTCACAGCGCCATTATCCTTGGGCTGGAATGGTTCTGACGGGCTATGGCACCGAGCCATCACAAGCAATTCTCGACGCCCGAGATAAGTTTTCTACCAACGTCTACGATCCAGCCGACTTTCCATACGGTCACGACTCAGCCCTCCATATCGGGCCGTTTCTCAAAGAGGACAAGATTTCACTCATGATGGGCTCAAAAGGGACTTGTGATTCTGAACTTGGTGATCTCTGCTGGAAGCAAAATACGCCGTTCTTTTTGGAAGAAGTCATCAACATGGGAAGTGTTTGGCAAGCGAGAAGCGATGACTTCAAAGCTGATGTGGAAATTCCTGTCTTGTATGCCATGGGTACGCAGGAATGGCTATGGAAGCACACAAGGACGCATGTTGATGATTTCGTTCGAGGCTTCGTCAATGCTCCGCGAGTAGAAGGTGCGCTAGTAACAGGCGCACCACATGCGATTGAATGGTCGAGAATGGCTGCCGGTTGGTGGACAAGAGTGTTTGGATGGGCTGCTGAAGTTGCGACCAGTTCTGAAGTTGCGAAGCTGGAATTGAAAGAGTACGACTAGACAGAACCAAGCAAAGATTTCAGTCTCAGTAAGTTCAATTCCCTCCGAAGTACTTCTCATAGCTGGCGCCCACATGGTTCTGATGCCATCTGAAGTCCGGCTTCTCCCTCAGAAACCTCTGCACCGCCTGCATTCCCGTCTCTGGCTCCCGTCCCAACACCTTCGTCATTGCAGGATCCGTAACTTCTGCATCACCATCACAGACACCTTGAGTAAACACCAGTCTCGCTTGAAACCAAGCCTCAGGTTTCCCTCCCAAATCCTTCTCAGCCGAAGCCTTGATCCACTCTTCCGGCTCCAAATACCTGACCGGAATCTCAGTCCCTCTCGCCAAGTTAATCGCATCAACAATATCCACCAAACTACACGTCTCCTTCGCCGTCAACAAAATAATATTCTTCTCCGTCTTCGTCTCAACACCATCCCCATTCCCAACCAACAAAGTCGCCATCGCCTCCCCCAACTCCTCCCTCGTCGTAAACGCAATCCTCGACTCCCTAACATCCGGCTCCAACTTCGGCATCAAAACCTCCTCAGATTCAGGATACCAGTTCAAAAACAACGGAAACGCATCAGCATAAACCCCAGCTCTCAAACTCACAAAATCCAACCCACTTTCCTTCAACATGCTTTCAGTCTCATAATGAGCTTGCTGAAATCCAATCTTAGACCCATCTCCCCAACCCCCAAACGCAAGACTCACATACCAAACTTTCTTGACTCCGGCTTTGACAGCGGCGGAAATCACATTGGAGTGTTCGGTATTGCGTTTTGAGGAGTCGCGTTCGGATGAGGACATGAAGAGAAGATCTTGGACGCCTTGGAATGCGGAGACGAGGGTTGAGGGGGAGTTGTAGTCTGCGATGCGGAAATTTAGGCCGAGGGATTCGTATTTGGATCGGATTTCTGGGTCGTTGCGACGGGATGTTGCGATTATGGAGGATGGTGGGATGTTGTGTTTTTCGAGCATGTCGTCCAAAATTTTGGCTCCGAGACCTCCTGTTATGCCGGTGAGGAGGAAGTGGCCTGGTTGGAAAGATGAGGTTGAGGAGGAAGACATGGTCGCGGGTTTTGAAAGTGATGAGTTGGTTGTTTTGTGACTGATGGTGAAGATATGATGTTGTTCTGATCTGATCGAGTCGAGTTTCTTGGGAGTGTCGGTCGGAATATATATTCTTTCAACTTCAAGTAAATATCAAATGGGTCTCGTCCCAAATGGGTAGTATGTCAAAACCCAGTGCCGATCATTTCCCAAAACTGCAGTACGTCGTTGGAATGGTTTTGTAAGCCTGAGGCTCCACTCGCCGGCTGAACATCGCGGTAGCAGATGACGGTATTGCATAGTGACTAAGCTGCTGAGTTCTGCCGTCATGCCTCGCCCTCTCCAAGACCTGTTAAAATATATTCACAATGGCTTTGAAGGTACGTCCGGAAGTGGAATCTAGTAATGACAAATTTGATCAGGGAGTTAACTAAGTGACGGGAGGCCGTACTTGCATTTCCTTTCAATGATCTTCATAGAGCTCCAAGTACACACCGGCATGCACTTCGCTTGGATTCGCATGAAGGTCGACCTAGCGCCAGCCCAATCGAGTCTGCACCCGGCGAACAGAGCCCGCATGGTCAGAATGCATACCCAAAGCTCGATTCCCATGAGTTCGAGGAGCAGGTGGATGTCTACGGCGAGCTGCTGGGTTGTGAGCTGCGCCATTGTTCATTCCCGCATTAGCTGCCGCGTTTGGAGGTGCTTGCTCTGCCGGTATCTGGCCAGCATCCGGGTACACTCTGGAATGTCTTGTTGAGTGAGGATGTTGAGAAGATGCGCTGCGAATCGTGTTTTGTCCTGAGCCGAGCACACGACTCTTCGGGGCTAAGCCACTTGAGCCACTGCCGGCGGGTACACCACCAGCCATGCGCAATAGATGATCAACTCCGCCTTGGATCCTGCCGAGTCGATAGCCAATATCGCCGTGAAATCGCTGATATTGTGCGTGCTGTTGCTGGTTCAAAAGCATGTGTTGATGCTGGGCTGCCAGATTACCTCGTTGGTGGTGGGCGTATAGTTGCGCAGGAAATCTGCCGACGACGTTGATGTTGCCTTTCAAGATCTCATCGCGCTCGGCATCACGAATGCTGTACTCCTTGTCTTTGCTTGCTGCGTGGCCCATCACAAGGGGTCTGTTCGAGGTTTGCTGATTCTGGAGATGTTTGTTGAATGGCCTGTGCTTCTTGGTCGTTTGAGCAGGAATACTGGTTCGTGGGGAGAGAAATTGTTTCTGCACATGTCTCGGAAGCCAAGGTAACGACTGATCTAGTGCAAGTAGAACCATTCACTGGAGACAGGGTCACCGACACACCACATTTCGACCGACGCCACCATCGTTGCCGCCTCCATCATCATGGAGCAAGATCAACGACTGTTGCAGAATATGCCGTCAGCAAGAACGCCATCACAGGTGCCACCTTATGTTGGCGACGAGTGTCTTCGTCCTAGTCGCACACATCACCGCCACAAGCCCGAGTGCACTCAGAGCATCGCCTATTTGTTCTCAATTGAGAGCTTTCTCATCACCGCCTCCGATGCCGACTTTGAACTCTACGTTCAGCATTGTCGTGCCATGATCGCACATCCTCAACACTCTCAGCATCCGAAAGTCTTTCTTGGCTTGCCAACAGGACCGAACACGAATCAACTGTTTGCGCAGGGAGACCGGTGGTTTGCTTTGGCTAGCGTGCGGCAGTGTCGGTGTGAGATGATGGCACGGATGGGGAGGAGTAATTCTTGGGGTGTCGATGCAGACCACGACCTGGATAGCGTGAAGGTGAAGGAAGAGAGGAAGAAACCAGGGTGTAAGGTGATGTGAGTTCAAGCATTGCTTTGGGACAACTTCGATGCAAGCGTAGAGTAGTACAGGTCTGTACAAGCTGTTCCAGTGGGTCGGAAGGAAAGATACCAGGCGAGTAGCTCGAGCATCCTTCTGTGATCGCTTGTCGCTTGCTAGGGTGTTTGACTAGACTCCTCGGTGGTGCCATGATCAAGCCTACTGATGCGCTCGAGGTAGTCATCCTAGTCTGGAGACTGCTCAGGAAGAATTCATAGCACAGCTCCCGTCACTGCGGCTCATCTCTTTCATGAATTGAAAATCCTCGAATAGAGCAACTCGTGCCTTCCCATCCAAAGATCCATAGTCGGAACTGTGACCACGGCATCTTCATGTGCAATCTTCTTCTTCTGTTCCGCAATAATGCATTCACCAATCGTATTCTGCAGCCCAGCGCTCGCCAGAACCGCCTGACTCTGGTACGGGCCCATCACACTCGCTCTCACTCCTGCACTAAGCAAAGCTTTGGCATGGTTCAGTAAAAACAGATAAGACGCTTCGTATTCGCTCAGTCCCAGCGCTGCGCAGACAGTCCCGAATAATGGAGCGAAATGTCCTTGCAATGTGAATCCGAAAGCATCTGGGGCGTTGGCTTTGAGTTGGGCCGCGAAATCCTTCATCTCTGCAGTAGCCGCAGAAGATGTGTTCGCAGCATCGTGCAGAGCACGATTCCACACTTCGACTAGTGCCTTCCCTTGCGTGACGCTTGCTCGCCGAGCTACGGTGCACGGTGTTGAGGCATCCATGTCATTGTCGAGATCTGGTAGACGCTCTGGGTGATGATATGCTGTCCGAACATATGGGAGACTGGTTGATGAAATATTGTGGAGGCTCTGAGCGAGAAACTTTTCGAAAAGGGAGAGTTTGGTTGAGGAAGCTTTTGGGCCAGAGAGGTTTTTGTGGGCGAGGAAGGATTCGAGGCCGGAGGAGAAAGCGAAGGATCCAAGGGGAAGTGCAGAATCGGACAGGAGAAGAAGGCTATGGAGGGCCGGATTGGGTATTGTGAAGCTCGGTTGTGGATGAATTGGGAGGTCTGCTTGCGTAGCCATATTTGTACATGTATCTTTTGCTTGTTGTTGCTGTCTGTATCCTCGCTGGCTGCCAAGACAAGGCTCAAGGCAGGCGCGATGATGTAGGACCAGCAATTAATACCGCATAGTCATATATCTGTCTTGCTCCTTCTATTGATGCAGCTCATAATGCTTGGTGTTGGGGTGCGATCCATGTTAATTTCCGAGACGTGAGGTTGGAGATATTAAGTACATCTATCACTATGGCCCGCCGTAGTCAGTGCGCCGCGATATCGGTTCCGGATGACGATAGGCCAACGCCGCCTCAATTGGAGACTTCCAATCGCGCCATCGGCAACGTCGTCAACATCATGTCGGCCACTTAAGAATATATGGGTAGGAACGCAAACTCTCTTTTCATCTCCTGTCAAATTTGAGAGGCTGCAACACTGAGTATAGAAGCCACTACCGACACAGATCCTCCACATTCCCGACTTGACAACCATGGGTTCACAATGGAAGGACATCTCGGCCAAAGCGAAACAAAAAGTCCTTGATGACATACCCACAGAATGGACAATTCCGAAAGACAGGCTACCTGCAGACGATGTACTGGACGTCACCGGCTTCCCAGCCCAATCTGGTCTCTTATCCGAGAAAGAATTGACAATCACCGAAAGCCTCGCAATCGACATCGCCTCCAAAATAGCCAAAGGCCAACACACCTCCGAAGAAGTAATCCTAGCCTTCTGCAAACGAGCCGCAATCGCCCACCAACTGACAAACTGCCTAACCGTCATAATGTTCAACGACGCAATCAAGCGATCCAAAGAGCTAGATACCGAATTCCAGAAAACAGGAAAAGTCACAGGTCCCATGCACGGATTACCAGTATCCCTAAAAGACAACTTCAACGTCCCAGGCTATCCTTCCTCAGTTGGCTTCTGTAGCTGGGCCCTAGATCCCATGGACCAAGAAAGCACAATCGTCAGCACACTAAAATCTCTCGGAGCAGTACCATACGTAAAAACCAACGTGCCTACCGCCATGATGATCGCAGAGACCGTCAATAACTGCTACGGCCGGACAACGAATCCACGCAACCGAGCAACGACTTCAGGAGGCTCTTCAGGTGGTGAATCAGCACTTATATCACTCTGTGGTTCACCCTTAGGAATCGGAACAGACATCGGTGGTTCCCTCCGAATCCCAGCAGCCTGTACTGGAATCTTCACATTAAAGCCAAGTTTCGGACGTTTCCCGCATTTCGATGCACGATCTGGACTCGCGGGCCAAGAAGCTGTGTATAGTGTTCATGGACCTATGGCGAGAAGTATTTCAGATCTGAGATTATATGCGGAGACTGTGATCGGGACGGAACCGTGGAATAAGGATCCGAAGTGTATGCCGATACCGTGGCGGAATGTGGAAGTGAAGGAGAAGCCAAAAATTGCGGTACTTTGGGATAATGGGATGGTGAAACCGACGCCGCCTGTTACGAGAGCTTTGCGAGAGGTGGTGGAGAAATTGAAGAGCAAGGGATATGAGATTTTAGATTGGCCAAACGATGATCATGCCGAAGCAATGGAGTTGCTAGGGAAATTCTTTACAGCAGATGGAGGGAAATCCATTGAAAATATCCTGAAACCCGTGGACGAACCTTTCAGACCCGAAATGGCACATTACGATAACGCCAAGGAAATCGGATCACATGAACTATGGCAGTTGCATAAACAGAGAACCGCATTAGCGAAACGTTATCTTGATCGATGGGAGGCAGTGGGAGGGTTGGATGGGATTATTGGACCTACGACTCCTTATGCGAGTTCGCCAAAGCATGGGCAGTTTACTCATGTTGGGTATACTTGTGTTTTTAATATTTTGGATTATAGCTCTGTTTCGTTTCCTACTGGGATAGCGGTCGATAGCGGGAAGGATGCTGGTGGGCAGGAGTTGGATTTCCATGACGAGGCGGACAAGATAACACAGAGCGAGTACGACCCTGAGCTCGCACATGGCTTGCCTATAAGTCTCCAGTTGACTGGACGGAGGCTTGAGGAGGAGAAGATTCTGAAGTTGACTGAAAAGGTTCTTTCTGATCTTCAATGATTGTTTGTTGCGTAGAAGAGCGGCAGACATCCACACCGAGCTCCCTCAGGCATAAATCTATCAAACCCCACAACCTCTACACCTTCCCATCCTAACTCTCCCCCGCCTTATACCCATTCAACTCAATCCCCTTTTGCCTCTCCGCATTCCCCTCAAGTCCAACCAACTGCTTCGGATCCCCCGGAATAACCATCTCAAACAAATTCTCTTCTTTCACCACAACATACTGATGATACCCACACCTAGCAATCGGCATAGCCTTACCCAAATCCACCATGCCCTCCGTCAAAACACTTTCATCAATATGCACAGCCAAAACTTTCCCAATCACAATATCCACACTCCCCATAGGTGGGTTACCTGGAAGCCGGAGGGTGGAATGATATTTACATTCGAATTTAATCGGAGAATCGTTAACCATATTCACATCAACAATCCTCGCCTTCTCTTTTTTGAGATTGCATTTTTCAAACTCATCAACATCTTCCTTTAACCATTCAGCGCTAGCGTTGACTGCTTCTCGTAAGGACCAAGTTGCCATGTTCCAGCAGAATTCGCCTGTGGATTCTACGTTGTTGACTGTGTCTTTTCGGGAACAGTTTAGGTCTTGGTTGGCGCTGAACATGACGTAGGGGGGGTCGAAGGTTAGGTTGTTGAATTGGGAATATGGTGCGAGATTGTCGATTCCGGAGGGAGAGCGGGTTGAGATCCAGCCTATGGGGCGGGGGGTTACGCAGGACTGGATACAAGAAAATGGTTAGGGATGGTGGGATAGGATGGGGAATGGAAACGGACTTTGAATGGATCTCGTGGGAGACCGTGAGAGGTTTTGCCTGGTTCGTAGAAGACCATTGTGATTTGAAGTTTGTTTGGATGGTGAGGTATTAGAATTCTTGGAATCTGATGCGGTCTGAAATGTGGCAGAACAGTGTTGATGATCGATATGTATGGCAGAGATCTCGTGTCCACAATGCTTGTATGCAGATGCGGTCCCTCTCAGATTCGGAACCGAGATCGGCATTGATTGTGGGCCGGCCGGCAAGTCTTTCCCGAGAGAAACGCGGAATTTTAAGGAAGCTTTGAAGTCAAGAGGTAAAGTCTTACTCTAAAGTCTGACTCCGTCGAATGCTGTTGTCGCGAAAGTGGTAGTACTCAACCTCGGTCTGTAGGTTGTGGCCACAAGGTTTCTGGGTACACAGTGATCAGTATGCGAATTAGTATTCAAATCTGAACAGAATAAGGCGTAGCGAAGATTCGTATTTGTTAGAGGCGAGGACTCCAGGCTTGAGGGCGAGTCGTCTGTCTGTTCGCATACGTTGCTTCGATAGAGTGGACAATGCTGAAGAAGGCCCTGGAAGAGAGAAGAGCACTGATGCATTTTGATCAATGTAGCCATCTTGCTAGCTGTATGTCCATGTTGTTCGCCACTGCGCCGATGCTTGCTCATACCGCTCCAATGCACAAATATACACATGTCGAAGCGAATCCTGTTTTACATGCAAGACTCATGCTTCTATCTCCTCAACGATGTTTTCTTTGGGAAGCTCTCTTCTCGTACGCTTCCGCACGTTTCTTGAAGTCTGCTTTTTGGGCCTTTTCTTTCTGTTCTTCGGTCATTTGCGACATCTGTTGATACCTCTTCTGGCCAGCTGCGAATGTCTCCTTGGCGCGATCGCCGAGCTTCGTGATGCCATCAAACATGCTCTTCTTCTGGGGTTGGACCATGTCGCCCGTCGATTGTTGTGGCGCGGACTTGTTAACCAATGTCGTATCGATCGTCTTGCCACCCTGTTGCGTGTGGATTTTGGGAGCTTGATAGCTGGTATGCATGATTGCGGCATTCTTGCCCTGACTTGACGGAGTTGAAGTTGGAGTTGTGGTTGTGCCGGTCATCCCGGCGGCGCGCTCCTGAGCCTCTATCCACCTCTTACCCATCAAGGCCCCAAAAGCTCCTCCCTCAGCTGCCTCTCCGGGTGAGGGTTTATACAATGGTGCCAGATTGAAGAATTTCCTGAAAGACTCGTTTTGGAACAAACGGCCCTGGATCATACCCACCAGACCAGTACCACAGAACCATATTGCGACTGCACCGGGTTGAATTGAAGTGATTCCAAAAACAAGGACCGGCATACCGTACATCATGACCTTTTTCATTTGAGGTGGCATCGTCGCTGCTGCACCACCTTCACCTCCCATTCTCGCAATGACGTGGACGAAGCCGGCCATTAAGGCTGGCAACAGGAGATATCCGTCGGTCATTGTCAAGTTGGTGAGCCAAAGGAATCCACCATCTTGAAGACCTGGAACGGGAAGTGCAACCATGGCTCTTAGCAACCTGAAGCCGCAGAAACCGAGAATACCTTGGACAACCAAAGGAGTAAGTATGGCCCGTTGGCTCACGCCTGCTCTTTTATGTATGGCGCCGATCTGCTGCCATGCCTGCATGACACCAGCAGTATTGCCAGATTCTTTGGCGGCGTTCATTCTCTCGTAGAATGGTTTTGTCACGGATGTCAAGGCTTGTTGTCTAGCTTGGCTATCGCTCATCTTGAGGAACAGAGGAAAGAGAATTATGCGCATTGAAGCGCCAGTAGCGAAGATTGCCGCCCACCATGGCAGGCCTCCCCAAATGTGCATGTGCTCGAGAACCCATTCGACTATGCTGGTGGGACCCATGCCGTAGTCGATGCCAATCTGTTTCAGGTAGCCGATCTGTTCGGGTATCGACGAGGGGTCGGCGTAGCCAGCTTTTCCTATGCTGTCGAGGTTGATGGTGTCGAGGTCGGCAAAGGTAGTGGCTGTGGTTTCTGGCGCAGGTGTCGCTGCGGCTGCCGCTTCGGCTGTCTGTTGCGCGGCGGGTGTGGTTGAGGCATGTCGTATCGCAGCGACTGCGGGGATGGCGATTGGTATTGACCTCGTCCATGGCGTCGATGTGTGAGCTATTGAAGTTCGTGTAGTTGATGCGATTCGGAGGTTAGGTCGCGGCGCGGATGAAAGCTGTTCTGTGGTTTAGTGCGTGGCCGGTATCGTGGGACATTGAGCGGTTATTACATGGCGACATTGTAGTTGATATATGCGAGGTACATTGCCTCGCACAACGTGCAGACCTCTGCTGGGCATCATCTTGTGCTGATGATCGAAACAGTCGACACGCGCGTGAAGCCAAAAGTTTTGCGGAGCAATGCAGAGAAGCGAACGCCTGGCAGGGATCGCTGATGATCCTTGGCGCAGATCCGAGGTCCATTACATCCAACACCCATCGCCGCAGCTCAACGATATATGAGTACAAAACGATGCAGACGGTTCTGTGCCACTTATCGAGCAGAAAGGGTACTGCTGCAGCTCTACAAAGCTATCCAGATCACCTCATGATCCATTTTCCTCTGGCCAACGCCGTAACGCCTTTTCGCTTCCCCTTTCACATGCTGGAGACTGTCTCATGACACTCTATGCCTCTGGAGATAGTCGTCTTGGTCTATGTACAAAGAGCGCTCCCCGATAGCACTCGTAGGGTATATTGTCGTTTACTCAAGGGACGTGTACATGTCTAATTCCTCGCCGTCTCGTCGCCTCCTCTCAATCGGATCATCCTTCACTTCGACGCCAGGTCCTATTCGGTGTGATCTGTGTGTCGGAAAGACCTTGTGCATGTCAGTATGTCATCTTCGTCCGCCAGCGATGATCGCGTTTGCATGAGCATCGCCCAAGCATCGAGCATGCTCACCTTTGTATTACTCCATCCCAATCTGAATGCCGCCTCATGTGCAAACAGCTCTCCAAAGCCCAACATTAACCCGTTCACGAATGGTAGTAGAAGGTTTATGGCGGCTCCGCGCAGTAAGCTCCAAAACGTCGGCGGTGAGTAGAGTATCATCGGGCTTGACGAGTCGGAGGGCGGCTCATCTGAAGAGTCCTGGTTGCTGTGGTTCGCGTCATAGTTCTCACTATCGGAAGGAAAGGTCGTTTGTGACTCGGAGAGAGGATCGTGTGAAGACATGCTCGGTCTGTCTCTGTCACATGCGATATGGCCGTGTTGGTGTTTGGCAGTGAATAGTGTTTCGTGTGACGGAGTCGGAGGTTCACTCCGCATCGTGAGTTCAGTTCACAGGCGCGCTTGCTTCTGAAGCTCGGACGTGCGCTTTCAAGTTGCCCCACATCCCATGACGAACTGCAGCTTGCCTTGCCTTCTTGATCCATCTTTCAACCATTCTTCTGCACTTCCGACACTTTCCAACGTGTCCACATCCACCCACCTCCGCCCACATCACGAGTCCGTCCAGTATCTCCAACAACTGGACCGAATCTCATCCTTCGCGCCTTCCATCCCCCGGTCAAAGTCATGGACAGCGACCAGCAAGACAAGATCGCGCAGTTCAGCGCTGTCACTGGCGCAAACCCAAGCGTGGTAAGCCTTCCAATGCTGGTTCGCCCGTCTTATGCTGAATATGCTAACCATGGCAGGCGCAAACCGCACTCAACTCAGCGAGCTGGGACCTCGAGCAGGCTGTCGGCTTGTACTTCGCGGCGAACGAAATGACCGAAGGCGGCGACGAAGACGACGAGGACGAGCCTATCGAGCCAACCCCGGCGACCCCAGCGACTGCACGACCGACAGCGAGCAGTTCATCTAGAAACGCAAGAGGCGGCGGCGGCAACGCGTCCAGAATGCGCACACTCAGAGACTTGCAGAGCGGCGGAGACGACGATGACGAGAAGGACGAGAACCAGGACATGTTCGCAGGTGGCGAGAAGAGTGGACTGGCTGTACAGAATCCAGGCGAGGGCAACCAACCCATCGACCACTTCCGCAACATCATGAACCAGGCTCGTCAGAACCGCGACCGTCCAGGTGGTGCTGGAGAGGAGGAGGAACAACCTCCCAGTGCCAACTTCATGGGCCGCGCGCAGACACTGGGGGGTGACGATGCACCGAGCCGGGTGGTCTCAGACCCAGAAGCTGCTACACCACAGCGTCGCCAGCTGCCACGCGTTACTCGCACATTGCACTTATGGGCGGACGGCGTAAGCATCGATGATGGCCCTCTCCTGCGATTCGACGATCCAGCGAACCAAAATATCATGTCAGAGATCAACCAAGGCCGAGCACCTAAGGCACTGCTCGACGTAGAACCCGACCAAGAGGTTGACCTGAACTTGGACCCACACAAAGGCGAGAACTACGTTGCCCCAAAGCCGAAGTACAAGCCGTTCGGGGGCTCGGGTCAACGACTCGGCTCGCCAACGCCTGGTATCGCCTCTTCTTCCGCTTCCGCATCTACACCGGCCACAAAAGCTCCGGCATCGAGCTCCAGCGCTGTGCCTGCTACCTCCAACTCGAGTACTGAGGCGCCGATCGACGAGTCACAGCCAACCCTGCAGATGCAGGTCCGTTTGGGTGACGGTACTAGGCTTTCCAGTCGTTTCAACACGACGCAGACGATCGGCGACGTCTATGCATTCGTCACTGCCGCGCAGCCCACCGATCGCCCATGGGTACTCCAGACTACGTTCCCTCCATCTGAGCTGACGGATAAGTCGAAGGTCTTGGGAGAGATGAGTGACTTCAAGCGCGGCGGTGTTGTGGTTCAGAAGTGGAAATAGTGCACCTTAGCATTGCATTGTAGATCATAGAGCTCGCGGTGGCTACCTGAGCATTTGGCAAGGCGCTGGGATGGAGCTGCCTAGTCGGCGGCTCCCATGGGGCTTCAAAAAATAGCATGTTTGTATGAGAAAAGTGAATATGTGCAAAAGCTCAATCAGGACTCTCCCTTGAGTCACATTGGAGACAAGAAACTGTTTAAATCTCTGTTGACATCCTGTCTCATATGTTTGCTAGACAAAGGACGTGATCCTTGATAATAATCGCTCTGGCTGTTTGCCACCAAGCTGAAGAGGTGGTCTTGGCGCCGTAGCGTCAAGCCGGGAAAGAACGACGCGCTGTTGCTGCTTGTCAACAACATCGCAACTTCTTCTCCGTCAATTTAACAGCGGCGGACAGCTTCAAATACTTCTGACCCCTGACCCAAGACTGACACCGATGAAGCTTTGCTGCCCTCCCGAACGTTCGAAGATGGCAGCAGCACGACAAAGCGTCTTTCCCAAAATCGGTGCCGCAACATGATACACTGTTCTCCAGGGCATAGACGCGTTATAGAACGTCGGCGTGCTCAGGACTGTGAACCCGGTATATGGCACGGGTTCTCGTACTACTCTGCGGGGTCTCTACCTTTCTTATCGCGCCTGCGGCCAACCTAGAACTACCGTTCTTCGCAGATCTCGCTCCTCTGTACCATATCCCGGAATACCAGGTACCGGCCCGAGGGTAGGTGGGATTTCAATCAATGTCTCTTAAGGTTATCTTGAACACCCTTTCTCTGCGTTTCGAAAGGCAACGTGCAAAATGGACGAGAAAGCAGAGTTTAAAGATGTGATCGTGGTTGGTGCAGGTGAGATACTTTGTCTTCATCCTGTGAGTGCTGGCTAATGATATGTACAGGCATTGGAGGCTTGTGCGCTGCAAAGACATATTTGGAGCTTTCACCTGAGACTGATCTCACGATTCTTGAGTCGAGGACAACACTGGGCGGCGTGTGGGCGGAAGAGAATCTCTATGAAGGCTTATGCACGAATAATCTCTATGGTACTTATGAGTACTCGGACTTTCCTATGGATGCAGACAAATATGGCATGAAGAAAGACATGCATATCTCTGGGGAAGTGATGTATCGATACTTGACTGACTACGCACGTCAGTTCGATATATTCCGGCGCATCGAATTCTCTGTCAACGTTGTTGAGATTGAGAAGCTGGATGTCGGCTGGAAGCTTACTGCTCAATCGACCGACGATGATTCTCCAGGAAGGGCATATTATACTCACAAGTTAATCATGAGTAACGGTCTTGCTTCGAAACCTAATGAGATCACGATACCTGGACGTCAGACTTTCGACAAGCCGATCCTCCATCATGGAGAATTGAAAGGCAAAGCAGAAGCTCTCGCTCGAGATCCGGATGTCAAGCATGTGACCGTAATTGGAGCGTCGAAGATCGGCTACGACGCTGTCTGGCTCTTCGCACACCACGGCAAAAAGGTGGATTGGATCATTCGAAAGTCCGGCGGTGGAGCTGTCTGGATGAGCAAGCCGTACGTCAAAATTGGACCTTGGACCCCCATGCTTGAACACGTAGTCTGCACACGATTCTTTACATGGTTCTCACCTTGTATCTGGGGGAACTATGATGGCTTTGGCTGGATCAGGAGACTTCTCAATAGAACTCGTATCGGCCGATGGCTTATGGACAATCAATGGGAGAACACACGCAATGGAACGATCGAAGTTGCTGGATACCGTAGGGAAGAAGAGCTGAAACATCTGGAGCCGAGAGAAAGGTAGGAGTACTGACTTGGTGTACGTTTCTGCTGTCGCTAACAAAGGACAGCCTCTTCTGGACCGCACGAGTTGGCATCCACAACTATCCCACCGACGTCCACGATTTCCTCCGCTCAGGACAAGTCACCATCAAATACAAAGACATTGATTCACTCTCCTCCAACGGAACAGTAAATTTCGGCGATAACACATCTCACCAAACAGACGTCCTCGTCCAAATCACGGGCTGGCAACTAATCTCCACAATCAAATGGAAACCTGAAGGCAGCGACGCATCAATCGGCGTCCCAAGCCAGTCATACAGTCGTGGCGAACTCGATTTCTGGTCTGACCTCGAAAAACGAGCCGACAAAGAAATCCTCCAACAATTCCCTCGTCTCGCCAACCCCCCTAAAAACAAACTTCCATATACCCAACCAGTAACACCTTTCCGCCTCTATCGCGGAATTGCTCCTCCAGGCCTAACAGCTCATGGAGATCGATCTCTCGGGTTTATAAAAATGGTGCATTGCACCGCGAATGTGATTTTAGCAGAAACACAATCTTTATGGTTGTACGCCTACCTGAACAAGAAATTGAAAATCGACGAGCGAGATGTCTATTGGCAAACTGCTTTGACCAGTTGATTCGGTGCTTGGAGGTATCCTTGGGGATTCTCGAAATGGTGGCCTGAGTTTGTTTATGATGCGATCCCGTATGCGGATATGCTTTTGACGGATTTGGGTGTGAGGAAGTATAGGAAGGGGAGTTGGTTGAGGGAAAGGTTTGAGGGGTATACGATTAAGGATTATAAGGGAATAAATAAGGAATGGGCTGCAAAGAGCTTGAGATGATGTGTGAGGGAGTATGAGATGATGTATGCGAGAGGTGTCTCATGTCATTTGGCCAATTTGATACTAGCATTGGGTCTTTAAGTGGGTACTGCTTTGTCCACGTGCCCCGGCTTCGGCTTTCATCGCGACGCTCGCGTGACATCGAACCATTTGTCTCGTTTGCAATTTGGACGTCAATCAGAGGTGATTACTGACCATGTTGAACCTATTTAAACGCTTTGGAGATATGTAGGAGTCTCTCGAAGGCAACGGCGAGCTATTGTAGTCGTATGTTTCAATGCCTCTGTGGCCAATGCATTGACGCCAACGGTGCCAAAGTCTAATTTACTTAAAGACTCTGGGGAAGCTGCGGGGGAGCTGGGAGGTTCACCCTTGTCAGGTATCACGAGGTAGGTGGAATGACTCTGGCTGAGGTACTTAAGGTACCTCCAAGGTCTCGTTCTGGATTTGACAACTTGGCTTTTCGCTTCCCATCAGTCATCCACAACAAACAAACTACTTTCCACCCCATCACAATACCGGCAAGATGAGTGCAATCGTTGAAGAACCTGAGAGCTTCGAGCCTCTCAAGGTTCTTGTCACGCTCCATGAAGGCTGCGTACGCAATACCACCTCCACCCACACTGCCCCCACGACAATGCTGACAATGGCACTCAGGACTCCATGGACGCCATCGGTCCGCTCGAAGTCTTCACATCTGCTCTCCACGATCCCAAGAACCCAGACTCCAAGGCATTCAGAGTCATCTTCGCCGGCCCAAGTGAGCACGTGGTCACCGCTCAAGGTGCTTCCTTCCGCGCCCACGTCGACTACAGTGAGGCCATGAAGCGTCTCCCCGAGATTGACATCCTCGTCATTCCCGGCGGCAACCACGACGGCCCAATCAAGGCCAAGAGCCAACCATTAGCTATCATCAAGGCCTTCGCCGAGCTCCAAAAGAAGAGCCCAAACCGCGAGCGTTCGCTCATGTCAGTCTGCACTGGCTCTCTCTTCTTAGGAGAGACCGGTATCCTCGCAGGCTTGACAGCCACCACCCACCCAGACTACATCACCAAATTCGAGATCATCTGCTCCAATGCTGCTCAACGCGACATGACGGACCGCTGTGATGTTGTCGAGGAGCGCTACGTCGTCAACAATCTTCGCTTCGACTTGGGCGAGAACGAAGATGAGAACCCATACATCATGAACAGAAAGGAGGTCAAGGAGTATAAGCGACGCAAGAGCTCTGCCGGCGGTATCAGTCCCATCGAGGAGCGCTCCAATGGCTTCCAGAACGGTCGCCGTCCATCTTCGGCTCGTAAGGGAAGCATGAGTCTGAAGATGAGCAACTCCCGCCGCGAGTCTGTCCTTAAGCGTGCCAACTTGCGCTTGGGCGGTCTTCGTGTGCTCACTACCAGCGGTGTCACTTCTGGCATCGATGGTGCTCTCTACATGGTCGGTGCTTTGGTATCCGACGAAGCGGCTGATGAGGTAGCTCGTAAGATGTGTTATACTTGGAAGAAGGGTATTGTGGTTGATGGCGTTGATGTCTAAATGCAGAACATCGGGAGCTTGAGGCGTCAAGTCCTTGATGAATGAAACAAATGTACGCATAGTAACGAACGAGAGTCAGAAGAAGCAAGCGAACCGAGATGCTACCTCGGAATCAAAGCGAGATGAGAGCAAGAAAGATCCTAAGCTCGATGAATTGAAAAACCCTAGCTACGAATGAACGAAACTTATACTCAAACCCAAACTTTCAAAAACTTCTCCAACCCCATCCTCTTATAAAACAACTCCCCAACCCTATCCACCATCGGCGCAACAACATCACAATTATCCTGCGCCGGATCAACAACCACACGAAACGGCTTCTCTCCCCTCGGCACCTTACTTAACCTAACCAACTCCTCCGCAACAACAATCGGATCCGCATCCTCAGGCACGACACCCGCCGTCCCACTCATCGTCTTCTCACTCAATCCTCGTGTCGGACCCTCCTCATACTCCTTCTCCACCTCCTTGTTCCCCGGCCTCATCGCATCCTCAAAATGCTTCGTACCTTGTGTAAAAACCCCAGGATTTAGGATCGTAGTTTCAATTCCCCAAGCATTTAGTTCTTTAGAGTATGTCATTGCTAAAGAATCTAAGGCGGCTTTGGAGGCGAAGTAGGGGCCTAGCATGGGGGATTTTGCTCCGTAGGTCGAGGAGGAGGAGATCCAGATTATGTGGCCGTGGTGGCGGGAGCGGAGGTGAGGGAGGAGGGATTGGGTTAGGCGTCTAGAGGTGGAGGTGTTAGGGGTTCATGGAGGAGGGAGGGGTGAGACTTACTGGGGGCCGAGGAGGTTTATTGAGAGGAGGAGGGAGAATTGGGATATGCTGAAGGATTCGGTTGGACCGTAGGACATGTGGCCTGCGTTGTGGATTAGGACGTCGATTTGGGGGACTTGGGAGGGGATTGTTGAAACGCAGGTTGTGACGGAATCGTCGGAGAGGAGGTCGAGGGGGATTGGGCGGAGGTCGGTGTTCGGGTTCGACTGGGTGAATTTGGTGATTTCGTCTTCGTAGGGTTGGGTGTTGCCGTCGTGGCTGTATTGGCCTGCGAAGACTGTGTGGCCGGCTAAGGCGAGTTGTTGGGATGCTAGGCGGCCGAAGCCTGTGGAGGCTCCGGTTATGAGGTAGACTTGTTTTGGGGAGGACATTGTTGATTGTAGAGGGAGATTTGGGGCGGTTTGAGGTCTGATATTAGTAGGTCGAGGAATAAGGTATGCCCTCTGATCGGAGGATGTCTTTGGGATTGATCTTGAAAGATGCGAGCGGTAGAGAAGTGTGTAAGTTCCCTACCTTGGACGCGTTCTTCTTATATTCGTGTCGCATCTTCAGCTGCTCGGTTCCAGTGGTATGATACAATCAACGGAGCTAGCTGATGCGGCATAGCTGGAGCTTCTCGACGTGTTTGGGCCATTTTGGTGAGAGAAGTGATGAATGAGAAGCTTGGTTGGTGGATGTCGAGAGGAACGTAGATCAGTCTGGAAGAGAGCGAGATCGGGCTCCGGAGAAGACAGGCATGGTCGTCCGGGGCATTGTTACCATTGACATTCGCTCTTCTTCTCGTGACTTTCCACTGCTTGACACACAATGACAACCTTATACCGTTCCCAATGGTATCACTGGGCAGACAACTTCAGATCGACCCCGCAACATTGTGGCGCCGCGTCCTGATGCTGTGAATGCATCGTGAATTGCTCGGTCATACTGTTCAGCTCCTTGCTGCATTCCATCAGGGCAGACGGATTTCCAGTCTGGTTGACGACGCTCGAGATCCTTCTCTTTGATATGATCAGGAGTCAGCGACTATCATCGTTTGCCTAGATTGAGACTTTGGGTTCAGTAATCGCAGGAAATGTCTGATGTCTAGCCAAGTATCCAACCTCTTCAATTCGATGCACGACGATGACAAAACGTCCGGTCCGATCCTGCCGCGTTTTCAGTGAAAATCCCGCGATACCCGCTCATCTTCTCCTCTTAGACATCTGCACAACACAATTATTATTATTATGTCTACGAACGGCACCCATGCAGGTAGCAAGCGATCGCTGAGTCCCGATGAGGAAGACAACCATTCAACGCCACAGGGGAGGCAGCGGTCTCGTGCAGCATGTACGCCTTGCCGTCAGCGGAAGAGGAAATGGTGAGCTTGCAGCGGTCTCATCTGAACTTTCGCTTTCGTCATCGTGGTGTGATACAGATACACACCTACGAGATCTGATCAGACTACATACATCGATTCAATTCTTGCGCACATTTGATAACATTATGCTGTTTCTTGATCAGGCTGACAATACCGCAGCGATGGACGGCTCCCATGCGCCACATGTGTTCGCTACGAATACCAATGCGAATATGATCAGAAAGCGAAGCGGGCATCAATGCCACAGAATGCAGACGTTGCCCAAGAACCTCCACCCAAGCAGGAACTTGGACGTACGCCTCCAAGCATAATTCAATTGCAGGCGCACCCACTCACTGCACCTGGTGCTCGCTTTCACCATCGAGGTATTCTTGACCCAGTCAAGACGCGATTTGTCAGAGCAAATTCAGCCATTGCCTTTCCTCGTATTCTTGGAATGGACCTGGAATCCGAAAGTATACCGAGACTCCACTCTTTCGCATGGCATCTGGGCATTCGAGCAGAGCCAGCTGAGGAGCGCATCAAGATTTCCGAGCACATATCCTGGATGGAGTTTCAAAATTTAGCAAGCGCTTATTTCAAAATGGTCCGTCCAGAATTCGGATTGATTGATGAGGCAGAGTTTATGGACCTCATGGCTGCTCGGTTCCTAGATCCATCCGGATTGAAGGACATTGACTGTGTGGCTTTAGGAGTCGCAGCTCTGGGTTCTTTCTTTTCCGCTACGCCTCATCCCAAGGAGGAAGCATTGTTCAAGGATGCGAAGAGAGTTCTTGTGCAAAGGAGCATCGGAAACGCGCCGACGCCAAATCAGATCGCTGGCTGGATCTTACGGACGATCTATCTTCGACTGACCTCTCGACCTCACGGGTCTTGGATGTCGAGTTGTATCGCGATGCACCAGGTTGAAGCAAGTGGACTGCACAAGGAGATCCAAACAATTGCAGTCGTCTATCCTCAGGTTCCAACCAATGATCATAGACTGGCGAAGAATCGACGAAGGCTGTTTTGGATAGCTCGCTCTCTGAACACTATCCTCTCATTCGAATACGGCAGGACGAGGGTCAACTTTGATGTTGTGACAACCAAGAAGTTCGCCGCCGAGAGTGGCACTCATGCTCATCAATTCATGGAGCTGGCTGATCTACTTCCGAACGACTTCGTCGACCGTGATCGCGAGCCTGATCCACCGGCAGCTCTGAGCCATGCTCTTTCCAAAATCGAAGCAATGCAAACAGAGTCGCACTTCATATCTATGCTCAAAGCAGATCTGGCTTTTGCGATCTACCGCCGTCTTTGGCTGATGAGTCTGACAGACGCTAAGGATCGCGCTGATTTGGTCATTTCAATCGGAAAGTCTGCTTTGGTTGCCGCTCGGAAGTGCCTAGCAGACAAGACGCCTTGGTGGAATGTCATTTGCACTCCATTTCAGCTCATCTGCGTGGTTGTATCTGTAGGCTCACCCAAGAGTCTCGCCCATATCGAGGAGATCATGAATCTGATGCATGATGTGGCAACGGTATACGACACACACATGGTCCGCGAGGCTTACAATCAGGCCCTTGCATTGATCTCTATGGCTCGTAGACGCAAGCAGAAGGAACTTGATGCGTTGAATGCCATTCCCGAGGCACCACCTTTTGTCGACCACCCTTCAGCCGGGCCCAGCAGTACATTATCCGAAGCTCCAAATCTCGACTGGGCGATGGACCTACCCTTCGAATGGGACATGTTTCTCAACCCTGAGCTGGTCGTTAACAGCTAGCAGACTATGCCCATGGTCGACGCTGCGCTTGCCAGTCAATTCAAGTTTCCAATCTCTTAGGCGATCACCGGAGCTGTTAATCAGCTGTACCGCGATTGTAATGTCTACTATCAAGGCTCGATATGATGTCCGGCATACAGAGTAACACGAGCCTTGGCATGCAGGCGCTTACTATAATGCCAGGACGGCACAAAAGACTTGCCATTGCTGCCGGACGGAGAACAACCAATTTCGGTTTCACACCCGCACGACTGCTTTCTTACCGCCGAACATGGTTACAAAGGCATGCAGATCCCAAGCATTGGGGTGCGCAGTTCGCCGAATATTTGGAGTCACAGCGAATCAAAAGCGCGGGATTGGAAGTCGTGCCTACTTGATCGGCAGCTTGCATCTTGGCACTCTGCAGCTTTCAGTCTCAAACACCACTCGCGGTTCTTAGCAGTTCTACCTGGAAATGGAAGGACAACGAGAAATGCTGTATCAGTGCACGTGTTGATAGGAAACCGGGCTATCTCATGCACACTCGCATAATAGTACTACGATGCCATCTAACCTGCCTAATATAGGTATCTGCCAAGATGGACGACTATACGCTGCGGAAGACTTAAATCGATGCTCGACACCACCTCGAGGAATCTTCAAAGAGCAGATTGGCTTTCATCGACTTCTTTCGCAAAATGGGTTTCACTTCTACTCTGATCGCCGTGGTGGCAGCCACCACTGCTTTGGCAGCACCAACACATTTCGAGGTTCTCAAGCGAGGCAACCTTCCGACTCCAGTCTCTGCAGCAACCGCGAGATCCTACCTAAACTCTATCACAGTCGCTGCGGAATCCAACAGCCCGGCATACAGCCGTGATTATTTCAATCATTGGATCACGATATCCGGTTCTTGCAATACCCGCGAGACTGTGTTGAAGAGAGATGGATCGAACGTAGTGACCGATAGTGCCTGCGCTTCCACTTCTGGAACTTGGTATTCGGACTATGTACGTACAAATAGTATACGTCAGCAATTATGGAACTTCAACTAATACCATGTCCAAAGGACGGTGCTACCTGGACTGCCGCGAGCGACGTAGACATCGATCACATGGTGCCTCTCAAAGAAGCTTGGATCTCTGGCGCCAAAGACTGGACTGCTGCACGCAGAGAGCAATTCGCCAATGAGTGAGTAAGCCTCTTTGTTGTCGTCAAAAGTCATACTAATTAATGTCTGCCAGTCTTACACGACCACAACTTCTCGCTGTTACAGATAACGTCAATCAGCAAAAGAGCGACCAGGATCTTGCAGAGTGGCTTCCATCCCGAACTGCATACCACTGCACATACGTCCGAGCGTGGGTGCAGGTTAAGTACTATTATGGCTTGACTATGGATAGTGCGGAGAAGTCGGTCGCTTCTGACATTCTGTCTGGTTGCTAGCCTACACATGTGCTATGAGAAACAATATTGCAAACCCCGATACGCCATGGCTATCTACTCCTACACCTCCACACCTATTCATCTCTGTATACTTCTCCCCTCCCATCACAAACCCATCACAACCCCAACGGGTTCTCCCCATTCTGCTCCTTCCCTCCAATCCTTTCTCCACCTGGTAATTCTGAATCCGGCTTATGGTTGTCATCGTCTGTGTATTTACCTTCTCGCTCTGCTTGCTTTCTCACTTCGAGTAGGGCTTCGCCGTTGGGGTTTCCGATTTTTCCTGTGACTAGGCCAATTGGTTTGGTGGCGTAGCCGAGGAGTTGACCGAGGGGGTCGCCGATGGCTGTGAGGGGACCTAAGGGGAAAGAAGAGTTAGGGATGGATGTAAGGGGGAGATGGAGAGGAAGGATGTGATTTAGGGGATATGGGAGGAGAGTGAGGATGGGATTGAGGGTGAGGGTGTGGATGTGATTGAGGGCAACGCTAGGATTGAGGGTGAGGATGGGATCAAGGCTGATGGGGAGGTGAAGGCCGAGGATGGAGTTTGCTTGCCTTTCTTTTCTGTGCCGAGAGGCCCGTCTGGGGCCATG
Organism: Pseudocercospora macadamiae; assembly: GCA_012978405.1. Classification (NCBI taxonomy): domain Eukaryota; kingdom Fungi; phylum Ascomycota; class Dothideomycetes; order Mycosphaerellales; family Mycosphaerellaceae; genus Pseudocercospora; species Pseudocercospora macadamiae. The sequence continues at coordinate 266,311 of WRNY01000018.1, read as the reverse complement.
TTTGGGACTTTGTTAAGGAGTTTGTCCATCTTTGCTTTGAGGGTTGGTTGTTTTTCGAGTGCAGTTCTTTCGGTGGCTCGTTATTGCTGACTTTCGATATGCTATTCTAGACGTTCTCTACAGATGAATGAACTTACGCCACAAGCATTCAAGAAATATGAGATCGGTCACAGATTGCATATTGCGTACACCCACTTTACCTGCTCTATGACGGCAGCTTCGTGGAGTAGGATCGTCACTCATGTGAGCAAAGACCAGGGTTGAAGTCTTGAAATCTGTGTAACACAAAGGTGGAGGCTCTTACATAGATGATGCTTGTGATCTCGAGCTGTGGGATTTTGCATCAGTATGAGCGTGAGGTGTCACTTCAGATATGAAAGATGCAAGGAAAACGGACAGGAGTCCAGGTGGTGGGACGCAGGCTCGGTAGGAGCGAAGAGTCAACATGCAGCGTCGCTCAGCTCTTGTTCAAAGAATCTTGCCTTGACTTCCCTCAAATACCACGTGCTGTGATAATTGTTGGTAGATGGACAATTTCGGTGTTGCCCTGAAATGTTATTGTTGGAGGCTTGGGGGAGATTCTTTCTGTCCTGCCATCGGGAAAGTCGGTCTTGGCATCTGGCATCCGGCTCCGCTTCCGACCATCGGTCTGGTTGTTGTTGTTGTTGTCTCACGCACCTGCTGTTGTTCATCAACATCTCTTCTCTAGGTCAGTCGTTGCGACACAGACGCCACCAGCATGAAGCTGCGATCTCGACTGTATCCAAATCGATAATGAGAGCTCATATGGGGTCAGCATGGATTCTAACGCTGGACCGACGCGTTGCGTACGCGTGCTGACCGATTCAATCATTGAGCCTCGGAGTATGTCTGCCATATGGATTCAAGGGACTTGAACTTGTTGCAAGACGCGAAATATCTGGCTTGACTCGTTGCTACGATGCCACCACTTTCCTCGGAGCAATAATCCTGCCGACCGCCAGCCTTTGCGAGCTTTATACGCCAATAGTGGATCTCTAACAGCACGTTGACTCGAGCCAACGTGTTCAGGCTGGAAATAAGCCTGGAAATCGGTGCAATCGCCCATCTGGCTCACGCCATCTCAACCCTCGAACCGTGTTGGGATGCCATACCATTCAACCAGCAAAACTGGCACTTGCCATCCATGCCAGTGGTCACCGCGTCTGTGGAGCCCCATGGGGTGTCCTCATCCTGGAGTGTCAGGCTGTGGTTGCGAAGACTCCTCCCGTCATGAGGTCCGCGCTTGCCGTGTATTGGCTTTCACATGCTCCTAGCGCGGCAAGGATCTATTGTGCTTAAAGCGGCTCTTCAACGACAGGGACACGAAAATCGGACTTCGTGGCGAGAACTGTCTACCTGGGGGGTGCAGAATTCAAGCGCGTTATCCGTGACTGTGACTATGTTTTCACGCTACCATCCATCTGACCGAAGGATAAGGACGACAGTTAGCTATTGTGCCAGAGTCGTGGTGGGTACTGGATCTTTGATGGACGTAGGGCTCGGCCTGGGTCGACATTCACCCTTGACAGGCCTGCCAGCAGAACGGAGGACAATTCAGTCAGTGACAAAAATGCCAGTCGAGTGTCGCAATCTAGCATGCAGTGGCTTAGGGCTGGAACGGTCTGGTTGACACGCAATGCAATGGTCTTTGTATGCGACAGTAGCTGTCAGCAGGCACGGTCCGGGACCCTGGTATTGGCTGTTTGCTGAAGATTTGCGAACTTGAACTGCAGGAGTCGATTCGTCGAGAAGCACACAGAGAGTGGAGAGCTTTCGAACACCACTCTGGGGTTTGTTCGCTCGTTTACGATACATCCTGGCAAGAGTCCTTTATGTTTCGTCCGGGAGACTGCACCAAGAGTTCCCGGAATGATGAGGGCCAGGAAAGCAATCCTAACCGAATCGATAGCCGCATTTACCGCACAGACACAAATTATGTTCACCAGCAACGACAACGGGAATAACTTTGCCACGTCGAACCATCTTCGCAATATTCGATCTCCACTGAAGCTCAGAAGATGTTGGCTAGACTCCGGTGGTTGACCCCAGCTGCATGCTACAGAGATCAGACAGCAGCTGATGATCTTGAGAGGACGTCAACGGTTGTACCCAAGCTGATCAGAGTCAGGATCGAGCCTGCAACAACTTCAGTGGAACGCAGCGCATTGGACCGGAAACAGCAATTGCGTTCATGCAATAGCTGTGTCTTCGCGGGAAGCAAGTTCGCGGTCGTAGTCGACATGCAAGGTCGATCTTTGCGAGCTTGGTCTATATATCGCTATTGACACTTCCCAAAGGTCGCATTTGTGCGATATTGGCCATGCTGCCACCAAAAACTCGTTGGAGTTCCCATCACTGAAGTGCGCAACCATTACAACATTTTGACGCTGGAGGACTTCGACATCGATGCCATGTCCAGCGCCCAGGTACTTCCCCATGGGAAAATGATAGAGTTCGGCTATCGTGGCATAAGGTTTCCAAGAGTGGTCGGCAAAGACCAATTTAAGTTATGCCTCGAAGGAATCGGAGCCGGGTTCCACAGATTAGAGGTCATAGGTATTGCGGGGCCTTGGAGTCGATGGTGGGGAGACCACGAGGTCATGGCGTTTATTAAAGGCCATTGAGCTGCCCACGATGAGTCTGGAGCTTGTTGTGATCGAGTGCATCAGTAACCATGACCACCACACCGATTTCAACCGGAACGGCTAGCTTGACCAGTTTCGTAGTTGGCACTGCCATCTACTGGCTGTACTTCAACCGCTATGAAACCCACCTCTACGCCTTGACATATATCGGCAGCTTCCTCGCGGCATATACTGCATTGGCGGTCGTACTCATCAACACCTACTCCTACAGCATCCCAGCATCAGCAGCTTTCACAAATGCAGTCGCTGCATGCTTCTTGATCGGCGCATACGGCAACTGCTTATTCTATCGGCTTTTCCTCAATCCATTGAATAAATTTCCTGGCCCGTATGGCGCAAGAATATCACAACTTTGGTGGTCATTCCAGCTTGGCAAAGCAGATGGATACAAACATCTCATAGATTGGCACAAGCAATATGGCAAATATGTCCGAGTTGGATCCCACAACCTTTCCATCACCGATCCAGAGATCATGGAGCTCGCATACGGTCCGAAGTCTAGAGTTGGAAAGGCTATCTGGTACGACAACGACAAGCCATTGACATCAATGCACACATCCCGAGACAAAGGCCTCCACGACCGAAGACGACGTGTATGGGCACCAGCTTTTTCTGAGAAGGCTCTTCGAGACTACGAGACCGAGATCCAGAGATTCAATGATAAGTTCATCTCGCAGATGAGCGCTCATGATGGCAAGCCTGCCAACCTCACCAAATGGTTCAACCTGTTTTCCTTTGACGCAATGGGCTTGCTTGCTTTTGGTCGAGACTACGGTATGCTGGACGCGGGAGAGAAGCGGCACGAGCTGGAGATGTTAGACGAGGGCATGCTACCACTTGCATATCGGTTACCTTCATGGCTGTTCCGCATGCTCACCAAGATTCCTGGGGCAGCAGAGGGCTACAACAAGTTTGTAAAATTCTGCATCGATGAGCTCTCATGGCGCGTGAAGAACGATGGTCAAACCAAGCGCGAGGGCGATATCATGGGCTGGCTTTTGAAGGCGTACAAGGATGTGCCGCATCCAGAGCAAGATCCTATGTTGCAAGCCGATGCACGTCTCATTATCGTCGCAGGCTCGGATACAACTGCCGCAACATTCACTTTCCTGTTCTATCATCTGGCCCAACACCCAGAGATCGTCCAGAAGCTTCGAGAAGAGCTTGAGCCTCTGATGCAAGGCGACTGGCAAGAGAAGGATATTCGAGGAGCGCAATGTCTGAACGGCTGCATCAACGAATCGCTTCGCCTTCATCCCCCGGTCCCATCTGGTGTCGAGCGATTAACGCCACCGGAGGGTCTTCAAGTCGGCGACACATACATTCCTGGCAACGTCACATTCTTTACACCTTTATATGTCATGGCAAGAGGTAATAAGCTCAATCCGTCTCTACATGATGATGCCCGACTAACATCCTATTCTCAGATCCAGAAATTTACGCCGAGCCCGAGAAATTCCTTCCTGAGCGTTGGTACAGCCAGGAAGAGAAGGTCATGCACAAAGATGCTTTCGCACCATTCTCTATGGGACCTTTTGGATGCATTGGGAAGAATTTGGCTCTTATGGAACTTCGCACTCTCACTGCTCGTTTGATCACCACTTTTGACACTAAGCTTGCGCCTGGCGAAGATGGTACAAGAATCATGACGAAGACCAAGGATCACTTCACTGTTGATCTGGGAGATATGGAGGTTGTCTTTACTCCACGAAAGTGAGGAATATGAGGAATGAGCGACTACTGCAACGACCAATTTAAGAATGGGCATGTTGCTAAGTCGGAATTTTAGCAAGGCGTTGAGCAAGTTCCCATATTCATGTATAGATATGATCAACCTTTCTTGATTAATTTCTCTTTCTTATCCTATCCTACAGAGCGGAATGTTCGGTAAATTTTTCGACTTGGAGCAGCATAGCCATGGAGAATCGACTCTTTGATCATGATAAGTGGTGGAAATTGATTACGAGATCGATTAATCGTGGGCATGTTTAGCCACATGATTCTTGGCAGGTGAATTTTCTTGTAAGCTGGAATTGAGTTGTCTTGATTAAAAGCTTGTCTGTAGCAGCTCAATAAGACCCGTAGCGTTCAACTCTAGTCAGCATAGATGCTTGAAGTGAATCAACCTCGCACCATTAACTTCAAATATCTCCGTACAAACGCTCCCCACGTGACCTTGCGACTGGACTTCTTCAAGACTGAAATCTGCCCATGATATATCGTCTTTAGAGCAGGATACAGCCACATTCTGCCCGCCACCAAAAGCTGGTCGCGAGTCCTAAGCCGCATTCCATTCGCCTTCAACTCCTCTTTCAGTCCATTCAAAGCATTTCCATGATCTTTGAATCTGTCTTTCCATTCGTGGTAAATCACAATATCCTTGATCAAAGTGGCGTTATTTGGTCCGATCGCCACGAGGAACTTGATGAATGGAAGCCTGTTGTGGACGTTCACTTTGTAAATGGTGGATTTGTAGAATGTCGGCTGAGTTTCGTAGCGAAGGAAGCGGTTGACTTGGAGGAGTGCTGCACGATGTCTGTAGTTGCTGTGGGAAGTGTCGATGGGTGGGGTTGTTTGAAGCGGTACTTCGTTGATGGGGGGCCAGAGGAGTTCGTAAATTTGGAGGCGGAGCTCGGTGGGAAGGCCCTCGAGAGATGGTTCGTTTGTTCTAATAAGGTTGCCATAAGGAGTGGCATGTTGTGCAGGTTCACCAGCCTGTTCCTCAGACATTTTGATTGTCGTACTTGTCGATCTGATGGGCCGTTCAGGAGGGTCCAGCTTTGAGAGAAGACGAAAGAATGCCAGGGCTGCGCAGGATAATTTTTTTAAATTCTGCTTGTGGACCCAATCAAGCGCACGAATCCATGGTAGCTTTCAACTGTGAATTGTTGTCCTTTACAACTCAAATTCCCACTCGACCTTCTCATACCCTCTTCTTCGCCTGATGTCGACTTCAGGATCAGTTTTGGGATGAAGGACACCTCCCATGGGCACTTTATACGCTGGTATCTCTGGGAGTGTGAATCCATTCTCCTCGCCGCGATCTGTTATTTCGAAGCCCGCGACAAAGATCGCTGCCAAGGCCATGATTTCGCTCTGAGCAAAATGTCGTCCAAGACAAATACTGTTTCCGCTGCCAAAAGTTCGCAAAGCTCCTGTGTGTATCTTGCCATTGTTATCCTTGAATGGTGCTGCTGGATCTGCTGGCTTGGCATCGGGCCCGGGATAAGAAGGTAGGAAGCGATAAGGATTGAAGCTGTCGGCATCTTCGCCCCAGATGGAGATTTGCGAGTGGATCACATTTGTGGCAATCTGGATCATACTGTCTTTCTTTAAGAGATAGCTCTCGCCGGTCTGTGAGTTGGTGATGGTCGTGTCCCGAGTTACATAGCGAGCGTTGTTAATGCTGGCTACGATGCGGAGTGTCTCGCGGAACGCAGACTGGAATATCGGACAGCGTGTTTTGAGCTGTGTGAGATTGATGATGCGTTTGCTCGGACCAGCGTTAGAGACGCATTTATCGACCTCGCTACGTACTTGAGACAGGAGGTCGTTGTCTGCGAAGATGTACGATAGGAGCCAGAAGCCGGATGGAATGGTATTAGATAGAGCACCGAAGTTCATGCTGGCTTCGCCCTGGCCGTACATCTTGTTGCTAAAGCCGAATCGGTTGAGATTGAAGAATGCACGTTTCTGGATGAAGACTGAAGACTTCTTGTAACGCCCTTTCTCAACCCACTCAACCCAGGCATCAAAGACCCGCTGTCGTGCTTTGTATGCTCCTGCAATAAGCACGGATGGCCATGGAACAAGCATGAAATACATACTCGATGCGTCGAAGCGGAAGAAGTCGTCGAGAAGTCCTTTATTGAGCTGATACGGGTTGTTTGGGCCGTACAGAGCATCTACACTGGCCATCGAGAAGTTCTCACGAATCCATGACCACAATTTGACCTCATGCGTAGCACCTTCCCTCGCCAGTCGGTTGACTCGCTTTGCTTCTTCGTTGATCACAGCCTCAGTTGTAGCGTCCATGTCCGGGCCAGGAGCCAAGGCTGCTCCCATCATGTCATGGCCTTCAAGCAACAATCCAGATCTAGTCCCATTTTCGCCATCCTTGTTCTTATTTATGATTTTCATGGCTTCCTCGTCCATGCCGAAAATAAATTGCATGGCACGAGCAACCAGATGATGAAAGCTCACTGTCTTGTGCGCTCTGAAGACCGGGTTGACCCATGAAGGATCGCAGATCATGTACATGCGTCCATTGAGCATGGGTAATGTGTAGATTGGTTTGTGGTGCTGCTCGTCCAGTTTCCGGAAGTAGTCCGCTCCTTGGATTGACATTCCGAGAAGATGGCCCACGAAAGGTATGGAAGGCGAGATGCAGGGCGGTTCTCTTGCATCTATGCTCGGAACCAGAAGACAGTAAAGAGCGTATGCGAATATTGCACCAGCCAGACCGGCGACCAAGGCATTGGAGAATGCCATTGCGGAGGACGTGTAGCTGCGTCTGGGAGTGAAGGGAGAAGACAGGGAAGCAAGCAAGGACGATTCTTACATAGTTGGTGGAGGGCCACCTACTCGAACAGAAATGCGAACATGGACTCGCAGTACGAACACCGCTCGCGTGCGGACAGGATCTCGCTTGTGAACAGGAGGAAGTCTAGGGCAATATGCAGGAACGAGAGAGTGAGATCCAATGGCAAGTGCAGGTGGCTGGAAGTCGCTGACAAAGATTTGGCTTCACCATGATCCCCGCCATGTTCAAATCTTGGAACAGTTCTTCACTCAGGTAATAGACATGAACGACCAAGAAAACCATGTTGCAAGACTTTGAGGAGAAAACATATGCGAGCTTATAAATCTGAAAGAGCGGGAAGGGAAGGGTGAAGAGGAAGGAAAGAAGTCCCGGATCTTCGGCACCTCGACTCGAGCAAGCATGGGCGACACGTGCTACAAGCATTGGCTTCAACGTCAATAAACGACATCGACATCCCACTAATGCTGTCATTCCCCTCTCGCAGGAACGATGAACAGAACCAAGTCCAATCTGCAGGTCCCATCTCAAAAAATCTTCAAAATCCAGGTAAGTCGCTGTTACGAAACTCTCTTCTCTTCTCATCCTTACACAATGCGTTCTTCACTTCCATTACTATCCCTAGCGGGCACCTTCACTTCCGCCCAATCCACAATCCCCCTCTCCCACCCCCTCCAATCCGTCCTCAACCACGCCCAAACCGGACCTCTCTACACCTACCCAACCGACTTCACCCAAGGCATAATCCCCAAAGCCTTCCATTCCCACAACGACTACTGGCGTCCAATCCCCTTCTACTCCGCCCTATCCGTAGGAGCAATTTCCGTCGAAGCAGATGTCTGGCTCTACAACGAAACGCTATATGTCGGACACGAAATCTCAGCTTTGAAGAAGGCTCGGACGTTTGATAGTCTTTATATTCAACCGATTTTGGAGGCGATTAAAGGACAGAATCCGATGAGCGAGTTTGTGACAAGTGGGACGAGGAATGGGGTTTATGATACGAGTTCTGGACAGACGCTTTATTTGTTTGTGGATGTTAAGACGAATGGATCTGAAGCGTGGCCTTATGTTGTTGAGGCTTTAGCACCGCTGCGCGAGGCGGGATATTTGACCACGTTTAATGGGAGTGGTGTGACATCTGGACCGGTCACTGTAGTTGGGACTGGGAATACGCCTTTGAATCAAGTCCAGGGTGTGGCTCCTAGGGATTATTTCTATGATGCTCCGCTTGCGCTTTTGGGGAGTACGTTTTCGAATATTACGGCAGATGTGAGTCCGATTGCGAGTACGGATTTTGCGGTGCAGTTTGGGACTGTGAGGGAGGGGGTCTTTAATGAGACGCAGATGGAGACTTTGAGGACGCAGGTGGCGGTTGCGAAGAGTAAGGGGATTGGGACGAGGTATTGGGATCAGCCGAATTGGCCGGTTTATGTGAGAGATGGGATTTATAAGGTTCTTTGGGCGGCGGGGGTGACGTTGTTGAATGTGGATGATTTGGAGGGTGTGGCGAATCTCTAGGCGATCGGATATGTGACTTGCAATGGCACTATGCTGCGGAGGCATGGTAGGCATTGGCTTCATCACCAGACGGATACCTGATGTATCACTTCCTCGAGCTCTTCATCTCTGCAGCCCTGTTAAGGGAGAGAGAGTCTAAAGTGGCGTTCTGCCTTTGAGCTCGTCCAATACATGGACATATACTTTCGTTCCGTTGTATTCTCAAGGGTGCCTCATGCGGTCTGTTGGCCATCGTCTTCGTCCTTGGTGTCCGCTTCTGGCGTGCATTTCTAGCATGCTGCAAATACTGGTGATTCTCAAGTAGGCATCCAGGAGCATGTCGTTCACCAAGGCGTGATATACCGCATTGGCCTCGGCTCATCCTTCTTCCCACCCAATCTCTCCTCGACCACCTGCAGTATTGTATCCCAGACTTCCTCAAGAGGCCCACTTGCATCAATTCTGACAATATCTTCCTTTTCTGCCTCATGCGTCCTCATCTCCTGAAACAATTCCCGAACGCGGTTCTGCATTGCTTCTGTCTCATATCTCTCAGTTCCATAGCCTCCACGCCTGGCCGCTTCCTCGGGTGCAACATCGAGGAAGAGACATAAGTCTGGCCTCGGAAGTCCTACCTCCATATGTCTACACCAAGCCAGATCCATAGCCGGGTTGTTCTTTGCAGCCGAGTATACACATCCTGAATAGTAGTAGCGATCAATGATAACCGTCGTCCCTGCGGCGAGTTGGGCTTTGATCTCTTCGGCGGCTTCCCACCGGTTGGCGCTGAAGAGGAGGTGAATGGCATGATCTTCTTGTTGCGAGGAGCCAGTCAAGTAGGCGTTGATCATCTGGCCGATGACGGTGCTACGGTTGGGGAATCGAATGGCGCAGACTGGCTGGCCTTGGTCATGAAGGAAGTTCTGAAGGCGAGTGCATTGTGTAGTCTTCCCAGATCGATCGAGACCTTCAAAGACGATGAGGCTGCCACGCGGGACGCTTGCCGGCTGGGAAGATGTTGTTGTTGAGGCCATGGAGAGGAGGGACAAGAAGCACTGTACGCGAGAAAGCTGGAAGACGCGTTGGATGCTTGGCGCGTCGATTGACTTTTTGGCCGGCCGACCTACACTTCTATACACACCTATACCAGGATGATGCAGAGCACAAGATGACAATGAATGGCCACACTAATGGCAGCAAGGTGTCTCAATTGCCACCGGAAATGTTCCAAATCATCAAATCTGCTGGTCAAAATGCCGGGCCTCGTTTGGGACGCCTCGCATTACCGAACAGGAGGATCATCGCAACACCGCATTACCTCGCCAATACCTCACGTGGTGTCGTACCGCATGTCTCGCAAGACACATTTTCCCGCGATACCGACATTAGTGCAGTCTACGTCGCTTTAGAAGATTGTGAGTCCTCAGCCGACTCGACAACACTCAGTCTTCCCTCCCAGCTGACTGACTAGTCATTGAGAAGATTCCCAGAGACACGCCTCCCATATATAAATTTCGACCACCGAATGACACTTCTCCGCTAAGGCGATTTATTGCTTTACCTCACGATCCGTTGCTGGTACTGGGAGCAAGAAGAGCAGCACCAGTGGGAGCTCCGGAGGCGACCTCCAATAACAATTCCGCAGTAGCCGTGTGTACTTCGGTTGGATTTCGATATCTGGATGCACAGAGCTATGCTGAGGAAACGGAGAGATTGAGACCGGACATCCTGGTGACGTTGGGAGACATACCATATGGAAGAGCTCTGGGAAACAAGAGGATAGAGAAGGCTACAGATCGGAATATCAAATGGCTGGAAGATCACGTCGCTATGCGGGATGCCCTGTCAAAACCTTCGCAGACGAGACTATTTGCATCGCTGCTACCGGTCAGCTGTGCGAAGCAGCAGTACTTTGTGGATGAATTGGTAGGGCGCTTTGCAGACCATGTGTCTGGCCTGGCCATCTATAGCCTGGACACGCTTGAAGACCTGCCGCAACAGGTAGACACCCTTCCTCGGCTGAGTTTCACGGAGCCGAAGAGTCCACAGGAAATTCTTTACCAAATCCGTTGGGGCTTGGACATACTGATAATACCTTTCGTGGGCGCGGCAACCGATGCCGGCATTGCCCTGGACTTCAGATTCGGCAGCCCAGGCGTGCAACCCGTTGATACTGAGAATACGCCAAGTCCACTGCCACTAGGTATCGACATGTGGCCTGCTATGCACGCCATCGATCTCTCTCCTCTTGCCATCGGATGCACATGCTACGTCTGCACAAACCACCACCGAGCATACCTCCAGCATCTTCTTGCCGCCAAAGAAATGCTCGGCTGGGTCCTACTCCAAATCCACAACCACCACATCATGGAACACTTCTTCTGCGCAGTCCGGGAAAGCATTTTAAAAGGCACATTCGATAGTGATGTACAGTCTTTTGAACGGAAATATGAGAGTCGGCTCCCTGCGAAGACTGGGCAAGGCCCGAGGTACAGTTACATGGGTCATGCTAAAAAGCTGATGGCTGACGAGTTCGACAGAGTTCGTGGCTATCAGTATAAGTCTGAGGGTCCGGGAGAGGCGAAGAAAAATCCGTCTGCTTTTCATGTGCTGAATGATGGGAAGGAGAAGTTGGCAGAAGCGACACCGCCGCCGGAGGCTACAGACGCGAAAGACTTACAGGATCGGGGCTTTGCGGAGAAAGAGTAGGCATAGCTTTGCAGCTGCAGACTATCGTGTTGTAGTTTTCATGCCAATCCAAAACTTATTGAACCCTAGCCACCACTTCTGGTGCGAAGTAGGAGCAGTTTGGGGGCTGAAAGATGGAAGGTGGGGTCTGAGCTGAACCTGCCGAATCGTCATCTGCTTAATGCTTCGACCCCAAGGAACTCGAACTGGATTGATGGCTTGTGAACACCATGAGACTGATCAAAGTGGGCTCGCTTGATTCCATTGGCGACCCCTTACAGCTGGAGAATTTTATGCGTCCGCCCAAAGCATATGCAATCCTGTCACACACCTGGGGAGCAGATGAAGTCTTGTTTGAAGATATTCAACGCGGGAGCTATACAGACAAGTCTGGATACAACAAGATCAAGCTCGCTGCTGCTGAAGCAAGAATTGATGGCTACGACTACGTCTGGGTCGATACGTGTTGCATCGACAAGAGCTCAAGCGCCGAGCTTACCGAAGCTATCAACTCCATGTTCAAATGGTATCAATCAGCCAGCGTCTGCTATGTCTACCTCGAAGACGTGGACATTGTTCTGCACGAGAAAGGCTTCGACGATCAATTTCTAAAGAGCAGATGGCACACTCGGGGCTGGACATTGCAGGAGCTCCTCGCTCCATCACTAACAAAGTTCTTCAATCGAGATTGGAAACCGCTAGGGAGGACCTCGGGATGGATTCTATCGGACAAGCATGCTCGAGAGTACTTTATTTGGCTCCTGTCGAAAGCGACCGGGATCGACGAAGGCTTCCTCTATGGATATCAGCGCCGATCTCACACCTCTGCAAGCATTGCTCTGCGCATGCACTGGGCGTCCTTGCGCAAGACTTCACGAGAGGAAGATATCGCGTACTGCTTATTAGGACTTTTCGACGTCAATCTGCCATTGCTTTATGGAGAAGGAAGTACGAAAGCATTTCTGCGTCTGCAAAAACTAATCATGAAACAATCCGATGACCACTCACTATTCGCATGGACCCGGCCTGACAGCCTCCAGCGACAGAAAGCAAGTGCTACCTACAGACTACATGGTCTCCTCGCAGATCATCCTTCCGACTTCAAAGACACAAGCGCATTCTTCAGGCCAACTCAACCTCGCCTGTGGTCTGATTCTGACCCATACTTCCTGACCAGTCGCGGACTCCAGATCGCGCTACCACTGCGACATGTGGCGCTTAACATCTATCTCGCCATTCTAGACTGTAGAGAGGATGCATCCGGCGACATGGTGGCGGTCTACCTGAGACGTCTGGACACCGAGAAGATCATATTCTCGCGCGTCTTCTTCGACAGGCTCGTGCTTGAATCGCCAGATACTATTTTAGAGCTACAGAGATCGCAATTGCAGCCAATGTTCATTCGCCAGATACCCTATGGACTGGACGAATTGGGACCCCACCTAAACCAACGATGCGTTCAGTATCGCATACATCCTGATGCGTCGGCGCTTCAGGAACATCGCCTGTTGCACATTAGACGAGAATTTCAATCAGCAGATGGACCATGGGAGAGACTCACAAATCGCACCTTCGACAATGGAGTCCTTGAAGATACGATTTTGCGCATTGAACATATTGCCTCGAAGGAGACAATGATTCTTAGGATTGGCTGCTTGGCAGGCTTCTTCGTCGGCTTCAATGCGTGCGATCCGAAAGACCCCAACGCTGAGCGATCTATTAAGGACGAAAGCTGGATGCCAGAGCGCCACGTTCCTGGAGAAGAGATCGACCTTGAGCTCACCAACTGCAGTTCTCAAATTAGACTGGATATAATGAACGATTCTGAGGCTGAAGAGGACAAGACGACGACTGCGTTCGAGCTACAGCTTAGCATTAAGACGACTGTGAAGGCTGTTGAGGAGGTCGTCTTGCCACTTTCACAAGGCGTAGTCCGCCAAAAAATGGCCAAAGACCTGGGCCCGACCAAGCAAGAAGCAACCCGGCACAAAGACTGGCACGATGAATTGAAGGAAAGAATGCATACCACTGGATAGTCATTGCTACCAGTTCCAACTTCACTAAGGCCTTTGTCTTGGGTAAAAGATGGGCGCCACCACCAGCACGTCTGAGCTTCCAGATTGACGCCACTCGTCACATTAATGCCTTGGCGCCGCCTCGTGTCACATTGACTGAGAAAGCTCCACCCCGCACAAGGAGCAAACAGAAAAGACATGGCGGCAACTGTGCTCTCTCGGATCCTCAGCGACTGCCGCTATCAGTGAGGCTAACACGACCGCCGTGAAACTACATCGAAAGTTTCGCTGCAAGTGGGTTCGAGCCTTGCTCATCATCAAGGCACTATCTAGACCTAGTCTTGACAGTGGTCATGCACCCGCCTTGTGCGCAGGCGTACTCGCTGAGCGTGGCGTAGACATTTGCACAGCCTGGCCCGTGATCATCCGCTGCAACTTGAACTGACACGAAACTGCTGTCGACTAGCATCGTTCCTACTCTTGTACGACCCTGGAAAGCAATGCAGTGTCAATCAGAGCAGTCCATGCGAGAGAAATATGGAACTTTGGCACAATTTTGGCGATCGCTATTTGATGCTTCGCACTGCTCATATCGACGTAGCGAAGATGAGACTTGGATGCAAAACCTTCGTTTTCTCACTCCATGGGATCCAGCAGAGTGCCGGCGCAACGACGACAGTATCCAGATAGATTCAGAACGTGTGGAATGTTTCTGTCGCCGTGCTAGACCCTTCAGCACCGGCGAGACCACTCTTCGACTGACTGACTTTGGCGAATTCAGCTCTTGTTGCCACTACACTGCAGTATCCTATTGCTGGCACTCGAGTCTCGCGTATGGTGCATTGGAAAGCACTCCATCATATGAAATCGTTACCTCTAGAGGAAGCCGTCCCAATCGAGCGCCGGCGCATGTGATTCGAAGAGCGATAGACTATGCAGTCATGCGGAAGCTGCCCTTCATTTGGATTGACCAGGATGTATCGAACAAGGAGATACTACCGAGAAAGCGACGATTATCACACATATGGACAGGGTCTACCGCTCTGCACGCCGAGTTTGCGCATTGTTTACAAGAGGCACCGCCGACGTGGAGGCTTTGGTCAAGATAGATGCCTATGTCGCCATTCGACCTTTCGATAACCCATTTTCGGATCGACACGTTGCCGACCTGTTCAAGGCGGCCTCGACAGATGCCTGGCATGAGCGAGCGTGGACTTTGCAGGAGAATCTTCGGTCCGCTCGGTCGGTCGACTACCTGATTCCTCTGGCATCATCTGCGCAGCGAACGCAAAATCTACAGTATCTCAAAACTACTGCATCCGACCTATGTCTTTCACAAACATTGCTCGACGACATTGGCAGCGCAAACGACCCTGAGTGGGGCCCAGACTATTTGGGCGACGTTCACAGGGCTTCAAGGTCCCTGATAGAAGCTGCACCTACTTACAGAAAAGAGGAATTAGATGTGCAGGCTGATCTATCGACACATCGTCTGAGTGCTCTACAGGCCTTCGATTTGCTGAGCACCAGACAGCTGTCTATCGAAATTGATGTCATCAGTATCATCGCGAATATTGCTTCCTACACGATCCGTGTGGACTACGAACGAGCAGTACGACAGGATGTTGACCTTGATCTTTGCATATTTTTGCAGGCACTCCTTAATGGCGACGCAAGCCTGCTCCTAGCATGGCGCTGGGGTCAGTACTTGAGACTGAACATGAACAACGACGACGTTGATCCTCTACCGAGGCGGTCGTTGCCAGGCTGCTCGCTGCCTGGCCTTCTGCTCGCATCTTTCAGAAGGGACGAACTTCGATCCCGAATTGCACCTCCTGTGCTGACTCCGCGTGGTCTTCAAGTCAAAGGATATCTTTGGAGACCACAGACCAGCATATCGATGCCGCAATTACGGGCTAGCTTTGCAAAAGATATACCAGACCACTATGCTTTTGCAGAGATTAAAGAGCAAATGATCCGCGATGCAGGTATTGATTGCAATGAACCACCTTGGGATGATGACAGTATAAACGCCGCAGTCTTCATACTACGTGGAGTTGCTCGAGAGGAAGGCCCGTCAAGCAGCATGCTCGTGTTTCGTGCAATGACCACCGTATCCAACGATCCCAGAATGTGGAGGGACAAGACTGATGTTGTTGGGCATAAGCTATCGGACACCAAAATCACATTTCCTGAGGCGGCAAGGTGTATTCAAAGCAATACCTTCATGAACGGCAATGACACCGCCGATCGCATGCTTGCCAATTTCTTTCGAGCTTTCTTCAATACTACCTTCGCACCGAAGGGCATGGGCCTAAAGCCGATGTGGAGCCTGTCAAGACTGCTAAGCACTGCTGTCATACATGTATACTCGCTAGAAGATGGCTTCACCTCATTCGACCAGCCTTTGATGTTCTGGATCAAAGGTGATGGACCGACGCCGCGAAGGATTTTCACACCGTCGAGAGTCTTGCTGGAAGGTGAACATTCTTTCAATCATTTGCTGGCATGGCGAACAGCCCGTGCCTTGGGAGAAAGCAATCAGCTGGAAGCCGAGGAATTCTTGCCGAGCAAGATCTGGACCGTGTGTAGCCCAGAATTTAAACTACCTACAGGCACGAAAATATGTAAGGGTTATGGAGAAATGTCATTTCGTCCAGAGCTACCTGGGAAAGAGTACGTATTAACGTGGCCAGGATAGCTGCTGCGTTGGCACGCTGTTAGACCAGAACCAGTCCCGAAGATCGATGTCGCTTCTGGAGCTGGAGTCTAGTTTGCTATTACGAAGTCACATTGAAGGAGTTCCATCTTGTGCTAGAGATGCAAGCAGCCACCACGCCTGAGCTCGACGCCACTTATCACGTAAACGCCATGGCACCGCCTCGTGCCACGCCGACTTCTCAGCTGACTCCGACCTCGGCCTCGGAATCTTTCAATTGTATACATTGTTGATAGGACCAGCGTATCATGCCATTCTGCCAGTATTGCAGCACCATCCCTTCTCGGATCTTCAGCACCCGTCGTGACCAGCAAGGCTATCACGACCACCACGAAACTCGAGAAGACCTCGACAAATCCGCTGCGGCAGGATGCAAGCTTTGTGCTTTGTTATCGCGCTCTCTGGAACTATACACAGGCAAATGGGCGAATACTTTCCAAGGTACAGTGAAGGATAGATATAGACTATGCAGCACGAAGTTCGGCGCACAGGAGCTGCTGTTTGGGTATAGTACGGTGGGATATTTCAGAGGCGGGTGTTTACCTGAGGAGTGGAGTATGTGATATATTACCAAGGAATTGGAGGTTGATTAACAGTTTTGCAGGAGATGAAATCCCTCCTGGCCCACACGTAAGCGAGACGGACATGCTCGACTTTGAAGCATATATGCTCCAGCGCTGGGCTGGGATTTGCTTCGAGAAACACAAGGCCTGCGGAAACACGACGGACTATCTGCCGACGCGAGTGCTGGATGTGCAAGATCAAGATCTCAAGCTCATCACGACGGCTGATCATGATATCAAAGATTGTCGATATCTAGCATTAAGTCACTGTTGGGGATCCACAATGCCTGACGCAGCAAGAACGACCTCGACCAATATCGCCTCGCATCACAACCACATTGACTACGATGCTCTCCCGCTCACATTTCGAGACTTCATCGACATCGCCCGAAGGCTGGAAGTACGTTATGTATGGATCGACAGCTTATGCATCATCCAAGACTCGAAAGAAGACTGGGCGCAAGAAGCAGCGAAAATGGCAGACGTCTATTCCAAATCCTACTTAACCATAGCCGCATCTGGATCCGCTGACGGGACCGGCGGGTGTCGTGTTGATCCAGAGTTGAGATGGTACGGTCCTGTGGATATCGAGTGCTTGGTTGATGATTCCTCGTCTACCACTAAGAAATACCGAATATGGACGAAGAATCCGGATCCAATCACATCAGTGCTGCAAAACGATCCTTTGTCGAAGCGAGGCTGGTGTCTCCAAGAACGCGAGCTATCTCACAGAGTAGTGCATTACTCAAAAGACACGATACGTTGGGAATGCCGAGAGCTCTCCACGACTCTCGAATTTTCATGTAACGATCATCTTCCCTTCGACTCAGGCCGTCTATTCGAAGGCGGCAGTGAGTTTCGAGCTCCACAGTTCGGGCCACCTCATAACGACGGACAACCACTCGGCATGACTACGAGAGGACGTCTAGCCTGGTTCGAGCTTGTCCAGAAATACACGGCGCGCAAATTGACGAATCAGTCGGACGTTCTGCCTGCGCTTTCAGGTCTCGCGAGGAGTATTGCTGCAAAGACTGATGATGAGTATATTGCTGGACTTTGGAAATCTTATCTTCCGCAGTGCTTGCTTTGGAGTCGTGCTCAGTCGTCGGGAGAAAATTCGCTTTCGTCATCGACTTCGGATCCTGCCATGTATCTCGCCCCTAGCTGGTCATGGGCTTCGGTGCGAGGAGCTGTCCAATACGCGATGGGATCATATTACAATTTCCAACCTGATCCAGATCCCGAATTCGACCCGGAGTTACTCGATGTACGGCTCGAGACCAGTTCGCAGGATCCGTATGGGCAATTGACTGCCGGGCACATCAAACTGCGCGGCAAGATGAAGATCGCGATGTCTGTGCAAGTTTACGATACGAGTGGTGACCAGCCTCGATATCGTACGGAGCTCAGATCAACGGTTTCTGAACGTGGGATAGAGAAAGTCGGATATCTGGTCTACGACGATGATGCAAAATCGGGTGGTGTGACGCTTGGCCATATGGAGCTTGTCTTTTTGTTGTGCTGTATGGCTGATAAGAAGTCTGAGGATGGCACTTTCACTACGTACGCTCTTGCGTTGCAGCCTAATGAGGTGGATATGGCGTTCAGCAATCCTTCTATGGTGAATGATCTTGTTGCTGGTGGGTTTCCGAAGATGAAACGGATTGCGCTTGTTGGTAGCATTAACCCTGAGGTGTGGGATGATGCGGCTGTCTTTGAATTGACGTTGGTATGAGCAATACCCTTTGTGGATAGGTGGGGATGGCAGATGTTCCCAAAACTCGATGTCTTCTGAGCCTCCGCGCAGCGCTTTCGTCCATCGCGTATGCTTATGTGGTATGTGATGCTGGTGTTCCATTGCGAATTCACCTCAAGTCAACAGCTCTGCATTTTCCCAATCACTGTCCTGTATGACTGGCTCAGAATGCGGTGTAGTCGGAACATCGTGCTTCTTGGCCTTGTGCATTGGGGATGGATCGCTACGCAGTCTTTTCGACTGTGTATCTTCTTCATCGCTGCTGTATCGTAGATCATGGAACTCTTCGTCCTCGTCGAGAACCATGTCAAGTGGATCATCTTCATCTGCTGATGACTGTGCACTTTCCTCGGCAGCAGCCTTCTTCGCTCGTTTCGGCTTGAACATGGTTTTGATCTCCTTTTCGCCACGCATTCGTAGGCTGAGCTCCTTGACAAGATCTACCCACCATTGCTTAGTCTTGCACGATGGGCAGCGACCACTGCTCGGGATCATTATGTCTTGGCGCCCACCTTCTTCCTTGAGGAATTTGCCGGATAGGCATTGAAGGTGCGAGACACTATTGCAGCTCTCGTGCGCGCAGATCAATGTGGCCGCGCCGTTTGATGGTGTCGCACGATGGCATACGGTGCATTTGGGTGTTCTCTGGTCCCCAAAAGTAGTCTGGCTTTTCTGAATTTGTGGCTTGAAGCTGTCATATCCAACGTCCAGTGTTTGAATGGCGACATTTTCGGGAGGTAGATTTTGATCAACAGACTTCACGGCCTTGGATACATCTTGTGGTAAGTCATCGACTCCGATGGTGATTCCAGGTCTCAGCTTCTCAACGGTCTGACTGGCCAATTTCTGCCATACGCGATGCACATCTTCGGCGTAGAATGTTAGCTTCAACGGCCATCGATTGAAGCTATTTGCTCTCAGTAGAAGATGGAGGTTCGCTAGATGCCCAGACAATAACTGCCGTGGTCGTTTGGCGCGTTTCCTGGTCTTGCCTGTTTTGGGTGATATTCGTGTCGTGATTCTGGATTGTGCAATACGTGAGGCAGCATCAATGTGCCGAGTCATATTTGGATTTTGCCATGCCCATCTGGGTATCGCATGTTAGTATGGATGTATTTGAGAATGAACGCGTTTAGGAATGTACATTGTGACTGCGAACAGCAAAGGAGAGGTACGCTGCACTGGTTGTTGTGCTTGGCATGCGCGAGCACGCGACTTCTGTCCCGACCACTTACTCGAATTGAAGTGCTGCAATCTTGCTTGGAAACCCGGTCACAAGACATGTCATCTCCCATGGTCGAAGAGAGTCTCTGGATGTCCGCACTGCACCGCCTTTCGATTCTCCATTGTGTTGACGAAGACGTCTTGGCGGGTTCGGCGTGCTCCCGATGTACGTGGATGAATGCCGCGCGATTGATCGGAGCAAGTAGCACGCGTAGAAAGCCGGTATTGGTGCTATCCCCTTCTCCATGGCATGATATATCTCATTTCAAGCCTCGCCGTGTGCTGTTGCATTGATGGGAGCGTGACAGAATGAGGTTCGAGACTTGCAGTCAAACAAGGTTCAAGCTATGCGGCAATCCTGGAAACTTAGTTCTAATCGCACAGCACAGCTTTTCTGGTACCTTTTCCATTCTGTGCCAGCACTACAGCGGGCAAGAAGTTTCAGCAGGGAATGTGCACAAGTGAATATAGGCTGAGTGAGAAGTTTAATGATGTGTATGGCCAGTCCAAGAGATGCGATGGCGATTCGGGATCTGATCTGATCTTTCGGCTTGAGTGCCGTGGCTTCCAACCATTTGGCAGTCCGCTTTGGGCTCTAGCGCGAACTTCGAATCGCTTCCTGCGCTGCGCTCCTCCGGCTGCGTGGTCTCGTCTCGCCGTGCGTCTCTCTTCCACTTCCACTTCACTCTCCACCACACCTCATTGCTCCACCCCTCGGCAGGCGACCCGGCCACACATCACCACCATAGGCGGCGTTACAAGGCGACGACAGGCCATTCTGCATCGTCTGCGTGCCCTTCCTGGCCTGTCACCCGATACATCTAGATTCAGTGCGCCGTATCGATTGTCGGCTCGAGCTATACATGCCACATACCTTCCCTCGGTCGGACACACCCACTACTATCGATATTTTCGTCGCCCCTGGCTGGCATACAAAATAATTCGCCGCCAGTGCGGCCATAATCAGTCAACATGGTGGTACCTCCCAGCACGGGCGGAGGGCCGGCCACCACCGTCATGCAAATGCAACACTTCCCTCCGCCCTCGCCCACCCCAGGCCCATCGAGCGATGCGCTATCGGGGAAGTCAGCCAAACTGAAGCAGAACGTTGCAGCTTCTGCACCCGGTACACTTCATGGTCCGCCGTCCGGCAATAACCATGCGATTCCTCTTAGCGCACGTCGTGCTGAGCCGCTAGACCTGTCGACCGTGGAGCGAAGAGGGCAGCCGAATATGCGACCGGAGAGGCCTAGGAGGTCTCGTCTATTCGATATCCCAAATGCGCCCATCTATCGACCGACGGAGGACGAGTTCCGTGACCCGATGGAATATATGCGTAAGATCGCACCAGAAGGCAGCAAGTACGGCATCGTCAAAGTCGTTCCCCCGGACAGCTGGAATCCGACATTTGCAATTAACACCGAAGTATGTGGTTTATATCGTTTACTACACTCTCTATTATGAACACCACGACTAACGTGACGTTACAATAGCGTTTCCATTTCCGCACCCGCCGTCAAGAGCTGAACTCCGTCGAAGGCGGCAACCGAGTAAATAACGACTACCTTGACCAACTCGCCAAATTCCACAAGCAGAATGGGCACAATCTCAATCGCTTCCCGAGCGTCGATAAGCGACCACTCGATTTGTATCGCCTCAAGAAAACCGTCGAGCGGAAAGGCGGATTCGACCAAGTGTGTAAGGGTAAGAGATGGGCTGAAGTTGGACGAGATCTTGGCTACAGCGGAAAGATAATGTCATCTTTGTCCACGTCGCTCAAGAATAGTTATCAGAAGTGGCTGCTGCCGTACGAGGAGTACCTTCGCATGGCAAAGCCAGGAGTGCAACAGCACCTCGAAATGATGAATGGAGGACCATATACGCCGTCACCCGGACCGTCGCCGGCGAAGAAACCGTTTGGGGCGTCACCTCAAGACCATGCTCCTACTATGCAGGCCTCGGCTGCCTTGCACGCGACCATGAACGGACACAGTCCCCAGCCACCGCACCCCACTCCCTTCCAGCAGGAGACGCCTCAGCACACACCTCAACCTCAGATACCACCCCCTACTACTGGTGGGTTCACCCCAGTCAATGCTGGAGGTTTCACTCCCGTAAATGCACAGCCGCCACCGCCACCACAGCCTGCACCTACACCCTCTTTCACATCGGTCAACGGGACGAACGGCCTCCCGCCTTCAAACAGTGGCACACCACTACGATCGGTTGAAGGAACGCCTTCGAATCTGGGAACTCAGTTCATCGCACCACATCCAAATGGCGTGGCAGCATTGAAGCGGCAACATTCGGAGCTCACGCCTGAGGAAGTCGAGCTTATGAACCGACGGAGCAAGCGTCTGCGCAAGGATGTTCCCACAGTCGTTGGCAGTAACATGCACCACTCGCGCATGTCTGCGGGCCGGTATCGCGAAGCACGGGATCGTGGTAACTACAAGCCAGGCGAAGTGTGCGAAAACTGCTTGAGGCCAGATGAGCCGCACAAGTGGTTGCAGTGCGAAAGCTGCGAAAATGTGTATCACATGTACTGCCTCGAGCCTCCGCTCAAGCAGCCACCTGATCACGAATGGCACTGCCCTCGATGCCTAGTTGGCACCAACGAGTATGGCTTCGAAGAAGGTGATGTGTACTCGCTTTCAGGGTTCCAGCGGAAGGCGAACGAATTCAAGAACCATCATTTCAACACCATGCCGCGCCAATTCAGTCCATTCAACGAGCAGAAGCATCATCTCGAAGAGGACGATGTCGAGCGCGAGTTCTGGCGCCTTGTAGAAGACATGTCGGATTCAACAGAGGTGGAGTATGGTGCTGACATTCACTCAACGACCCATGGTAGCGGCTTCCCAACCATCGAAAAGCATCCTCGCGATCCATACTCGACCGACCCGTGGAACCTGAACATCATGCCTCTCGACAAAGAGTCCCTCTTTAGACACATCAAATCTGACGTTTCTGGCATGACTGTGCCATGGCTGTATGTCGGTATGATCTTCTCGACCTTCTGCTGGCACAACGAAGATCACTACACATATTCTGCGAATTACCAGCACTTCGGCGAGACGAAGACGTGGTACGGTATTCCAGGCGAAGATTCCTACAAGTTCGAGGAGGCTATGAAGCACGAAGTCCCTGAGCTATTCGAGACTCAACCCGATCTCCTGTTTCAGCTCGTCACGCTTGCAAAGCCAGAGAAGCTGCGCAAAGCTGGAGTTCGTGTCTACGCCATCGATCAACATGCTGGAGAGTTCGTCATAACCTTCCCACGAGCATATCACGCAGGCTTCAATCATGGCTTCAACTTCAATGAAGCTGTCAACTTCGCTCCACAAGACTGGGAGCCCTTTGGCCAAGAAGGTGTGAAACGATTGAGAGACTACCGCAAGCAACCATGCTTCTCGCACGACGAGATGCTGCTGACTGCAGCTTCGAGAGATCACACCATCAAGACTGCCAGATGGTTGGCGCCGGCTCTGGAGCGCATGCGGGATGACGAACTTGCCACGCGACAACATTTCCTCAGCACTCCCGAGAATGAGACCGATAACCAGCAAGAGCAGCCTTACAGTGGACCGAGGTATAGAGAAGATGCAGAAATCATTGACCCATCGACAGAGGATGAGGAGGTCATTTGCACATTCTGCAAGGCGTATTGCTATCTTTCACGCTTCGTCTGCAAAAAGACGAACAAGGTGCTGTGTCTCCTTCACGCTGGAAGCTATGAGTGCTGCGATGCCATGGACTTTGAGCGCTACTCTGGACAAAATGGCGAACACGTGCTCTCATATCGCATGACCAATGCAGTGCTGAAGTCAAGCGTGCAAAAGGTGGTCGATAAGGCCAGTATTCCTGAGGCTTGGGCCGCCAAAGTGGACAAGGAGCTTGAGGACACGCCACGACCAAATCTGAAGCACCTCAGAACGTTGCTCACCGAGGGAGAGAAGATACAGTATGAGCTACCCCAACTGGCTGATCTTCGTCGCTTTGTGGAGCGGTGCAATGAGTGGGTCGAGGAGGCCACTTCCTACATCACCCGCAAGCAGGTGAATCGGCGCAAGAGCGAGAAGCCGTGGCGGAAAGGCCCCAAAGCTGCCGAAGCTGAGGAGCGCGACAAGGAACTCCGCAAGATATCCAACATTTACAATCTGTTATCGACAGCAGAGAAAATAGGGTTCGACTGCCAAGAAATCACCACCCTTCGCGAGCGAGCGCAAAACATCGAAGAGTTTCAGAAGGATGCCAACGCGGCACTCGGCAACATCCATGCCAAAGCCACGTCCGATTTCGAAGAGCTGCTGGAGCGTGGCAAAGAGTTTCATGTTGACATGCCAGAATTGGACAACCTCGAGAAGGTTCTCAAGCGTCTTCGCTGGAACGACGAAGCAAAGGCAAAGCGGCCTAACGCAGAGACGAACCGTCAGGAACAAACGCTTAGCGATATTGAGAAGTTCATTGCCTCGGGTGTCGAAATTGGTGTACCTGACACCAACCCGGACATGGATTTCTTCAGGGCACACAAGGCGCAGGGTGAGCTTTGGGAGCAAAAGACCAAAGAGCTTATGGGCGTCGACCAGATTCACTACCAGCAGCTGGACGCTCTTTCCAAGCAAGCTTCGACATTGCCGGTCACACCAGAAACGCTAGCACAAGTCGATGCGATCTTGAAGAAACAACGAGAAATCCAGGACAAGATTGCTTCCTTGGTGGAGCGAAGCAAAGACCCAGAATTCCGCAATCGTCCGCATTACCGCGAAATGAAGGAGGTCATGGATGCGCTCGACGAACTGCAGAGCAAGCCAACTGGCACTATCGATCTTGAAAAAGAATCCAAGCGACACGA
Source organism: Pseudocercospora macadamiae (assembly GCA_012978405.1). NCBI lineage: Eukaryota > Fungi > Ascomycota > Dothideomycetes > Mycosphaerellales > Mycosphaerellaceae > Pseudocercospora > Pseudocercospora macadamiae. Next base: position 241,785 of record WRNY01000018.1, on the reverse strand, counting down.
GGACTGGATGCGACGCGGTAAAAAGCTATTCGGCAAAGCTAATGCGCCATTGCACATTCTGCATCAGCACATGCAAGCAGTCGACAATAGGAACAGGTCTTGCTTCGATCTTACCGACAAACCGCGTGGTCCTGTTGAACCATCGTCACGAGCGGGTACACCTGAAGATGGCGTGATTCATACCGAAGGCAGCAGCTCCAGTAGAGATGTGTTCTGCATCTGCAGGAAGCCCGAAGCTGGAATGATGATTGAATGCGAGCTGTGCCACGAATGGTATCATGGCAAGTGTCTCAAGATCGCCCGTGGCAAAGTGAAGGAAGATGATAAGTACACTTGCCCCATCTGCGACTGGCGTGTCAAGATTCCGCGTGATGCTGCACGCCCCAAGCTCGAGGACCTTCAAGCTTGGCAAGATGAGTTGGAAACCCTGCCTTTCCAGCCGGAAGAGGAGAAAACTCTAAACAGCCTATGCGAATATGGACAAGCATTCCGCGAGTTTATCAAGCCGTACGTCGAGCCTGCCATGGAGCCCACAACCGAAGAAGTGGGCGTGCTACGCTTCTACTTGCGCAAGATTGAGGGTGCTGATCTCCTGCTTGCTCCTGAAACCAACTATTTGCGACAACATCTGCATAGACTTGCAAAGGTAGCGCCAGAAGCGCCGCCATCAATGGACGTGTCTCAATCCACTCGAAAGCCTCGACCAACGAAGCAGCAGAAGCTGATGGCACAACTCGGCATCACGAATCCGGATGATCTTCCTACACAGTACAAGATGAAGCAGCATGTTGCGAAGCGCAAGGCTTCAGAGGTATACGGCATGGGTGACAAACCTTTGCAGCCAGCTGGAAGCAGTGCTTCCCCTGGAGGATCCATGACGCCAGGTCTGCCTCCTGGCTCATCAAGCTCGCATCAGCCTTACCCCTCGGGCATGACACCAGGGACTCAACTGGAGCCCAGGAAGAAGCATCTTACGGCGCTGTCTTTACAGGTCCTGCAGACCCTCGCCGGCGAACCAATCGTTGACGAATTTTTGGCCCAGGAACCGCATGCCAATCGTGATCGACTTCTGAAGGTGAGAGCCGTTCTGGAGTTGGCAAGAGATACAAACGACTCGAGCTTCACCGCAGATCTGGAAACGTTCAAAGCAAAGGTCAATTCGCTGCCAACGCCTGCTGCGCACACGCCTGGTCTTGGATACGAGACTGCACAGGAACGTATGTCGATGGTCACATCTGGCTATCGCGATCCATCCTTGTTCGCAACTGCGCCCATCAACCCGTATCCCATCACTGCGCAAGCTCCACGCCTCGGATCGCCAGCTAACTTCTCGCGCGGTTATGGCTCGCAAGGCAATTCACCTCCTCCGCCTGGCTTTGGACCACATGTCTTTGGGGATACGTCGCCAGATAATATGTTTCAGACGCCATCTGCAACACGACCTGAAGTCCACTCTGGTATGCCACCTGGGATGTTCGACTCGCCTAAGCAGCCTGACGTAACATCTGCTGGCCATGCTGGATTTACAACTAGCGCTGGCTTGAACAGCCCCGGCTTTGGTGGCAGTCAACAGAGCGCCGGCGGTCACATGGACAGCGTGTTTGCTGAGCTCGTTCACCAAGAAGAGGATGGCATACCAGGCTTGGATGGCGACATCAGAGAGAGCAAGGAGCTTGTACCCACAAGTGCGAGCGGTGCAGACAAGCCAGACATCGACATGCCTGACGCGGCCCCTACTGCCGGAGATGGTGCCAAGGCCGATGATCAACAGGATTCTACTTAGTACAATCCTTTGTTTCCTCCACTTCGCATTTCCAAAACTCCAGATGATATCCTTCATCACTAATGCTGCATTTCCCCGGAGTGGGCTTCGACGCATTCTTATCATTGACATCCGATGGGATCTGGGCGGACTGCACGGGAAAGAGGAAGCGCGGTGTAATATTTCAGGAGTTCTTTTTCGTTTTCGATATCCAGATGAGCGCGATGGTGTGTGGAATGGAATAAGTGAACGGCACTCTGTAGCAGATCGTCTGGCCTGCTGCAAAAGAGGAATGTTATAGCTAAAATCTTGCATGAATAGTGATGTATGCAATAGGAACTTTGGAGACTGAAGTGCCATTTCACTCACTGGGCAGTGTCGTACTTTGGTCCACGGCGGACATTTCGCGGCCGAAGGTTGCTGACAAGGGAAGACACGATACAACCCGGCTTTTCTTCGAGCCCCTTGGTATGCTCTGGAGGCGGCCGCATGGTGAGTCTTACTTTATTACAGGCTGGGCTGATCTCAAATATGGTGTCGACGTTTGAGCTAGCAAGTGGGATCCGTGCTCTTGACTTGTGTCCTATATACACAAGGCTCTGTGGTTCAGGACCTTGGCCAAAATTGGCTCCCGTCGAGAAGTCCTCCCAAAGGCCTGGAGAATCGAATGATACTGAGACATGGTCTTGATACTTCGCGGCCGCGTCGTTTCCATTCAACTGGCAAAGTATGCAGGTCATTTGCGGTCTCGGTCCCGACAGGACAACGACACCCGCAGCCGCCCTCATTCCGGACCAGCACTAAGCTCAGACAATTAAAGCAATTTTACTGACCAGCCGCGTCATCAACATCGCAATACGACTTCATAAGGTCGTAGAGCATCGTTACAAGATCGGATCAAAAACAGAAAATAGAACAATTCTGCTAGCATGAGATGTACTCGACTTGATGCTAGGACAGTTTCATTCGATCCATATTGACAAGGCTGATGACTAAGTGCCGATTGGCCACAGAGTCCAACTTCATCAGAACAAAGTCGGCTCAGCACTACATATTGCAACAGAGTTTATCATCCCGACACGGAGATTCGGAGAAAGGGGGAACACCCGATCATTTTGACTGCCAGTTGGGGCATTCTTAAGGAGAAATTGCTACTGACATCTACGTGCGTAGACTGGATGATATTCTTAGCAAAACTCTTTCATCCCTTTGGCGAAAGGGGGAAAAAATTAAGAATTATGAGTATTATAATCTGCCCACCACTCCAGAAGAACTTGCATCGCGTACCTCAACCACACCTTATTCGTCTACATCCACCCTCTGCATCAGTCATTCAGTCCCACAAAACGCAAGCCCGAACCAATGTTCCTCCTCTCCCTCCTCCCCATCCTCTTAATGATCAACACCATCTCAGCCACCCCAACCCCATCCCACCACCGACGAAACCTGATACCTTGGCAAGTCACACAATCCCACATCGAACTCATCGGAATCAACTCCATCTCGTACCAATTCGAAATCCGTTCCGATGCCCCAAAATTCCAAGCAACATGTAACTCAACCTCCCCATTCAATACCTACAGACCTTGTTCTTGGAATAGTATTTCAGGAAAAGTTGTGAAAGTTGAGACGAATGCTAGGCTGGGACCGAGCTTGAAGGAGAATTGGATTAGGGTTAATGTTACGGGGAGGGATCCGGTGTGAGTGTTTGATTATGGGAAGGTGATGGAGGAAAGAGAGCTGACGTGTGTTTTAGAGCAGTTTGGAGTGCAGGACGCTTTGGTGGGTTTGATGGGTTTCTGACATTTTTGCCCACTTATACTATGTTTGCGGAGGTGCCTGATGGGATTATTGCGTAAGGACATTTGGAAGTTTTGTAATGCCAGGGAAAGCAAAGGCAAAAGCTTGCGTTTCCTTCCGCGGTGTATTGGGGGATTGGTTGAGAGTCTTTTTGTAAACTTGAATCTTGATCAATCGAATTGAGCTCCGTAGGCTGTTTGGAATTGACGATACCTACGTACTTGCTCTTGACCAATACCGCCTACTCACAGAACATTCCTCTGCCAAGGAGCATGTGGCCAAACCCTCCCATGATTTCCAGGTCTTGTGATCATTTCCCACCACTCATCATGATCAAAGAGTCGATAATCCATCCAGTAATAAAACAGTTCTGCATAAAGCCGGCCTCCAGGTCTTTGGGTATTGTGATTTTGAAGCACGCCCCACTTGTTGTTAAAGACGTGTTGGGCGGCGGGCGGTCCGTTTCGATCAAATTTCTGTCGTATTGCGCGTGCCTTCGTACTACTGAGGCCAAGGGATTGTGTTCTGAGAATATTGACGTAGTTGGCGATATGTTGCGGAATTGGCGATGTTCCGATGTAGCTTGCCATACTCTGTACGATTGGAATAGGGGCCTGTCGTGGAGCGGGAGGTAAGACTCGTATGTATGAAGGCAGGACTTCGTTTGGCCTTAGTTGTGGAGTTCCATTCTGCAATGGGATTCCTGTGGGATATCGTGCTAGGACTTCAGGTGGGGTCAGGACGTGAGCGACTGTGGGAAAGGTTGCAAGCTGATACGCCCATGGCGTGTGGTTATGATTAGCGGCCAATTGGCTGGCCTGTGTTGGCAGTGCTGCTTGAGGTGTTGGAGCAGCAGTAGTCTGCTGAGTTGTGGGCGTAGGCTGAACAACTGCGGCGGCTGGTGCACTTGGAATATGAGGCGGAACCGAAGTCGTTGCTGCTTGTTGAACGGGAGCCGACTGCGTGGCTGGTGCTGTTTGAGCTCCTTGTCCAGTTGCTGCCCCCGGCGCTGGAGCCGGTGCTTGGGAAGTGTCATGAGAAGGTGCTGCAGCGGCAGCTGCTGCCTGCTGAGTTGTGAGCGTAGGCTGAACAGCTGCAGCGGCTGGTGCGGTTTGAACAAGAGCTGGAAACGGAGCTATTGCTGTTCTTTGAACGGGAGTCGATTGCGTACCTTTTGTTGCAGACGCTGTCGGAATTTCTGGTTCAGCTATTGCCACGGACGCAGCCAACGAAGTTTGAGTGCCAGCAAGGTCGGGTGCAGAGGCGTTCTGCTGTGCAGCAGCTGCGCATTGCAGTTCTTCGCGCCGTACCCCTTTGCTCTTCGACTTGACACTCTGCTGGTCCTGCATCCACTGTGGCTCCTCGGGATAATATGCGGGAGGATATGCGGGCTCTCTGTAGACATAGGAGCCCCATGCCGTTTCATTTTCTGAGGCGGTCTCTGATCGCTCGTTCTGCCTTTGCTCTGATGCTTGTTGAACTTCGCGGGTAGACGTTCTGCCAGTGGTCTCGGGTCGAGGTTTATCTTCTGCGTCAAAATCTTGACCTTGCTGCGACATGTTTCGAATCTGGTCAAGCTGCTCTGACGATTTTGTCGGTGATTTGAAGTGTTACGAAGCATCTCCTGAAGTATGGCTAGCTGCTTGCTGAGATGAAAGCACGCATCTACCAGATGCATCCAAACCACAACAGTGACATTCTTTTTGTCAGCGAGTAGAATCTACGCACTTGAAAGGAGTCTATGGCATATTTAAGACACTCATCGACTGATCGCGAATGTTGAAGAATGATCGGCTTTCGAAGTCATGAGTCCAGTTCCGCGGCTATGCTGCTCATCCCGTCTAGTCAGCTCATGTGATACAGGGCACATAATTGGAAACATACTGTGAAGGTAGCAGCTAGTGCTACAGCTCACAACTTCTTGCCGTGCTTGCTGAGCAAAGTTTCTGGATTTGCGGCATTGACTTCTTCGGTGAGAACGGAGTCCATGGATCTTCGCTCCCTGGAGAGCTGAGCCAACTTGCCAGTCTTTCATCCCGAAGCTCAGTGTTCTTGCTCCTCTGGTTTGTTGTTGTTGCGCTGACAGTCGATTCTAGGCCACTTTGGAGAGGGCTTGTTTTGACATTGATCACATCTTTCGGGCCGTCTGGAATAGACGCCATTGCTGTAGTATTTCCGTTTCGATCAAGTGAGTGCTGTGCCCCTCGTCTTTCTTGACTGAGCGTCGCGGTTGAGATGAGCGTCGCCTAGCTGGGTTTCGATGATTGTTGCTAGTGCCGAACGACATCGTGACTACCTACACATGTGTTATATGCATGCAGGCTCCTCAGTCGCATGCCTTTGGCGAGCTCAATGGTAATCTGAAGCCATCTCGACGAAACTCGTGCGCTGTTCCATGCAAGGTTCGACGGTACTTGAATTCTAACGGCTTCACGAGGAAAGTCGGATACGAAAGGGTGTCGAGGGCGGGAACGACTGCAATGTTATACCATGCATACGAATCAGAGCCGCACGACGGTGTCGTGACGAGATGCTGATGTGGTGGCTGTCTTTCGGTTAATATGCAGTGTCATACCGTGCATGGTTGTTGGTATCCACACTGGACAGCAAGCTCGTGACCGTCACACCCCTCCACACCTGCAAGATCGTACCGTGCATTAGGTCGTTTGACAGCCCAACAAGGCTATTCCAGAGGGCGACCTATCATCACAAATGAGAGAATTACCGACTTCGAAGTGAAAAGTTGGGAGACCACAGCTTGAAGCAGACTGCGCATAAGGTCCGTCTATGGCACGCAGGCAGAGTCGACGAAGGTGTATGTAGGCTCACACTTCTGTCAATTGATTAGTACCTGGTTCCGGGATCGGTTCATGCACTGTCGATTTTAAGGCTCGTGCCGCCTGCGCTAAGTGAATGCTTGCAGCATGGGGTTGACGTGGTTCCAGTGCCTTGTTAAGGCATCTGGTTCGCATCGCAGCCATTGCTGCCCATTTATAAAGAGCTCTGCATGTCACTAGTAAGTATGTTCTCTTCCTATTTGACGAAAGTCACGACATACGTACCGCATGAGAGTGGCAGCCAGGCATGTGCCTGGAGCAGCCCAATATTCACTAAACGAAGCTCGACTACATCCAACAATACCCAAAGCCCAACTTCATGATGTCGGTCGCTGTGGTCGCGCCGATGTCACATCCTTCACATTTCTCTTCGACAGCTAGTGGTCCTTCAAAAGCACAATGGGATGCTTTGCGGTCGGTGATCGCTGAGTCTTACGTCTCGCGTCAATGCACGGCGAAGCAGATCTTGATGGAGCTGAGAATGGCATATGGAATTAATGTCACGTAAGTTCACCCGTGCAAGCTTGAGACAATCCGGTGAGAGAGTTTCCGAAGCCGAATTGCTGATGATCACCGCATAGAGAAAGAATGCTGCGCGATAGACTCAACAAGTGGGGTCTCTGTGTTAAAAAGCGCAGGTCGGACACATCCTCGCAGGGAAGCACCACGCTCACTGTCCAGTCCGAGAGGCAAAATAGTTCACTTGAGACTCCATCCACCGGATTTGAGACGCCTTCCACAAGCTTCAATTCCGTGCTCATGGCCGCGTCCGTAGCTTCCGATGGGATCCCAATCTCGCCATTTGTTTTGTCTTTGGATTCTCATGACCAAGAGGAAACTTCGGATCTTGATCAGGAGTCTTTTGTCGTTGTTTCCCACGGAGAGGTGTGTGCCATTCCCGTTCCGGAAGATGAACATGTATCCAGGCCAAATTCCGTTCATAGTGAAGATGTTTCTCGAGCCCGGGCTTTGAAATCCGTCGATGATTGGTTTGATACATTTCTGGAGACCGCACAAGGAACTCCATGGGATTGCCGAGAATGTCCAATGCTGGATCTTATGGCTACTCTCCAGGAAGCCTGCTACTTTCTTGATACCGGTTCAGGGATCCAAGGAACCCAGATGCTAAGGGAAGTCGAGGGGCGTGCTCGCTTTGCGCTCCTTTCTCCGCATCCTGCAGCATTCATACATCTACTGCATGGACTTGGATCCAAGAGATTGGCTGCCAACCAGCTAGAAGCCGGCAAAGCCACTCCACAGTGTTATGAGCTTGCGGTCCTGCTCGATGAGAGAGTTCGTGTGATCGAATGCGATGGATGCGACGCACCTATAGTGGAGTCGCATTACCACTGCAAGACATGCAAAGGCCCATGCTATGACTTGTGCATCCCTTGCTTCAATCGTGGCGCGAGTTGCGGCCAGAGCGGCCATCAGCTAATGAAGCGTATCCTCCAGAGAGGTACCGTTGTCGAGGTAGCAGGAGATCCGGTGCCAAGTGTAGGGTCCTACTCGGAACTCATCATCGGGATTCCCTTGCCTCGACCAGAGGCAGCAATCAGGTATATCGCAAAGCCGTTGATGTACGCCACCAGTACTGGGACGAGCGCAGGTTCATTTGCAGTAATGTGCAACGTGCTTCTCAGATATGCCAATGAGGAACTCGGGACATGCCATCCCATGACGCTGCTGCTCAAGATGTTCCTGAACTCCGCTGATTGGGACATGATGCAAAAACATATAGCATCGATCATGGACGACAGTTTCCTTCAGCGTATCCAGTACGGGAGCTTAGTTACCGGATGTGCCCAGGCCGGCGTTTCCTGTGCGTGGATTCTGCTGCATCAAGGCAGGCATGAGACTCTAGAAAGATTCTTCAACCTGATGACAAGCGCGAACCAGATCTTCGACCCTGCTGCAGCTGCTGAGCTTATGCGTTTGCTAGCGACCTCGAAGAAAGAGCAAGGCCGTCTCACTGAAGCCAAAGCCTGGCTTTGTGGTGGGCTCGAAACGCTCCATTCATGCAATTCCGGTCACTCCCGTCCAGCATTGAAGATCCTGCAAGATCTGGCGTATGTCCTTTGGCAGATGGAAGAGGTTTCCGAATGTGAAATGACGCTGCAATCAGCACGGGAGATAATCCAGACCGGAGTGAATCCTTCGAGGAGAGATAGAAAATACGTCCTGACTTTCCAAAACACGGTATTGCTGCGATTGAGGAAAAACAAGGAAGCTGCCGCGCTCAGGGGAGAATACCCTGATGTTTTCAACACATAGAGTCGAATTCTTTTTGGTGGCGTTTGAGAAAGGGAAGCGATATTGGCATGTTGAAACGTTTCGGCTCGCAGAAGGCCATACTCGTGCTGAGTTGGTCCTGTGCGATTGTAGGCCGCCTCGGGGTCTCGGAAAAGCCTCATGGGAGGCAAGGCAGCGATGCCAGGACACTGTACCATAAGAATTAGCATTCACAAAACCCGTGTCAGTATTCATTCAAAGAATGCTCTTTCCCTAATGAATGAATCATTCCTACTCCCTCGCTATGCATATCTCATTCCACGTACTCATCATGCTCTATCCCTCAAGCAAATCATCCCACAAAGCTCCCTTCTCCAAGTACCCATGATGAATGACGCTAACCAACCAATAATCCTTCCTAATTCGCTCCAAAAGCTTACTGCTCTCCGATCCAGGCTTGTATACTCTCTGCCACTCCGCCCAGATACCAAAAGCTTCCTCGCACCAGGCCTTAAACGATACGGCCTCGATAATGGTAGGTGTGATGATCTCTTTACCAGTGAAAGTTCCCCACGTAACAGGGTTCACGCTGTCTTCGTCAGAACTGGCAAAGTCGCCTTGTGCATTTCCAGCAAAGAATGTGATTTGCGGATGCTCTTCAAGCTTGAATTTCAGGTTCTTCCATTCTGCGGCTGGGATGAAGAACTCTACGAATGGTTTCTGGAAGACAAATCCGTTCTTTGGTCCCCAGCCAAATACAGGATCTGTAGAGCGGACGCCGTTCACTGCTGGCTGTGATGCGACAGTCCACCAGCCTTTGTTGATGAGTTTGAGCAATTCGTCCTTGATCGTGAGTGTTTCCGGCTGCAGACTCTCTTCAGACCAAGGCATTGAGTCGATTTCTCCTTCCAGATGTTGTCTGAAACTTCGCGAAATATCCTCTGCACTGGTCGGTTCTCCCCAAAGCCGCTTCGCATCTGGTGCACTGACATGGAGACTAACGCCATAGCCATCGATCTGGCCGTACGCAGGTGATCTGGCGTCACCCCAGCGACCGTTCGGAAAGTCATCCCAGGTAGCTTCGCGACCCAACGTGCCCTCGCCCTCCATTATTGCAAGAGTGTTTGCACGACTGTTGATCTTCTCTCGGGGCACGCCCGCCTCGTCATCTCGAGCTTCGAATGCTGAGGTCCGATTACTACTCGTGCTCGATGCGCGAGTATGTGACACAATGAGGCGATTCCGAGGCTGCGAGTTTGCCATTGATGACTTCCTACGATGATCCTTTGCTTTGGCATTGTCCACCAACACGAACTCAACGGTCTCTTCAATGGCCACTGCTTGGTCGTCTCCATTGCCGTTTGCGACGACACTTGGCGTGCTCGGAGGTATCAGACTACAGCGCTCCAGAATTTGTGCAACCATCTTCTCCAGATTCAAAGTATAGAAATGGAATCCTCGAGGCCCTTGATCGTGTCCCAAGCCCTTCATTGTTTCCACGATCTCGCTGATGACATCCACACCAACTTTCTTGACAGCCTCGTCGTCTCCCTTGACCGCTTCAAACCTCTTGAGAACTTCGGAAGGTAGGGCGGCGTGGCTCAACTTGGTCGTTCGGCGGAGGATTTGGTAGCTTTGTACAGGCATCAATCCAGGTATGATGGCGATGGTCTTGAACACGCCAGACTCGTGCTCTCGCAGCGTCTCCTCGTACTTTTCATACGCATCCACATCGTAGAAGAGCTGTGTCATGATGAAGTCTGCGCCTGCCTTGGTCTTCTCCACCAAATATGGCAGATCATGCTCGATAGACTGATGTTCCGGGTGTGATTGATCCGAGTGGCCTTCTGGATACCCCGCCACGCCAACGCAGAAGTAGTCGCCATACTGCTTTCGAATGTATCGCACCAGGTCCACAGCCCACGTGAAGTCCTTATTGCTGTCATCCGCTGCAGCATCAGGCTCGTTATCGTCCCTGTACTCTTCACTCCTTGGCGGATCACCACGTAGAGCCAAGATGTTCCGAATTCCCAGAACCTTCGCCTGTTCTAGAGCCTCGTCAATGAGCTTCCGGGACATATTCGTGCATGTCAAATGCAGGCACGTGGTCAGGCCGAGTTCTCTCTGCGTGAGCTCCGCCAGCGCCAGTGACTTCGCGGACGTGCTGCCACCTGCTCCCCATGTGACGTTGACGAAGAGGGGCCGCAGACTATGCGCCATACGCGATAGACGTGCATTGAGATTGGAAAAGCCCTGCTGGGTTTTCGGAGGGAAGAATTCGAGCGAGAAGTAATTTGTGTTCGGCGGCAAGGCCGCGATCTTGTCTGTTATCTTATCCATGGTCCTTATGAATGAGCAGAATGCGACTGCTAGGTGGGTTGCTCGTGGAGTGGCTCATAGTCGGAGAGCATTTGGGAGAGAAGTTCGGTAGTCACTTCGCTGAAAGCATTAGTCGGCGGTTGCAGCCGACTGGAACCAGGTGGCTGTTGCCAAGCCCGCATGGCGGAAGCAGCCACGCACGTGAGCATCGGAATGTGCTAGCCGTTAGGGTAAATTTCCTTAGGGTTACTTGGGGTTAGCTGACGACGGCGAGGTTGGCAGATGTCTGGAAATGGGTCAATATTTCTGCAAGTGCATCCCACTGAGTTTGTGAAAATGCTGACCATGTTTGGTGTGGAGAAGGACGCTCATAGGTAGGAAAATGAGAAGTCGATCTTATTGCTCATCTCCATTTATTTGAGAATAGGTTTCGATAACAAGTCTAACTTCATAGGACATTCTACAACTCACTTAACTTCTGACGGATGTCGACTATTACGCTTCCGATCACTGCATAGACTTGTATCTTCTGAAGCATAGCGTGCCTGAGTGCTTATTCCGTCATGTCTGGGAAAGGAGAACAGAGTGACCTACAGCATATCGTCATCGTGTCGATCCTCCACGACCTGCACAACAGACCCCTCTGAACACCACGATCATCTGTGACAGAGCAGTAACGTCACAAAGGGAAGATGCCACGCTTTCAGCCTTTGGCCCCGAGGTAGCTGGAAAACAATAACGAACAACCTCGTCGCCAGGAGAACGACATCCATGGTGAGTTGAACTCATGCACTCATTGTCATCATGCATCGGAACCATTCCTCTATCTTCGATGTCTGTGGACCTTGTCGAACACTTGAGCTTTAGCTGCAGCGAGTTGCAGACTCCCTTGCAACAACATGTGTGCGCATGGTAGCGAGGTGAGGTGCGACATGGCGAGTGCCGTGATGCTGATGAGGGCGCAGGGCGCACGACTTCCAATAGTTGACAATGAGGGCGAAGCGAGCCGGTACCTTAGCTAGGACGACATAATGCCGTCAGGCCTTGCTCGAGGGTGCGTCCTTAATCCATGGATAGATCTGTGTGGAGCTGCTCTTGGGCGAGCCTCTGACGAATTATCGCAGACGGCTGAAACGCCCGACTTTCGCTGCGGTTGGGGAGAATCCTGGATGGAATTCGTGAGGGTGTTGCTCGGCACCACCCTACCACTTTCCAAGACTCCTCCACTTGTGCTGTGAATCAAAATCGCGGTCAATCATCTCTGTGACTGTACTGCACAGACTTGCGAGAATTAGGCCGTAGTGTTGGTCAGAGTTCCTGGCGGCGCATCGTAATTGTGCCGTTCTCGCCGCCGAAGATGGCACGGCACAAGAAACGTCGATGTGTTCGATCTAGTCGATGTTACCCATACAAGCGAGAGTGGTCAGAGTGTACAAGGACGTCACATAAAGTGGACACAACAAGCTGGCACAGCTGGTGTTCATGAAGGATGAAAAAAGTACGTCACGTGGCGAATGATTTAGCCAGGACGCTTCTCTCGACGTGTTGCTGGTGTTTCGGTGAGTGCTCCATGATGCCCAACTTCTGGTTGGTTGGCATGATGCTGTCAACTAGACCGGGACTCGCGTAGGTCAACCACCTGCTGCGTCTGCGGTTCAACTCCTCGTGTGACAGCGGGAGGACCATCAATCGGGTTATTCCCTGTAGGATGGATCTCACGTCAGTGGATATTGTCGAAAGCGGAGCTCTGAGATCATGGCTGTACGGCACCATTTGTACTCTAAATGGATGCCGGCCACTCATGGATACTATGAAGTAAATAGTGTCGCATGCCGAAAGACCAAATGAGTCGATGTTGATGTCGTTGCTACTCGTGCTCTCTGTCTTTGTTTCATCGCATGCTGTTGTTGGCCGTGCTGCGCAGGCCAAGATACTTCAGCCCCCGACGATGATTGAGGTCAATGCGATGCGGTCATACCTCGTTTCGAGCGCCACCTGTAAATTTCATTGAGCCGCATGTGCAACTTTCCCAGGGTCCAAAGTCGGGCGACTGGCGTCATAATGGCTAGCGTGATCTGCAGAAAGTGGATTCAGAGACCCATGCTCGAACCTCTTGATGAAGAGACGCACGCCGTGTCTGCTAGAATCGAGCCTATCACTGTGTCAGCTCTCTTGCAAAGGGATGTGTTGCATGCTTTATCGCTTCGTCGCGCCTCGGGACCTTGGAGCCTTGGTTGGCTGCATCTGCGGGCACCCAGTTGCGGCTCTCCTGTTGACGCGCTAAGACATCACTTCGGAGCTGCAAATGTGCCAGGACATCATCTGCGCTGATCTGTCTGGGACACTGACGCAGGGTCCCCGCCGTCCACTACACTGTTCTGCCTCCTTGTCAGTATAGGTGAACTGCGAACCACGCTAAGTGTGAACACTTATACCTTGCAGCTATCCGCATCTCGGTCAACAACAGAATATTGTACACCCAATCTCCAGACATACCAGTACACCGTATACATAATCTTCGGTTTCCATCAGCACAATGTCGACTCAAACTCAGTCAAATGGCTACATCGCGCCAATGGGCTCCGAGCACCACTTTGCGCAACAATTCGATCTGAGCGATCCTGAGAATGCGCGTAGCTCGTATCAAAGGTATGTCGAATGCCGTTTGAGTGTGCAGGGCAGAGATGCTGACCAAATGACCAGGGTTATGCACCAGCACACCAAGCAACAGTTCGAGATGGCGACGGCCTCGTCAAGACGACGATCAACAAATGGCTCGACGATGTCGACGTTGTCCCCAGAGTCAAGCGTCGACTCGGTCAGCTCAACGTCCTCATAGGAATTGAGTGACAGATTAGACATACTCAACCTGCGACATCTGTCGTTTATGATTGCAATTTAGCGAGCGCGTCTTGGGTTTCCTTGCATGGTTGGCGTACTTGGGCAACTGGAGGTGCCCAGCAAGAACACTGCGGGCGGAACTGCACCGGGATGCAGTGCAGGTCTCATCTTGCCTAGTGATGCATCAGACTTGGCCGTCGATATGGTCGAAGAATGTATATCAGACTGTAGTCAGCTTGCAGTCAATGGAAAACTTACCACCTACCATCTGTCACTTCATCTTCACCTTGTCACATGCCCGCCAGGTCTTTCATTGTCGCCTGGAGGAACTGGTTTGCATCGTCGTCCTCAAACTTGCAACTTTTGATACGCTCTCGATAACGTCGTCGGCTGATCCGCGGTGCTTTCAGGCGGCGTTGATTCAGATTCTTGGAGAGCGCTGATATCACCATAACTATCCGTATAGCCGAGAGGGCTCGAGCAATTAAGCCAGGTACTTCGCCAGAGCTCGTCCATTTACTTTCCCAAAAGCTTCTGTGCACCGACTGAAGCTAGGAGCCCTTCACCGGCTTCGATCTGGCGAAACATGACATATTCCGGTGATATGCCTATAGCACAAGAACGCCTCCCTTGAGTACTCTGCGCCTAGGTCCGATAACGTGGCAGTGACGTCCGGGAGTTCAGATGTCATGGAGCTTGCTGGACTCAAGGCGCCGCTGAATTCTGGCCATGAGGCGCGAATCCAATGGACCTCTTGCCATTGATGGCCATCCCGGGATTCATTCTTGCCTGCCCTTAGCCGATGACTTGAGCCATTTCAAGGGCGGTCGAGAGCCCTGCCACTGATGTGCACTTGTAGTGTAATTGGTAGCGGCGCTGTCCAGGCTGATCGGGAATTGACACCAATATGGGCACCAATATGATGCTGGTCGCACAGAGGTGGAAGAGTTCTTGGACTGTACCTGCATGGGTTTGAATTTGGATCGGGAAAGATCGGCCCCCAGCCTCTCACAAATTTCAAGCCCGTTTCCAGAGGAAAGCTTATTTGAGCCGCAATTGCATCTGTGCGTCTATTACCTAAAAACCTTGGGAAGACGAAATTCTCCACTCGCGGTGACGATGACTCTACCGACGCGTGAAAGTGCACCTTCATCCAAGCCAAACCCATCTCATTGAGAAGACTATCCAGCGGCGGCGCGTCACAGTCATTTGCCAACCACTTGCACTCCCACGCGTGGCTCACAATGTTTCCTCCAAGTGGCAGCTACAGCGTGGACATTGAGGCCATTTCTGGAATCTGCGGCTCAATCTCGATAGCATGCTGGGTCGTTGTCTTCTCGCCGCAAATCATTGAGAACTTCAGGAAGAGTAGCGCAGAAGGTCTAAGCGTTGAGTTCATCATCATCTGGCTGGCCGGCGATGTTTTCAATATCCTTGGTGCTGTCCTCCAAGGCGTTCTTGCTACCATGATTATCCTGGCCATATATTATACGTTAGCCGATATTGTGTTGCTTGGACAGTACTTCTACTACATGGGATTCCGTCTGCGAGACCCAAAACCGATCAAAGTCGTGGATTCTGAGAATGGCGCTCCGTCTGAGCGGTCACCACTAATCAGCAATGGACATGCCAATGGAAACGCCAATGCTGCTCAGCGCCCACCGAACGCTGCGGACGTCGAGACACGCACGAGATCCCGATCT
The DNA here is from genome assembly GCA_012978405.1 of Pseudocercospora macadamiae. Taxonomy (NCBI): domain Eukaryota; kingdom Fungi; phylum Ascomycota; class Dothideomycetes; order Mycosphaerellales; family Mycosphaerellaceae; genus Pseudocercospora; species Pseudocercospora macadamiae. The sequence goes on along the minus strand of WRNY01000018.1, from coordinate 226,291 downwards.
GCATTTCGAGACCGCCTGTCAAGCATGGATGGTGTGCACATGTCGCCTGCTGTGCCCATTCATGCTCAGCCAAAAGATGCTGCAGATGGAGAAGCTTTGAAACCTCACCAGCCTCGCAGCTGGACTCAAGCCATTCTGTTCAACAGTACTGCTATCATCCTGGTTGTGCTCGCTGGTGTCGCCGGATACTATCTTACTCCGTCAACGCCAGAGCACAAGCGTGCCAAGTTTCCAGCAGAAGAGCAAGCAGACTCTCTTCAATTCAGCCTGTGGGGTCAAATCTTTGGCTACATATGTGCTGTGCTGTATCTTGGAAGTCGTGTGCCTCAGCTTCTCCTCAACTACCGTAGGAAGTCTACAGATGGCCTAAACGCTCTGTTCTTCCTCTTCGCGTGCATCGGAAACCTTACATACGTCTGTTCAATCTTTGCGTTCGAGCCGATTTGCAGCCATCACAGACACGGACACTGGCAAGAAAGCAGCTGCAAACCAGGCGAGGCACCTGCGATATATGGACGTTACATCCTCGTCAATCTGAGCTGGCTGATTGGGAGTCTTGGTACCTTGTTCCTGGACTTTGCGGTATTCATTCAGTTCTGGATCTATCGCGATAGCACACCAGGAGCGAATGGCTCGGCTGTGGTGGCTACTGCTGTAGCGGACGAGGATCGAGGTAGAGAACCGAATGGGCGATGAGGAGGTGGTGCCCCCGTGTGCCTCCGGCCTTCGAAATGTCTGCTCCATGGGTCATGGCAGTCCGGCCAGCTTTTTGCAATAATTCCTTGCACGGCCCTAAATGATGGCATATAAAGGCCAAAATTCCTGCTGTCATCAACCAATAATCAACGCCTGCTTAGCTGCTCTGTTCGTCCAGGTGAGTGTATCAAAGTGGTCAGTAGCGTCGGCCGTGCCTTACTGACAATGTATTAGTGGTCAGGATGTATGTCAGCCATCACAAAGCATGTTGCATAAACCCGGTCTCTAACACGTGATCCAGTTCGGCTCGTCTTCGTACAGAATACGACTACGCCGAAGACGGAGGTTCAAAGTAAGCTACAATTGCATATGCAATTTCACAAAAGAGTGTCGCTAACGTACGATATAGCCCTTCACGGAGCGAAAGCAATTTTTTTGCACCACGTTCGTCGTGGTCGGCACTGCGATTTGTTTTGCACACAAAGCGCGCGTCGGCGTGCGAACGGACGCGTCGGCATCCATTCGTCGATTTCATCACACTGGAGATGACCGAGCATGCCGATGCAATCTGGTCTCACTTTCGCAACACCGAAGATAACACGGACCGAGCGATTGTGGTGACTCGGCGCAGCTGTAGCACATTCCTGAGCGTTGCAGCGTACTGATGCGGCTAGTATACGGCGAGGAATGTACACATGCAGATGCTTGCCTCTATTTTCGGACCGCGACCGGCATGCCGTACTAGACCGACTTCACCTGAGACCTAATTGCTCAGGAGCTCATCTACAGGAAGATAGACAAATTGCGGCAATGTAAGACGATGGCTCGCTTGGTGACCGGGGAGCTCAACGGCTTTTCAGTACAATGAACCACTCTGAGGGCAGAACAAGTCCCGACCATGTACAAATGAAGCAGAAGAGCAGGATGTCACATCTACTGATACAGTGCAGTCCATGATCTTACCACATTCCTTCTGCTCACGGCGACCTGGCCGGGTCAACACTTCGGCGTTGCGCCGACTTTGACCGAGGAGACACCCACACTCAGCCTGGTCTAATCTCCTGTCGACACCAGCACGGAACTTGCTGATTGATCGCCCTCGATTGAGCCCAAGGAACCAACTAGCCTCCCTTTTGCTAGCATGTGGGAGCCTCCTGTCTTCCTGCTCTGCGGATTGCCGTTGCTCAAGCGTCGTATCACCGCTCTGCACAGCTATCTCGTCCCATCGAGCCGGCTTATACGGCATCTCTTCATCTTGTTTGTTTCGCACACTCCATGCCAACCTCTCTAATCAACACAAACAAATCTTACACGACCGCGTTCATAATGCCTGCGTCGCGATGGAAACGCAAGCCAGGACATCACCACCGCAACTACACGGCCCGGCACTCACTGTCCTTCGTTGCCATCGTTCGGCATCTCAGACACCATGTTCTCGGGAGCACCAAGACGGCGGCATTCATCCGCACCAGGCCAATCATCTCCCATGCAACACCTCGGACTCTTACTTCTCTCCCTTGGATCCGCCCACGCCCAAATACCTCTGCCTGTGAGTGTGGGCGTAGGTGTCTCGGCAACCGTCGGAGTCGGAGTCAGCGCAAGCGTCGGTGCCAGTGAGTTGTAGCCAAAAGGACTTTGCACGATCACTGCTGACATCAAGGCGGAGATGCCTGTACTCCGGTGACAGTAACGCGATATGCGTTCCCACCGGATTACACAGGCATCTTTGCTAGTCTTACAGCTCTTGGCATACCTATCACGAGTCTGCCTCCCTTGACGCTGCCGACTACTCTAAGCGTCAGCGTACCGGGTGTCTCCCCACCGTCCGCTTCGCTGCCATCGGTATCGATTTCGATTCCAAGCTTGTCCGTACCCAGCTTGTCGGTTCCAAGTCTGTCACTGAGTGTCCCTTCGGTGTCTCTACCTTCGCCGAGCTTTCCGATCACCACACTATTGCCGACGACCTTACCTTCAGTCTCCTTACCCAGCTTGTCGATACCTAGTTTGTCAGTGCCTTCGATCTCAGTGCCGAGCTTGTCGATACCCAGCCTCTCAGTACCTTCTCTGTCGATACCCAGCCTCTCAGTACCTTCTCTGTCGATACCAACTTTGCCAGTACCTAGTCTCTCAGTACCCTCGGTTTCAGTACCTAGCGTCTCGATACCTAGCTTGTCGATACCGAGCTTGTCGATACCGAGCTTGTCGATACCTTCCGTTTCGCTACCTTCAGTGTCGATACCCAGCTTGTCGGTGCCAAGTCTGTCGATACCAAGTCTGTCGATACCAAGTTTGTCGCTACCCAGCTTGTCCGTACCCAGTCTGTCGATACCAAGCCTTTCCGCCCCCAGCTTGTCGATACCAGATCTACCGACACCTAGCTTGTCGATACCTAGTGTGTCGATTCCAAGTCTGTCAGTACCGAGTTTGTCAGTGCCCAGCTTGTCGATACCTAGCTTGTTGATTCCAAGCTTGTCAGTGCCGACTCTATCAGTACCCAGTCTATCGGTGCCGGACTTGTCGCTCTCTGTCCCGAGTTTCACACTCAGCATACCATCGCTTTCGGTTCCTTCTCTGGGCCTGCCAATAACCACTCTCTTGCCGACATCCTTGCCTACCGACATTCCACTCAGCGATCTCACGAACCTGATTCCTGGTCTTACAAGTTTACTTGGGAGTGTGGGCACATCGTTACCGACAAATATACCGCTAAGCGATGTAACCAATATCGTCCCCGATGTCACCAGTCTGCTGGGCCAGCTCACGACAGCTTTGCCGACAGATGTCCCAATTACGCTTCCGTCGCTCACTGTGCCCTCATTGTCGTTGCCCATAACCACTCTATTGCCCACAGCTTTACCGACCGACATTCCGCTCAGCGACTTGACGAACCTGGTTCCCGGAATCACATCTCTTCTTAGCGACATCAATACCGCGCTGCCAACGGACATACCACTTTCACAACTTACGAACCTGGTGCCTGGACTCTCATCTCTCCTCAGTGATATTGGGACCACACTTCCGACAGATCTTCCTATCACAAATATCCTCCCATCGGTCACTATCGCGCTAGCAGATCTAGCATCCGTCGTCTCCGCCGCTGTTCCCACATCTGTCTTGCCAACACAAACACCGGTATCGTACTCCTGCCCAGAAGACAATGGTCAGGTCTTGGTCGAGAACGGCCTGCCCTATGTCCTCAACTGCAATGGTGCGACCACTGGCAACACATACTCCGAGTCCGTGGCCGACAATTCCTTCAACGACTGCTTCGCTCATTGTGACCAGTCATCCGTACTTGGAGGAGCGAACTTTTGCACCGGCTTCTACTATGTTGGCGTCGCTGATGGCGACGGCAATGGCACTTGCTATCTGCAGAATAGCGTTGCCCAAAGCTTCGTGCCTGCACGAGGTTACATATCCGCGGCTAGGCTGGTCAGCTATATCGTTGGAGGACTACTACCTATCGCACAACCAGACTCTCTGTCGAGCATCAGTGTCGCGATTCCCTCACAGCTTTCGCTTGCTTTACCATCTACACTGCCGACGATCTCCATCCCGACTCTGTCGATCAGTTTGGCTCCACTTCCAACACTTCCCGTCAGCAGTCTTGTTGGAGATCTTAGCTCCGCTTTGGGTGGCGCGACAACTCTGGTGCCAGACCTGAGTTCGGCCTTGGGAGGCCTTTCGACCCTGATACCGACACCAACTACAAACCCGCTCACCAACCTCGTTCCAGGCCTGAGCTCAATACTCGGCGGAGTCTCGGGTGCAGTCGTACCCACAAGCAATCCGTTAGACGGCCTCACGGATGTCATCCCTGGCCTCACATCTCTTCTGGGCAGCGTAGGCACCAACATCCCTACCACTCAGATCCCGCTCTCAGATTTGACTGGAGTACTGTCTGGTCTGACTTCTCTACTTGATGCTGGATCTACTGCAATCCCGCTCTCGGACTTGACCAACTTCATTCCCACCGCCAGTATCCCTTCACTCTCGCTCTCGCTTCCGACTGGTAGTGTGGATCTTGGCGGCTTGACGACACTTCTTCCTGGAGTAACTCCGTCTTTGAGCGTACCGACTATCTCGGTCAGCATACCATCGATCACTGTACCCTCTTTGAGCGTGCCGTCTCTAAGCCTACCGACGCTCAGCGAACCCTCTTTGAGCTTGCCGTCACTGAGTGTACCATCGTTGAGTGTGCCGTCGTTGAGCGTACCTTCGCTGAGCGTGCCCTCGTTGAGCATGCCCTCGTTGAGCGTGCCCTCGTTGAGCGTGCCCTCGTTGAGCGTGCCGTCTTTAAGCGTGCCCTCATTGAGCGTGCCCTCGTTGAGCGTGCCCTCGTTGAGCGTGCCGTCTTTGAGCGTGCCCTCATTGAGTGTACCGTCTTTAAGCGTGCCCTCCGTGAGCGTGCCATCATTGAGCGTGCCAACCCTTAGCGCGCCATCATTGAGCGTTCCATCGTTGAGCGTGCCTTCGTTAAGCACACCTGGGTTCAGCGTCGCCTCCGTCAGCGCACCCTCCATGAGCGTACCAACACTTAGTGTGCCTTCACTCAGCGTGCCCTCGCTTTCTGTGAGTGTACCGACTCTCAGTGTCCCATCGCTCTCGGTTAGTGTACCAACACTGAGCGTATCTTCGCCAAGCGTTCCTACACTCAGCTTGCCGTCGCTCTCAATCAGCACACCGACACTGAGCATACCTTCGCTGAGCCTTTCCTCATTGAGCGCACCCTCGCTGTCCATCAGCGTACCATCGGTCTCAATCAGCATACCCACCTTGAGCGTCTCCTCACTTAGCGTACCATCGCTTTCCGTCAGCGTACCCTCGCTCTCAGTCTCCATACCAACACTGAGCGTGCCATCACTCTCGATCACCGGCCTCTCCCTTAGCGGCCTCCTCCCAACAACCAGTCTCCGCACCGGATCCGCCACCACCCCCTCAACCGCCCTTATCCCCACCGCAACCGCCTACCCAATTTTCTCCTGCCCTCTGGACACAGCCCTCAACTACGTTAGCCCCGCCGGCCAAGCCTTTTCCATCCAATGCAACCTCGATTTCCCCGGCAACGACATCTCCAACTCCCTCCAGCCCAATCTCCAACAATGCGTCAACTCATGCTCCACAGTCTCCGGATGCGTAGGAATCACATACCAACCCTCGACATACGCTTGCTTCTACAAGTCCGCCACAGGAGTCGGTGTTAGCAACCCATTAATGCAAGGCGCCGCGCCTGTGGATTTGAGTTGTCCTAATGCGAATGGTGCTTTCTACGTGGATTCCTACGGAGCCAATTATCAGATTCTGTGTAATCAAACGTTTCCTATGGCTACAAATCTCACACAAGGTGTCGCTAGAAGGCACATGTTTACCGAACTCCTCGAAGCCGACTCTCTCGCTCTCTCCGCTCGACAAGTCCCCGGAACAGTTCCCGACACTGTCCCTCCCGTCATCGACTGCAGTAATCGCTGCTCCATGCTCGACGGATGCGTTGCTGTGACGGCGAACGGTGTGCAGTGTACTTTTATCGCGAGCTTGGGACAAACTGCACAAGGTTCTGCGAGGGCTGATACTGTTGTGCTTGTTGCGAAGAGGATTGTGGGTGTTGGGGGAAGTATTAGTACGAGTACGGCGAGCAGTGTGCCGACTTTGGTGAGCTCGAGGGCTGTGAGTTATATTAATAATGCTCCGACTACGACTCCGTTGATTTCGATTTCGAGTCTGAGCATTTCGATACCTTCGATTGGGGTATTGGCTGGTGTCTCGGCGTCCGTGGGAGTTGGAGCAAGTGTTGGTCTCTGCGTCACGATTGCTGGCATTGTCAACTGTCAAGCTCAACCGACATCACTCTCAACCAGCACGACAAGAACCACCAGCTATTCCCAGATCACGACGGTCCTGCCAGTCACGACGGTTATCTCCACGACAACGATCTCGTACTGCAGTACCTCGAGAGGTTTGACTGTATGTCCCTCAGCAAGCAGCAGCAGCTTGTTCACTTCTACCTCCTCCTCGACTTCATCATCACGCACGATAACTTCACCTCCGTCTTCGAGCACGAGATACACGACTACGACCACAACGACTGCGTACTCGACTTATTGCGGTCTAGTAGGGGCGCTTGGTGTATGTTTGCAGACTGTTGTTTGTGTACCTGGAGTTACGTGTCCGACGGGGGTATAGTGTGGTTGGAGAATTTTGTACAAAAGCAACGGCCGGTACCGATTGACACGGCCTATCCTGAAATTGGCGATAGATATGGGTGGGAGAGCATGGCGTTTAGGTCTACATCGTAATGTATTGTTATTTACCATTTGGGTCGGAGTTTGGCATAGATTTGAGGCGTTCGCATGTAGAGCAGGGTCTTGCTCAGTTCCAAGATTTGACTTCGAGATCTTCTCATTTTGGTCTCCCTCTATTCCTACGTTTCTCCGTCAGGCGGCTCGTTATTGCATGTGGTTGCCTGCCACGTCGTCCAATCGCACAAGCTCTCACTCCTCCTCTCTTGTTCCATTCGGGTCATGATATGCTCTCGAACATCATGCATGACTTGATGTGTGGGTCCAGGGTCCGTGCACCCACTGCAGCACTGTATTCAGCTTCCGACTTCTCGAGCCTCCTAGGCTTCTACAATGACATCGACTGATTACATCAAGAGCATGCCGCTCTCAGCTGCCTCAACTTCCTAGGCATGGCGTTGCCTCAAGCGTGATATAGGCTGGTGACCGAGGCTGAATGATCCTGTCTCCGAGATGTGGCTTGGGGGATAGTGTGCTTATTTCGAGAAACGCTGGGTCATTGCAGAGACTCGGACAGCGGCACGTCGTCCATCGTAGAACAAGTTCCATGCTTGTCCATGAAACTGACGCTGATGTATGTTTGGACGATTCAGTTGTTTCGGAATGCGGTCTACCCGCTTATTCAAAGAAGTTCCCAGGACAGCATGGCTCATCGCTCGATCTTGTCGGTAAGCTCCTTCGTGATAGAAGCAAAGAGTGGTGATAGAGAGCATGCAGTATATTTGTCAACGAGAAGGCTCTCAGTACTGTCATCGTTATCATTCGATTCGCCGTTTGTCGCCATATCCTGGCCTTCGATAATCGTTCCCTCCGGATAGTTCGGTCGCTTGCCTTCCTCGATAAGACGGATGAACATGGGGTCAAGCGGTATGCTGCCTAGGAATGGCACTTCAAATTCTTGTGCCATAGCCTGACCTCCGCCTTTCGAGAAGACATTTGTGCATTCGGAGCAGTTGGGACACACGAAGCCAGCCATATTCTCGACAACTCCAAGAATGTGCACGCCGACCTTTTTGCAGAAGTTGATCTCTTTCTTGACATCGCTGACACTGATGGCCTGTGGAGTGGTCACTATGACTGCACCGGGTAGTTGCTCAGGCGTAGCATTCTTCAAGAGCTCTTCTACGAGTGCGATGTGCTCGTCGCTTGTGCCGGGAGGTGTATCAATGAGTAGATAGTCCAATTCGCCCCACAGCACAGTGGATAGAAACTGCCTGATCATGCCCGTCTTCTTCGGCCCTTTCCAGATGACTGCATCTCCTCTATTTGGCAATATGAAGCCAAGTGACATGGCGCTGAGCTTTCCCACGGCTTGCTTGTGACTGTCACCGTTCGCTGCCCCATTTGTCTGCTCTTTGCTCGCATCCCGCGCAGGATGCACAGGGACTGGTAGCCATCCACCGGCGGCTGAAGTGATTCGCGACTTCTCTATGCCAAAGAATCGTGGAATCGAGGGTCCAGTGAGGTCGATATCGAGTACGCCGACTGAGTGGCCCTGGAGCGAGAGTGAAAGCGCGAGTTGTGTTGTCACGCTGGATTTGCCCACGCCGCCTTTGCCAGAAAGCACGAGCACAATGTGCTTGATATCCTTCAACGACATATCTGTGCCGTCTATCTAGCAGAACATGTCTGCTGTTGAAGAAAAGATGAAGGTAGATGTGCTTAGAAATGTTCGGAACGTCATTTGCAGAGGCCCCGATTTCGGTCGCGGAATGACCAAGTAAATTTTGATTGAACAATTTCAAGAGGAAATCCAATTGTCACTTCCATCTCGAAATCAGCTTCACTTTCCTCCTGCTAACATTCCATCGCCGTCATCATCTACGCGCATCGTGCCTGCCGTTCCATCAGTCTCTTGGATTCTCTAGACACCTGATATGAGACCAGCTGAGTGCCCGCGGCTATACGAGCAATTACGAGCAACTTAGAGACGCGAGCTCCTTCTCACACGAGAGATCAGACCACGCGAAGGTCACACGTGTTGTCGTCGTCTCGCCGGCACTGCGTAGATACTGAAGACGAAGACACTTCTCCTCAAATTGTTCCTATTGGACGATAAGAAAGGAGTCTGATGTGCTGTATATGGCCAATCTTCCTCCCGACATCGAGGCGGTCGCCTGAGATTCGAATCCATGAGGGAGATGCTGACTCCCTTGCAATGCATACACTTGCTAGTATGAACGTAACCTATCTCCTGATGGCTTCCGATATCAAAAGTGCTGCTAGGCCCAATAGCGCCTCGAAAATGTGGGACCAGGCTGCAATGCAACATTCCCATCGCTTCGTACATCAGACGCTAAAGAGAACAAGGTTTACCAGGTGTACGGACGACTCGGCTGGAACAAAGCCTTGCTAGCGAGCATCAGAACATATACGATAGCACACCGATGTGCGAAGTCGATGCATCAAACCGGCATTACCTATAGTAGAAAGCCCTCGTCGACATCACTTCAATGTACCCACGGCTAAACCATACAACGCAGCGGTGACCAGGATGGCTGTACGTGTACAAACCTTGGCTCGTGGGACACTTTCATCAGTCCGGCATATACACATGCAACAGGAATGGCCGCGATATGGCACTGAGTCGCCAGGTAGGTACGGCAGATAGCTTTGGAGAGCGAAGGGATTGCCATCGGGAGACACTGAGCTCAGAAAAACCGGAGGTCGCAAGTGCCTCAGCAGCCATATTGCCAGTGTCTAACATAGTATCGTGATTTTGGTAGCACAACAACAGAGTCGATCATGGACGACAGGAGTAGTGTAAGCCTCTCAGTCGACGAAAAGGAGAAACTCCTAGAGTCAGGCTTTCCAGATCCTCCAACGCGAAAATGGAATTGGTACATCATCTGGCTCAGCTGTCTCAACCTCATTCTTCTGGTGATATTATCAGTGGTCCTACATACAGAACGTGCTCGATGTCAGGATCCCTCACTCGCAATCTGGTGTAAGTCCTACCACTCCAACAACCAAAGACGTCACCGCTAACGCTGTGCACAGCTCCCGCAAACGACGCCGTAGAATACAACACAGTGCACTTCGAAGCTGCACTCGCAAACAAGACAGAATACATGGGCTTTCCCGACGACGAAATTGATCAGCGATGGGTCGACCTCTACGATTGTATGACTTCTCCAGCACAAATTCCACACCCGATCATACTTACGATATAACCCACAGTCGGAATCTCCGTCATCCCACCTGAAGAAATCCACCTCCTCTCAACACCAACCCTCCACATCCCAGGCCAAAACGACAAATTCCTCATCGAACTAGACGTCTTCCACTCACTACACTGTCTAAACGATTTACGCAAGCTTCTCTACCCAGAGAGATTCCAAATGTTGGAAAGACTCATGGATGAGAACGGGGTCATTGATCATGACCATTTCATTTTCCGGCATTGGGGTACGTATGTAGCGCTCCATCGAGAAAAGGAACGCGCGAAGCTGATTTTTTATTCTAGACCACTGCATCGATTCCCTCCGCCAAACCCTCATGTGTCAAGCCGACATCGCTCCTATTTCCTTTCATATCAATATTCCTTTTAATAAAGGCATATTTCCCCGCTTGGTGCGTCCCTCTCCTCCTGGCCCCTTACACAACCCTCATGCTCATGTGATTCGTTTTAGGCAACAACACACACCTGCCGCAACTTTTCCAAAATCACAGAATGGGCAAAACGTAACGCTGCGCCGGAATTTCAGTATTTGATTAATGATACGGATGTTTTGCAACAAATTATTGATGAAAGTGGATTCGATCATAGTCCAGAAGAGAATATGGAGGGACTTTGGTGGGTGTTTCCTGGGAATAGGTTTTTTAAATATTGGAGGGAACATCCGCTGGAGGAGGGGGAGGGGAAGGATGAGGTTAAGGGTGTTTTTAGATAGATGGGTACGTAGCGATGAGGTGGAGTTCAGCGAATGGAAGTTTGCGATTTCATCTTGCGATTTTGGAAGATACCTAAGGATCTGTGGCGATGAGCATAGAAGTGCTAAGTGCGCGCTCGGTAGATGGGAGTTGAATTTGAGACTACATCGCGATCTACGTGCCTTCATCATCCATCAGTCTCACGCTCTCCGCCCATTTCGTCAGAGCAGTATAATCTTTGCAAATATGAGTTGTGCCGAAACCACGGGTGCTGCCTGCTAAGGTTAATGGGTCCGCGCCTTCTAGGGAAGTATCTGCGGTGCATTGTAGGACTTGACGAAGATAGTCGAAACAGTGGAAGCTGTATCTAGCATTTTAGTCACGTTTCGTGGGTGAATGTGAGTTGTTGTGTACTTACACGTGGTGTGTATGATCTCGAGATTCTGAGTCTTCGAAATATAGTCCCAGATATGCTGACATGATCGATTGCTTCGTATCATTAGTGGATGCAATGAGATGATGGGTTGGGACTCGACTACCAAACAATGGATCTGATGATAGACTGCGATTCCGTATCGTTCGGGAATGAATCTTCCGTCTTCGATGTATGCTGAAAGTGGTGGTGGAAGGGCATCTTTGAGGGATCGCTCTGGGATGATTCTCTCGCCCTTCGCGTAAGCTGATAGTGGTTCTTCTTTGGGGTGCCGCGATATGCTGATGAAGCCTTGTCCGCCTTGGAAATTGTCAGAGGTTTGTTTTTACGCGTCCGCAGCATACAGCACGCACGAGGGACCAAAGAGCTCCAATTATCCATGATGCTTTGTCGTTCATTGGGTGTCGAATGTGGTGTAGGCGAATAAGCACTGTCGTTCCAAAAGACGACTTGCTTCTTCGGAACTGAAACGATTCAGTGATTGATCTCCATACGCTAATGTACTCGACATTGTAGCTCACAATTTGGCACATGGCCACTAATGTCCTCTTGAATACCACTGTGAAATGGCAGGAAGCTTCTTGGTGCTCGGACATCTGAGCCAAAGCGAGCCAATGCGTAGAGAGATACACAGCCTGCGAACAGCCCAGCTAGAAAAAATGAGATCTCTCTCATAGGTAAGTGATATCGTTTCTTTGACCGTGGATTCATGGTGATTGCTCGCTTCATACTCAGTGACGAAGTGGCAGAATGCTCCAATCCATCATATCGATTGCCTAGATGCAGGAAGTTGCTGTGCCTGAGGCCATGCTGCTGGAGGAGGGCACGAGATCTCGTCAATGTCCTGCAGTACTGTCAACGTTGCAATCATCGGCATTGCCGGTAGAACTGAGAAGGCCTTCTTCGAGATGCCTGCGACTATGCTCTCGTATCAATTGCTTGCCTACCTGTATGGCCACTATGCGCAACCGCTCCCAAAGTAGAAGGTGAAGTGCAACCATTGACAAGGCTACTCGGCAATGTGCAGGGCAAACATCTGCGGAAGTGCGGTCCGTGGTACCCTTGGTCCGCGCGTGCATGTGTCCATGCTGCTTGGCGTGCTCGTGAAGCACTCCAAGCCTTGTCGTTCTGGGATGATTTGGGGCTTGGTGGCTTCAGATTGCCAGAGTTGATCAGCAGGCGCTGCCGATAAGCCTTCGATGAAGGCCGTTTGTGGTTGAGTGCTCGGCAAGCGAGGTTCAAGATTCACAAGGATCGAATAGCGGCCTGGTTGGTTTCTAAGCGAAGAGATGGGATGCGAGACAGGCATCAGGAGATGCTTGTCAGATGTCTTGTTAAACCGCGGCGAAGCGCACATGGTAGCCAGGCTGTGCTTCGATGTTGTATTGTATTCTCGTGAAATGCAACAGGGTTGAGGTGGAAGGAGGGAGGTGTGGTCCTGAGACATCTCAGCACGGGTGTAGAATTGAGTATGGGCTGTCGCCGCGTCCACTCCTTGGACATCCAAGCTCGTCTTTGATCCCCTCTCCATAACATCAGGATTCGCGACCAGGTGACAATAATGCATGGCTACGGCGGCACGGCCAGCGATACCTTGATGTGGTCGGGCAAGGTGCGGGACGATTCGACGTGGCAAGCAGATGACTACGAAGCCCAGCTATCATTGGAGCCTTGCTGTATCGCTTCGCTGGATCTTACGAGCAAGTGCCAGGCTTCAAAGATACCCTGTAACTTGCCGCTCCACCTAAGTTCTACCGATGTCTAGGCTTGTATTGACCTAACTCGTCGCTCAGCTCTGTAGCGCCGCATCACATACACCGGCTTTGACAATCAAATCATCTTTCGATACGAGCTGGGAACAGCTGCACCCGCACTATTGTGGTGCACGGCGGCCCATCGACGAGGTCAAGCATTGGCACAGTACAGCACTTTCACTTACCGGAGTAGAACCTAGCAGATACAACCCGTTGGACATGGCCATCATCTTCTGCGACCCACGAAGTCCAGGATGCGATCATCAGCAGTCCGTTTCCTGGCTGAGGACAGCGTGAACGACGAATTACCGCGCTACACACGATGAGCATCTTCTGACAGTGAACGCAATGATCCGCTCTCAGTCCGGAGCCGGTACCACAGAGCTCTCTATTGCGTTTGGTGGCCACACCCGCGTCTATGATTGTGGGAAAATTGTCGAGCAAACAGATTTGTGTCTGAGCGTTTGCAACCCATCAGTCGCCACGCCGTACTACACTCCATCATAATGCATTCGTTGTGGTTACACTACAACAGTCACCGTTACCAACCGATCGCAAGTCATAATCCTCAGAGTTCCAAGGAAATTGATGTTGAAGACGATCAGCGGAACTCACTGGGAGCCACAAATCGGCGGCACATTCTTCCTTGGCTCGCCTTGAACATAGGAGCACTGGCTTTGTTAGGTATATTCGGTCAGGCTCCAAGGCTGCGGTGCGATTGCTCAGGCATTTCGACTGCTGACATGTTGAGGCACACTTCGGCCTACTGTAAGTATCAAGCCCTGTATTGCGACGAGCCAAGTTCTCATGATTCTGCAGCACCGCTTTTCGACTATGTGAATATGGACTTGGTCGATAAAAGGATGAACAACACTTTGCTCCCATCTCCTCGCGACGAGATTTATCGAAATGCCCCAAGCCCGGAAGTCGACCAGGCCTGGCTAAGAATTGGACACGAAGCACCACTCGCAATCACAAGAGATGAAGTGCTCAAGTTGGGAAAAGATCCAGCCACACGTGTCAGGTATCCGACAACCTTCGGAATGGGTGAAGCATACGCCGCACGAATCGACGTCTTCCATCAAATCCATTGTCTCGATGCTCTTCGGCGCGAAGCCTACTGGGACCACTACTACGGCAACATGTATGAGAGCTATGAGTCGACACCCAAACTACACAAAGCCCATCTATCCCACTGCATATACTACCTTCTGCAGAATATCATGTGCTCCGCGAGTCTGGACGTGTATACTCATGTATGGACAGATGCGGTCAATAACCCATTTCCGGACTTCAACATGACTAAAAAGTGTAAGAACTTTGACGCTATACTTGATTACCAAGAGCAGAACGCAGTGCAACTGGAGGACTTTTATGAGATGAGGAGGCCACCTGAGTATGGTCCGCCTCTCCAGTATTCTGAGGCTTTCAAAGATCTGTGGCGAGAGTTTGATCTCTATAATGAAGAAGGCGATAGTCAGCATGGCCATCATATAGGGTAGAATAGTATAATCGTCTGTGTGCGAAAGACTCCGAGTCTGAGCATCAATCTCGCTCAATCCGTAACTTGGTCTCATACATGTCCAAGAACGTGCAATACTAAGATTGTTCCCGCGTGGAGAGGAGCCCATTGTATCACGAGGCTAGCCAGATAGCTCATCTGAGCACTCAGTGCCTAGAAGATGATAGAACATCGGCAAGTGATCATTCTGTCCCACAGCAGATAACTGCAAACCTTCTAGTCGTATCACATCCTTGCCACCATTTGGCGCTATAATGTGGCCAAAGAATGGCCGTACATGCCCACTTCGCTTCTCGTGTTCCTCCATCCGGGTATTGACACTCGAGAGAGAATTGCCGGCTCATCATCTCCAACGGTGGAAGTGCGAAGCATTCTCGTGACCAAGCATGATGCCCAGCTTCGTCGTTCGACAAGCAGCTCTCTGCATCTTATGCCGGTACTACTTATCTAAGTTCGAGCGTCAGGCTCCAAGACGCTTGCTGATAGATGATGCGTTGTCTAGTGTTGCAACGCTGATGGGAGAGCTGCAAGAAATGCTAGTCTGTGGTATTGAGTGGCCATGGCATCGAGCTCAACTGGCAAATGAGCTCTACCGCTCCTAGTCCGTGGAGTTGACTGCGTGGAAACTTGGAACTCCGGAGCTCATGTAACCCAGGGAGGTATGCAACAGATCGAACCAGCTAAGTATGCTCTGCGCAGATAAGAACATACATATAAGGATCAGACACATGAGACAGAGCCATCATTGACTAGTCCCTCAGTGATCAACTCCACTCTATCTTCAGTCTACTCAACCATGAAGGCGATCTCAGTTCTCACTTGCATTAGTATGGCAGCCTTTGGGCTCGCTATCCCGGTTCCAGATGCAGCCGCTGAACCGGCTAATGGACTGAGCGTTGATGAGATCTCCGCTGGCTTGTACGCGGGATGGCCGAAGAAGTCGTAAGAACAAGTTCAATCCCATGGTATTTGGCGGTCTTTGCTGATTCTGAAGCAGTGAGAGGCGCGAGGCTGAACCCGAACCGGCTAATAAATTGAGTGTTGACGAGATCTCTGCTGGATTGTACGCTGGGTGGCCAAAGAAGTCGTAAGGATGATTTTGATCAACTCGTGTATAGCGGCTTTCGCTGATACTTAGCAGTGAGAAGATGGCGCGTAATGCCGAAGCCGAACCGGCTAACGGGCTGAGTGTTGATGAGATTTCGGCTGGGTTGTATGCCGGATGGCCTAAGAAGTCGTAGGACTTGAGAACCCTTCCGTCGTCTGGCCTCTAATACTGACTATTAGTAGTGAAAAGATGGCCCGTAATGCCGAGGCTGAACCAGCGAACGGACTGAGTGTCGATGAAATCTCGGCTGGCTTGTACGCTGGGTGGCCGAAGAAGGTGTAAGTAACGCTCGATGATGGGAGAAGTGTTGATAAGCTCTGACAGTCAGATAGGGAGTAAGAGTGTCCTGGCGAGGCTTACAGTGTGATTATGGAGAGAAGTCCAGACCAGACCTTTTCGCAATGTTTTCTGTCCTCAACGATCAGATGGCAGTTGCGACTCCGTAACAATGACAATTACATTGTCCTAGCAAAACCACTCTGCCACAATGAAATTACTCTTCTGTTGGAGCTAGGCTTGTTTTTGTACTCCTTGATTTCGAGAACGTGACCATGGTGACCTGAGTTCTTGCAATACTCAGAAAGACTGAAGGACGGTGACGCATTCGCATTGCAGTCGGATGATGAATCCTCGCGCCATCGAGCGATTCGCAGCGGTTGTAGTACCGCAGTGACTCGTGATTAGCTCGCAAGGGTGCTGCTTTCTCCGTACGTGGTGCTCTAGCAAGGGGTGTGCCGCAAGGTCGCAGTATCAGGTGTGCTGTTCTCCGACGTAGTCAACGCGCCCCCACAATACTCAGTGTAGCTCTCACACGACGTACTTGCGCTTGTGCAATAGAAGCAATGCTGACGACTCGAATTTGCTAGGAATGAAAGCGTGAGAAAGAAAGAGCAATGAAGGTGAAGTCAAGACGGTCTTGGCAGGGGTCGTCAAACTCAATCAAAACTTCATTCACTCCATTCATTCCCAATGTTCCTTTCCAACTCTGATCTCCACCACTCCCCTTCACCCAGACATCATCATTCGCGTCCGTCCTTTCGTGGCTCGATATAGCAGTAGAATTTCTGCCACACGAACCAAGTCGTGAACAACTCCCACGGCGCGTCATTCTCGAAGACCAGGTCAAACTTGCGCACAATCTGCGGCAATACCTTGGTCATTTCCAGCAGCGAGATGTTCTTACCAATACACGTTCGAGTACCACCGCCGAACTGGAGCAAGAGTTAGCTGAATGAAAGGAAGGAGATTTTTCGAGAACGGCGACATACCGCAAAAGAGCTGGCCAGCGATGCGGTCGTATTGCTCGAGCCATTTCCAAGGAACCGCTCAGGTCGGAACTCGCTTGCGTCTTCGCCGTACAAGTCCGGATTTTGGTGCAATGCCCATGCGCTTACGCCTACCGTGGTCTGGGAGACGTCAGTATCGTCCATGAGCTGACTTGAAGGAGAACTTACACCCTCTGGGAAGTGCCTTCCAGCCAGCTCTATACCACCAGCTGGCACTCTGCGCGGCAGGAGATACCCGACTGCCGGATGCAGCCTGAGAGTCTCTTGGATTACGGCTTGCAAGTACGGCATCTCCTGTGCTTCCTTGAACTTGACTGGGTCAGAGATCTTGCCGGCTGCTTCCATCTCGTCAAGCTCCTTGCGAAGCGCGTCGAGGGCCCTGGGTGTTCTGTACATGAAGTAAAGTGCCGCGCTCAATGTTATTGCGGTGGTATCGCTCCCTGCCGCGATATTGCCTCCGATCGCGTCCAAGATGTGTTCATACTGGACCTTACCCGCAGCATCCAGCTTCATAAGTTTGGTGATAAATGGGTCCGCTTTCGGGTCCTCCTTCTCAACCAGCTGCTCAGTTTGTCGATGCTTGGCTACTGTTTCTCGAGCGAGCTTTTCAATGACGACTCCGGCGTTCCTCAATCCGAGCAGGCAGACTGCCCGAAATATCCATGGATGCAACTCTGGCAAAATACCTGCCGTTCCTTGGTACATGATACCGGCGTGCACTAATTCCATCAGGCCGTCAACATCTCCCTCGGCCTCCATCATACCGAAGTTCTGATCGACTGATATTTCTCCGATTACGTCAAATGCATAACATTGCATGAACTCCGGAATCAGAACCCGCTTCTTCTTGTCGGCAAACTCGGCGAACTTCCGCAAGCAAATCTGGTTCATGCCTAAGAGCAACGTCGATATGGTCAGCCAATGTTCAGACCAGCCTTGTGCACCGAAAGGAAGACCTTGACTGGGCAGCACAGCTACCTCTTTCTTGCGGATTCAGCGTTGCATGATCGTACATCACGCTGATTCCTCTGCTTTCTCTTCACTTACGGTCTACTGCATCTTCGTAATGGACCATGGATGACATGGAGTATAAGTTTGCGAGGGGCTTCTTGCGCTCAGCATGGGCAACTGGGTCTTGGAAATTGAATATGTTGCCGCGCTGTGGAGGTCCCGCAGTGGAGTAGTAGGGAGTCTTCACGAAGTCGGCACGTAGGTTGTATATTTTCTTTTGGTCCGCTGGCGAGTTGAAGCTGTACAGGTTCGGAGACACGCGCACTACGGGCCCTGGGAAACATCAGTATCAGGCCGATTCCTGCGCTGCGGAGTGTGTGTTCCTTACCATGCTTCTTGTGCAATTCAACGAATGTCGCGTGCGAGTCTCCTCGCATCATCTGACGAAGCTCCCATAGCCTCGTGAACCTGGCCAGGAACGGACCGGGCACGTCCCTCAATGGAGACAAGAAGAGAGCATACAGCAGCTGGATCGTGACAGCCGCGATGATCAAGAGTATTGTTGCTGCCAAGATCTGTTTCGCAGACAGATTCGCGAGCACAAAGTCCTGATTCTTCAAGTTGAACATGATTGGAGAGTGTTGGAATTGAAAGTGAGTGCAGAATACGTTGCTGTTTGCGCCAAATCACCTTGCAGCTAATATGTTTGACAGTCTATCACTATTACTCACTCTGACGAAGCGCGGTTTCGACATCCACACCATCGCACCAGAGCGCAGCCATTACTCCGCGCCGTGTCCAAGTTTTCCCGTTTAGTGGATACTCCGCGCCATGGGATACATCCTCTCCGCCATAGCCCCGTGCATGTTCTTCACTCCCGGCAGGATCTCTCATTGCCATCCGAAGCCCTACTACGCGCTTCTTGTGTTCGTTTGGATATAGCTCCATATCAACCAAGGAATCGTCATTAGATATTAATGCGCTACGGCATGCGGTAGGAAAAGTCGGAGGCCCCGGGTAGTCTGGCATCCGGGTCCCGAACTCAAAGAACAACGCTTGGCATCACTCTTCTACAACAGCTGCGATCTGGTGATCTTGCATGAGCAAAGATCCAATGCTAACGTGAAACAGAGACGATACCCTGGCCTCATTCGATCTCAAGGCAGATGTTGATATGACGATCCGGTATCTGCTTCACCGATTTACCACAATGAAGAGAAGCCTCCGTGCCGACAGCGCGCGTCTTGGAATTCCCCTTTCGATCAGGTGGTCTTCCTACAGGACAGAAATGAAGCAGAACACTGAACGCTTTTCGCGATTCAAGCCTCCAAGCAGCATTGCATGCATATCTCATTGATGATATATGTCGAGCAAGGCGAATGTGGACCAGCGGAAGCCTACGGTCTGGAAAATATCTCCCGATTCGACGATTCCACATTATCCCGTTCAAGGTGTCTCGCTCTTTTAACCAAAGCCCGAGAATATTCTTCGACCATGTGTAGTATCCTGGTATCTCACGATATACGCTGCCTTGCCAGCTATGGTACGGTACAGGCCCTCTGCTGCCGTCAAGAGAGGCACTCCGGGCCATGCCATGACAATAGCCCTGTACAGCAAAGCGATGGTGCCTCTTGTCAGGACTTTCAGACCAAGGACGAGATAAACTGGTCTACGGAACCTGGAACTGCATACATATATACACACCCACAGATCCACCATGCCTGCAAATGCCATGCACGTCGCTCAATGATGGAGATAGCGACAGAGCATACAAAGTCCGGTACGCAAGAGCCGCAATGAGCAGGATCAGCGTGGCGACCAGGATCTGCTTCGCGGATAGAGTTGTAAGTATAAGATGCTGGCTCTTTGACTTATGCACGATCTATGTCCTAGCGATGTCTTTTGGGCTACCATTCTCTCTAGAATGGCAGCCCTAAAGATCGCATCAGGCTCGGGCTGACAAAATCGTACAGATCTCTTCCAACATCAGGACAAATCATCCACCTAGGACATGACAGGAGGAACTCCTCCACTCTCCTTGGTAGCTGCGTACGACTAGGCTAGTCGCACATGAGTCAATGATGAGCCCATTCATCAACAGGAGTTCGAATTCACAAGTCATAGCCCTAGAATTAACTTTGCGACAAGAAACTCTGTATTCAGCTTCAACAGCCCCGGAAGCTCGGTTCCTAGCTTTCCGCGCAGCCTGCTTCGGATAGCTAAGAGCAGCACTGTGCATCTTGATTTGCAGTATGTCTCTTGCTTCAAACAAGCGACGAGAAGGTGACATGAATACAGCACTCTCCTAATGAATGTCCAGCCAAAGCAAGTCCAAGATGCGCCATCCAACGATAGGAGAGATCTTTATCGAAGTGCCGACTATGGCAGCAGCAGCACGACAGCATGTCGTTCCACGTGTTCCAGGATGTGCTTGAAATGCGAGCCTTTGCGAGGCTGAACCAAGTCCTCGGTATCTGTTTCGAAAGCTCTAAGCTACATGTCCAAGAAAATAAACGACGTAAACGAGAGCTTCGTGCGTTGCAGCATGCAATTCCAGACGATTATTTCAACGACGATCCGTCCATGACCAACATGCATTGCACCTCAAACTATTACATTTGCTCAAAATTACGAAGAGAATGCCTACAGTCAACATCCTGTCTAGACCATCAATCATGGGCGAGACACACTTCAGTCTCTTCCTTGTGCTTGCTAGCCTGCTAATCTACGGACTATACAAAGCATTCACAGTCTACAAAGCCCAGCGTCCACTCAAAGGCACTCATTCCCCACTCAACTGAACATAATCACAGTAAACTAATCCATACATATCTCCCACAGACTTCCCCGTCGTAACCGTACGAGACCTCCCACCCAAACAAGCCTGGATCGAGTATGGCCACGAAGTTCTCGAAAAAGGTTTCGCCGACTACGACACCCCTTTCCAAGTCATCAGCGGTACCGGTCCCATCACTATGCTCAAATCCCGCTACGCCGCCCAACTCCGAGACAAATTCGAACACTACATGGACCCCAACGCCAACCACAAACAAGACTTCTTCCCCTCATACCACGGTTTCCAAGGGATAGGTTTCGGCATCAACCCCGAAACAGGCATAATCGGACGTACCATGGTCCAAAGAAAACTAACACCTTCTTTGAACCATATCACAGCCGCACTCACGGACGAAAGTACACAAGCCATTGCCGATATCTTCGGTGCGGATGAGGAATGGAAATCTGTGCCTTATGTGCTTCTAGTCCAAAAACTCGTCGCTCGAGTCAGCAGTAGGATATTTTTGGGCGAACCACTTTGTCGAGATGAAAGATTGTTGGAGATTGAAATCCAATATACAGTCCACACTATGCTCGCAGCCCAAGAAATGCGACAATCCACATTTCCCCTGTGGGCACAATACCGACTCCCCACCGTCGCCGCCCTACGAAAAGACTACGCAGACATGCAGGCTTTAGTATCTAAAGAATTGGGACGAAGAGAACTCGCAGCGAAAAAAGCCTATGCCGAAGGGAAAAAAGCTCCGAAGTATTCTGATGCTGTTGCTTGGTTAATTGAGACGGCTGAAGAGAGGGGCTTTGAAATGAGTAGAGTTGAAGGATTGATGGTGAATTTTCAACTTTGGATTTCCCTAGCGGCGATTCATACTACGACTATGGCTGTTACTATTGCGCTGTGTCATTTATGCGAGAATCCGGAATTTATTGAGCCGTTGAGACGGGAAATGATTGATGTGCTGCAAGATAAAGGGTGGTCTCGGAGTAGTTTGCATCAGATGAAGTTTTTGGATAGTTATTTGAAGGAGAGTCAGAGGTATTGGTCGAGTAGTGGTGAGTTGTTTCCTAATCGACTGTGGAGTTGCTAGCTGACCAACGCCTTTTTTTCTTAATAGTTGGTCTGAGAAGAATGGTAGTCAAAGACATCCACCTCGACGATGGCATCAAAATCCCAGCCGGCACACGAATACAATGCGAAATGCCTATATTCGATTCAGCACTATACCCCGAACCCTACAAATTCAACCCGTACCGCTTCATGCAAAAGGAACAAGAAGGCGAGGGTGGTCAAGACTTGAAATGGCACTACGTTTCCTGTACCCCTGAATTCTTCATTTTTGGTCTCGGATTGCGTGCTTGTCCAGGTAAGTAATGACTGGAAAAAAGGCAGTGAGACGAATCCTTACTAAGTATTAATTTTGTGGGAATAGGTCGATTCTTCGCCGCCAATGAAATCAAGGTTCTTTTCGCTCATCTTTTGTTAAAGTATGATTGGGATTTTGATCCGGAAGCTGGTAGACCGCCGGTTCGTCAGGTTGAGAGTCTTAAGACTGTTCGGCCTGATGCCAAGTTGAGGTGTAGGAGGAGGAAAGAGGAGGTTGATCTTGAGCGTGTACAACAGTTGTGATTTAGTTGTGTGGACACACACTTCTATACTCGTCGGCGTTGCTGCGTGAGGTGGGACCTGTCGATGATATATGATGTCGTTTGCGTGAAGAGACATATTGAGCACACGTGGAAACCTCAGAGCTTCGTCTTAAAATGTGGAAAATGCCCCAATCCTTGTGAAGAAAGATGCGAGTAACATCCTACCCCGAAGCAGGAAATTCCAAAGCCATACAAGCGCTATCAAACAAACATAGATAGGTATATCTCGCTACAAACACCCTCCCTTCCTTCTCAAATTGGATATCTCAACACAAGATCGAACACAACGGAATACTCTGATACTCTCCATACTCCCTCAACAAATCCGCCTCATCCCATTCCCTCTCAGGTTCAGTCCCCGCATATTTTCCCTCCCGATCCCTAGCAAAATATCTCTTATACTCCCCTCTAGGCATCTTGATCGCTTTATACCTCTCCTCTTTCTCCGCGCTGTGGTCTAGACTAGGCGCCATACGGGTTGAGAGACGGCGGAGGAAGGAGCGAGGGGTAGGACTAGAAGGATCACTATCAGTATATGAAAGCCTGAGGAGAGCGGGCGTCTTACCGACTTGGTAATTCCTCACACCCATCAATCGAAGATTTCCGAAATTTGTTGCTTAATCGAACCGTCACGATAATGACATCCTCATCTGTAGGCGGAGCCGTAAATTCTCTTTCGAAAACAACCCCAGCTCCGAACCCTAGGGATCGCGTTCTGACCTTGTTGGAATTGAAGACTCGTGGATTACGATGTGCGGCCAGAGAAGATCCCACCGCGGATGAAGGTATGGCAGGAACGTAGGCGGGACAAGGTGTCGCTGAGGATCTTCGACTGGTATTGCTATCGCTTTCGCTAGAAGTGACGCTGTCGCTGCGTTTATTCGACGATATGATGAATTCCGAAGCTGTCATTTCGGAATTGCGACGACGATGGTAGGAGTGGGAATGGAAGTCGAAGGTGGGTGGTGATGGTGGCATGTAGAAGAAGTGCGCCATGATTGTCTCGTTATATGTTCTTCCTCATCAGTCGCATTCCAATGATGTCGGAATTCAATGTCTCTTTTGAGGTTATTCCGACGAAAGGAACGATGGATCGCGAGGGATCCACTTGGTTTGGTGAGTGAATGATGAACGAGATAGGAGGGAAGAAGGATAGATCAGCACAAGAGGCTAGAACGAGGAAAGGTACAATGGATGAGTACTTCTCTCACGTCGCGTGCCTCTTCTCACCTCATCATCATGGAGCGGAGCGGGAGGGGAGGAGAAAAGCAGACAGAACAAGACCTTACAAGCTCTCGCATTCTGAGCTTGTCACACCACCCACCCATCTCGAGCTTGCAGCTTCCCGTTCGCCGCGGATGGGAAGCTGGTGGTGTGGCTGGGCTGCCCGCATATTCGTCAACGTCGTTGGGTGTGTTTCTTTGGTCGGGAATGCACACAGCTCGGAAAGGTACGTAGTTCAAGACGACGGGACATACCGATACCGAGGAAAGTGGGGGCATATAGCGGTCATGGCCGAATTAGGAACTGCCGCCAGGACTGATGACTGAGGATTTCTTAATACAGTAGAACGGTGTCCTTGGATTATCAATTGAACTCCGACATGAACCATGATCGCTCGTAAATACGCTATAAGCTGTTTTTTCTAGTGACTCAGACTGGTACATTTCTCTACAACTTCGACGACTTGGAAACTTGTCGATCAAGCTGTAACACATCGACCTTCTCCATACCATAAGCCTTGCACATCTCTGCGGCCTTCTCGTTCTGCCACTGGATCTTCTCAAGACAGGCCTTGCCTCTCTTGTTCTCATTACGTCCCATCTGCAGCATGTGAACCTCATCAGGTCCGTCCACAATTCTCATTGTTCGGCCAGATGCCCACATGTTGGCAAGAGGTGTGTCTTGAGAGACACCAGCTGCACCGTAGGCTTGGATGGCGTCATCGAGGACTTCCATCAGCACTCTTGGAATCAGGATCTTGGCCTCGGCAATCTCCTTGAGGGCGAACTTCGCGTCCTTGTGGTCAATCTTGCTGGCGGCTTCAAGGACCTGGAGACGAGCAGCATCGATCTTGACGCGAGCATCTGCTACACGCGAGAGCATGACACCGTGCTCGCTGAGCTGCTTGCCAAAGGGCTTCTTTGATGGATCGTTGAGGCGGGCGAGCATGTATTCCAAAGCCTTCTCAGCTGCTCCAATACTTCGCATAGCGTGGTGGATGCGACCAGGTCCCAGACGACCTTGAATGACCTCGAAACCGCGTCCTTGCCCGAGGACCATGTTCTCAGCTGGTACCCGAACATTGTTGAAAGTGATGTGACCATGTCCGTGTGGCGCGTCGTCGAAGCCGAAGACTGACAACATTCGGTGGATGGTAATACCAGGAGCATCGAATGGTACAAGGATGACAGACTGTTGCTTGTAAACGCTGCTGTTCTCGGGATCGGACTTGCCCATGACGATGAAGATCTCACAGCGCTTGTCACCAGCGCCAGAAGACCACCACTTCGAGCCATTGAGGACCCACTCGTTACCCTCTTTCCTCATTGTGAGGGCGATGTTTGTAGCGTCTGAAGACGCAACGTCTGGCTCGGTCATGAGGAATGCACTGCGGATCTTGCCTTCAAGAAGTGGCTTGAGCCATCTGTCCTTTTGCTTTGGTGTGCCGTACTTTGCAAGCACTTCCATGTTGCCGGTATCTGGAGCAGAGCAATTGCAAGCTTCAGAAGCGACACCACTCTTGCCGAGGTACTCAGCCATGAGACCGTACTCGAGATTGCTGAAGCCAGCGCCCTCCTTGAAGTGGTTTGCTGGCAAGAACATATTCCATAGTCCAAGCTCCTTTGCTCTCTTCTTGAGGTCCTCGATGACTTGTGGGTGGGCTGCGAATCGTTGCTGTACACCTTCGCCGATCTGTTGTCTGTATACTGTGTCTGCGGGTACGCATTCTTCTTCGACGAACTTCTCGACCTAGAGCAAGTATCTGTGAGCCAATGTCAAACCACACCATCGAAATCGTTCATACCAGGTCCAATGTCTTCTTCGCTCGGTCCGACACAAATGGTCGGGCAAGCATTGGGATCTTCTCGCTCGCTCGTGGTGTGCCAGAGCCACCAATACTGGTGAGCAAGGCCTCACTGGCCTCGATCTTGTATGGAACGGACATATTGACGTCTACTGTTTGCCTCCTTCAACTGTTTGTGGTAGCAATGCCTCAAGAAAAGGCAAAGGAGGGGATGAAGTGTGGTACTAGTATATGTGAGGTTGATGACAGGTCGATGGAAAGGGAAAACGAGAGGATCAACGTGAGCTCGTAGCAAGGTTCCTTACAGTGTAGTAATCGATGCAGCGCAGACCGTACAAGACCACTAAGTGGGTGGTGTTGACAACCAGCCGAGGTCACGTCGTAGCCCGCGGCTTAGTCGGACATCTCTCTGCCCTACCCCGGCCAGTGCTTCCCGATCTCGTTTTCTGCATTGAGAAATACCACGCGCTTAGCGTGAAAGTATAGAGTGTATCGTGTGAGAAAGAAGAAGTGGCTAAGCCAGAAGGAAGCGCCGAAATGGTTTTTGATCGGCAGACTTGCCAGAGATCAAGCAACCCATGGCCTGATCCCGTTGATGCTCATCTCAACGTGGAAAACGAGGTCGGCATCGCATCTGCAATGTCGGTAGACCGCATATGGAAGACGACAGGAACGCGTAGAGCTCGAGTCAGCACTTCATATCGCAGCCAACATTCCAGACACGTTGCAGGAGAAGATGAATGGAAGGAACGATCCCAATCCGATGCAGTGACAATGTAAGCTCTACGCGCTGAGTGCAGCTCTGTAGCAGGGAGTTCATATATCTTATATTGCCCAGTTCTGCCTCTGGTATGGTTTATGTTACGGATTTCCATGATGATGAACTTACTTGGCTCACATCTTACTGCTTGTGATAACAACCAAGTCGCAGTAAATGCCATTTCCTTAAGTATCTACACACACACACATATCCTTCCCGCCACGGTCGGCAGGTTTGGTTTTCAAAAACGCCCACCAGCGCCAACGCTTTCAAAACAGGACCAAGCATTATTATGTGCGTGTTCTTCACGGCTCATGCCTATTCACCAGCTCGTACTCATTTCGCGTCCTTCTCGACCAAAATGGTATTCTTTGCCTGATCGACTGCGCTTTCCACTTAGGAACGTCTGAAGGCGAAAGGAAGTACCGGTTGTAATACCACCAGCCGCCGAAGAGAGCACTGCCGCCGACAATGAAGCCAACCACGGTGAGGAGTACCCAGTTGCGTGCCATCTATTAAGATATTAGTATGTGTACATTCTTTCGTGGAGAAGCATGAACTCACCCAGAAGATCAGCTGCACGTCATAGCCGTGCCAGCTGTTGCCCAGATGATGCGTGAAGAAACTCCACGGGTTGTTGTTGTACTCATCTGGGAAAATAATGCGTATCCGACCTCCATCTGCTCCGTCACCAACGTTGAATCCTTCATCGCTGTAGTGGCGCCAAATGATGCTTAGGAAAAGTGGTCCTGTGCTGGCCATGACCGTGATATATGGCAAGAACCAGCTCCGGTCGTAATTCTGGAGCTCCTCTATTACGCGCTGGAAGAATGGGTGATGCGGTACAGCTCCCATCGCATCGTTACTCACACCCGTAGGTACGGTCTTGCGCACGAACGCAGGGTAGCTGAGAAGTGGTTCTAAAGAGCGGTTGCACCCGTCGTCCAGGTCAATATATATGCCACCGTAGTAGTCGAGCACGAAGTATCGAATGGCGTCCGCTCTCTGTATGGGAAATTGGTAATTCTGGAAAGTCTCCAAGAATTCAGGATATTCCGCGGCAATGAAGTCCAAGCTCATCTTATCCGTCCACAGCTTGTATTCCCACTCAGGCTCTTGATGTCTTTCTAAACAACTCTGCTGCGCCTCTTGCCACACTTCGGGTATGCTTGTGTTGATGTATGTTTGGTGTATGATTTTCGGTATCAGTTGTATCTGATCCTCGTCCACCTCAGAGCCCATGGCAGGCAGCTCTTCCCTTGTTATCGCATCCTCAATTCCATTTACGACCAATAGCTCGAGCAGGGTCCAAACCGAGTGCACCAGGACACCGATGACGGCGAGGTTGACGATGAGGAAGATCAGCACCGCTCGTCGCATGCTGGCGACGGTGGTAGGATCGCGCACTCGATCTGGCGCAAGACGTAGGAAAGTGCGTAGGAAAGTGCGTCGGGTGCTGTGTTGTAGGCTGGGATTTATTTTCTTTCCAGTTCGGCGATCTAGCAGGAGACGCAGATGCAGATGCAGATGCAAATCGTGGAGAAGTTAAGGGTCCAGCGGCGGGAAAGTCGAATCGAAGGCGGAGGTAGGTAGGCGGAAGCTACTCTCTCATGGCGGCCAGGATGGTAATATCCCAAGTGAACGGCGGATGCGGTATGTAGGAAGAAGAAGAGTCGTAACTAATAGTCGGGCTGGAGTGACATAGCGCACGTAAAGACGGACGCGGCATCCAAAGCGCAGAGCAGGGGAGATTGCCGCCAAGCCTCACAGCCTCCCTAGTCGCCGTGATCATCTCGCTTTCGCGAAAGGAGCTCGTTTGCACAACTTATACACCTCAATTTGCTTGGACAAGTACATCAATATGTGCTGTCCCTTCGCATGCTTCGTTTCGCCATTGACAAGTTCCCCATACTCATAGATGCGTTCGTGTATCTCTGCCATTGAACCTGAAATATCCGCGACCCACCCAGATGCATTGCCTTTTCACCGTCGCAGCGGAGGATCAGGAACGGAGTCAGCCAACTCCCGGTCGACGGTGAGCATGAGGTCACGCCTGAGGCTCTCGTTCGACCATCGCCATCTCACTGCAGCACATTCTATTTTGACGACATCTCATCCGCCATATCCGTAGTGCAGGCTCCAGCTTTCTTTTCACAGTAATAGTGGCGACGGCACTTTGATAGATCATCGAATCCCCACGTGAACCACTACCGAACGGCAACCACGAGGCTCATGCGTGCCATGCCGAGCCTAGAGCATGTGGTCCACAGGGCGCCAAATCCTGCGTATGGGCTGAAAGCAAACATGTGTCACAATCAGGAAGTTGTAGATAACACTGACAATTCAATAACAACTAACGATCACAGCAGTACTCTAGCAAAACACCAGGAACACATCCACAGCTAACACCCAACCCGCCAAGAACAATGGAATACACTCTCCACGAATACCATGCTTCCGGCAACTGCTACAAAATCCGCCTCACAGCCGCTCTTCTCGGTCAAAAACTTCACCTCAAAGAATACGACACCACCAAGCATGAAACCCGAACTCCAGAGTTCCTCTCCAAAATCAACGCGAATGGCAAAATCCCAGTCCTACAAATCGGAACCGAAACTTTCCTCCCAGAAAGCAGTGCAGCCATGTACTACCTCGCCGATGGCAGTGATCTGATACCCAAAGATCGACTCCAACACGCACAAATGTTGCAATGGATGTTCTTTGAACAGTACTCTCACGAACCAAATATCGCGACAATGCGGTATTGGATAAGTATCCTCGGGGAAGAACGACTTTCTGAGGAACAGAAGAATTCGATGACGAGTAGGCAGGCGAATGGTGAAGCAGCGTTGAATATTATGGAGGTTCACTTGTCTGTGAGGAAGTTCTTTGCTGGTGATGGGGTTTCCTTGGCTGATATTGCGTTGTATGCGTATACGCATGTGGCGCATGAAGGAGGATTCGACTTGAAACTTTGGCCGAAAATTGCGGCTTGGTGTGAGAGGATCTCGCAGTTGCCGGGATACATTTCCTTGAGTGCTTGAGAAGAATCTAGCTAGCGAGGAAAAGCAGAACGTAATTCGTTGAACGCGAACTACATCAAACTCCTGACAAACCTCAGATCTCAATTGCACCTCCAGCGTCATTTATTTGCCACGCACTAAGGATCAAAGCAGCGATCGTTCAAATCCCCCATAAATTCTCCGTCACATCGAGCACTCGAAGAGGCTGAGAGATGCGTGTCGACGTGTGGATTCTAGTCTCTGCAGCCTTGACTTTTGGTCTGGCCAAAGGAGCACCGACGCAGTAGGATTTTGGGTTCAAGGCGGGGAAGAAAATACGAAATGGCAACGAAGGCTAAAGGTATAGATTGGGGAGGTGCTGAGTTCGAAACACGCCAGGTCCAAAAAACCTCAAAGATTCCGTCGTCTCCCAACAGCGTAAAGCCGAATCCGGCGTCATCATTTACACAACACACTTAAGACTAGAGGGGCGATGATCAGCACTTCCCATAAGATGTCCGTAGCCTTGTCCAACGTTGTGGGTTGACGACTGCCCTTGTCCCTCGCTCGAGCACGTTCCAGCTCGTCTAGCACCTGTATTTGTTCTGCATTGAGTGAATGGTTGTCTTTTAACATATCCTTAGCGTCCTCGAATTCCTCATAAGTGAGACCCAGGACGACATTGACCTTCTTGATAATTAATTTCTCAATGAAAACCTTCTCAGCGTCTAAGTTCTCCACATTAGCTGTACAAATGCAAGTACGTTAGGACAAGCTCATATTTGTACAAAGACTCGGACTGCCTCACCTTGACTTCCACCTGCGTTGCTGAAGACATGTCCATTGTGTTGCCGAGCTGCATCTTTTGCCGTATTGCGATCCCAGCAGTTCCGTCTTTCTCGTCTTTCCTCGTTGGGTTCGTTTTGTCCTGAATCGAAATCAGACAAGTCTCCTGCCGGTGAAGCCCTGGGAGGCCGGGTATCGACCGCTTCCGCCCTGTCTCCAGCAGTAGTGTGATCTCGCTGTAGATGCTTTGGAGTATACTTGTCGGACCATGCCTTCCAGTCTCTAGCGGTGCTCCGATTCCATCGCCTCTCGTTTCCACCTGCTTCAATGTCTTGATCGTAGTCTCGGTCGGGCATTTCGATCTTTGTAGTGAAAAGAAAAGCTGCGAAGAATTTTTGAAAGGGGTAAAAATGCTCATCGGTTCCTCAAAGTCACACAAGACGAAGCAAGGCATGCCAATGTGGCTGGGCTATAAATATAGGAGGCTCTACAGCAACAAGATGAGACCATTCCACCGGAACCTTTGATCTTTTGGCCACATTAAGTGGGATACGTCTTACAACTCACTATGTACCGCAGCAGCAGTCACAAACTCCCCATCCGCAATCTTCTGCGCTGCCCCAATATACCTCCATCTACTGAAGTATGCATCGCCACCAGGACCAGCTTGTGAAGGCGCTTCGCAGACATTGCCGTACCCAGCTCCACCATTACACGTCGCAAAGACACCAAGCAACGTGCCAATGAATCGACCATCTCCTCCGCTCAAGATCTCAGCAGGAGCCGTACCCAGAATGATCTTCGCGTTGGGATTACTCGCGGGCATGGCGGAGAAGACGTAATGCATGTCATTTGCGGTGTGAATTTGCATTCTGATTGGGCCTAAGGGCCAGTTAGACGGGATAGAGAAGGTCTTCTCGCTTGAATGAGTGGTAGAGTTCGGTTTTCCTGAGGCTTCGACTCGGAAGACGAATTCGCGTTGAGGAGATGCTTTCGCATTGTATCTGATACTGAGATCGATATGTTGGTATCTCGTGATGAATGCCGTGATGCCAGCTTCTTGGCCTCCCACTTGTGGCGCGAAGTCAAGATCAACGGTATAAGTAAACAGAGTATGACTTTGTTTCCGTCCTAAGAATGCTATACCAGATGTGCCGTCTAGATCTGGATCACTGAGATTTCCTGTGAGGTTTGTACGGGAGGGGGATACCACGAGCTCGTTGCGATAGCCTCCTGGAGAGACTGTGAATGTGTCCTCAGTTGGAGGATAGCGTAGGGTCATCAGATGAGAAGGTATTGAGGAGTCTGGTTCGAAATCGATATGATCGTCGGCATCGATGAAGGCGCCATCTCCGGGCAGATTCTTGTTTGTAGGAGGCAGTTGCCAGCCGTTCATGACTCCTCGTACTTGCGACACAATTGGCCAGTCACCGAACCACGTAACTGGGAATAGAACTGCTTCACGCCCCATTGGGTAGATCTCCCAGGCAGGACCAGATCTTGTGGATAGTGAGACTCCCCACCAGTTCTCGTCAGCGTCTTGGAAAAGATCGGCATGCCCGACTGTTTGGAAATACTGAGTTGTATTGGCATTCGAGAGGATAGGATTGTTCACGTAGCTTTCGTAGGGTCCCGTCACTTTTCGAGATCGTGCGATTGTCTCCATATGGCCAAGTTCCGTGCCCCCTTCTGCGATCATGAGATAGTACCAATCGTTCTTTTTGTAGATGTGAGGTCCTTCTGGACTGGAAGCGCCAGTTCCATTCCAGAGACTTTGAGGTTCTGTCGTTGCTCCTGTTTCCAGATCTATTTGCTGTATGTTCACGCCTGCTGTCGTCAAGTACACTGTGCCATCATCATCCCAAAATAAGTCGGGGTCAATACTCGTGGCGTTGAAGATCAATGTTTTTGACCACGCCGAGTTATCGTATGGATTGGTCGTTACAAAGATTGTGCCAAGCAGGCGAACTCCATCTGGGTCAGTCTCCCAATTGCCCTCCAAATAGGTACAGGTCATGTAGAACAAGCCATCGTGATACCGGAGGTTCGGCGCGTACATTCCACCGGAGTCGAATGAAGTATTCTTGTTGATGCCAGGAAGCTGACTCTGGCGATTCCAAGCATGGCTGATGAGCTTCCAATTGGTGAGGTCGGTGCTGGTGTAGACTGGAAGTCCTGGAAATGCAGCAAATGTCGACACCGCACAATAGAACGTCCCATTGACTTGAGAACACGTCGGATCAGAGTTCCATCCTGGAAAGATCGGGTTATAGAACGTGGAGTTCTCTGCGTTACATTTTGAGAAGCATAGTGCCGCTATTATGACCAAAACTTTTCTTGAACTTATGAAAAACATGACGAGTGCCCTCACTCACCTGCCAGTTCATTACATGATCAGTATGTATATATGTATCATGTTTCGGGCTATCATTTCCCGACATGCTCGCATACTCGGAAGAGGTGGGCATCTTGGTTAATGTCATTGTCTCTCTGCAAGCAAAATGAAGTCCATGTTAGACTTCAGGCTAAAGGCAAGAGTGGACTGTGGACTGCACATCTTGTGAATCGCTGTCGAAGCGATGTGCGGCCGCGAGCGGTACGAGGAATACGACATGCCAAGCTGTGAACGGGTCTCAAAGAACGTGCCCGAGGCAAGGACACAGTGCTTCTGCGACATATGAATGGGACTCGGTGACAGAGAACGTGATCGGGCAAATGCAGTGGTGGTGGTGATGATGGAGATGATGGAGAAGGAGCAGGAGTCGAGCAGGACAGGAAACCATGTTGAAGGCCGCCTGAGCCCTTGAGACAGTCAGCACCCACGTTTTTGTCTCACAAAGTTCAGCCGCAGTCGCGACGTCAAGACCGCGTCCAAACTCGCGTCTACCAAATTCATGCACAAACACAACATGAACGAAACATGCAGTCGTTCCGCTTCCAAGACCTTAGGCCATTCCAAGGCCAGGGTGCTGCTATCAAGCGCCCTCGAGAAGTGACCGAATTTTCGTTTGACGATCAACACAAGTCATACCCTCTGGACAGCAGAAGTCTTCGCTACTATTATCCGCCATTCTTCAATACGCCAGGGGTATGTACATCAGTGTCACTCATGAACCGAGTCGCTAATGCCTTTTAACTTCAGGTGCCCGACAGACGCCAGATAGACCTCTCAAATGGCTTCGAGAAGTTCATCAAGTATGATGACACTGCCGTAGACCTCCATCTCAATCCTCTCATCGAGACCATCGAGCAGTATGAGCTGCATAACAAGACCAAGCTGGATGCCGATTTCCTCACTTGGCGAGGAATGATGACCAAGGTAAGCGAGCTCCACCATGGCGGTCAACAGCGACTGTCCCAAAAAGCTGCTGGGAAACTAGCACGTTGGTGACACGAAACGTTCTGGCAGTTGTCTTTCTCCATTGTCTTCTTAGCTCGTTTCAATCTGCTAATCACGCATAGATCATGTCCGCTCCTTTCGACAAATTCGGCGAGTTTGAGATGAACGCCACGTACTTTGATGTTCGTAACATCTCCAAAGCCGACTAAACACATGCTTGGCTGCTGACTGTTCTCGCAGGGCACTATGTACGAGATACATGAATCTCTCGACTGAAACTGAGACACGCTGATATATCTTAGTTACATTGAAGAGAACCAGCAGGCGAAAGCGGCCCAGAATAACAATGTGGGTCGGAGTTATCGCCAGCAGGGTCAGAGTTTCCCGCCAGAGCAGATGCAGTACTGGGGGTACAAGTTCGAAACAGTTGCGACACTTCCACGACCATGGGCGGAGTGCAGTCGCGACGAGATTGAAGAGAGGGACACCGAAATCGTCAACAACAATGCTCAGTACTGTTCTGTGGTACGTACAGGTATCGGCGGTCATACCATTGTCATTGGCGGCGAAGTAGATGCGGTCGAGGGCTGCAAACCGGATGATCCAAACGAACCTATCCCGTACGTGGAGCTGAAGACGAGCGAGAACTTCACTACTGGCGATGTGAAGTCTGCGCAAAAGTTTGAGCGGAAGATGTGCAGATTCTGGGCACAGTCCTTCCTTTTGGGTGTACCAAAAATCATTATCGGCTTCCGCAGTGCGAACGGCCACCTGGAACGACTGGAAGAATGGAAGACGCTGGAGATTCCAAACTTTGTCAAACGCCAAGGTATGCAAAGCTGGGATGGGAATATTTGCATCAATTTTGCTGCTGCCTTCATGGAATTTTTGAAAGAACACATCAATGGTGAAGGCACTTGGACGATTACGCAACGCAGGGGAGCCCGAGAAATCTTGCTGCACAAGATCAGTGACGACTACGCCAAGGATATTGTACCTGCGTCTTTCAGAAAGCACAGGGAAGAGCTTACGGCTGATCTGAGCAGCATGCAGACGTGACGTGAGCGGATCATCTCAACTCCAACAAGAAAGGCCTGCTACAAGAAAAGCCTGGGAACTGTGTTTGCTGGAACCAGGCTACTTTTCCGAATTTGGAAAGCACTCTTGGTATGCTTTGCGTCACTGAGGCCTACTGTAACAGGCTAAACAGTTCCGCTATGGAATGGTTCTCCAAATCGTCAATCGTCGAGATCACCTTGCGAGCTTTTGATGCTCCGAATGCCGATTCTACAAGGGACAAGAACTTCTTATCCACCTTGTCTCTTGTAAATGGATGTCCAACCTCGCCTAAAGCATCATGCATCTGCACCTCGTCCACGTGGCCATCGCGCCACTCAACTCGCAACCAACCCGCGAACACCGTCAGAGCTGGGTCTGTAGCAACGGTGGTCTTGGAGCACAGCGCTGTAATTTCTGGGTCCTCCAATTTCTGGTATGCCTGAATGCCGGTGTTTGACCCATATAGTAGGGCATTCGCCACCTGAAAATAAACCGAGAATTGCGCATCGATGTGGTTTGTTGGATGAATCTTGTTCGGTGTAGGATCGCCGACAAGCAGCAAATTCGTCGGCGGCAATTTCAACTTGATCGCTGTGATATCCTCAGATCGGACCTTCCTCGCTACACCGATGTTCCCGGCCAGCTCAATGAATGTGTGCGTCATTCGACATGCTGGAAATGGTTTCAAACTGGACTTGAGCCATGTCCACTCAGAGCCAAGCCCGCTGACCAGGCGTAAGAGATCTTTGTCCTGCTTGGGGCTATACGCTTGCAAGAAGCCATACTTGCCCTCGATTATTCGCGTTGCGCCTATTACGCCTGCCTCTGCCAGACTGACAGACATAAATGCATCGTGCACTGCGAATCCTGGATGAAGGCGCTTGTTCCATGAACCATTGTCAAGGTATTGCATCGATCCAGCCGCTTTACTACCAGCGAGTCCAAACGCCATCTCTACTGTTTCGACTGGCAAATGCTTCAGCACTGATATAGCACCGACGGAGCCGAAAATCCCTGCTGTACTGCTGTTGTGAAAGCCCCTATGATACGACTCGAAGCCAAGTTCCCGACCTAGGCGACAATTGATTTCGTAGCCAACGCAGATTGCAAGAATAACTTCATCGATCGACACTTCATCACCAAGCAATTCTGCCTGCGTCATGGCTGCAGATATGGCGGTCACTCCCGCGTGCAGAGTCTGACATCCATCATTAATGGGCGTTAATTTCTCGATACATCACTTCCTTATTACTCACCCCTTCGGCGTATGTATCATCGAAATCAAGAGAGTGCGCAAAGGCGGAGTTCAAAAGGCTTGCATACTGAGGAAGCATGTGCGGCGAACCTTTGGCAATGATTGTGCAGGTTCCATTGCCAGGGCCTTGCAGGGCCTTGATTGCTCGATACATGGGCTCTGTCGAGTCTGCATTGACAACGCCACCGACTGCGACGCCGATGTAGTCTATCAAGACTTCTTTGACTTTCGTACGGAGTTCGTGCGTAAGCTGTTCAGTTTTGGCCGTTGCCACGAACTGAGCTAATGCCTTTGTGGCTGGCACCTCTGGTTTTGGTACATCACCATTGATCTGAGGCTCAGCACCATTCGTTGTTGCCATTGTCTCCGATGTTATCAATTCAAAGTTGATGGAATTGGGAGAGATTGTTCTCCAACACGGTGTCTTACGACGGCAATGGACGAACACTCGAGCTCCGACAACGGCCACCAGGCCATGGACAACCCCTCATTCGCTGGCAATATTAATCCTGGGGACTTGACCAACATCTTGGTCTGCAGTAACTCTTTTCTATCGGATTGAGGAAGATCCTCAGACCTTCGATGCTACGGGCAGCGTGAATACTGGAAAATCAAAGTACTTATTAGCAATACTGGCTCAATGGACAAGCATCACGTGCTCGACCGCGACCTTTGTGCAACGCAACAATTGCCGATACTCGTAAAATGGTCATTGGCGCAACAACTCGACCAACGCAAGTGCTACAGCTACCCCATGCCTGAATTCGCCAATAAGGCTCGCAAAGGGTTGCAAGCTGTGCGCCACAATCTGCTCGCATGCAGCTCTTGCATTCAGCTCGCTTCGCCTCGTTCTGGGTCGAATTTACAGTTCAGCCTTCCCTTTTGTGATCATGCCATTGAAACACCCATCTCATCGCGCCTGCTTTGACGAACAAAACTGACCTGATTCTTGGAAAGCATATAGCGACCAGGTTGCTTGACTCTTGAGGGCATGCGCTGTTCAGTTGGCGTGCCGACAGTCATCTTACTCATCTCCGGATCAACAGCAAGGTTTACAGCCTTACTGCAAGATGCACGTTGTCAATATTTCCAGCATTCTGCTTCCAAGCTAGACGCCTCTCGCTAGACCGAATCTTTCTAGAGCTGGACCAGTGATAAGACTTGCCCATCCACCTTCCTCGATCCGATGCTGAAAAAGGCAGTAAGTTACTTGGTACTCCGGCCTCAGCTGTCCAGCTTAATCATGGCCGATTTACCGTCCTGACCGGTCAGTCGATTACAGCACACTGAAACCATCATTCACCTAAGGAAACGTCCTGCCGGCTCCTGTCTTTCCCCGATCGCTTGAGCTTTGTTACCATGTACCACTTCGCTTCTTCCAACAAAGAATCTGTGGCTCCCCGGCACGGAGTGTTGCTGCCCGAGGCCCTTTTTATCCGCGTACAACACCACCGTTCTGCTCCAACAGATCCTTCTTCCGCCACATGTATGCAAGTTGGAGCCTCAGGATCGGCCTAACAACATCAGGAATAGCTATCTTGTCCACCAGGGCTGGAACATGCCTGATAGCCGGCGATGCATTGCGTTGGTTTTGACGTGCATGTGATGGCTGATTCGAGATCGCTCAGCTCATGCCTGGCCACAGAACACAAGGCTCGCATAGTGGAGGTAAGGCGATAAGTACAGACATGCACGTCCCACTTGCCAACTATCAGCCTCTTTTTTCTAGTCGCCATTGCAGATTTTGAAACACGCCTGCAAGATATGGTCGCCGGCACTCATCGCTGGTTTCACGTTTACTGCACTCAGTCTTGCGCAAAACTGCTACTATGGTCCAGGAGCTGCATACCGAGGACCGGACGATCTGGTCCCTTGCAACAGTACTGCAGAACAATCTCCCTGCTGCCGCTTAGGCGATGTCTGCCTCTCAGGAAATGCTTGTTATAATTGGGCAACTGGAAACACTTATATGTACGGCTGTACTGACTTCAACTATGAAGATGCGACCTGTCCGAAGAAGTGCAACGTCGACCCGGCGGATACGCCATGGATCGGTTTGGACTATTGCGGCTCCGAATCACAAGATCTTACCAACACTTGGACCTGCTTGTCGCCCGACAGCTGTGGTTGCGAATGGAATGGCTCTTGGGCTCTACAGATTCTACCCAAGCGAAGCTGCCAAGCAATGGGTAGTCAGGCCATAGTTGCCCTGTATGCGCCTTCAACGATTCTGCCTTACATATCCCTTCCCGTCACGGTTGGAGGCAGTACTGGATACTATTCGACAACGACCGATTCTGCTGGAAGCTGGTCCGTTATCAGTACTGTAATACCAAATTGTAAATGATTCCTTTCACTTGTCTTGAACATCAATGCTGACGATCTTGCTACAGACACTCCAACTCCTTGGGTACAATACGCCACATACGATCGTAATGTTCCCGACACCGCCCTTGCCATCTATGCTGGAGCCACGCCATCGCCATCCACCAATTCACCTGCGTACATCTACACAGGCTTAACGCCGCCAGCCACCGCTCCGGTAGAGTCGCCCACTGGCGGCTCTTCAGGATCTTCTGAAGCCACTTCAACGTCAGCACCAACCTCCAGTGTCGTTCCCTACCCTTCCACCTCACCTTCTACATCCTCAACACCATCCTCATCACCAACTGCCGCCGCATCCAGCGGTCTCTCCACCGGTGCCAAAGCCGGCATCGGAGCCGGCGTAGCAGGAGGCGTCTGTCTCGCCGCTGCAATCGGCATTTGCTGGTTACTCGCCACCCGCCGTCGCCGCCGTAACGCCGCCATCGAAACACAACAGTCCCCTCCTCCACAATACCCTCACCACATGCCACCTATGGCTCCATACCAACAAGCTCCACCAGGCGGCGTAACATGGGTCCCAGTCCCTTCAGGTACTGTACCTTTCTACATGCAGCCTGGTGTTGCGAACAAAGATGGGCCTGGTGTCACTTCGGTGCCGGCGTATTCGCCTCCGAGAAGTCCGGCTCCGATGAGTGAGTTGAGTAGTGATGCTCAGATGACTACGCATGCGAGGTCTGAAGTCGATGCGAATGAGAGTGTGTATTCTGGACCTGGGGCTAATAGTCCGAGGTTGAGTGCTACGCATTATGAGAGGTCGGGGTCGCCGCGGTATGCTTGATTTTGCTCTTGTTTTGAGTTTGCCATTGCTGATATTTTTTTCTTCTCTCAGATTTCATGAAGGACCTGTTTGAGGTTGTGTTCTAAGTAGGATGCTAGCATATGACGATGCCATGCACCATGATTGAATGGAAGGAATTCCAACACATACGTTGGCGAGCCACATTCCACTGTGCTACGCTTCTACTTTCAACTTTTCATCAAGTGCCTATATATTGCTGCTTTGCCGACATGAGGTACTGGACACTTCCAGATAGCAAATACGGTTTCAACAGCAATGCAATAATGCCCTCGCTAGGTATCTTAACGGGGGATCACGACCGAGGCTCGGGGACATTGATCGTTGCCCTCTCACAACTTTTGACGCTCGAGACACTTACGAGCATCAAGCTATCCGGGTCGTAGACAGAGGCTAACCAAAATTTGCAACCGATGAAGGAGACGGAGAGAGGTGATATCGTAGCAGCTCA
The DNA here is from genome assembly GCA_012978405.1 of Pseudocercospora macadamiae. Taxonomy (NCBI): domain Eukaryota; kingdom Fungi; phylum Ascomycota; class Dothideomycetes; order Mycosphaerellales; family Mycosphaerellaceae; genus Pseudocercospora; species Pseudocercospora macadamiae. The sequence goes on along the minus strand of WRNY01000018.1, from coordinate 187,070 downwards.
CTCCAAGCTGGGAGCCCCCTATTCGCTCATTGAGTTTAACACGACGAAGCATTCCACATCGGAGTTGGGGCAACGATCAGTGTCACCCGGCCTCGGACGCGCTACAGATGCGTCTTACTCAGCAAGAAAGTCTATCTACGCGTCTACGACATAATTTCTATCAGCTGAATATGTTCATACTTTTCGAGAAATCCAAACTAGCAAGCTGCCAAAATGTCTACGAAACGTGCGGCCGACGACTCGACGAACGATGAAAGAAACAGCAAAGCAGCAAAACCGACCGAGCCACTCAAGGTATACATAGTCATGTCCGAAGAAAAACATTCCAGGGAAGGAACCGAGACCAAGATGCATGGTGTCTACTCTTGCCTCGCAACAGCAAACAACGCTGCCAGAGCTTTATTCCCAGTTTCATGTTGTTCGTGTCTCCCATGTCCATTGGTATCTACGTTCTAACTCGTGATAGTCGACGATGAGGATGATTGCGATTACTATGAAGCACCCTCAGGCGGGAAAACGCCCGGAATACCATTTGGGGCCTCATACATGCCGGACAAGTATACAACTGAATCGGTCTGGGTCGATGAGAAAATCGTGAATGAGGAAATCGAAGACGAGCGCGATGCGGCGGAAGACGAAGACGAAGATGAAGATGAGACGTGAGAAATGAGATGCGAGCACGAGAAACGACATTTGACACACTTGTTGCCGTGCACCCCATCGTGGTTGATCTCATGATTTGACGACTCAAACAATCGGTACAATTTCTTGTGAATTGTGAATTCGAATGGGAATGTGATTGTGATTGTGACTATTCACAATCACAACGGACATACTACGGGCCACTATGCAACCCACACATAAAGCTGAATTTGCAAAATTCTATACATCAAACATACCTTCAAGAAATTCTATCGAAATGTCTACAAAACGCCCACGCCCAACCGAAGTCGACTCAACAAGCGATGGACGACACAGCAAGACAGCAAAGCCGACAACTACGCCTCTCAAGATCTACATAGTCATGTCCAAATCGTCCAGCAAGCACGACGGAAAAGAGACCAAAATGCGTGGTCTGTACACTTGTCTCGCGACAGCGAACAATGTTGCCAGACGTCTGAATCCTGCAGGTACGTGCAATACGCCGCTGTTCATTGATGGCCTCCACTGACAATTCACAGCCGAGGAATTGAACTATGATGATATTTTCGGGACAGACAGGTCCGGAGTTCCGTTCAGTTGTTCGTATATGGAGGATAAGTCTACGAGGGTTGAGGTGTGGGTTTCTGCTCATATTGTGAATGAGACAATTGAGGACGACGGTAAGAGTGAGGGTGATGATGAAGATGAGAGTTGAAGGAGATCGACATGCATTGTGTCTGCACCTGCCTCGTGCAGTTCATCCATCCAGGAGGCAGTCGCGGCGCGACCGTTGCCAAGCTTTACTTTACCAACATCCTATTCTGTTCCTTCTTCACCTGACTTTCTATTTGCAACATGACACAAATCGCGCAAAAATGTCCGTGAAGCGTGCGGCCGACGATGCGACGGTCAATGAGAAACCCAACAAAGCCGCAAAGCTAGACAAACCACTCAAGGTCTACCAGGTTATGTCCTTGACGACGACTTATCACGAACTCCATCACGAATACAAGTCCTACGAAACGACGGAATATGACGTGCATGGACTCTACACCTGCCTCGCGACAGCAAACAATGCAGCTAGAGCGATGCTTCCTGGTCTGTACCACTGAATTCATAAGTCTCTCCGCTCGCTGACTTTTAACACGACAGAAGATAGCGACGATGATGAGGATGAAGTTCGCCTGTACGAATCACCCAGCTTGGACCGTCACACACCAGGGGAACCACTTCGTGCTCGATACATGCCGGCTGAGGATGAAGAAGTAGAAATCTGGGTCGCATCCAAAATTGTTGACCAGACGGTAGAGGACGAGTGGAGCTTGAGCGAGGAGGAAGATTGGGCAGAGGATGAGGAAGGAGGGGATGAGAATGAGGGCGAGGGCGAAGAAGCGCACGTGGCTGAGAAGACAGCTGAGAAATGACGGTAATGGGATGATGCATGAACCAGGTGATTGAAAGATGGTGCACCGCTGACAGCTTGCTTTGCTAGTGCATTGTAATCGTGAGCATCAAGTGGCGAGAGAGCTGTGCCAAACCAATTCCAACGACACTCATCAAGTTCAAATTCACTGATCTCTTTTCCTTCATCTTCAGTACTCCCACATTTGTTTTCACCATGTTTTGAGGTTCGATATCCCCCTGGACTGCTGCAGACATTCCAGCTCTAGAAGTCCGCATTGCAACTTCAGCTTGAGCAGAAGTTTTGCAGTACACAAGATGATCTTTGACACAAATCTTGCATATCGCTACCAGCTACAATAAGACTTTGAGAGCGGAATGTCTAGCCTCGCAAATTTCAGGCCACATCAAGTGATAACAAGGTCTCGCGCTGTTTGGCTTCGTTCTACGTCCATTCGCTTGATTTTGTCGAACCTTGACGCAGGTTATGCAGGAAGTGCTAGTGCTGGGGCACAGCCATGTGAAACATGCCCTTTGAGGATGTGTGATTGATTGTTGGTCTACCAGGTACCGCCGCTAGGTCATACTCATACCCGAGGCTGAATGACAATAGTCGTTGCCCCAATGCTGACTTGGAAGGCTTCATCGTCTCGATCTAAGAGAGCGGGTATACTAGTTTACGTTTGAAGTAAGCCTCTAGAACACACCTCTCTGGCTCTGCTTCCTTTGTTAGAGATTTTGAGCTGCCTCTGTGTACGACTTGGATGGCTTAGTACCCATAAGTGCCTCGAGCGCCGAAAGTCTGAGTGGGCAACGATTAATGTCACCCAGCCCCGACCGGTAAGTATGTATGCCAAGAGACACGCCGGAAGTTCCAAACAAGAGCCAGGGCGATACAGTGGCCTAGTGGTGAAGGTCCATGGACAGCTCTTTTCTCGATCCTGTGACATGGGAGATCGCGCGCGGAATGTATCCCATGAAGACCAGGTGGCCGGACGTAGACTTGAGTAGAAACACCGCAGCTAGTTCGCTCATTGATCTTCAAATTGCTAGCTATTATTGATGTAGTGCCTTTGATGTGCTTTACTACAGGCTATTGCAGTCCGTTTGCCTATTTTGGCCGCAATCACTTTGTAAGAATGTCCCTCTGCACGCATCGACTTCAACAAGGCGAGCTCTTCTGATGACCATTTTGCGGAATCCCGTCGTCTCAATCCCAGCTCGTTACCTATCCGACGGGATACGTCCAGCACCGAGCGGTTCAATCGCGAAGCTATCTCAATGTGCCCACGGCCCGCTTGCGCAAGTTCCTTCAGAGTTTCGATTTCGTCTGTTTTCCATGGTGTCGGCTTGATTCTACTTGCTGAGTGCTTCAAATCGCGATGATATCGCTTTTCCATCGAGCTTACGGTCCTATTTGGCATAAGCCGTCGTATCTCTCGCCAAGGCGTGGCTTTCTCAACAAGCTCACGCAGTTTTCGATCCTCGGTCGCGGTGTATGGAACCTTTCCTGGTCCTTCAAAGTGCTGACGACCCATCCAGTGACGCACAGTGCCAGTATGACGGTTCAACGAACGAGCAATTGTGTAGCATGTTGCTCCGTCGCTTTTCATTTTCTGCAGCACTTCCCACTCCTGGAATGTGAGGGATCCTTTCGAAATGTTTCGCGATTCGATTGAAAGTCTGTGGTGAACGCTCATTCTGGTTCGATTGAGGACTTTGGCAATTTGTGACGGGAAGTGGCCTTCTTCCTTCAGTCGTACAGCCCAGTTTGCTTCATCGGCAGTCCATCGTCGCATTGAATACGACATCTTCGACTGCGATGTTGACAGTGGCACGCCTCGTTGTATCTTGGAGAGCCGGTTTCGGATGCTCTGGACAGTGCGACCAAGCGACTCAGCTATGTGTCTTAGTGGTACCTTATTCCGGTCCATTCGCTTTAAGTCATCAGTTTCTTCGGTTGTCCAGTATCGAGCTGTAGTAGGTCGGACTGTGGAAGGTACGTCTCCAGGTGCACTTCGCGCCACCACAGCCGTGGACAGACGCGTCAGTGTCAGCGGCCATGGTCGTGGAAGCTTGCAAAAGCGTTGTAAAGTAGGCCGGTATGTAACGAGCGGCGGCAGATTTCTCATGGTTTTCGAAACCGCATGGTCAAGAAGATGAATTTCCTGCTTTACAAGGTCGTTGACTTGGTCGTGAAATGCAGATGGTATGGGTGTTTAAGATTTCGGCAGGGACCGAGCGGCGCGGGATTGTCCGCGCGCTAAGAAACCTTCCAGCCGTTCCTGTTTGTCCACATCACACTCTTTCCTTCACAAAACTCGTCACCTGCTAAGCTGAACGACTTTTCAACAATTCACACTAGACATTATGGCCGCAGCAAAGCTACTGAACAATCAGTGTTCACAATGTGAGGTGGGGAAGTCGGAGCAGCACGACCTCTCAACTTGTGGTGGCTGCAGGGTGGTTCTCTATTGCTCCAAAGATCACCAGAAGGATCATGTAAGAAACTAATCCAGGCCAACCACTCAGAATTGACACATTTGATAATCTTGGAGGTATTGTCATTAGTGGTCGAAACACAAATCAGAATGCAATGCCGTCAAGAAAGCACGTACCACAACGGACAAGCAAGAACAGAAACTACGCAGCCACGAAGGAGATTTCATGATGCCAGCGAATCCCTTCGATCAACCCGGTCATTTCTGGGGCTGGATCGATACCCGACCATACATGAGAGCAAGATACTCTCTCATCGACGCACTGCGTAAGATCCGGACCCGAGAAGCTGTGGACGCCGCACGAGTTCACGCCATGGACATCTTCCGATTGAATCGAAGTGACAATATGGGCGTGAGATACGTTGCCCCTGCTCTGATGTTACGTGTCGGAATGGACCAGCAAGCCTACGACTTCATGAAGTGGCATGCTACAACTGGGAATGATGGAAACTACGACTGGGGAGACATGGACTTACCTTTTCTGGATCTGAATGGCGAGGATCCTTTCGAACCATTACTCGACAACTGGACTGGAAATTACCCAGAACTTGCACACCAGGTCTCAATCACGCTCATCAAACTCCGCCTCCTACTCGATCTTCAAGAACTGGAAAGACGCAATCCAGTTGGAGAACGCGTTCCTCAAGAAGTGCTCGACCTAATCCGTGCTGAAGTCGCAAGCGACACAGTCAAGAACAACGACACAATCATGCAAGATATTCGTAACGGCGCGACTCTGAAGCCGTACATCGACAACCTCGAAGAGCAGACCGACACGATGTACAAAGCTGTCAAGGCACAGAATCGGTATTTCTGGGGAGGGCTTGTCAACCCTGCAAAGCATTTGACTGCTAGACCTGAAGCGTATTCCAGTGGCTCATTTGAGGAGATGCAGCTGATGCTGCAGTACTCGTATGAAGCTTGGGAGGAGACACCGGGGGCTATTGAGTGGGTGAAGCTGAAGTGGGGAAACAACTAGATCGTGTGAGGATGGGAGAGTGAAGGGAAAATTTGGTAAATGAATTGTCCGGTGGCGAGGACAGTGGTTTGGAAGTGACGCAGGCATCTTAGGGCTCCTTGGCATGGGACAAAGATCGTCGGCGCGGGCATGTTTTCGAATCTTAATGGAGGTTGGTATTGTTCTGGAAAGTGACGCTGGCGTCTGAGATGCCGACACGAACAATTGTAATATTAAAAAATGTGATGATATCATAAGTATTCATATAATAGCTAATATACTAATCGACCTCAAAGATCAACAATCTCACTAACAATATTAACACCACTAACCTCCACTTTCCTTCCCTTCCCATACCCATCGAACCCAATCTTCATGACTTCACCCGGCCATAAGGTGACATAATTATCTTCCCAGTGCACAGGTACGACGTCTTCCCCTTGTTCATCAATTAAATTCAATCGAATGAACACAGCAGGGAATGAGCTCCGATTTTGTAGTGTCATTGCTTTCTTCCCTGCATAAATGACCAGAGATGCAGTCGGAAGATTTTGTAACGCGGTGAAGTCGGCGTAGGATGTCACGGGCGTGTAGAACCAAGTCGAAGAATCCCAATCTAGTTTATCAAGTTTAGACGAAAGCCAGTAGACATTCCGACTGAGCGTTGTGTCGGAGGAGGGGTCTTGGAGTACGAGACGAAGAAATGCGATATCCATTATCCTGTCGATTCCGGGGATGGTTCCGATCATTTTACTCGTGTTTGGAATCGTTTGAGTACGAATCGTTTGCGAAGATATAGATTTTCCGGATGAGTTGATTAGATCGATTCTGACTGTTCTGTTACCTGAGGTAGAGCGAGAGCGGTTGATGAGATAAATTTGATGCGTAGTGTAATCGTAAGCAACATGTTCGATTCTACACCCGACTTTCGTACCGAAATATGAGCCAGCGGGATGGAGGTAGTAATCGAATTGATTCCAATGCAAACTCGGCCAGGCATTATTCAACATCCAGTAAATCGCTCCTGTAGCAGGTCGTTTTGCATTCCATTTCGCAGCATAAGCTTCGAATTGCGATCTAGTAGCTTCGTAGTCCATCATTTGTGCTTTGAGGAGGTAATCATCTAGATTTTTCGGTGCGCCGTAGCGGTGGTATAATGCTGTGTTGTAGATTGAACGGTTATGGAATTGGGATTCGGTGGTTGACATGTGGTAGAGACCTTTATTGGGATGGGTCCAGAGATCGGATATGTCGTTTGCGGAAAGGAATTTTTTCAGGCTGCCTTTTTCAGGGGTGCCGACTCCTGCGCCTAGTTCGGATCCGAAGCCGAATGCTGCGCCGAGTTGGTCGTTGTACCAGTAGTTTGGAGGGACCCAGTCGTAAGGTCCGTCCATTTTTAAGCCGGAAGGTCCGAGGATTTCGGGATAGCCTCGTTTTGCGGCAGAAGCGATGATGGGGTTTTGCCAATCCCAAGCCTGAAGTGCGGCGACATATATTGCTGCAGCTTTATCGTTTGGCCAGTAATCGCTTCCTACCAGGTACGCGAGCATGCTTGGATGAGACTGCAGCATGGCGACTTCATGTCTCATCGAAATATTGGCGGTCTGATAATCATTCTTGTTCCACGGTACAGCGACTCCGGCGACATCTTCGTTGTAACTCCAAGCTTCCCACTTATCACAGCATTCCCATCCAGCCATGATCATTAAGCCTAATCGATCGGCAATGTCGTAGAGCTCGGGATGCTCCATTTTGCCTTTGAGACGGATAGTATTCATTCCCATGTCGAGGACGTATTGTGCCTGCCTCTTGAAACGCAGCGAGTCCCATCGTAGAAATATGTCAGGAGCATAGCCTCCGCCAAGAACTTGGAAGGGAAGCCCGTTGACTTGAAAGATGGTGTCGTTGTGCTCGTTCACATGTGAGGCGACGTGTCTGATGCCGAAATTGCGGATTTCTGAGATGTCTGAGATGGCGTTGCTGGCGTGGGCTGTAACTTGTGCTTTGTATAGTGGTTGATCGCCCCATTGCTTCGGCCACCAGATCTGTGGATTTTGTAGTGTTGCGGATAAGGGGATCGTCTTCGTTTCGCCTCCTGCCAGTCTGAAGCTTTGAGAGAGCTGGATCTTCTTGCCCTCTGGTCCAGTGATGACACCAGTCAAGGTGCCAGAGACCTAAAAAGTAAAGGGTAGAAGCGTTAGCAAAAATCGAATGGAAGTCGAAGGCAGGTTATCGTCTGGGACACCTCAGTCCCTTCAAGAGCAAGTGTTCAAGGGGAAGTACTGTTTGCGACATGCAGTGCGCAGTACGTTTTCGGTCGTGGAGTCGAATGGGGTGAGGTGAGGGCTTCCACCTTTTACTTTGCTTACCTGATTGGATACAAGATTCTGTACTGAGGTATTGATTGTGACTTTGACGTTTTTGGCACCTGGCTTGGTAAAATCTGTCACGATCCGCGGCGTCTCTATTGCGACATCACCAGTTTGTTTTATATATACTTCTCGCCAGACTCCGGTACCGTTGTCCGGTGGGTATGGATTCCAGTCAACGAAGCCAAGCGCAAAGTCCTTGTTGTAGTCTGTTGGATATGCCTTTATCACCAATGCATTCGTGCTGTTCACCACGGTCGTAATATCATACATTCTCCCGCCATACGCTCCAGCTTGTGTCGACTTATTCGCGATATGGTGCCCATTGAGCCATATGTCTGCTTTTGAGGTGATTCCATTGGTTTGCAAGAAGAAGTGCTTTCCACTCCCAGTTGCCAGCGTAAACTCGTGTCGATAAATCCAGGGCACAGCGAAATCTGCAGATGATACTTTTGTTTCCAGGTCATCCGAGAAGAAGAGCTCGTTGTCAACATAGACACCTGCTTGGAGCAGACCGTCCATCACAGTGCCTCTAGCGCCAATGAGGTACCATTGTGAATCATCAAATCCTGGTTTCGACACCGCGCTCAGGTCTTTGGTTATTTTCGCGCTCGAATGAAGTGACCATCCTGGTATTATTGCCGAACTGCCTGGTCCAAGTGGTTCGATGCCGAACGCTGCCGCCAAGCTCAGGAAAGTCAGGATGAACAACTGCTCCATGGCGACCCCGCTCGACCACGATTCCAGCGAAGTGGTGAGGAAGTCAAGAAGAATGCCATTGGGGACCTACCAAGTTATCGGAAATATGTTTGAGGCTTACCACTAGTATGCATGCTTGAATCCGCCAGATGTCACGGTTGCATTTTGCCTTTTGGGGTAAGACGAGCCTGGAGGACGCCACATGCGATCAACATCCTTGATGGCTGTCCAGCCACCTTTTCAACTTCAATGCCGCATTGTGCGGGAGCCCATCTCAGTGGAACCTCAATCGCTTAGAGATTTTGATACGGTTTGACCAGCCATTGTTGGAAATGCGTGGAGTCTCTGCGCCTGTACCTACCTGTAGGATTGCTGAAGACATGCGTCAGTATCTCAAGGTGTGCATTGTGCTCCGGAAGTGCAGGATCTGCTTTTGCTGATGAGTCGACGATGAGAGACGCGTATCTTCCTGGGTGGCACGTCCAGTAGAAGTGTTCTGTATGTTGTCGCATTCAGTGAAGCTGTGAAATGCTGACGAGCGGGTGCGATCTGATTGGACCGCAAAAAAGAGCTCCATGTCCATCTTCTCATTGAAGCATTGAGGTAGCAGTAACATATTTCTGCCTTGACCGGACCTCGTATCGTGATATCTCTCGCATCAGCAGAGATCAGGAGATTCTCAGCTGTTCGGTGCGTGTCATCACATCGTCGGTGACAGGTTAATTCCCGGAAGAAGCCGCATTCGCAGCGCCGCCAAGCCCGAAGCCAGCGGCAGCCGTCCTCTCGTCTCCTGGTGAGTGACGAGCTGTCCAGCAAAGCTTTCGCGACAGCGATAGAACCACCACGACCCATTCTCCGCTCCACCTCACCCTCGCCATGTCCTCCGCCGTATTCGCCCGTGTCGCTCGGGCAAGTCGAATCAGCAGCCAGGTGCGCTGTGCGCGGCCGATGCGCGCTGTCCAGGTGGTGTCCCAGTTCAAGCCGGCCACGTCTGTCTCTGCCTTCTCAACCGCCAGCAGGAAGCTCGCAGACCACGATGCGCATGACCCACATCACGAAGAAAGCTTCGAGGAGTTCACTGCTAGGTACGCTGTATCCAACCAGGAGCTCCCTGGTCGCCAATGGCTATAAACCACCTCAAACTGCCTCACTAACACGCGAACTACCTGCAGGTATGAAAAGGAGTTTGACGGAGTCCAGGATGTTTTCGAACTGCAGCGCAACCTAAACAATGCTTTTGCCTACGATCTTGTCCCTTCTCCTTCCGTCATTACTGCCGCGCTCCGTGCTGCGAGAAGAGTCAATGACTACCCTACGGCTGTGAGAATATTTGAGGGTACATTTGACACCATAATCATTCGCCATTCGCAGGCTAACACACATACACACAGGCATCAAAGCCAAAGTCGAGAACAACGCCCAATATGACGAGTACGTGAAGGAGCTTTCGGGTATTAGAGAAGAGCTTGGTATCAACCTCAAGGAGAGCATGTACCCAGAAGCCTCGTAGGCTGAAAGAAGGGCATAAGAGATGAGATGAAGGATGAGTCTGGTGATATAGAAAGGCCAAGGCCGGCTGCTGGGGAAGAGGCTGGTGTGAGATCAGATCAGGAGATACATTGCAGAGCTTTGCTTGGGGGCAAGTTTCTGCTTCTGCTACGATAGCCTCACTCAACAGATTTGTACAGTTGACGGTTTCTCTTGCGATTTACAACCCATCGAGGAAATGAGGTATGCGATAAAAGGGCTGCTGAGCTAACTCTCACGCAGCAAATTTTGCCCAACGACCAACGGAATCTGGAAAATGATCGCTTTCTGTTGGAAGATGTGATACAATTCAAACCCAAACGCTATGCCTAACGCTACAATTACAAGTCCTGGAGATTCCGTGGTGATGAAGAAAGTCAGGTCTTCAAAGTCGAAAGCTCCCGTGTACCGCTCAACGAATGCGAGGATTTAATGGTCCTATGGAATGAGTGAGGTGTCTCTTCTTTCAGTTTGATGACGAGGAGTCGAGCCTGAATCGATTTGTGGGTGTGATGGTTCTTGGTTCCCGCCCGAGATGATTCAGGGTCTTCTTCGATGTCCTCGTGAAGATTTCGTGGTGTCTGAGCCTTTCCGTTGCAAGGACTTGCCCGACTTGCCAGATCAATTAGCCATCCCCCTACTTCGGGTATTCTTTCGCCACCATGCCATCCGGAGGCAAAGTCTCGACCTTGCCTTTCGAGACCTGCTCCCAACTGGTGCTGAGATGTGTGCCGTTGGACTCTGTGTAGGATTTCGCCATGGCCCTTTGCACGTCTGGCGAAGAGCCCTTGAACAGCTTCTTGAAAAAGTGGTTGGCCTCGTCTCCTCCCTCGATCTCTTCTGGCTCATCTTCTCCGATCTTGTCCCAGTTCTTGGGTCCAGACTTTGATGATGTTGGGTACGATGGTGCTTTCTAGATACGGTCAGCTTTCTTGTCGAATCCATTATGGCCGGCCTCTTGTGTGCAATTGATAGCTTTCACCGATATGCCATTGATAGAACCATGTGTACTCACCGCATCTGCCATAATCGCGTCCTTGACAATCGCGTCCTGAGCACCAGCCGTCACTGGAGTGTCGGCCTTGGCTAGAGCTTCAACTAGCTTGGTAGATTCGAGTGCAGACCACTTCTGACCTGGCTGAGTCTTGACAAGGATGATCTCAACCTACGACATAGTTAGTAAATGTTTGGAAGTGTGTCCGTCTGCTCCGAAATAATCCCGCCTCGCACAATTACCCTGCTGCAACGACTCACCTTTGTTGGGAGGACGCGATGATGTGACTTCTCTGTGTTGATTGGGGCGAAAAGAGGATCCAGAGTTAGGTCGTACGTAGAGCCATAAGACTCGAGTGGGAAGTCGATGCTGCAGGAGCGTGATGTGAATTCGACATGAACCTTCTCCTTTGACACGCCCTTGGCGAACAGTGTGACGTAGACGTTGTCTGAGCTCTGGTAATAGTCGTACTGTATCTTGTCCACAGGTGTCTGTCGAGAGCTGGCAGGCGCAGGAGTTGCAGTGCTTGCTTGAGATGTAGTCTCGCTGGCACCTGCTTGAGATGCGGTCTTGTCGGCGCCTTCTTGAGACGCGGTTCCACCAGTCGAGTCATTGGATGTCGTAGAGGCGTCAGTCGTCGATGGCTGAACTGGAACTGGCTGGGCTGGAATCTCACTGATAGAACACTGTCGGTGGATATCGTCCTCGGGAAGCTTGCTAAGATCGAGTTTGGACTTGTTCATCCACAGTTCGACCTGCTTATGCTTCTCGTCGCGCTTCTTCACAAGTTGAAAGATGAACAGTGCGTCTGCGAAACGGCCGGCCTTGTAGAGTGCTTTACCACGAGCGAATTGGGCTTCAGTGACAGATTCGCGCTTCGCACGCTGGACACCATTCAGCACGGCTTGCTCGGCATCAGATAGTGCCTGCTCAATCTTGTTTGCTCGAAGGAAAGCTGTTGATCTCTGGATGTAGAACTCTGGAGATGTGGGCGACTCGGTGATGGCTCGTGAGTATTCTCTGATAGCCAGATCATAGTCGCTGACTGCCAGGGCCTTTTTACCACGGTCCGCTGCGGATACCATGGTGTCGACTGATTGGTGTCGTGACTAGCCGCTGTGAAGTATGCGTTTGCTGGTGTAGGCGTTTGAGGTCCAACAATACTTGAACTGCGGAGCGTAAGATTGCAGACTGATGTGCGCGTAATCAAAGTCGCTGGTGAGGAAGAAAAGCTCGAGTACTTATAGCCGATCAAGTCAAGTCAAGTCATATGCAATGAAAATGAACCAGCAGTTACATGTGCTTTAGAAGTTGCAGGCGCCAGGTGAGCTAGCCGCTAGCGCCGAACTCTATTTTCCGCTTGTGCCTGAGGCTGCCAATTTTGGCCGACCTTGACGACATTGCTTTCGGAAAACACAACTTCCCAGTCAACAAGCGGATTCTGCGTTCCGAGTCTTCCTCACGTGGCCAACATGTCTCGCATGACGATGCGGACCTTCTTGGTCACGGCCAAAAGAAGCCTACAAAAAGCTATCACGGAGCAAACGCACACTTCCTTCGTCATTGGCAATGAATCTGCAGATCTGGATTCAATTACATGTGCCTTGGTATACGGCTACATACAGTCGAGCAAAGCAGAATCAAAACGAACCGGAAAGCTCTGGATACCTGTGACCAACATACCAGCCTCTGACCTCGCTCTAAGACCCGAGCTCACAGCTTTGCTCAAGCATGCAGACGTCAAGCCTTCGGAACTCATCACATTGGACGACTTGAGCTCAGAACCTTTGCCGAAAGACAAGACCGACTGGACTCTTGTTGATCATAATGTATTACAAGGAAAGCTTGGCGAGTCATACCAATCTGTAGTACGAGGCGTGATCGACCACCACGAAGACGAGAAAAAAGTGCCCGAAAATGCTGAACCAAGAGTGATCACCAAGTGCGCAAGCTGCAACAGTCTCGTGGTGAATTACTTACGAGAAACCTGGCAAGATCTTGGTAATATGGTCTCCTCCTCGATCGGCGCTGCCCAACATGATGGCAGCCTGCTAGACGACTTCCCATATGCCTCAACTTGGGACGCACAAGTCGCGAAGCTAGCGTTGGGAGCAATTCTGATCGACAGCATCAATATGAAAGCCGAGCATAAAGTTACTGAACATGACAAGAAGGCCGTGAGGTATCTGGAAGCAAAGATCAACATTTCGCACAAGTACGGCAAAGACTATGATCGGGAAAGATTCTTCAATGAGATCAATGAAGCGAAGTCCGACATTGACGAGCTTTCACTCCGCGATATCCTTCGGAAGGACTATAAGGAATGGAAAGAAGGCGATTTGACTCTGGGTATCAGCAGCGTTGTGCAATCAGTCCAGTACTTGGAGGGCAGGGACGAAGATCTGAACGAAATCATCAAGGCATGGGCCAAGGAGCGAAGTCTCAATCTCTTTGCCATCATGACAGCATACAATGATGACTCTGGTTTCCATCGACAGTTGCATTTAACCACATTCGATGCAGAAGGCAAGGAAGCAGCCGAAAGGTTCGTGAGCAATGCCGGTATCCTGGACCTGAAAGATGCTGCCCAGACATCCACGAAAGACATTCCCGACACCACATTCCACCATTTCTGGGACCAACACAACCTAGAAGCAAGCAGGAAAAAAGTCGGACCTCTTCTTCGCGAAAGTATGACGAGCTCATAATACCTTTAGACAAATCAACTAATTTCACAAAAGTCACATCGCAAGCTATCATCATGAGGCTTGTTGTTTCGAAACATTAATAATGATACAATCGTTCTTCTCTTGTCTAGTCGAAATAAGTCATGCTTTCATGCGATTTTGGCCTCATCATCGAGGCTTAGGAACATTGATCGTTGACCTGGTTACCTTCCAGAGCGCTCCAAGTACTCGCAAACACTAGGCCATCCATGTCGACATTCGGATCGTTCTAGTTCTAGACCAGAGCAGCGAAATCAAGAGAGGTGTAATGTGGAGGGTCACCTCCTTCCAATTTCCAACTATGCCCTCTACTAGATCTCGGCGAAGAAGCTGTTCACAACAGATCCGGGAATACGATGACTGCTGACAAGAAGAGAAAAGCAGGAGACGAGATATCCGAAGATGTAGCTTGCTGACTAGGGATCAATCAATACCCCTCAGCCTCACTCCCCCTCCCTCTCCTCAATCTTCCAACTTAATCAAAACAGTCTTAATCTCCAAATGTTCCTCAATACTATTCCCAAACCCTTCTCTCCCCTGTCCACTCCCCTTATACCCACCAAAAGGCATATCGAACGCCATACTCGGACTCGTACAATTAATCCCAACAGTTCCACTCTCAAACCCTTTCGCGAACCTCATGGCCCGACTAATATCTTTCGTATACACACTAGCATACAAACCATATTCGGTTGCGTTGGCCTTCGCGAGGACTTCGTCCTCGGTCTTGAAAGTATTGATGTTGACAAATGGACCAAAGACTTCTTCTTTTTGCGTTTTATCGTTTTCGTCGACGTCGGAGAAGATTGTGGGTTCGATGAAATTACCGTCCGCGACGGAGCCGCCTGTGAGGAGTGTGCCGGATCCAGATTTTCCAGCTTCGAGATAAGCTTTGATTCTCTCCGTCTGAATCTCATCCGCCTGAGGTCCCTGCTGCGTTTCCGGTAAAAGTGGATCACCCTTCTTATACCCCTTCCACATCCTCAAAAACTCCCCTTTAAACCTCTCCGCAACATCCTCATGAACATATATCCTAGAATTCGCAATACAAGCTTGACCCATAACCATCATGATAGAATGCGAAGTTTCTGCTACGGCTTTGGTGATGTTTGCATCTGGGAAGATGATGGCTGGGGATTTTCCGCCGAGTTCGAGTACGACTTTTTTTAGGTTGGAGGAGGCGGCCATGGCGCAGATTTTTCGCCCCGTGAAGGTTGAGCCGGTGAAGTTTACCATGCGGATGTCCATGTGGGAGGCTAGGGTTGCGCCGGAGGGGGTGCCGTGGCCGGAGAGCACGTTGATGACGCCGGGCGGGAAGCCGACTTCGTGGATGAATTGGGCGAGGCGGGCGGCCTGAGAGGAGCGATGGATTAGTTTGGAGGTAGGATGGGAGATGAATGGGGTATTGTACCGTGAGTGGTGCTTTCTCGGAACTCTTGAGGACGATTGTGCAGCCAGTGGCTACAGCTGGTCCTACCTTCATGGCGAATGAGATAACTGGGACGTTCCATGGGATGATTGCTGCAACGGGACCAATTGGTTGTCTGTTCTTTATCAGAGACAGACTGCAATTATTCGAGCAACCTTCTTACCTGAATGTCATGTTGACAAAACCCGGTGTGTTGAGACTGGTTGTTCCCTTCGCCTCATATCCAGACTCCGCATAATGCTCGAAGAGCGTAGCAGCAAAGAAGCCATCAAAGTAGGACGACACCTAAAAAATGCATAAATATCAGCTGCATCTTCTTTGTCTCTCGTGAGTCTTACAGGTCTTCCCATATCCATTGCATTTAGCTGAGCCAGCTCTCTATCCGCCGCCATGACCTTGGCCGCCAAAGCTTTCAAGAGAGCACCACGCTCAGCAGGACTCTTGGCCGACCATGCTGGGAACGCAGCTTTCGCAGCCGCAACGGCTCGGTTTGTATCATCTACGGAAGCCTCGCAGATATCCGTAATCTTTTCATGATTGTAGGGAGATTTGAGCTCAAACTTTCCACCATCTGAGGACTCAGAGAAGGCGCCGTTGATGTAGTGTCGGTATTCAATCTTCTCGGCTGGAATTGGGAAACCCATGGTGGATAGTAGAGTGAAGAGACGGGTTAAAGTTTGAGAGTTGGGTGATGGGGGAGAATCACAGCGTACCTACCGCGTCCATATCTATGGTCTGCCTCCTTGGCGTCATCTCAGCTTGGAAACTTCAGCTGACGATGTCCACGACACTGATGGCACGGCGTCCCTCCGTTCAAGCAGCTTATAGGGCGCCCGACCAGCTGTGGAACGTGGAAGTGGGCCGTAGGAGTGCCGCTCTCATCATTGTCCGCGACATTTGGCTGGAAGAGACTTGCATAAGAGCCTTTTTGCTCCTTCGATCGGCCGCGCTTGAAGTTTGACTTCAGTCGATCGTCGTGGAGGTGCGATATTCGGGAAGCTGAACGAGGACAATGCTCGGGAACTGGCAGAGTAGCAGTGATGTTTGGTAGTCCTTCCGCCTTAGTCAGCCTTAGTTTAGACATGCGGTATGTCGGACCGCTGTGCGAAAGTCGTGGTTGCCTATTTGATATTTGAGAAATCTGATAATGAAGGTGCATGCTGAGTGTGAAGCTTGAACGATCGAAGAACATTGTCCCACTCTGCCGTACGAGATGTCGTTCTCGTACTCGTTCCATGTCGTGTAACAATGCTGTCAGCAAACATCGGACGAAGATTCGTCCACGACTTGTTTCGGCCCGGACGAGCTGGGCGCCGTGAACCTTCGATTCGACATCAGCTCTCACGCCGACATCGTCCTTGATCTCTTGGCCACGCTCTCGGATGTGAAATCAACAGAACCATCTCTTTCCGACTGACCGTATTGAATGTCGATAGCCAGCAGTCGGGCTTCTTGGAACGCTCTGATTCGAACCCACCACATCACATCGCGCAAGAAGGTCTCGAAACTAAGACAAGCTGCTGCCAATGAGAATGTCTTCGTCCTGTTACGAAGCGGTGGTGCGCCTGGTATCATGTATGTGGAAGGCCTGAAAGATGGAGTGGAAAATTGGGTCGCAGCGGTACAGGTGCGACGTCCCCGTAAGCGGTCGTGATTACCACTTTCGGTGTCTTACGCAATGTTTAGAGATTACGGTATAAGGACTATCAGCTTGCATCTCGTCCGGCAGCGATTACTCGGGAGCCTGGTGCGAGCAATGCGGCCGCAGCATTAGGAAGCCTGGAGGAGACCGATTCTGTCAAGGATATGGCCACCCGGATGGAAAGTCTTGGCGTCCTTGCCTGGTGGCGGAAAGGCATGGGGTATGCTGGGAATGAGGATCGATTGTAGAGTGTTCTGCTCTACTACTAGAATGGCTCATTGCCTCTGGACCTATTCAGGACCAGTCTTCGCTATCCTGGTGTCGTCCAACAATGGCCTTGGCATCAGCGATGCAATCTGGAATTGCTGATGCAAAAAGATGGCAAGAGGACCATTTCGAAAGACTCGAAGAACGTCATGCCGCGAATGGACTGGACGCTCTTCAGACCAGTACTCGCAGTCCTAGTACAACTTGCATAAGCCGAGGAGTCGTTAGTATGCCAATCTCGAGTTCAGATGCAAAAAGATGCTGCGAACTCGAGTCCGCGATTCCGAGGATGGTTCAATCGCAAAGGAACTTGATGATTTGCAAAAAGAAAGTCAATGAACGTCAAACGATCTCGTAATTAGGATCTCTTGACACCTTCATATCGCATATTCGCAGGGCAAAAAAGGCAGAAACCGCCTCGATCCGAACAACATTAAACCTCACACTCGATCTTCAAATCACAAAACATCAATTCAACAAAAGTAAGCACAAAGTATACGCAAAAAAAAAGTATTCACAAGTTGAATAGCACTGATCAGTTTCGATCTGATGCCCTCCGGCTAATCGAATATTAGCTTTATATCCAAGACGAGAGTCTTGTCAATATGTTACTCACGTTATGAGCCCGGCCTGAATGAATGTTAGCAATTGAAGGTGAATACAACTATTGAGTAGTTTGAACTTACGCGCTTCCGCTGCGCCACAGTGCTTTTTATTGCTTTGATTGGATGGAGTGATTTGAATTGGAATGTATTATAAAACGTTTGTTTGAGTTGGGGCGGAAGGGATGAGTCACATGCGAAAAATGTCGAGGATGTGGAGACGTCCGTGCGCTGTGCGAGAATTCAAACTCTCGGCTTTCGAGTAGGTGTGTCATACTCGATACTTTGTGTGGCGATGTGTCTTCAAATTATTGATTAAATTTGTGATTCAAGATGGCGAGTAATACCTTTAATTGATTGTATGAGAGATTCAAAGATTGGAACTCTCGAATTCTCACGACTTGTATTGTACATGACCTATTTGATGTTGCGAATTCATAGGACTGTAATGCAACGCAACATATCGACATGCGTGCCACGATCGCCTGTTCTATTCTTACAAAACTTCTTCTATACAAATTCCTCGCTATGCAGAGTTGAGTCATCGTTAATATCATGCAATCATATCGATATGAATCAGTAAGAAATGCCGTCCTTCAATCACCGAAGAAATCGGATATGGCATCCAGTAACCCGCCACCTCCACCTCCTTCGCCATCGCCACCACCCTCAGCTCCTGCACTTGGTGGTGGTCCATCTCCAGGTCCACCCCCTCCCCAAGGGTCGTCGTCTTCGCCCCAAACGTCATTTCCTCCCTGACCCTGACTCCCACCTTGCTGGGGGTACTGCCCATCGGCAGAGAAAGGTTCGTTGGCCTGCGGACTGGCATCGTCGCCACCTCGTGATCCATACGCTCCTCTCTGCATAGCCTCATAGCCTGCCATTGTACCAGCTCCGGCGATTGCACCTTCACCAGCACCTGCAGCACGTCCAGCAGCCCCAACTGCTCCGGAAACACCCTCAACAGCTCCAGCTTCGCCTGCTGCGCCTGCCGCACCTGCTGCCCCAGCTCCAGCTCCAGCTCCAGCAGCACCGGCTTCTCCTGCAGCTCCTCCGCCCATTGGCCAGAAGAACGGCATGAAGCCTCCACTACGCCCAGAATGTCTTGAGAAGTAGTCGAAATCGATACTGACAGCTGTCGCCAACATGACAGCTCTTTGATCGAGTGTCATGGCTGTAGCTTCTCGTTCGTATCTTCCCAGCTCTTCTCCACCTGCGGTCTCCAATGCTGAGCTCTGTGCTGCACTGTCCATGCGTAAAGCATAGACACCAGTATCTGTGAATATCTCTCTTGCAAACCCGGAGAAGTTGCGGTTCACGCTACCGATGGTGTTTTGAGCTTCATCTCTTAAAGTGAAGTCCCATGAAAGGAATGGCTCGTTGACGTGCGCGAATTGTGTCATGCCGGCTTCGATCGCGGTCTCGTTGGATGCGGATTCGGTGACAGTGAGGGCTTTTGTATCGGTCGTGGCTTTCTCGCCGGATTCGAGTCGGGGAGTGGAATCGTCGCGTACGGGATCTAGTGGTCGGTAGCTGAAGAGGTTGTATTTCCTTCGGAGAGGCGCCCATTGTTGCTGTGCTTCTCCGATGATGCGCATTTCTTCTAACTTCACGGGAGATACCTGCGCTTGCTGCCCAGGATTGACGACTGAGTTGGCTGAGACACTTTGTAGATCAGTAGACGTATCCATGTCGCCGTAACCACCCTCAGGAACAGGATCGTATATGCGAATCCTGCTGTTGATGAATGCAAAAGGTCTGTGTATTCGCAGCACTTCTCTTTCATTACGATCAAAGATGTACGTGGTGAAGCTTCGGTGGGTTCTCGCAAGCTGCCTCACCATTGCCTTTCCGATCCCATGATCCTGCTCTGCAATGTATCCGATCGTCTGGCCTTGACCGTCCATGATGATGTACTTATTCGCCTGTTCGAACCCCGCGATGAGGTTGTAGAACTCGATCTGTCGCTGAATAACGAGACTGCTGTTGCCCAAAATAGCCAGAGCCGGATGATCTGGAGGGAGGACGCCATTGGGATCGTCTGGAATGCGCACTTCAGTGACGAGGTCGGAAGTGTCTGACTGAGCGAGAGTGGCGGCAAGCTGCGTGTTACGACCAGGAGAAGTCTGGTCTGGTGCTTGTTGTTGTTGCTGGTCGGGAATCGGTTGCTGCGGCTGCCGTTCGGTTTGCGCTTGACTCAATCTGTCTTGATTATGCTTTTGCGATGCCTCGAGCCATGCTTGATATTTGTTGATCTCCCTGTCATTGTAGACGCCATTATTGTTCTCCTCAGACTTCTTCGGTATTTCGCCCCATGCCCTTGATCTTTTCCATCGTCGCTGCTGAATTATGCGAGAACGACTGTTCGCGAATGCAATTTCTGCATTTCTGGGTAGCCTCAAAGACCATCTGGCTGTCGACATGTTGGAGTGGCGTGGACGTGAAAGTGGAAGTGGAAGTGTATCGCTTCTCCAGGTTGATGATTCTAGGTTCAAGCTCTCGGAAGCATCGGCCCGAACCCTATTTCCGGCATTTTCACATGGCAGCGACGAGTCAAACTTCCACCTCACAACGATGACCAAGAACAGTCACCGCTTACCAAAATCCACGGCCGAGAATGCGTCAAACGCAAGATTAACCACCCACGGAGCAATCAACTTTTCTTGATCGACAATCTTTCGACATCAAACACAAGTGCTGTGGTCGCCTACTCCTTGACACCTAAGACCAGCCTGGACCTGCTGAACATTTGAATGTGAGAGCCTGACTTCGAGGGAAAATTACTTCAAAATGGCTTCAACACCAGAAGCTGTTGGTACAGCAACACCGGGCCCATCTCCGTCAAGCACACCAGGAAAGCGTCCGAACAACAAACCGCGGAGGCCAAATTACAATCTCATCCACAGCAAGCCTCTCCCGCTCGAGACACATCCGCTGCCGGCATTCCATCCAACAAATCCCATATCATTGCTCCGCCTGGCTTACACATTCTTGTCGCATTTGTTAGCGCCACCAAGCTCACATCCACCAACTCGATATATCGGATACTTCTCCACAGAGACAAGATCTATACATGTCACGGATCCCCAACATGCACGAGCGCTGTGGGAAATGGGCTTCTTTGGTAAAGGTAATCTCAGCCGAAGTGAGCTGAGCTGGCTTGACCGCGAGAAGGCACGACTCAAAGCTCAGAACGCTGGACCTGGAACTGCCGAGGAGGCGACGAATCTGCGGAGACAGAGACGAAAACTGTTTAAGCTGGAGCGAGACAGAGCGGAGAAGGAAAGGGTAGAAAAGCAGAGACTGGTCGAGCAAGGCAAGCTGGATCCGAGTGTGTTGACTGAAGGCGATATGCTGTTGACGACTGCGGCTATTGCTGAGGCGAGGGTCAACGAGGCGATGCAAGCAAATAAGATGCCGGTAGTGGCGAGCACTGAGGTAGAATCTGACGATGAGGAGGAGGTGCCGGAGCCGGAAGTCGCAAACCAGGAGCACCTGCAGCTTACTCTGGAGGAAGCCTTCTTTTTGTCGTATGGCCTTGGTGTGTTGGAAGTGCGGTCTCGTGCACAACCATCCAAGAACGAACTCGGATACGCCAACCTACAGCTACTACAGCACTTCGCAGCACAAGGCTCATTTCCGCCAAAGACGATGCCATACAAACCGGCTCCAGATGATCAATTCTTGCTCAACTACGTCGTCTACCATCATTTCCGCTCGCTAGGATGGGTTGTCCGACCTGGTGTGAAGTTCAGCGCAGACTATATGATCTATCTTCGAGGCCCGGTCTTTTCTCACGCCGAGTTTGCAGTGATCATTCTACCTGCGTATTCACATTCATACTGGAGCACCACCGAAGGCAAGGCGGCGAGAAGAGTCAAGGAGCAGCATGATTGGTGGTGGTTGCATTGCGTGAATCGGGTACAGAGTCAGGTCTTGAAGACTCTGGTCATGTGCTACGTCGATGTGCCGGCACCGAAGGACGTCGATGTGGAAGATATTGGAGCTCTCTTGAGAAGCTACAAGGTCAGGGAGTTCATCATCAAGCGATGGGTTGCGAATCGACAGCGAGATTAATCCAAGCAACTTTCGGAGTTGCGCTTCAAAACCATTGAAAAGGCGATGGGCACAGCCAACACTCCTCAAGGCATCCCCTGTATTAGTCACCATGCTGCGAGATTGTGCTGCCATGGAGTAAAGATGCCTTGTGAAGATCGAAGCGTCCGAGGCCGGGTGACAATGCTCGTTGCCCCAATTCGACGTGGAAGGCTTCGACTTTTCAATCTTACTGAGCAGGTGAACCTCTCTATGCTCGAAGTGAGTCTTCACAATTCACTTGTCCCGGTACTTCATCGGTCTGCATATTTCGAGTGATCTCTGTTTACGACGTCGATAGCTTAGTGCTCGTAAATGTCTCGAGCGCTGAAAGGGCAACGATCAATGTCCTCAAGCCTCGGTCGCGTAGGTGACACCAACTGCGGGCGCGCTGCAGATGACGCTCCACCGGTGTAGAGCGCCGCAGTACATGTCATCCGCTGGTTACCGCGATCACTTTGTTCACCTGTCTACTGAGATTTGGTAACAATTTGCCGCCATGGATCCTCCTCTCACAGTGAAATATCTGGATGCTAATGCACCGAATGCGCCTGCTGCCGTCGGGTATGGAACGCTATCAAGCTCTAACGGCAAGATTGAAGACAGCTCTATCCATCAGCCGTTGAGTAGACCAACAGATCAGATCCGTCTGCTGAGGATTATCTCTTTCGAAAATGAGAGCGAAATGCATTGTGAACTTTCGACATGGAGGCTTGCGCTTGCGCCGGACTACACTGCCATATCGTACACATGGGGAGATCCAGATAGCCCGAAAACCATCTGGATCAATAATGAAGAATATTGCATACATGCCAACTGCTTCTACGCCCTCTGGCAAGCAAGTCGATATGCCCTTTTGCAACCGAGCAGGTACAGGAACAGGGAGTATATATGGATTGACGCCATCTGCATTGATCAACGAAATTTGGATGAGAAGACATCGCAAGTACAGATAATGTACATGATCTTCTCCGAGGCGCGAGATGTCCTTTCGTGCGTTGGTCCTCACGCGGATCACAGTGAGATTCTCGCGGATGTGGCCGATGACCTGAGAGTTGTGAACAGAAAAACGTATTCGAGGGATGATGTTTGGTATGTCAACGGAGTCAGTACCATCACTAATTTGCGGAGGTGGGCGCGAATCCAGGAAACTGAATATCTGAATCTTATCCTACAGACCATTGCAGCATTTGCGCATCGCACATATTGGACTAGGATATGGATTGTTCAAGAGATATGCAACGCGATGAATGCCGATCAGAAGAGGAACAAACTTTACATCCTTTGCGGAAATTCATGCTTCAGCTGGCCTGAGATTTCACTATTGATGACATTACTCGAAGCATACCGGTACGACAGCTTCAGCGCAGACAACAACTTGGTCAAGACACTATTGAAGCCAAACTTCATTGCAAACACGCCGCTTCATTCCTATGTCACGGGCCGGCTAGAAAATTTGGAAATCAACGAAATCTTCGGCAGATTTGGATCACATGGATGTGCTGATCCACGAGATCGCCTGTTTGCTCTTCTCAGTCTCATCGAGTGGCCACAGTATCAGCCCAAACCGCAAGTCGACTATCGGAAATCCACTCTCGAAGTCGCTACGGACATAGCATGATTTCTCCATCAGGACAGTATAAAGAGCATGCTTCGAGCGTTTGAGTTGCAAGCAGACTCCGAGGTAATCATTCGAATGCTGCGAACTCACCGCTCACCTCGCTTCCATCTTCACAATCGTTCTCCGGATAGGCGATCTAATGACCGCCAACAAGAAGAGCTCCATAATCTTGAACATCTATTAAGGATTGAAAGAACTCACCACGACCTATCAAGCCTTTGGGGCTCATGTTCGCAAATTACCAAGGATTGTAACAACCACTTGACAGTGAGCTTTACCAGAGGTCAATACGGTCAGGAAACTTTCCCACAAGAAGTGCACAGCATTCACGCAAAGGATTCTCAGGGGCCCATATGTCACAGCCAGAAAGTCTCAGTAGCGCAGGCACCAGTATCTCGAGGGGCCTTCAGTATATGCGATAGCAGCAGTAGTACCGCAGTTGAGGGCGTTGATCGGTCATTGCTGGACTTCATTCACCCGGAAGACACGCAAATTCTATGGCAACACAACAACGCGGCCGCCTTGATCTGTGGTCAAGCTCGCTTGGGGGACTTCGTGGTTACTTTGGATGGGCATCGGCAGCAAATATCGCGATCCGAGCAAGTCTTACTGATCACCAGAAGAAATACATTGGGGAAATTCGACATAATTGGATAAGGGTTCACCTTCAACGGCTACAGAATCGCAGGATGCCAATTGATGGGCATTGATCTACCATATCTTGATGGTTTATCACAATTATCAATCGATATGAGCCCTACAGATCTCATCCTGTTCTTCGCACAGGATCTCGTTGGCAAAGGGACGTATGGACGCTGGCATCGGATTCTGCGACTTGTGACGTCGGTCACGCCTCTGCCTAACGACGGACTTTCAGCAAGCGCGTCTTAGAAGGATCATGTGCACAGGTTGGCAAGAAGGGCATTCAGAGGAGGTAGAAGATTATCCTGACGTCGAGGAAAGCCTCACAGGCATCCTTGTAAGGCTCTGTTTCACGGCATGAATGGCTTGGGCAGGTATCACCTGCGACGGCCTCTTCTCGCGAGCGTTCTCAACCTCGTTCATGCGCAAATCAGTCTCGCCTGCATCTCCATCTCCATCGGTGTCCATCAACGCCCTCAGCTTGCCAGCTTCATCCATCAAGCACACAGTCTCGTTGGCCTCCTCATCATAGTTTTCGACCATGAGCTCAGGCTCTTCCGTACCGTCACTCCCTTCCACGTTCCATCCTTGCTCCTCCTGTTCCTCCGCGAGCTCATCGAGAGTCCGACGCAAATCGGCCAAACCTTCATTGTCACAAAACTCACCGTCAGATATGGCGTTCCCATCCTTCAAGACTGAGCTCAAGATCTCCTCTGCCAGTAATCGAAACCGCTTGGTGTGAAGGTCAGTATCAGTGAACCGCGCTAAACACAATGGCAAAAAGCCAACGGCAGGCCCATCAGGAATCCCTTTACCTCTGCCTCGTACCAGTCACTTGAGCCGTATGCAATTAACACGCAGTTGTAAATCTGCCAGTATCGAGGCATCGCAGGGTCTTCGATCAAAGTCCGCATGGCATCCTGGAGTCCCTCTCTGAATCGACCCTCTACGCTGAGCTCTCGGGCGGCCATATAATTTCTGGCGTACAGGCTCCATGTTTCAGAACGTTTGTCGCGCTGCGGTTGTTCTTCGTCGGATTCTAATGCCATCTCTGGATTGGTCGTTTGAGTAAGGCGCAAGAGAGAGGATGTGATGGCGGTCTCCCGGGAAACTCGAATATGACGAACGCACGTGTAAGTCTTGGCAACGGTGCATTGCCAACGGCTTTGCAGACTCGTCAAATTCCATGCTCGCCTGCGATCCCACTCTGATATCCAAACATCAAAGAAAAACAGGATGATGCTCCATCCCAACCTGCTCTCCTCAGCAACTCAACTTTACCATCCCACAAGCCTGCCATGGCAACACCCATCTGCAAACAACATCGATTTATCTCCACCGTCTCCCGACACACTATATCTACGAAAAGATCCCGCCATTCAACTGATCAGCTCAAGCCACCACATCCTGGCCTCGTTGGCTCAATGGTAAAAAAAGCGCTGCAAACACGCTGATGAAAAGATCTCAAATTCAAAATCAAAATCAACACCCGCTAACTGCTGAAGATTCGCCTGTAGTATCTGCGATTCTGATGAAAGAAGGTAGTTTGTTAAAAGAATTGGATTTAGCTTTCCGAGTGATTTACTTTCATGGAAGTAATTGCTCGTTTCGTTTTGCGCGGAAAAATGTATGTATGTTTTTGCATCGGAATGGTCTGTGCGCTGCGCAGGCTTGCTTTTGCTTGGATTCGAGTCGTATCGGAGGAAAGTTTTGAAGAGCTTTTCTAGTAAGCATTCCGGGCATTGACTTGCATTGATTCGAGTACTTATGGAATTTGCGCGAATGCATTGGTGCCTCGAACGCAGCCAGCTACAACTTCGAAGTGATCCCTGGTGATAGCCTACCAATTCTCACATCCCTCAACCTCACCACCGCCGACCTCCAAGACCCAAACTTACTCTCCAAACCGGGTCTCAGCGAGTTCGACGACGACGCCACATACGCAGCAGCCAAATTGTGCAGCCAGTGTAATTCCTGCTACTTCGTCACAGCTCTTAAAAGCGCAAGCCATATCGTGTCGCGACTATTTGAAGAAGCACAGGATTCAGCCATGTAAACTCGGTGCAGCACTTCCTGGCGTGCCTGTTACTGCCGGGAGGGCGGTTTTGTAGAGCTGGAGTCACGCATATCCATGGCCATCGGGAACCGCATTCGTCCAGGTACTGCAAGCACGTGGCCATTAGGACTACTTGGAGTGTTCAGAATGGTGAGGTGGCGGGTTTTTCTTGGTTTGCTGTCCCTTGTCCTTTCCTTTCCTTCCGTTTCGCATCCGCCAAGTCTCATTGGAGTGTGTCGGCGAAGGGTCCATTTCAGCAACAGCTAAGAGACTTCCACCAGCTTCTCAATTCCTCCAACTTTCTCAAGCTTGATTGTCTTGGTCTCTGCTGTCTTATACATTCCCTGGCTCGTTGCAATATCACCCACATCTTTATCATATCCACTTTCCAGTCCGTGAAAGAGTAGCGCGAGTGAGGACGACTTCCAATCTCCCGCCCGATTGACCACGATTACAGACCCAAAGAAGATGATCTCCAAGCACAAAACCACAGCAAGAAAGCTGAGGAAGCTCCATCTCACTCGAACACATGTATCCGTCATCCACGGCGTACCATCGACATGCCACATGTCATCCGATCTACCAACTCGCATAGCAGCAGACAAAGAATCTGCGAGTCCTCTTGTGAAGTTATCAACTCTTTTCATGGTGATGTTTCCTTGAGCATACAGCGATGTGAACCAGATAGACCCGTACGCTGCTTCGGGGCTCGTATAATATTGAAGAGAGTTTGCGAATTCATCGTTGGAAAAGAATGACGAGAGGTAGTCGTCCAGTCCAGAGTTATAACCGAAGCTGTCTAGACGGTAGACACATTCTGCCGGGTACCACTCAACCGGTGTAACGTTCACTGCTTGGTAAACGTCGCTGCTGCTCGCGTTGATCTGCTGGATTTGCGACGCGTAGACACTCTCCGGAGTTGCGCTGGTGTTGGTCGTGGAGAATGTGCAGTCCTTCCATTCACCTGATAGTAGAGACCTATTCACAGCAAGCTCCCAAATCGTAGCGGTAGTAGTCAACTTCGGAAGTGGATGAAGGAGCGTGCGCGAAATCTCGGTTTCGGTATAGATGTTCTTGGTAGTGTTCGCTGCGTACGTCTTCACGCATGGCTGCAATGCGCAATCGAACGCCAATGGAGACATGGTGAAGTTGCCGTCGACCATGATCATCGACATACCTCTAAAGCCCACCTATATCGCCATTGAAGTAGTCAGCAGCGTGCTTCTGCAGCTGTACCTGATCAACTCACCTCATTTGTCCAGTTCCATGCGCCTTGTCGAAACACTTGGTTCGACCCAGAGCTTGAGTTGAAAGCTACCGAGGGCGTGAGAGTTATTCCGTCGAAGGTGAAGTTGTACGCGTAGTCAGTTGGTATGGATTCAACGGCGTCCGATCGGTCAACGCAGGTATGGCACATTGCCAAAGTGGTAAACGTTGCTCCATCGTCGGCGGGAAAGGTACAGTTTCCAGACGAACACGAGACCGGCACGCTGACCGAGCTGTTCACAGGCGGTTCAAGTAGACCTTGGTAGATTGCCAGAGTCAGTCGTGTGTCGAGAGTCGCTTCCTGTGGCCCCAGATGTGAGCCCTGCGTGATGAACGTGTTGGTCCTTGGGATCCAAGCATCTGGACGAAAGATTCCTAGCTCAGCCGTGCTCTCTCTGAGGCAGCTGTAATACTGAATTGTGGCCTGCGAAAATGGATCCACAGCCAGCGATATTAGCAAGACGACAGCGCCGAGGCCGACCAGGTATCTGAGGGGAGTCAGTGCAAGCAATAGGAGCAAACATTGGCAAGGCACATACGATCTTTGTCTCCTTACAAACTGTTGAGCAAGCAATATGCAGGCTCCCCAAGGTCCTCTGCTGGCCCGGTCGTATGTTTCAATGTCCGCTAGGTTGCGAGAGCTTTCGGAGAACCAGACCCATTTCATCTGGCCGATACCTAAAGTCGTGTAAGATTTTTGAAGCTTTGAAAGCAGCTCTCGGCAGGCTCACCTTCTGCCACAGGCACTGCCAAAGCGCCCTTGAACAATGTCGTAAGGATTGAGATGATGGCGTTAATGGTGATCGGCAATGTCCACGTCGAAAGGAAGCGATTCTGGTACAACCGCAATACGATTATGATTGCGACGAAGCTGAGAACTCCAACTATCAAGGCCAGTATCTCCCAGATCCAGGTAGCAGCACGAGAAGGTGCAAATTGTGATCTCGTTGTAGATCGTTTGGGTGGAAGCAGACCAGTACTCTGGCTACTGCTTTCGTCCGCGTCTTTCGATGTCGATGGCTGTTTCTGTGGATCGGGTGAAAGCTGAGCAGCCATACTCCTGGATCCATAGTCCTGCAAATCTGTTGATGGTTCTATCGCCGCAATCGCAGGCTCGTGGCCACCATGGCTAGCATTCATATGTCGGCCATTAGTTGGAAGTGAGTTCTAGGACGGCGTTTCCATGTTGATAATGGATCGCGAAAAGCAGAGAACTCCGATAGAACAAACCTCATGGTGCCTATATCATAATGCGGCCCTAATGTCCAAGCACGCTCGGCGTCTAGGCTATTCACCAAGACTGTCTATATCTGGAGCGAAGGATTACCCGCCAGGGAGGAATCCTTCGAGCGAAGTATATAATCGAGGGCTAGTGTATACCTAGGGTATCATCTCGTCGCAATCGCGTTTCGTTTTTCCAGTACGGCATACTGAGAGATCATGAGGCATCTGCATGGCGAATGTTGCCTAGGTGGATGTTGATATCAGAAGGAAGGAGGTGTGGAGGAGAAGATTTGGCATGAGCTGGGAGCTGTGAATGTGGGGCCGATTCTTGGCACTAGAACTAAACTCAAACGCGAAGACAACGCGAACACATTCACACCTCACGCAGATCATCAACTTCCCACTTCATTTTAAATACTTCGTCAGACTTCGTCTCCGGCGTTCTTTGCTCATCCGGGCCGTGAGTGAAGCTGCCAGGTGCCTTCGATCATGCCTTCCCGCAGTGCTGAAGAACTTAGACAGCACAGCCCCAAAGAACTGGTTTCAGTATTCCCATCTGACAGGGTAGCCCTACAGCGCTGTACAGTTTTGCTATCCAGATGGGTACATTCTCGCAATGCTTTGCTCGACTTGCCGGAAGCTCGCATCAAGCGCACTGCGACAAGACTTCAGCTCATGGAATTTTCTCGATCAAGACGTGAACAGCTCGATTGAGATTCATTTCAAAGACCATGATGCCGTCAAGGAGTCTTTCCAACTAGGATGCGAGTTCTGTGGCTTCTTTCTCCCCTTCTTTGAGGCCTACAAAGATGATGTCTATCATGGCCAGGAAACACATTTCGCCATCAGTTCTTCCTTCGCCAAGAGGCAAGCGGACCGGCCAAAGTTCGAGTTCGGTCTGTGGGCGTGTGCACCTTGGGGAGCGTTTCGGAGTTTGTGTCAATTCGAGATATGTCGACCTCCTAGTAACGAGTTCAAGGCAGACTGGAGTACAGACCAGTCAGGCTTACCACGGATTCCGTCAAACCGACCAGATTCTGCTCATTGCGTATCTCTTGTCAAACACTGGTTGGAGCAATGCGGGAATACACATGAGAAATGCCGGTCTGCTAATCATTCATTGCCGACTAGGTTGCTTGACGTGGCTCACCAGGATGAATCTGGGCCCGTTCGCTTGGTTCAAGGGAAAGCAGCCGAAGGAGAATATGTGACTCTGAGCTATTGTTGGGGAATTGACCAACATCTGACCACGACGAGAGCTCCAGTGCAAGATCACGAACAAGGTATTGCCTTCGTTTCTCTGCCGAGAACAATTAGAGATGCTGTGTCCGTCACACGGTCCTTAGGACTGCCCTATCTCTGGGTAGATGCACTCTGTATCATACAAGATGACGACGGAGACTGGGCACGTAAAGCAGCCAACATGTGCGCGGTCTACGAGCATGCTGCATTGTCTCTGTCAATTCTAGACTCGCCAAGCAGTGACAGCGGCTTCTTGAAGGATCGAGAAGAGGAGGAATTCGCGTCAAGCGATGTCGATGGAGAGCCTGTGGCGCTCAGACTCTGGCAGGGTCACCGATCAGCACGAATCTTGCATTCCGGACAAATTCTCGAGACTCGGGCTTGGACTCTTCAAGAAAGAGTGTTGGCCCCGACGATCTTACATTTCGAGGCTCGGCAATTACACTGGGAGTGCAGCCATGGCATCGCATCAGAAAGTCATAGCGAGATATACGATGCAGTTCCTGCCGAATCAGACTCCTACTATGGAAGAAGCGTCCACGACACAAAGAAGCTGATCCGCAATAAGGACGGTGGCACTACTCTGAAAGCCTGGCATGAATTAGTTGAGAACTACATGGCTCGACAGCTGACCGAGTCGAGCGACCGCCTCCCTGCTTTACAAGGGCTGGCAACGAAGTTCCAGCGAAGCAGCAAAGGAGGCTACATGTTTGGTGTGTGGACCTCTGAAGTGCATCTCACCTTGTTGTGGTCCGTGTCAAGCTCTGGCAAAGGTCGACCAATCCGGAATCCGTCCGTTCCCTCCTGGAGCTGGGCTTCTTTAGAAGTACCCGTCACTTTCAGACTGAAATCGCATGATGAACGGGGCGCATTTACTCCTCGGGCTCGGATCGATGTGATCAAGAACGATGGAACATTACAAGTGCGAGGGTCGTATCAGTCTGGCTTCTGCATTCGCTCTACGAAAAACGGCACACACTGTACGCTCACGACGTTGACGTCGAGGGACCTCTTTGATACAATGAAAGCTGAGTTGGATTACATTGACGACTCTGTGCGAAAAGACAAACTCGTCGAGAGAGACCTGTATTGTCTTCTCATTGGCGAGCATGTTCTGAACGACGACATGGTGGAAAGATACTATCTTGTCCTAGAGCCGGCCGCTGAACGAGAAGGAGTTACATCGAATGCACCCAGAAAGTTCAGACGTGCAGGTTTTGCATGGCAAGAGGTCTGGAACGATCGCGGTACGGGTGTGCTTACTTCTCTCGATGGGGACAGCCCCTACACTACATTTGAAGGACTCTTACACCTCACCTGAGCAACGATACGAGGCGTGGTCGCCCGAAATGGAGTGAACGGTCGATATGACCTTCATCATCGCGGCTCATGTTTTTGCCAGAACGTTGTCAGCGCCAAGCCATACCCGGCCCAGTGTCTCCAGCCTCGCGCCTTCCTATTACTACTCCTGAAACACGATGACTAAACAGTCAATGCGTTCAGCAGGACTATGTAAATGATTACAGACACGGAGCCCGCCAAGTCTGACAACAACATCCTGTGTAGGGCCCTGATTCATCGCGATGGGCCGAGCTCCAATCCCAGGTACTGCTGCAGAACGAGCCCAGCGACGCCGAGACATGGTGCGAGCCAATGTCCGCGAGCATCGACGGAGGAAAGGAAAAGAAGCAATCACTGAAGCCAATAAAGAATCGTCTCAGCAGACTGCTCTCGTAGAGCCACTGCCGACTGAGAGACCTCTGCAACAAATTCGACTTTGCCAAGTACTGGAAGATACGAAGTACCGGTGGGTCCTGCAGACCCCATTGCAGCTCCATCTCGGACCCCTATATCGGGATGCATTCGTCTCAGCCCTAAGAGAAAGCTGTCAGATGCCGGGCCATCAAAATGCCGGTAGTCAAAATTGTGTACACATCAATGTCTGTTGCGGAACATGGGTCAACTCAGCATGCATACAGAGCTTCGAAAGCAGTCGAGGTGGCAACAACATGCTTTCTGACGCTCTTCTCACTACTGCGCTTGCATTCGTTGGGACTGCTACCCACAATCCGACAATGCTTCGTGCCGCAGTGCAGATGGAAAACTGTCTGCTCTCTAGCTTAAGGCAACTCCTACAACGGCCGGAAGCACAGGCATCTGCTAGTGAACTGCAACGTCTCACCACCATTGTCCTTACTCTGGCAGTTGCTGACCTCCTCGTCAAGAAATCTTGGAGGTCGTTTGGTATCCATTTGACTGGCATTGCTGGCCTTATCAAAGCGAGTGGCCCACAGGGTCTCGCGTCTGAAGCGGCAACCAATCAATTCTACGCGATTCGAGCAGTGAAATTGCCTTTCGCATTCATAGAGCGCAGTAGATCGCTGTTCTCGCAGAAAGAATGGATCAACTTTCCTAGCCGGGACAAAGAGGAAGCTCCCTATCTACAGAGTCTTGTAGACGTCTTGTATCGGGTCCCTGCACTCATGGAAGACTTTGACACGGCTCTTGATTGCGGGACGCCTGATCTTGAGCTCGCACCATTGCTTGAATATTGCCAAGAAGTGAAAGCACAGATCAAGTGCTGGGAAACCAGGAGCGGATGGTGTCTTCCATGGTCTGATTCTGCGATCATTGAGCCTTTCAACATTGCGGAATTTGATGTCACGGGAACCATGCAATTTCAAGAAACATTCTCCGCCAACATTTCATCACTTCTGCTAGGTGCCTTGGTTGGACTTTCTGAGTTGGTTCTTGCAATACTGTCTCGGATGAGGGGTTATAGAGCTCCAGGCGCAGAGATTGATGCCAAAATTGGCAACGCCGTAGATACTGCCAGACTATGGTCAGCACGAGCAATACGATGCGTCAATACCTTCCGGAAACTTGAGCCGAGGACTACTGGCAAGCTGGTCTGCCTTTTCCCTCTCGATATGGCTTGGAAGACTTACCGGACTCTCAACTTGAGACACAATGTGAGTTGCCACAAGGAGATTGAGCACTGTGAGGGATTGGCCAGAGATTTCGAAGCCACTGGGCTACCAGCGTTGAGATATCATTGATCGTTGAAGTTCGAAGAAGAAAAGAAACCTATCAATGCGCCATCAATTTCAGACGACATGACAAACTCTGTGTAGTCCACATGCACGAATCAAAATAAAGTTGTAATCAATTATTCAGAAGCTGAATCGCCCGATCCTTCCATAATCCGACCTTTATACACCTCACATCGCACTAATAAGGCACCGCCCTATCAAGCTCCTTCCACAACATCATCGCCTCCCCACCAAACGGCGGCGGAACCAACCCATCAACCTTCCACAACCCACGATCCTCCTCCAAAATCGAATACTCCCAAGAATAACCTTTCTCCACCATATGTTTCTCCACTGCTCTATCGATCAAAAGCCTTCCACGTGCGAATCCGGCTTCCAAACCCTCGGGGTGGTCATGTGTCTGACGAGCAAGGTGATGGATCACAAAGCGGATGAAAGGCTGGGAGATGGGTTTTCCAGAGCGGTAGAAGGAGTTTGATGGGACGGGTTGGAAAGTGATGACGACGTAGAATGATGGGATTGTGTCGTAGGATGCGGTGATTGAGGCGGCTAAGGAGTCTTTTTCTTGTTGAGTAGTGAAGACGTTAGCCGGATGGTAAATTGTCCAGAGAGGCATTTTTGAGGATGGGGGATTGAATGTCTGCGTTGATCTTGGTTGGTGGGGCCTTGGTCTCTTGGTTCTTGGTGTCTCTGAGAAGCTTGGGAAATGAAGTCGTAGTGGCTGCAAGGTGAGTTCACAACGGCCTTTTTATGAATTCACCAGATGACGCGGTGGAAATCACTCATGAAACTGTGTCGCCTGGGCTTCACCGACGAATCAAAACGAGTCATTTTGATTACAACGATCAGTGATCCACAGGATCAGTGACAGGTTTCCAACGCTTTTTCATCTCAAGTCCTGCTAAGGCATCACACATTCGTGAAGGTTCCACTGGTTGCCCGAAGAATGGGTACAGAGCACTAAAAAGCCCGTGCCCGGCATTGGTAATACTATTGACGAAAGCGAAACATTGGCAACAGTATCTATGACTATTGACTATTTTCTGTCTCCGTGATACGGTGTCTCAGGATGTCCTAGCTGTAGCAAGGTATACATCAGTCTCCACATTAGAAACCTCGTAGTTACGACTTACTGATATTCAACTTATCAACAGGATCGAATAAAGAATCATAACTCTTAAGCTGCTTCGATGCCGCAGCTTCATGCATCAAAGCTCTCTTGAACAATCCCAACCGATCATACTCCTTCGTCGGATCCAGACCTCTAAAACCGATCAAAATACTCGCATTCAATCTCTGGCCGCACGAAGTGTGCAGCGGTGTTGAAATCTCAAATTTCGTCAAATCATCGAGATTCGGTTCCATGAGCGTTCGGTGGTCTTGGGTAACGCCATCATCGTCAGAATCGTCTGCTTTACCGACTCGATCGAGGTTGATTGCGATTATGACACCTTTTCCTTTTCCTCCAGGGCTGCCTTTCGGTGCTCCGTGGATTCCGATGAGGTCAACGTCTTTATCGTTGGCGAGGATGTCGTAGACGAATTGTTGTGCTAAGATAAGATTCTCGGCTGCTTTCCCGTAGACTGGCTCCGTGGCGGGAGTTGTGGTCTGGGGAGCTGCTCTCGCTGACAAGATATAGGACACGAGAAGAATGAGGTACTGCATGCTGAATGCGTTGCTCGGATAGAGCTTCTTGGGAAGCTTGATATTTGCTCTTCTCCGGTTCACACGTTTGTATCAAAAGCACAAAATGAATGAGGGATCTTGAGCATTAAATACCTGCGTCGTATCGTTTTCCGGTCGACATCGCTCTGCGGACGTCCAGCATTGAGCCTTTTCCGAAGGTCCAGAACAGCATCCTGTGCCTACGTTGTCGAGCGCAACAGTAGAGTTTGGGACACATCGAGTTGGCGACGCGCGTCCTTTTCTCACGTGGGAAGGCCAAGAATCTCGCGTGCGCATCGAAAAGGATGTAAGAAGCTCCGTCGAGAATCGCCCTGGTGGTTGTCGGAAAGCGAGTCTTGGCTAAATCAAAAGGCTATTAGCCAAGCTTCGACAAGCCTCAGATCAAGAATGTCTGGGATAGGAGGCAATGTCAAGGTTGGAGCTGTAACAGCAAACCGCTTGCTGGCTAGACCAATGATCCTTCTGATGTACCTGGACTCTCGCAGATACGCGAGGACTTGTATGGACGGGTTAAGGTAGTTGGTCTGGGAGGACACCAGCGTTGTATGGGAGATTTCCCGCAAAAGAGGAGACCTACGCACAAAGGAGGAGAAATTGGACTCTTCCTTGCAGCGGCAACTCAGCTTCTTTCATTCACCTCACTGCCGCTTTTTAGCGCGATCATGTGAGGCTGGGCATAACAGAGTGCGGGGAACCTGGACGTACCCACGAGACGTGCAGGGTCCAGCTTTCAAACAATCATCTAGAACTGCCATCATCATGCTGTGCCCCTGGACTGGCAATAAATATGTCGTCGGCCCATACCGCGTCGCGATTGACACGCAGCGTCAACGTCTCAGGCCTTCGATAGTGACCTGCCGGATCATTCATCAATTTCGCCAAAGGGATATCACCAAGGTCGATATCAGCAACGATGAGACGCTCCCCCATACCACCGCAATCTTCTGCGATGACCATTCCACCAGGTGCAACGATACCCGACCAACCAGAACCAGTCTTCAAAAGCTCTTGTTTGCCAAGCTTAGCATTTGCCCATTGAACTTCGTCATCGTTTACGATAGTGCTGGCAGCAATGCTGAAAACCATAGCCTCGCTACTATGAGCTTGCGCACAGAGTTTGATCTCTTCCCACGCCCAAGAATCTTCCATGATAGCACATTGACCTGGCCAAGATGCGGCATGGACTTCTTGTCCTTCATCAATCAGTGCTAGTTTCGCTCCGAGATTGACATTCTCGCCACAAGCAAGACCGCCAAGTTTAAAGGTCTCGCCACTAGGCAAAGGAGCGTTCCAGCATTTCAGCGTGGCTCCGGCGCCGTGCGCCCAGACGCTTCGTTCGCTGTATGTCGGGACAAGCTTGCGATGTACGCCAAGGATATGACCTTGTCTCGTTATGAAGACTTGACTATTGAACAGAGTTGTGTCTGGCGAGAATGGATACCGCTCGCTGATTCCAAGAACAATTGTGACGTTGACTGTTTTGCACGCTTCTAGAATTGGCATCATGTCTGCGGATGGTTTCGGTTTGCCTGCTCGAACACTTTCGATATCGAACACGTCCATCGAATGCTTGCCATAGTCTATCATGGTGTCGAAGTATTTGAGAGGCGCGCACGTCCAGATGAAATGAGGGTAGCCTGGAATGAAAACTTCTGGGAACACAAGGAGGTCTATCTTTTGCGCGGCCGCGTCGTGGATCAGATGAATGACCTTTTGTATGGTGGCATCCTTGTCCATGAACACGGGCGAGGCATGGACAGCTGCGACTTTGATCTTCTTGCCTGCCATGAGGAATAATTTGCTTTGGAAATGGTGCGATGTGCTGGTTTCCGGCCGTGATGTAGTTTCTTGCTCTGGAATTTTGATGGCCGCTGCGTGTTACCATTCCAGCTGAGCTTATAATGTCCAGACGTGTGCTCGGTAGAGCTGAATAAGTCGCTAAGTAGCTAAGATCGAACCGTGCTTTGTCAGCCAAGGTTTGCAGCCTATGAAAGCTCATCCCGGTGGTATGTTACCACTGGATCTCGACTGTCGACTTGCAACGATAGTGTTGAGGCTTTGCGGCCATAAATACTGAGCTATTGCGGGAGTTGGAAGTAAATCAAAGCTGGATCAGCCCGATACCATACGATTCTATGGCCAAGTCATCTGGCATCATCCGACTATGTTGGCTTTATGTAATATGCTTCAACGTCCCTAGGACCTTCCATCCTGATATTTTTGATTCGCCGTGAGTACTATGCTTTAATGCCCGTCACACTCCACCGCCATGCTTAATCAAATGAGTGACTCGAAGCAAACTACCAACGGCGTTGTGATATAGCCGTGATTAGGGATAGATCAAGCCTTCACGCAAGCCCAGTAAGCCGCCCAAGCGGTAGTTGCGTTTCCGTTCCACTCCGCAAACTGGCTTTCCTGGAATCCATTCTCAGCGGCGAGCGTGTCGACACGCTTTCCAGGCTCGATAAGCTCAAAACTCTCGCAGCTGGAGACGATGCCTGGCATGATTGGCACTGGTGTCTGCTCCGGCGTGTAGTGCGTGCCGAAGTCTGGCTGGACCGGAGGAGTGTAGTCGTACCATGGAGTGTTGATGCAGACTGGGACGTAGGCTTGAAGGCCGAAGCAGGTTTGGCCAATAGATGGGTTCCACTTGTAAAATTGTGTGACTGTGAAGTTGTCGAAGGACTTTGCGATGCTGAGGCAGGTGTCGGATGGCTGAACGGTGTAGAAAGCTGAACAGTCGGATGGACGAACAGTGCAGACCTTGATGTTGTTAGCGGAGGCCCATCTGATGTGGGCGCTGAGGACTTACGCATCCGGCTGAGTTGGAGCAGTATTCGGTGCAGTTGTTGGCCTGACGAGTCTCAACTTCGCCGGCGGCAGCAGCTGGCATGGCCAATGGCGAGCAGACGGCAGTAGCGGCGAGAGCGCCCAGAGTAAAGAGAGTGAACTGCATGATGATGGTCGAAATTGGTCTTGTAACGACTGTAGATGCTTGGTTGAAGTATGATGAGAGATGCCTTTTTGAAGACGAGCCTCACCTGTGTATTATATGCTAGTCTCGCGTGGCGACCTAGTCCCTAGTGTAGGCAGTGCATCCCAATTCGGGGCTGAGGTCATAACACATAGACTCCCGACTGGAAGCAGCCTGTTGTGGTGCAGGCAGGTTCAAGGAGAAATTCGCTTTTGGGTTGGTCGCAAATGATCTGCAGCATGGGGTGCCTGTTCCGATCGGTCGAGAGCCATTTATATCCACTTGACCAACCTCACACTTCTCGTGACGGAGTTTGCGGCAAGTGTCAATGGCTGAGCGGTCCTGAGGTGTCCTGAATTGTAAGAGTAGCCAAGAAGGGGCCAATTGAAAGCTATTGGTGCCTTGCATATACGGGGCGAAGGATCGCAGAATTTTCCGGTCATACCACATCAGGGCCGCCGTGCGGGACCGTTGAGTGCTTCTTTGGACGTCGCAGAACTATTCGCGTGCCCGCGGAATTGGTGGTCAGCAGGTCACACAAGGTTCGTAAGTGTTGTACGGAGCACGAAGGTGACTTGTGGTAGGTCTGTTCAGCCGCTCTTTGTGAAGCGAAGCCGTAGTCAGCCCGGTGAATCTCCCAGCCGAGCATTAAAGATGTCACCAGTCATCACGTCCTCGATTCTGCTCAGGAGCAGTGCCCGGCGATGGTGATGGTGATGCTGCTCTCAGGAATGGCCAGGCAAGGACTGTGCCAGAGACGAGAGGGAGTAGCTGAGAGCCTGTAGCTTCGCACACCCAGCAAGAAGGCCACCGACCTCAGAACCCCAGATTCCCAGTGCTGCTGCTCATACCATGCGGTTGGCCATGAGTGTTTGTTCTTCTGTTGTGGTTGCTACTTTCGTATGGGGTAGGGAAAGAGAAAGACGTTGCAGATGTTGAGACGGCGAGGTTCCAGGTTGCTGCCTCGGCATGCTGAGTCAGCTGCACTTCGAAACTCGATCCGATCAGTCTTGGAGACTTTGTTCTTCTTTGCCACCAAACTCCAAAAATGTCGACACTCCAGACTTCAACTTCAGACATGGCCGTACCTGGGTGTGAAATGGAGCTGGGCCCCGAGCGCTGCTTATATATGCTCTTGGGATCCAGAAAAGCTTCGATACCACCCATTGCGCGTCCTTGGCGCTCTACATGCCACTTCGAAAGCTGATGAGGCCGATCATGAACTCTCATGGAAAATGCATGCGATTTAAGTCGCTGCCGAATGCAATCTGCTGACATGCTACTGCGCTGTAACACTAATTTAATGCAAATGGCCGTGTTCTTATATGGGCAGCACACCGGCCCTCGCCGCCGTAGGTATGCTTGGCTATATTTTCCACTCCTTTTGATCAGTCGATTTCAAGATGTCGAAGAAATCGCACTCAGACCAGCTATCAACTAGCGACGACCACGAAACGGCGACTTATAATGTGCCGGCGAATTTCCAAGGAAGCAAAAATGATCAGCACGAGATGGAAGTCTTGGGCAAGAAACAGGTACTTCGTCGCAACTTTCAGTTCTTCACAATGCTGGGCTTTGCCAGTGTGGTCATGGTGGGGTGGGAGACATTGCCGGTCTACTTATTGTACTGCCTCATTGATGGAGGCACCCCGATCGTGTTTTGGGGCTTGATTGTCGCGCCAATCGGCATGACATTGGTGTACGCGAGCATAGCAGAAATCGCAAGCATGTGAGGTTGGCCATCTCTTCTAAGCAAGAGCGATGCGCTGACGAAGGACATGAAAGGTACCCAGTTGCGTCCGGTCAGTTCCATTATGTCTCGGAACTGTCTCCACCTAGCCTCCAGCGTGGTCTGAGCTATACAGTTGGTAAGGCGATAGAAGCCGCGAGCGTTGGAATCTGCTCTGACCTGTCTCAGGCTGGTTAACAGCCATTGGTTGGCAGACATACTCAGCTGCGAGCTCCTACCTCGTGGCCACAATCATTCAAGGTCTGATCCAATTCAACGATCCTTCATACGAGGCTCAACGCTGGCATGGTACTTTGCTCACTATCGGATTCGCCCTCCTCGCCATCTTCTACAACACAGTCCTAGCAGGCCGTTTGCCAGGGCTACAAGCCTGTGCACTATTGCTCCATGTTGGCGGCTGTATCGCTATTGCCGGAACACTCTGGGGTACCGCTAGAGTCAGGAATGCTGAGGATGTACTTCTAAAATTCGAGAACAATGGCGGCTGGCCCACCACTGGGCTGTCATCAATGATCGGGCTCTTCTTTCCTTTCGGCCTACTGGTCGGCTATGACTGCTCGGTAAGATTACAGACCTTTCACAAGAAGAGCACATGCTGAACCCGTCTGTGGTCATACAGGTCCACGTCTGTACGTACATGATCGTCGTTCCCATTATCTTTGACACTAACACAATGCCTTCCAGCCGAAGAAACATACGACGCATCCACCGTAGTCCCGAGAGCCATCATGTACGGCGCACCTTTCAACGCGCTCCTCAACCTCTTCATGGGTACCACCTTGATCTTCTGCCTAGAAGATCCTACCGGAATGCTCGAAAGCACCGATATCGAGCCCTTCATCCGCTCCCTATTCTACAAAGCGACCAATAGCAAAGCCGGGACTAGCGTCATGGTCGCCATCATGATCGTAGTCCTCTCAGTCAGTTGTGTTAGCCAACTGACCGCAGCTTCACGACAACTATGGTGAGTGGCCTCGACACAACACACGTTGACCTCTCTATTGACATCTCCAGGGCTTTCGCACGCGACGGAGGCCTCCCAGCATCCTCCTTCATCTCCCGCGTCCCACAAAACTGGAACATACCCATCCCAGCCATCTTCGTCACCTTCATAATAACCTGCCTCCTCTCCCTCATCAACATCGGATCCAGCGTCGCACTCAACGCATTCAACTCCCTAGCCTCAGTCTCCGTCCTCTTCAGCTACCTCGTCACAATCGGTTGCCTCATCAGCAGAAGGATCCTTGGACCGGAACTACCTCCACGGCGATGGTCATTGGGCAAATGGGGATTGTTGATCGACGTACTTTCGTTGGTTTTTGTGGTACCTATTATGTTCTTCGATTTCTGGCCTTTGATACAACCCGTCACGGCCCAGAATTTTAATTGGAGTTCTGTCATGTTTGTTGGGGTTTCGATTGTCGCGGCGATAAATTATGTTGTTAGTGCGAGGTTTGTGTATTCTGGACCTGTTGTGCAGGTCAAGAGGGAGTGAACGAGCGTATTGGTTAGATCGGCATCGACCAAGCGGAAACCGAATACAATTCTAGCTCCAAAATTCCAACCCTACCTCTATTCTTTCATCACGCCTCAAAAACACCCTTCTCAACAACCTTCTTCCAAGGCTTCGCCTCCATCCTCACAATCTCTTGCCTCGTCTGCTCAAAATGCGTACACCCATACCTCAAAACCTCCGCCCAAGTTCCCTTTTCTACATCTTTCCCTTCATTTTCATCCCAAAGAACACCCAAATGCTTACTCTTTGTCAAATGTTTCCCATGCGTGATTTTTTGGATACTAGATTGACTCAATAATCTGAATACCAAGTTCTCAGCTTTCTGAGATTCTGGACCGACTTCGTCGGTTCGAGTAGAGAGAGCGGCATATAGGTCTTCTCCATTGAAGCCGATGGTGGCCTCTGCGCCCCAGTTTTCGGCTAATGCGTCGAAACAGAAGATTTTGGTTTGCCAGTATTCGGAGTATGTTATCGAGGAATCTTCCATGGGTGAAGAAAGCATGGTTAGACGTAACCAAGCCATGACCTGACTAATATATTCAAAAACCGTGATCGGATCAACTTCGAAATCCCAATGAAAATTGCTCTGTCGACTCTCACTAAAATCCAATTGTGCCGCGAAAGCCAGTAGCGGATCCGACATAATGCCCTTGTGGTCTTTTCGTCCTTTCCAGAAGTGTGTAAACAGCTCGTGCCAAGTTTTCATAAATGGGTCGCCCTTTCGGGCCATGACGAAGTGGTTCGCGATGATTTGGTCGTACATTACTGGGACTGCGATTCGGTATGGGTTGGATGGGTCTTCGAGGGAGGACCAGCCTATGTGGTCGAGGTGTCGGAAGAGGATGTTGCCTACGTCCATGAAGACTCCGCCGTGGTTGTAGAGGAGGGCGCCTCGGAGGAAGTCGGCGGAGTGGGGACCGATGTAGGGACCTTGCATTTCGCCGTTGACGAAGGATTGGGGAAGCTGCTCGGCTGAGACGAAGTTCAGGGCGTAGTTCGGTGATGTGGGTATGGCGTCTAGGATTCGGACGGTCCAGGGTTGGCTGGTCCCGCTGTGGTCGCCACAGATTCTGACCCAGTCGAAGATGTTGCGTTGACACCAGCCTGGTACTGCTGTGATACCTTTGTCCCAGAATGCCCATATGTTCTTCTCTGAAGTGACTGTTTCATGTCGGGTGAGCGTCGAGAGGATTTCCTGGTCTGATCTTGTATCTTTGGGCGAGACTTCGCGGAGTAATGAGCTGTATTTGGCTGGAATATCAGCTTTTGGCGTTGACATACTGCCCATCTTGCTGCCTCGAAGCTATTGGAAGTGTTCAGAGAAAGTGAAAATTTTAACCTTTGTGACCGGCACAAATCATACTTATAACGGAGCTCTACATCGCCGCTCCCGCACGTTCAATCTCATGTCGTAACGAAACATCCATTCCGCTTGCTCGAAGGAAGTTGAAGGAAGTTCGTGTGTTCAAGAGGCGATGTTCAGCTGCCCCACACCGATACCACTTCCGAGCGGATCCTTCTCGCGCCAGGAGTACCATTGGCCGGTCTACTTTGTCAGCGATATGTGAGGTACAAGGGTTGTAGAACGACGTTTAAGGGCAAGATTAATAGCTTCAGGGCATGGACAATGGAGCCGTGTATTGCATCTCTGTCGGTATTTTAGCGACGCGACTGGACGCGTTCAGGTCGGGCACGCTGCTGTTGTGAAAGTCCGAGCCCGACATGTTATCGCAAGTCGGGTGTACTTCGATAGCGTATGGTGTTCTCTGTAAGCTCTCTCTGGTAAGGGGCGATACATGTATCTTGCGTTGGATATGAGCAAGTGAAGTCGGTTGACGAGAGAAGTAGAAGATGACTACAAACCGACAGTCCGTCGTGCTCGAGAAACCTGAGCTAGTGCCGGCCATTACCGAACCAATGAAGATGTACTTTCCCAGCATTTTGTCCTCTTCCTATGTTCAGCCCATTGGGTATGCGGTACACGGATCAGAACTCGAGTCATATGTTTACATATTCACGTGGGCTCAAAATGATTTGGCATTATCAAATCGCGCA
Organism: Pseudocercospora macadamiae; assembly: GCA_012978405.1. Classification (NCBI taxonomy): domain Eukaryota; kingdom Fungi; phylum Ascomycota; class Dothideomycetes; order Mycosphaerellales; family Mycosphaerellaceae; genus Pseudocercospora; species Pseudocercospora macadamiae. Next base: position 144,133 of record WRNY01000018.1, on the reverse strand, counting down.
GGAACAAGTTTCGATTCTTGATCTGGCTGAAGAACTGATAATTCCTTGGCATTGAAATTTACCCTAACTAGGGTAAATTTCCAGCGACGACGAGGTCGGCGAAAGTCTTCGATTTCGTTCGGACTTGGTATATGGCTTTGTAATGATACCTTTGGATTGTTTCTTGGTTTATAGTGCCGGAAGATGGCTCCTTGATCCAGAAAACATGATTTATGTAATTATGTTGATTCTGATATTCATGATTATTGAGAAGTTGCAGCAATACCACAGCAAACGCAACCCATCTTTCACATCTTATCAACGGAAGATAAAAAAAGCTCCATCAGACGACAGCAACTTCAGATCAAGGAGAGAAAGACACCCAGAAGACCAGTGGTACACCATGTGCATCAGACTTGGATTCATCTTCTACATCAAAACATCGCAAACTACCAATAACCCGGGGTATCTATAAGGGAACGAACGATCGATCATGAAATATTTCTGCCTCTCGCAGCCAGTCTCTCTCGGGCCTTCTCAACAGCTGATGTAGCAAACTGCTTGCCCTCTTTGTTGCTGATTACACGATTCTGCTCAGCAATATCCCCACCCATACCCGTCCAAGTAGCCGAAGGCTTTTGTGACGGACCATCCTTAGATTTCGGCCTCGTGGGAGACACGTTCTCCTTGGTATTGTGCACACTCTTCTTCTGGTCCCGTAAAGCAGACCTCGTCTCGCTTGGAGACAGATTCGTTTGCTGGGGAGCACCTGCGCTTGGATCGAATGGACTTGACTGCGGGAGGATTTCCTGCTTTGATACAGATTTCTCCAGCGATGGTAGTGGTTTTGATAGATTTGGCGAATGTCGCATTGGGGAATCCGGTCGGGTTTCACGTTTCGGTGAAGGAGGTTGCATGCCCATTGACAGCGCAACTGACCGCGTATCCGGGACGCTGTTGATACTGAGCGATTGCAATGGCGTTGCGCCTGTGCCACTGGTCACAGCCCGACTGCTTCTCGGCGAAGGTGGTGCTGGAACGACTTTTGGCGGATTGAGACTTGAGGAGGGAGCCCAAGTATCGTCCACTTTCGTCTGTATGTTGCGTGGCCTTGTTCTGGATTTGGTCGCTACCTCTTCGACAGACGGCTTGACGGGGTCCGCTGTCGCATCTTTTGGTGGCACATGCGGTGGTTTACCAGCTTCGGGAGCTGGCACGACTACAGGTCGCGACAATTTTGTCTTCAAGTCTTTGCGTTCTGATTCAGCCCTCTCATTTTGAATGCTGGTCTGCGCATCAGCCCGTCTATAGCTTGTGGTACCAAAGCCACGCTTCAATCGATCGAGCTCGTCCATGGCGTCTCGTTCACTGTCCTGAACCTCACGAAGCTTCTCCAGAGCGTCCTCCAGCTGTCTCTCCAATTCCGACGACCGCTTCTGAAGCCGATCGACCTTCTTGCGCTCTTTATGCAGGTCGTCCCTCAGGTCCAAATTCTCATCTTCCTTCATTGCAGCATAATTCTTGGCAGACTTCTGCTTTGCAAGGAGTTTCTTACACTCATGCTCAGATTTCTTCCGGAAACTGTCAAATTCCTTCTTCCAGTACTTGCCCGCATCAGACTTGGGGTCTAACAGATCTTGGGTCAACTCCGCGTCTTCGCCTGGCTTATCTCTGCTGCCTAGCTTGACCTTTCGCTTGGTGGATTCGTCGCGTACTTGCTCCAGCGCTTCTGTGAGCTTGCTACGTCCTCTCGGCTTATCGGTGGTAGATTCGACATGTTCGACGCCTGACTTGTTGAATGGACTCGGGAACTTGCCGGGACAGTCGTCAGGCAAACCACTCTGCAGCGGTCGCTTTCCTTCATTGTCCATGACGTGAACCCCAAACGATACTGTCTTGCGCTTTCCGCCGGCAGTGCCAGGAGTCAACAAGATTCCCTTAGTAGGAGAAGGAAGTGGCTCAGGTGCGACTGTTTCTTCGTATCGTCCTAGTGTGGCGGCATCGTTTTGGCTCTTCGGTCGCATCATACGCGGTCGCGTCGTCTGCGATGGTCGCGCATTATCGGTGTTGGAATGGCGTCGCGGTTGTTTCTGCTGTGTTGACGGCGTGCCGAAGATAGCATGCTTGAAGGCGCGTACCGCGAACACGGGTGCTGGTGTTTCGGGCGGTTCGGCGTAGGCTGTTGTAGCGGCATCTTGGACAGTATCGTGCGGCTTTTGGCCGGCCAGCCAATGGAGCATTGTCGCCTGCAGTGTGATGTGCTTTTACATGTGCATCATTGCGTGGTTGCGTAGTGATAGACGTCTCCGAACATGTCCGGAAGCATTGAGCCGCAGAAAGTCAAGTAAATAAACAGACCGACCGCGGGGTGAAAATGTTTACGTAAGCCACGCCTTCGATTTTGGTGAGGCAGAAACACACAGCAACGAACCGACTTTCATACGAGAGGCTAATTTTACTTCTAGAACTGAAATGGAATCCGCGTGAGTGAGTGAATTGAACAGCTGGATGGCGCTGATGCGCTCCAGTGATGCTGTTGCATGAAGGCCCTTTGCAAAAGGCGACCACGACCTTGCACATATCAACACGGACCAGAGTCAGTCATCCGGGTGCAATGGACTATTCACGACTACCGCTCGGGAAATCCAGCAAGTCTAGACTGGATTATAATCGGGAAATGCCTCCATCATTTCATTGGACTTTCCTGCATGGACTTGAAGTGTGCCGAGCGTCGACAGATCGAAGCCAGCCTCGGAGTGCAGAAGGGCACAGACACAGCACGTGGAGACCGTGAATTGCTTGCTTTCCTCGCGAGATTTTGATCTTGCTTTGATTATCTGGAGAGCCTTAAGCGTAAAGTTACCAGTTGGTAGGTATCAGTAGATTAGACTGCATGTGGCCGGTGCTGGGCACAGACTTAACACCCACGCGCGACACCGTCGTTTGCCGTCGACCTAATTGCAGACTTCTGCCTACCTAATGTCGTATACGTTCGTATTGCGAAGCCTCACTCGAATGTCCGTTGGATTCCTGGAGTGCTGACTGTCCTTGGCTGAGATTGGCACATGGTCTCATCACGCTTATTGCGTAACGTTTCCCGTGCTATTGATTGCAAGGAAAACGATCATTGGGAACATTGCGAGGCCGACGAGCTCAAGTTGGTGCTGTGGTGATGTTTCTTGCCGCAAGTATTGCATTTCGAGTCGCTTATCCTGAAGGGTAATGTCGAAGACCAATGGCAGTATGCAGGCACGATGCAGCTCGCCGAGAACCGATCCACAACTTCGACTTCGATCAATCTTCTAGCGCGGCAACCATGATCCAAAGGTTCGTGTCTGATGAAACATCACAAACGTGAGCACATCCAAGATTGGCGTGAAAGCTCACGCCAACGTGACATCCCGACTTTCCCGAAAGCGAGAGTCATGGCGCTCTGCCTTAATAAGATCCAGAACGCACATTTGTGCCTGGATCCGCCTACACGTCTTGTTTGACGCTACTCAGTTTCCCCAGTTCGGAAAGGCAAATGAACGCTTGTCTGCCTTCTTTGCCGTCTGAGTACCTTTCCGCAAGTCGCCGTGAATATGGATACTCCTTGAGCTCGCCATGAGGAGATCGATTGAAGGCATGCGCACAGGCAGATGCACAGCTTCCAGCCGGTCCGAATCGTCTCAAGGAGATGAGCGAGTTGCGAGGTATACCGCGTGCGTCTTTGTGTAAAGCTGTGGTCGTCCATCGTCTAGTCTAAATCATCAGCTCAGCAGTCAACAGCCTTTTGTACAGTCACCAACACCAGCAACTCCACCGATCAGCTTCAAGCCAGCTTCAACAGTCAACATGCAGATTATCGCCCTCGTCTCTGCCCTTTTCGCGGCCACGTGAGTGACTTCTGCTTGCGATATGTGGGGACCCGACTAACATGGCTCTTTCACAGCGCTCTCGCCGGTCCACAGTGGGGTCGCTTCCCACCGTACAACCGTGGTGGATTCCCAGGCTTCCCAGATGGCAACCAGGAGGGTCCGTACCAAGGTGGCTGCTCTTGCTCTCGCAACGGTGTTCCAGACCAGTGGCTTGGTCAGCAAGCTTGCCAGGATTTGAACTCCCAGTACCCCAACCTCCAGTGGATTGGCAACGGCGTAAGTGGAGAAAGGTCTTTGACGAAGCCAGGGAGCTTTTGCTGACTAGATTGAACAGTGCGTTGACTTCAACGGCCGTGGTGTTGAGGCCAATGGCTTCCGTCGCGCTTGCCAGAGACAGGCTGGTGGATATGAAGTTGTCGATGCCAACTGCGGCTTTTAGATGATGCTACGTCGAGCGCAGTAGCAGACAAATTGGAGGCAGACTAGCTGGGAGCTTTGTACAGGGCGTTCGGGGTTGCAATTCTAAGTACATGATCGGTGGAGGATGGAGTGGTCGTTGACAAGTCAGTGCGCTGGCTACAAACATCAGTCAGAGCAAATCAATACCGTGACGATCCATTCAACGATCCATCAATCGTATGTGCAAAAGGTAAGGTGGTTTCAACGCTACTGGCAGCAGCGCAAGTCTCAATCGCCAGGTACAGATGGGTAGTTTGCCGGATCAATGATCGATATATCGAGAGGTAAGAAGGCTGATTTCCTAAGCAAACGATCTTGCGAAACCCAGCCTGATGTCTTGTGCATATCATGAGTTTGATCGCTGCGACTAGTATCCACATTGAACAACTCCAGCAGCTAGCATGCCAGTCGGGGAGATATTCATAGCTAACGCCGTTATTAGCGCTTTCTTTCTATGTCTTACCTGGGCTGGTTTGACCTGGGAAGCAAGGATACAGTCGAGGGTGGTACGCGAAGGACCTGCACAGCGAACTCAGCCGGGTGAGGACGATGAAGACCTTGTCTGGAAGGAGGTGCTCTCACAGGCTCCGTCTGCTTGCCACTTGACACGTGAGTATGGTTTTAATTCGTTTCCTGGTGCCGACATAAGAGCACACTACGCCGATGAGCCAGGTCCGAGTGCGCCAAGATTTCGCAAATTCCAACAAGTAGACGAGAGTCAGCCTCCCAGTGACAACGACTTTGATGCCAATGACACCAGCTCAGACGATGGCTCCGAAGCGGAGTCTGATAAGACGGAGCCGCGGACGGACGAGTCCGAGGATGATAAGAAGCCCAAGCGTAAGCGTCGAAAGCAGAAGCAGAAGGAAAAGCATCGTCGCATGAAGAAGCCGTACCATCACAAGAAGCCTCCTGCGAGAAAGGAAGGGGGGCATGGGAAGAACCAGAACCAGAACCGGAACCAGAGCCAGCGTCAAACCCAGCGCCAGAAGCAGCAGCCAAGGCGCAACCAGAACGCTGGGCCAAGCAACGTTCGCGGAGGTGGTGATGATGGCACCGGACCTTCGCTTGACATGTTCGATCATGATTCCGCGCAGTCTGATAGCGGCTTCGACATGGGGAGAGCATCCGACCAGCTTCCGCAGAGTATGGTAGACGCGGTTCGGATTCTGCAAGACGCGCTCAATCGCATCGGACCCTCAATGCCGTCTCCTGCGCCAAAGCCTCCTGTCGCGCCCAGACCAAAACCAGTGCCAACGAAGCCGCGGCCAGCTCCTGGTCCATATGGTCCGAGGCCATTCAGATGAACGAGTCGAAATCGGTGGTTTGGAGAGAGGTCTATGGGATGCAAGAGAAGGCTGGCGGGTCGATAGAAGAAGTAGAGTAGATGATTGTCAATTGGAGAAGAAGAAGACGCGTCAAGCTGAAGTTCACAGCTACACCCCTGCCTGCCAAGAATCGGTGCTGCGGCATCTAGCAAAGTCCATCTTTTTGCAAAACAATCTTGCTTCTGTGATGTTCACATCAAGATTGCCGTTTCTGACACCTGCTGCCCACATCGTGTACATAGGTAGCAAGAGAGATTCAGTTCCTAACATGGCGGTGTCGTCTCCCCTGGGCGCCTCACCGGTAGCAAGCTGAGCCAATTCAGGCAGCAACAGCACAGCACATGAGTATCCTTCTCCTTCTCCCCTTTCTTTAATCACTCACAATCAACTATACCATGCCACCCACTACTCGCGCCCAGACTGTCCGCGAGACCACAGCGACGAGCGCAGAACCTCACCATACTCTCGTCAATCCAGACCACATCCAAGAAAGCCTTCGTCAAAGGCAGTCAACAGATTCCAAAAAGAGCTCGAGATCTTCCCTTCGAAGCCGATATCCAGACACTCCGCCACGATTCGTCATCGACTTGTCCTTACCTCCCGAACAACGTTATCTCGAAGTATGCGCGGCCTTCAAGCAGGAAATCAGCGATCTTACGCCATTGTTTGACGAAGTTGTTGGCGGTATGCTGCATGCGATTCCGCTCAAGTGGCTACATTTCGTGTGTCGAATGGTTTTGCGGAGGATATACGACTCTGAAGAGACGGAAGAGTTGAAGGGCATCAGTAAAGCAACGGGCGTGGCCATGTACCTACTGGTGTGCTTCAATGTCTTGCTGGATCTGTTCATGGGGTGCAGTTCAGGTGGAGCTGCGATAAAAGATGGGGAGGCTGGGGTGAAAATGCTACACTTTCGGACCTTGGATTGGGGCATGCCTTCGCTGCGGAAGATTGTGGTTCAACTTGACTTTGTAACGCAGCCTGGAAGACCTGTAATCGCTTCGAGTCTGACATATGCTGGATACGTTGGCGTGCTTACTGGTGTCAAGAAAGATCTCAGTGTGAGCCTGAACTTTAGACCAAACCGTATAGAGAAGGGAAAGTGGTTGGCCGACGCGCGGTACTACTGGCATCTTGCCATGGTTTTGCTGGGGTGGAGGCGGAGCATTTCCAGTGAACTGCGGCGGTTTCTGCTACCGAAGCTACCGAAGCAGAGCGTGAAGGAGAAAGCGGCGCCACTGAACTCGCCTACATACTCAGAGATCGTCCAAGAGGTCAGCTGTAAAAGCGAGAAGCCATTGAAGACGACTGCATGCTATCTGTGTCTAAGCAATGGGCAAGAGACAACAGTCATCGAAAAAGACTACACAACCGCAGTAGTCAGATCGAGCGACGAGATGATAGTCATCACCAATAACGACCTCGAATCAGAAACTTCCAACAGCGCTTCTCGAGAGCAGACATCACAGTACGTTGGCGCGTTACAAGAGATTCTAGACGAAGCGCAGGATCGCAGGAAGTGTGCCAGCGATAACTACTACGCGATGATCGACCAATCCCGGCGGCAAGACGAACAGCTTGATGTGGAACATATCGTGAAATTGGTGCAGATGTATCCTACGACGAATGAAGAGACACATTTCGCTTGCGTTTTGGACCCCAAGGAAGGGAAAGTCGTCTGGTGTAGGCGCTGGGTGAAGCCGATTTCTCAGGCTTGGATTGGAGAGCATTGGAGTCCTACAAGTACATGGTAGTAAACGTACAAAGATAGGCGGTAACACGTAACGTCTCTATGCAATGCATCACAGCCACCGTTATCTTCCTAACGACCAATACCTTGCGTGAACATCGATAATCTACCTATCGTTTGAATGTACGTAGTGCAGAAGTTGCATCATTCGCGCTGCCGATATCCTGGTCGAGGCGTTGCTGTGGAGTTTTAGCTCGTGCACGGTTGGACATTGATTCGCCATTCTCGTTCCCTCACTTCACGAATTCAACACGCTCTGAAGCGCGCCTTGCATACGCACCTAATCAGCCCCTCGACGTGTTCAGCTTCTCCTCGACATCGTCGACTACATTCGTTTTGCATTCACATACTGCAGCGGCGGCGACATCTCGACAGTTGCTGTTGTTGACAGAAGACGCGAAGAAGATCGCTCCGCGCTCGAGCATACTATACTAGTGCACGCGTTTTCCGACCTTTCGCCATGACCGCTCACGTCCCGATGGCGAGAGTGCCTTTCGCGCCTCTGGATAATCCGCGTCTTCAACATCTCGCCAGTGCGAAGAATAGGCAGAATGGTACGCGACTCGACTCCGTAAACTATGAACGTGTTGACTTACCATTGATTTCAAGGTGTGCTCGCGCAGCAGTCCTCGGCTTCGCCATTGGGCAAAATCAGCATCACAAAGACGAGCAATACCAACAAGCGCTCTTTCGAACCTGCCATCTTCAACGACGACGGAGAAAATGTCGATCCAAACCAGGAAGTATTCGACTCGCCTTCAAAGAAGACGAAGAGTGAGGCATTCACATTCAGTTCGAAGACCTCGACCTCGATGCCGCCACCATCACGTCTCTCAACACCGATCCGTTCCAACATCTCATCTCCACGGACCCCTCTCACAGCACCAGCCGGACGTTCACCAAAGCGAAAAATCGCCTCCTTGAAGCAAAGTCGACGTGTCTCGGCACCTTTCTCGCGTATCGACCCTCCGACTTCTGGATCATCATCTCTGCCATTCAGTCTCGACTCTGTCCTCTCATCCAAGGGTAATACGATCCAGGAAAGCATGCCAAAGAACTGGTTCTTCGAGATCTATCAAGATACTCCTGAGGAAGAAGCTTCGAATTTGATGGAGCATAGTACGCTGACTCTGGATTTGGGATCGGATGATGAAGGCGAATTGAAGGATGATCGTGGCAAGGAGAATACTCCGCCTGAGGGGTATGATGGTCCGAGTGCTTCTGTCGGAAGTGGTGGTGTTGTTGCTCCGACGAAGATTGTGAGGAAGAAGATCATCGCCGCCGATGAGATGGATGATGGTGCTAGATCCCCGTTGAGTGATCTTGAGACTGAGGCTTTCATTCCTGAGGGTTTGAGTAAGGATTCTTGTGTTATTGTTGATGGGGAAGGTGAGGGTCAGGCGAAGGGTTTGGGCATGATGGATTTCAAGGATTTGTTTGCTATGCCGGCCAAGAAGGAAGAGGTTGTTGATGTGCCGGTTGTGGAGAAGAAGGAAGAGGTTGTTGAGGTGCCGGTCGTGGATGTCAAGGCTGAGATCGTTGTGTGGGAAGATGCTTGATTGCTTGATGTCGCTTCTGCTGGGACATGGTGATGGGCTAAGGGTGTACTACTGGATTACGATGGCGATGGCGTTTCATGGGTTTGGGATTTGGGTTATGAGAGAGACCGTATGCTACAGTCTAGCTATGTTGTTCATGAGAGTATTGCAAGTTCATGTTTTCTGTTACCTTGATGTCCCAGAGACCATTGCTGGCAAAGAAGGACTCAGATGTCTTCAGGTTGCGCAGTTGCCGGTGTTGTGAAAACATCGCTATTAAATTATTGGCGCGGTACTTGTCAGAGAGAGCGTTGATTTCCTGACGAGCTGCGGGTGCCGGATCTTTCCTAGTTACTGGGGTATGGCTCGAGCAAGTAGAGGAGGAGCCTTGGAAACCTGCCTACTTGAGTGTCGGCGTCGTATTTGTCAGAGACGAGGTGTCGGTTTCCAGGACAAGTCGCGGGTACTGAGCATATATTGAGTGGTAGCGGTGAGGTCATCTATCAGGACAGTTCTTGCAGTATAACATGCCATTATGGCTCAAGTAAACAGAAGGAGCCTTGGAGACCCAGGGAAGTGTGAGTCGCGGGGTAAATCTCCCTCTCGTCGCACTTTCGATTTGGAGTCATTCACAATGCAGTATCGACGTTCTCAATCAATCCTACGGTTATGCAAAAGCCATAGCAGTGAGGGTTAATATGTCAACGAGGTAGGTTGATATCCTAATGATCCAAGTAATGCTGTGTTCTCAATGCTGAGCTGTATTGTGTCGTAGAATGCCTGATCTGCACAGTCAGAGCGACGCACCCACCCGCACCCATCCCATGGCGGGTTGAGGTGTTGAAGTGCTGTCTGCGCGGCGGGTCATGATGTTGTCTATGCTGTTGAAGTCATGCTAAGTCATCCGCGGCCATGCAAAAGGTGTTCGGTGCCCTCCTGGTGCTGCGACCGAGTTCTGAAGAAGCCACTGGGCCACGATCAACAAACCTGCCTGGGATGTCTGAAGTCTACAGAAGCATCTATTGACATCTTATGAGATGTGGTGGGTATGTTGGGAGTGTCTGTGCTGATGTGCGAGGCTGGTCACCGCCTGGACCGAGCATCAACATCATCGCCGCCGGCTAAACCGGAGTCATCGCAACGATCGCCGACGAACCACTTCAGACATGGCCTCAACTTATCGAACATGCAATGAGGGCCGAGCATACCGATCACAGAAGAGCATGGAGACATCAAGAGGGGCCATATGCACCTCGTCGTCGCCCTGGAACGGGCCGACCCAGAGGCCAACCATTATAAAGAACTGGGGTATTTCCTCGTCGCCTTCGGGCACATGGTCAAGTGAGTGAAATTTTAGACCATGTTAGACGAGCATCGCTAACTTTGCGCTAGTTTGAAACAATACAGTATGTTCATTCGATTCTGTTCAAATTACCAGCGCTAATAGCCACTCAGGAGAAGATTGTAAGCAATTCCCCATTAAATAATCAAAGTCTCTTGCTAACCTTAAATCCAGAGCATGGCGTATGTTACCACAATCACCAAAATCCGAAAATCAAAAACTAACAAGTCAATAGCCCTGCACTAAGGGTAAGCACACTCCCTCCGATGTTTCTACTTCATAGCTAACCTCCTCCTCGATGACACATGCAAACAAAGAGATGCAACCAATTTTTTTGCATCTGCTCCGGCTGGGGCTCGAACTCACGAAGACCCACATCCCCAACCCCACAGCCATCTTACTTAAGCAAATCTGAATCACATACTGCAAAGCGGAGTTCAACTTACTGCTCATCACGATTTCTCTTGGTTCGTGCTGTATTGTCACCATAGCGGCTCACACTTCTATAGGACTGAAGAGGCTTCATCTCAAGCTTGCAACCATTGCCGGCAGCACCGCGTGATCAAGAGAGAATGCTCTGGTACTTGCATGGCCCTGGACTTCTCCGATTCTTATGTCTTGGGACGAGGTGATGTCCTTTCACACTACTTTTGACCGCCAAGACTCACGACTTTCGGCCTAACCTCACCTTACTCTCGCCGTGGTGAGGTGATGACGAGCACGGCATCGCTGTTCTATGCTTCCATCGCGGACGTTGCTCTCCAGCATTGCATCGGCATGGCCAGTCACAATTGCATTTAGTACTGGAAATGTGGCTTAGCACAAGATACGGCGACGCATAACTGCCATCGGTCCCGAAAAGAAACGTCAAGGAGAAGCTGGCCAGGAGAAGATGCTCCTCCAAGTTTTCGACATCTGAAAGGACTAGTAAGTCTGACAATAATACTCATGACTGTTTGATATTATGGAGGACAACCTCTATTCCGGACGCTGGGATGAAGCTTAGGTGCTTCACGTTCCTCGAGCTACCCTAGGGCCTTTCGACATCGTCACTTATTCCTCTGGACGCTGATCCGCACACCGACGCTACAATGCTACCCTTCCTATCCTTTGCGGTCAAGATTCTTCTTGATCTCGCTCATACGCTCCTCGAGTGATACAATGGACTTTTTGTGATCCTCCACCTGTGCTTCGAGCTGCTGATACTCGCGACGTAACGCCGATCTTTTCTCATCCCGTGGCCTTGCCATGCTTTCCTTCACGACCCGGATCGCGTCGGATGGAGTTGGCTCATGCTCAGCCCGCCACGCCCTTTCGTCGGCATAACCATCGTTATCATCATGTTCGGGCCTGGTCTTGTTTCCGTCGGCCACTTTCGCTGGTGCTCGTTCCTTTAGGTCCTCTGCCACCATGTCGAGATCTTTGCGCACCTCAACAATCCCTTCCGCGGTAAGGCCCTCGTCGTCAGCCACTGAATCAGTCCATTCTTCGCTGATCATATCATAGATCTCCTCGCCTAGTGATCGAAAATCCTATATTGATGAGACCGTCAGATTTCGCCCGTCTCGTAATACCGGAAGCATGCATTTAATACCTCTGCATCGTACCAATCATCCAATGCCCAGGCGATCAAGGTACAGTTCTTGATTTGCCAATATCGAGGCGTTCCCGGCAAGTCGATCAAAGCTTGCATCGCAACCTTGGCGCACTCCTCGTGTTGATCATCTTTGCCGAGGTCGTAAGCTGCAAGGTACTTTTCGGCGTAAAGATCCATTTTGTTGCGAGGTCTTCCTGGATATTTTCCGCCGAACGCGCGCTGGAGAAAGCAAGGCGCGATGCTTAAAGAGTTGAGGTGGAAGAATTGAAGGCCGTCGGAAGCTCGACTGCGACAAACGCACATGCATGTCTTGGCAACGCTGACTCGAGCTTCAAGCTTGGCGCACCCGTAAAACATCGTCCGATGCACAAGACGCGTCCTTGAGATACGAAAACCGTCGCTTCGCATCGCATCCATCACCGCACAGCACCACATCACATCGCATCGCACCGCGTTGAGCACGACGATGGACAAGCTCCTCTGACTTTGCAAACGAAATGCGCAATTTTCTATCTTCAGACAGCTTCGACGAGGCGTCAACACTATCTGGTAGTCGTGGAGACCTAAACGTCCAGAGCAGGCTCAATGAGCTTGCTATCCGCCTTAAAGTATATGAGACGGACCAGGAGCTCGATTCTCGTCGGAGAGGTAGCCGTCGTCATTGAGCTAGATGGCGCAGTGTGGTCAGGTGGGGAATGGACACCATTGTGCGTTACATCTCACCTAGAGGATCGCTGACTCCATCCCGGTAGCTGCATCGTGGTGTCAATTTCGAATCCGGAATGTCGAATGACACGTGTTTTGTTGAGTTAATACTCTTCTATACCTGACATCTGTGTAAATTACCTTCAAAGCTGTCAATCTCTGGGGGCATATTACTGACGCATGGCGCTAATGAGTGGCCGCACCATCTTACGTGCTGGTGGCCAACGACGACGACGATGAAGATGAACCGGCTGGTTCTTTTGCTTTTGTGCCGCGGCCAGCAACTCCTCCTGCCGAAGGCAAGCCGTCCTCGGCTGATATCCTAGAACTTGCTGCCAAGAACGGCATGAAGACGCCGATGGGCTCAAGACCCGGGGAGAAGCCCGGCCGCGCCCGCAAGGACCGTGACGAACAGATTGAGATTCCCGAGGACGACGACTTTTCCGGAGATGACAATCTGGGCAAACATGTGTTCGTACCCACACATATCTAGCCCAGTCTCCAGCTCCAGGAAGATGAGTAGGGAGGGCTAACGGGTTCGAAGGCGCAAGTTTGAGAAACCATTGATGTGACGGAGCGTAGGGAAGTTTGGACGAAGCGTCAAGAGGTGAATCTCAACTGTTCTTACCTAAGCATTGACTCGAGTCCGATAGCTAGACCGCAGTTTCGATGCGTCCTACGAGACTACTTCTGAAGCTGTCTAGCTTTACAGCCTCGTGTATGCGTCACAACCGCTATCCCAGCCTGGGAGGACCATTGGTTCCGTCCATATAGCTGGCTCGTGGGCTTGATGTCGGACTTCAAGTCTCTAATGGAAGGCCTTGTCTGGGCCCAACAATTGGGAATAACCATGGCGACCACCAGAACAGGGTAAGGCTTCTCAGAAATTTCGAGTCTGCGTGCTTCCTGTTGCGATTCTCAGCAGTAGCTTTCCCAGCAGCGCCTTCCCTGGCCGGCACTTTATCCGCAGAGCCAATCTACAAGCTTGCCTGGACACTAGAACTATACTCAATCCGGTCTACCGCCGAAATGTAGAGGAGTCGGGCACGAAAGATCGCAGTCACGAAGAGGCGCAAGCAAGCAGCAACCCGACTAGATTGCGATGGGTGGGGTAGGCACCGAAACTTCATTCGTCAAGAAGATTTAAAAAGAATAAACAGCAGCCACTTCCCAGCGAGATCTCCCCAGAACACACACACCTACTGCGGTGGCACATTCTTCTTATCCTCCCCGGCATCTGGCATTTCGTCGTCGGAGTCCTCCACAACAATGTGGCTCCTGCGAGCTCTCTTCTTGGGTGGCTCAGCCACAGCACTCTCATCATCATCAGCGGACAGCATGATGCCGGACTCGTCAGTGGCCTTATTCCCTCTCGCCTGGCTTCGCTCGAGCAGATTGCACTTAATTCGACTTTCTGAATCCGACGCCGCAGCCCTGATGTAGCTACAGAAACGGAGTCGGTGACCATCCTAGGTGAGATTTACTAGCAGCTCCACAGGTAAACTTGCAATTCGAGAGTTGAAACGAGATACTGAGACCATTGAGAAGCAACAGGAGCGGATCTGTTAATTCTCTGAGGTGAAGAGGCTACAAGACCGCACGACTCTGGAATTACACTTGTCAGACGATACTGGATAATCGAAACTGACACCGCGGTTCAGCTGCAGGACTGGAGTCAATACTTGTTCAAGGTGAGGAGAGGACCTTCGAATTCACCTCTAGTCACTCCAATTTAGAGTTTGCCCACTCAGCAACACCACGGAACTTTCGTCCTTACGTCTCCAATGCCATTGGCTCTCAGTACTCAATCTCTCGGAGTCAAGGTATTGGCGGGAGTGTGTATAGGTGCGGTCACGCGGATTCCAGGGATATGGTATGGAAGGCTATTGTGCACACAATGCCTTTCATCATTATCGGTATATAGTTGCTGATCATCGCACACAGACGACATGGTGGCGGTGGTGCAATGCGATGCGATGCGATGCTGCGGAACGACACCAGGGGAGACGAGACGAGACGAGACGACCAGGCGACGACTTGGTGGTGGTAGTAACGGCGGTGGTATCGTGCGGATCGTGAGGACAGACGCGTCTTGCACGGTCCATCGCTTTTTAATCTTCACGGTGCCCCAAGCTTCCTCCCCAATTCAGGACCTCCTTCTTCGACTTCTTCGGCTCCTTGGACTTCTTGGACTCTGAACAAAGCTTATACCTCATGACCTTGGCATGCCAGCAGCTGCTCGCAGATCTTCAGAGTTGCGTTAAGTAGCCAGCCAGCAGTTGCTCTGCGACTTACTGCCTCTAGCAGTCGAGGTGTTCCGCCCACGCATCTATTTCGTTCAGAGTTCCCTATACCACTACTCTTCCGAAGCTTCGACATGAGCCAGCCAAGGACAGGCGAAGTTCGGTTCAAGGTCGTCAAGAAACGATTTGCGAAGGCAGCAGAAGATGTTTCCGTCGCGGTTGGTCAGACTGGTACGATTATTGGCTTCGGCGATAAGGGATCGGTGAAAGTCAGACTCGACGATGGCCGCGGCAGTGAAGGTTTCACGGAGCGCGCGATGCTGGAAGTGGGCAGAGGGTGGCCCTATGTGGCGTGCAAGCCCAGCAAACCGAAAGGACCAAACGAACTTGCTTTAGCAGAGGGAACTCATGGCATGATCCAAGAATACAGTAAGAACTTATTTTGGGCGAAGGTCACCAGTCTGGATTATCTATCCCATGGTCAGCAAGGCTGGGTGCCCAGTCACAAAATCATCGCAGGCACAGAACGAAAGTATGGACAGTGCGCTGGAGAAGCTGGAAGTCGGAATCTGAGAGCGTCTAACAGAGCAAACTCATCTTGCGGCGCACCAAATTCTGGTCAGGATTAAGATCTTTGTGCTCTTGCGTGATTTTTGCAGTTCTATTACCTAGATCGGCTCTTCTTACTAACTAGATCTATGCGGGCCTAGCTTTGAGACTGTCAGCTGAGACACAGTAGGTACGCTGAAGCGGCTAATTGTCCTAGCAAGTGACTTTCTGGACATAATTTAGGTGCATCAACTAAAGTTCATTTAGCAGCGATCTACCTCCGACCAACCTCCAAGACCTGTGCTATCCAGTGAACAACTATGGGCCCAAATTGTAGCTGAAGACCCGGAAGTTGATACTTCTGGGTGAGAGTACGCCTGTATGGACACTGGACTATCCGGAACGAAAACTCAATCTCAGGTTTGAAAACGTACGACGTGCAGCCGCCGACTGGAACATAGATATCATGCTCTGGAAAAAGGTTGCACATCTTGGATTTTTCGAAATATTTTGCATGTTCTGCGATATATAATATTCTCTGCGGTAAACAATAAGAAACACTGCTAGATAGGTGCAACTTAACCTGCTAAATCTAACTATAATAGTTTCGAAAGGTACTTCCTACTCGCTGTCGCGATGCAGACGATTCTACCTCGCTGTCGATAAAGCCACTCTACCCCGCATAATACGCCTCACATAGAAAGTGCTTAGGGTTAGGGTTATCAACTGTTCAAGGAAATTTGCGGAGAAAGCAGATGTGCAACCTTTTTCAGTAGCATAATACGCCCACACGCGAACAAGCAAGACTATCAAGCAGCTTCTTACGGACATATACAACACCCGTTCGATTCTGCCTGACATCCGTGCCGACATAATAAGACTCATCAGTACCGAAGAAAAGCGCAATAACACGACTGAAAAGATTTGCGCTGGCTTAGACACAGCAAAATCTTTGGCCATCCTGGAAAAGGAGAACTTTACTATCAATGACGTTGCCAATACGTGCGAAGGTACGAAAACTTCTGGAACTTCCGGGATTTATTTTCGCTTCTACGCCGACTTAAGAACGTAGAGAAATGGAAGGGCAAATCGAAGTTGTATGCCGATTCGACAGCGGTCGGCTTCCGGAAACGAGAACAGGGATACAAGTCTCAACACAACCCAACAGAGACAGCTCGAAAGGACAACATGGTCAAGTAGCAAACGGCTCGACCCTCCAGTTCAAGAGAGTGTTGTGTGCGCTGGAATCAGATACCACGCTCATATTTCTTGCGGAGAACGTCGGACCTTTACTCCTGGGCACGTACGACAACGCGCGAGTCGAGGTCTCTCATTACGTTCCTGACTCCATTTCGAACCTGGATGACACGAAGAATCTCGCCAAAGCTGTGATGACAGCTCTGTGTTCAACAGCTACCGATGCTGAGGTCGTCGATGCTCAAGTCGATATCATAGAGAAAGACGAGGAGTTTTCTACCCTAGGTCGTGAGGACAAGCGTGCATCGCTCGGCCAAATGAAGATTTAGGCTTCTAGTCTTGTAGCAATTGGTCGTCTCTCGTTCCTCAAGAGCAATTGGACTCCTGTTATGATTCGGCCAAGCTTCTCCAACGACTTTGGTCCATGCACCGGACTTAATATCCAATCTCCCGTCTGTACGTCCTCGAACCGCACTATTTATAAGAAATCCTACGGTCTCAACCGTACTCTCTACGGTCGAACTTCACTGCGCTGCACTAGGAGAAAAGCTTTCTAGAAACTCGCGAGTGCTAGGCTTTGTATGTCAAGTATGAAGTTTGTTAAAAATCTGCAATAAATGAAGCAAATTAAGAGAGGTGAATTCCGGAGGCTCACATCGGACATGAAAAGGCTTGACCGCTCCATTATATCGGAACAACACAGCCTTTCACATCGAAATTAGGGCAACGACAATTGTTAACAAGCTTCGGAGCGTGTCGAATGCTCGCCCATTCGATCAAATCCATGAACCCCATACGATGTCTTCAGGGGTACTATTGTGTCGCCACGATTGGGGAGTTCGGTGTCTCACCTAAACAATGTTGCTCTGAGATTCGACTCCAGACATTTGTTGGCGCAGCTGCTATCAAACGCATGGCTCTGGACGGCGAGATTGAGGCGCCTCACCCCTTGCCATCGAGATGTGAGCTGCCGATCATCACATCACAACATCCACCCTCATTCCCTAGCTCGCCATGGCATCGACTACGACACTCGTGACTTCCTTCCGCGAGAAACCTGGAACGAATCTACGTGCTCGATGCAGACTCCCTGTCGCCGGTGCTACCATGGATTTTGCATACGCAACTGGTCTCCGTCGTTCCTCGCGAGGCATGGGAGAGGATTACTACATCATTCTCAGACTACGCTCCGCCCTCCGACCTGGTGCACGGCCATTGGCTGGACGAAGACGCCCTCGTCATTCGCATGGGCCTGGACATCTGGCAGAGCTCACGCTGCGATCGGTTCACTGGATCGAGAATTTGGTCGTTAGCTTACAATGACCCAGTTTCGTCACAGAAGCGTCTTCAGGAGGTCAAGCTTGTACAGTATCCCGGAATCGAGCTCACTACAGACCATCATATCAATGAAGCGCACCAGACCATGGCACACTATCTACATGCGAGCGCGAGAATCGGCGGCTCCACCCAATTATAGTGGAGATCTAGATTCATGTGCTCCTTCACGAGTGAGACAGTTGAAAAACGTACATCTCCAGCGATTTCCACAAGACTCTGGATTTTACACCGTGAGCGCAGAATCCGTTCAAGTGTTGAAGCGATGGATTGTGAAGCTGTTTAGGTGAGAATCCGACCTCATCGTATCAGACTCCATAGCGAAGGCTGTGAATTTGTGATTCAAATCCCAATCCTCGTGAGTTCCAGTTCACTCGACTAATGTTGACTAGAAGTCACTTCTTCGTTCTCGAACACAGGAGAGCCTCAAGACATCACTCAAACATTATGTCACGTACAACCTCCCTTGAACACACTCGTTCACAGCGCGCCACTCGTCAACCAACTATCTCAAGCTTACGGGCAGACTACGGAGTTGGTCAAATCATTCGATACGGCCTCCTTTGCAGATCGCTCACTCACAGGAAAGCACACAGTGATGGTCCATCTGACTGGCAAGGCCGCTGCTGAAGCACTTCGTCGACTGTAGCCCTCATTTGCCATGTACTGGAAACGCCGTTGGGTGTACGAGACCCAGGTGCACATTCTTAGTACGCCAATCTTCAACAGACGATTTTGCGTTGTCGTCTCCTTCGCAAGGCAGCCGTCTTTCTAGCAGATTCATGATGTGCCACGAATTTCGAAGAAGGCCCTCAGACTGGCAGACACGAATCGATCCTTCGTCACGTCTCCGTTCACCAAGGCAGCTTTGGACACTCGGTGTCGTGCTTGTGGATATATCGAGAGGAAATTCAAGGATGACGTGCTGCAACCACTATTGAGAGCCACCCTAGGCAGAAAGGCGGTGTTTGCAAGCCATCAGATCCACTGTTCTGCAACTGACTTGATCGTTATGCTGGAGTATCGAAATCGGCATGCTTCAAGCTTTATTTTCTGGACCAGGCAAAGCAGCGAAGATGGCGGCGGAGCTCGGGAATCAATCCCTGGTCAGCTCAACACACTGATGACGGCTTCATTCGTGGACAGTACGCGACCAGACGACCAATTATACGTGTTTGCTGAGACTGCATACTGGAGCAAGCACCGGCTACACGATCGAAGGCTCTAACTCTCTCCATCTCTTGATCTTCGCTTGTACATGCTCAGAGTCACTCCAGACAGACTGAAGCGGCATCCGGACGAGGCTGATACGGTTCTGGGATATGTTTATTCAAACTGGATGGTGCTTGGATTATACACGGTGATCCAATCGATCACAAACAGCGTTTCGTAGCTTTCAGCGAGTCTATGCTTATCGATGAGAATCCCCGTTTGCTTGGATGTAATCGTTCGACGGAGCAGGATCCTAGTATGCAGTATATGTAACTTTGAGAGATCTCACAGAAGCTAGTCGCGCGCTTCGATTACCTCTCGCTCTCCGAACATCTATCGTTACATCTAGCGTTACGACTAGATCGTTCGCGGACGAAGTAATATGCTTAGTAATGGGGAAGGTCATCGTACGTGCAATGTTGCACCCTCACTCAATGTAATCTCTAAAAATCCAGCTCAACTCGAAAGATACAACCCAAGAAGCTAAGTGTCTAACTCTTGCTTCTACAGGTAGGCTCAGATGTAGAAGCGAGTTGCTAGGTGAACTCCTACTTCTACGGAGCTACGAAGAGCGATTGAAAATTGGCATGGATTGCTGGCCTTGCGGGAAGAATTTCATATCTGTGCCAGTTTTGCGACGCCGCTATAGTACGCTGCGCCCTTTGAAAATAATAATTATGTCTGTGCCTATTTAACTAAGTGAGCACTTGTGACTGGAGGCATGCTTACAATCTGTGCCAGTTTTGCCACGCTATCATATGCGCCCTTAGGCATAGTCAATCAGGTCTGTGCCAATTTAGCATCGAATGAGCCTTCATGCGGAGCGGCCATTTTGTGCCAGTTTTTCGTTGCCTTCTAAGGATGTGAAATCTGTCACAAAACTTTGAAAATGTTCTCGCAAGGCTAGGTAGCATTCTGTGCCCACTTTCCATGGCTATTGATACCAGTGTTCTGGGAATTACGTGGCTAGTTCGATCTAAGGCTGGCATTCTGTGCCAGTTTTACGTCGGCGTCTATACCAGCATAGTGCGATATTTTCTGGCAGCAAGTCTGAAATGCTTGTGCCAATCAAACATCAAGTGGGCATTAAATTTCAGGTAGAGCTGGACACCGAAGACTCAGAGAAGAGACGTCAGGACGACAATGACTTTCCGTTTAAATGCTTGAGAGAAAACACTGTTATTTTCTTTGCGTTGCTTGGGAGTCATGTCAAAGGACGCCAGCGGCTGTCTTCAGGCCACAGATGTCCAACGCCTTTGAATATTTTGAGAAGAACCATTCAGAGTATTGAAGGGTGAGATTTTATCCCGAAAGTACAGCAACCAGTGCCCCGTACACAGATGGGAAGGTGAAGATCAGCGGCAATAGTCCGACTCGTGCCTGTCAGACTATCAGCCTGATCTAAGATAGGGAAAGTGTACGCCATGAGCCATGAAGCGAATGACAGAATTCGCCCAAGGAAAGATCATGAGGCCAACTCCAAGTCCGACAACACCGAAAACGGGAAAAGCATTGTCAATCGGATTCTTGAATAGGCCCAGACTCCGTTTTGCCGTACATTTTGTGGCAGTTTTACCCACGCTTATAAAGAATGTTCAACAAGACGGATTGAGGTCGCGTGTAAGGGTTTCCCTGCCTCATATACCAAGTCCAACAACATTGATCGAGTTTTCGTGTCAGTTTCCCCCTGTCTCATAGCACAAGGCTGACCAACTTGAGCGTCTGAAATGTTCAGTGTCAGTTTACCATTCAATGGGGCATTTAGGATGCCTATAATCAGGTTCTACAGTCGAACGTCCATCATCAACAGCAATGCTATATTTAACACTTCCATATACCATCTTTCACTCTCCAAACAACAACGACATCGACACCAGAACCAGAATCAGCACAACTACTACCATTCAAGAATCGATTCCAATCTCATAAGAACCATATCTCCCAGTCGACATGGTCGACCATTTCAGCCGTCAGCCAGCCGAAATACGCAACAAGATCTACGGCATGGTCTACGACCGACATGTTATTCGCATAGGAACTCAGAAGACTAAGCTCGAAGGCAAATCAGCACTTAAGCTGCACGCTCGGGAAGACATTTCAGACTGGTACATACCAGGAGATCTGGGAATCTATGGACTACTTCTCGTCAATCGTGAGATTCGTAACGATGCCATGGCTGAGATTCTGCGCTCCAAGACGTTCGCCTTTAACGACTACATGGCACTTTCGCTGTTTGTCAAGAACCTGAAAGCAACCGGCCGAGCTAATCTGGTTCACTCCATTCGGTATGATGGCTATGAAAGCTGGGACTTCAATTCACGTAAGAAGAGAATGAGAGTCTTCAACAGAATCAAGAAACTGCCCAATTTGGGCCACTTCGTGATCACAGCTCCCAGATCTTGGTTTCTGGGTATCAGTTCGGAGCATATTTGGCTCGAAGACGATCAGGCTAGAGCTCGTCTCTCTGCGACTATCTTTGCAGAGGAGCTCGAGTCTGCCATGAAGAATGTACAGAAGGTAAAGGAGAGAGCAGGACAACGTTTCGCTTTGGACGAGTTTCTCACTTTAGAGAAGGGCATCCATGATTCTCAGATGGTTGAGGACTTCATCACGGATATCTTCAAGCTACTGAAGCAAGGGTTAGGGGAGGTGTGAAGGGAGTTTTGCTGCTATCAAGAAATTGGTTGCGGGTCTCGATGGTCGATGCGTGGGAAAGGTTGGATCGGCACTGGTATGGAGGGCTCAGCAGAGGTAACTTTGAAACCCATCTGGTGGCTCGCTTCGGCATCGCAACCTCCTCGGTGAAGCTACAGTAAGACTTAGTCGATCTGATCATGGCTCAGGCGGCGAGCTATCTCTTATAGGTCATCTCAAGATGAAAGTTGAAACACTCCACGTAGGATGACCTTCCACCCTCTGCTCAGCATCGTGCTCAGTACGTGGTGGATCTAGTAGCAATGCCAGATCTCGGGAAAGATGGGCACATATTTGAACTAGAGCTGAGGTAAAGCTTCTGGTGGTCTCGTGAAATAACGTTCTTTGCATCATAATCAGGTTTTTGCCTGTCTCCATACAGCCGCTCCACACACGTGACCTTGGCTTGCCAAGGTGCGGAAGTGCCTGTCTCCGTACAGACCCTGCCAAGACCGCCGGAGGCAATCCTGCTTGCCCTTGGCAAGCCAAGGTCACGTGTGTGGAGCGGCTGTATGGAGACAGACTAGTGCCAGAAATGGACGCAGAATTGTATCATATATGCAGGGAGGAACTCGACAGGAACGACGTAATAACGGAGTTGAACTTTAGCCACGTCGTTTACTCCAATGCTTCTTCGAATGGCTGAAAAGCATGGCTAAAAACAACAGCACTTGTCCGACTTGCCGTGGCCCGGTGTCTCTCTCAGCTCTCCGTGAGCACGTCAAACAAGCCGTCAACGACCTCCATGATGCAGAAGAGGCAGGAGTCGCCACGAGTATCCACAGCGAGGTCTCCCAAAAACTGCGCATCGTCGCAATGAAAGCGGCGTATCCCGAAGACGAGATCGACCAATTTGGTGGCTGCCGAAACCTCATCAACATTAGGGCCTGGAAAAGTGTGAGGGCCAAGGAGGGACAGGGTAACATAGAGGACATCCTAGCATCTTTAGCAGCGTTTGGTAGTAGAAGAGCCTGAAAGTCCCACATATCAAATATCACATGCTTCAGATTCGTTTCACTCCTACTTCACTTGTTGCTCACTATGACACCCGTTTGTCACATGAACAGTCCGTGCGCTGGACCCTTGCATCATTTCAGGTTTTCTCTTCAACTTCGGCGTCAGCTTCAACTTTTTGCACACACACTCACGCTCAAAAGGTAATCTCCGTCATTTCGACCGCATCAAGGTAGTGTGCGCGCCAGCTCCAGCATTATTGTCTGACGTCTTCCAGACACCCTCCGCGACAACATCCATCAGCAAAGTCAGTAAGCCATGGCGACCGTTGATATGGCCATCGTCACTCCACGACTACCAATCCTCTCGGCTAGACTACCAATATCAGACAAGATTACCGAACCAGAGATCGAGGCCGTGGTCGCGACATCCAAGGAGGGCGGCTATCCAACGGACGAGGAGCCAGCAGACCAAGTTCCGACGGAGATAGAGATCGCCAACACGATAGATCTCCTGATCGTCATGTATCAACGGGTACCGCGTGAGCTCGAGCCGCTTGCGACCGGCCGTTCGAAGATAAATGAAGCTTTCAAATACCACCAGAAGTTCGGCGCCCGCAAGTCCAAGATGCTTGGTCTGGGAAAAGATCGCCCAATGCGGCACATCATCCTTGAGACAGTCACTTTCCACGACTTCAAAGTCGCGATACAAGTCCTCGTGGCCCAAATCGGGGTCTTGAGCATTGTCCCGGCGAATGAAACACCAACGGAGCGCGAAGATCGTGTCGAAGATATCGAATACCGCCAACGATTACTCAACAACAGCCTCCTCCAGTTCAACCACATGATGAATGAAATCGTCTCCTCTCTTCGCAACGGTACTCGTAGCGCGATCTTCGATCCAAACCCTGGCCTTGTCAAGTCAGATTCGTACGATGCGGAGTACGTTCACCAAGAGATCGCACGTATGGAGTCTCTACGCACAGAAATCAACGAGATCGACATCACCATCCCAAATCACGCTGACGCCCAAGTCCCAAAATTCTACATCGAGCTATCAGCCACCGAACGAAGAAATATCTGGATGGAGAAGACTCTCTTCAAGACTCTGGCGTACACGTTCCTGTGGCCGGTCCGAGGCGCAATGTGTATCCCCAGTACAGTCCGAAACAATAAGAAGTTCAAAATCACTCTCGTCAACCAAATCGTAGATTTCTGCGATGCTGCATACCGGATGGTTCTTGCGCCTCAGCTTGCTCACGACTGGGTGACGATAAATGACGCTAACATGTATGTCCGGTCCATGGGTCGCGAGAACAACGTCTCTAGGTCATGGGTATGTTCGGTCTTCACTTTTCTGTCCCATGAGCAGAAAGTTCAGCCATAAATGCATGCTAATTGCCACGATAGGACAAAGAATTCAACGAGATGGCCGCAACTCACCGGCTGCGTTGGAATAAGGCACATGAGGCTGATATGAAGCTGGGCGGGCTGGAGGAGCTGCGCGTGCCTCCGAACCGTCGATCCAAGAAACAGTAGGAAGCGAATACACGATCGTAAGGCTGAGAAACTGCATGTCCGGAGCTCCTCCTCCTAGAAACGAGAGAAAGCGAAGCTTGAACACGATCCGGGACCAAGACTTGAAGGGGCCATATCGTGATGGAACTAGGCGAAGAGAGCAGAAAATGCTGAATACCGTCGAAGAAGGGAGACAGAGCAGAATGTGACTTTGGTCTTTTTTCCTCAGAAACGTGATCCATAAGTCGTAGTACCCCAAAAATTCGTCCACGAGGCGAGCTGAGTACTCAGCCATATCTTGTTGTCTATCTCCTTCCATCCAATTCTTGCGGAGTCTGTGATGGAACTGCTGCGCATGTGACAGGCCGCGCCGCGCTAGTACGCACGGATAGCAAACGCGCAGCATGTGCCGCCTTCTTTCTTGCACTTTTGATTTCTTCTGCCCATCTTGCGCTTTTCGTCTTTCTGATTTCCGCCATCACCTTCCACTGCGTCTGCCACCCAAGAACCCACCGCAAATAAGCAGATATCTTCCCACCATGAGCTCCAGCGACAGCGAGGCCGAGGGTCGCGAGTCAAAGCGCATTAAAGTCGAGGCGGACCCAGAGGAGGCCGACGATAACGTGCCAATACCAGGTAAGAGCGCCAGACATGTATCAATTGAGACAGCGCTTAACATCTCATCCCATCCTATAGGGAAAGTGTTCGAGCTCGTTGTGGAGCAAGGTCCCAGAAGCAACCCCACTCCTAAGTTCAAGGAGGTTCGAGAGAAACTTCGTGGGATGGCTGATCAAGGTGTGACCATCGTGCACGACGCATTCCCAACGACCACGATGCTTCTGTCAGTGTAAGGTTCCTATCCTCTTATACGGACCCTTGATTGACTGTATGGCAGGTACTCCATTCCAGATGGCATGAAGCAGCCGATCAAGGTGGACCGAACAAGCCCGGTCAAGATCTATGGACCACTTAAGAAGTAGACTGAGAACCAACCCACTAGGGCGATGAATCCCAAAGACGCAGAACACTTCCCGCGAGAGAAGCGTGGTCGGCTGCGGAAGAACCATCGGGCGCCAAGGTTGCATGAGCGACGCGAGAGGCAAGAGATAAACCTGGAGGAGCAATAGGTGGCCACACTGCCTAATACTCCGGTCATGTAGATCACATGCTCTAGAACTTCGTCCTCGTCCTCGTCCTCTACATGAGAGTCCAGACTGAATATCTCGTCGTCTTCCGTATCCAAGTCCAAATCGCTGATTTCGCCATCTCTCCATGCAAAGGACAAGGTTGAGGTCGACGTCGTCGCGGTCCAGCCCACGATGTCCAGACAGATGTCTAATGTCCCGAGGATAGCGTGTGCGCAGGATCTGTAGGCGTCAACCTACACCCATGTACCTTGGGAGAGGTGTTCATCCTTTGCCATGGCGGAGACCTGGAGCTTGCTGACTTGCAGACGAACGATTTTCGGTATGCTGGCGATTTTCCTCCTGGGGATACTGCATCTTTGGACGAAAGGCATGGGAATAAGTGGTGTTCAATCCGACTGGAACTCCATGTCGATTTTATGTCGATTTCATGCCGATTTTCTGCTCATTTTGCGCTGCTCCGACGTGATGTGCTTGTAAAATGCTCAAAAAATCGCTGGAAAATCGTGCCAGAGCCTGATTACTAGAACGAGCTTCTTTGCAGAGCTCGCAGCAAAAGTCAAGACGGATTACCAGGACGAATCCACGTCCTCACTTGGCCGTAAAATCTAGGGCTACTCCCATTTGTCCATTCTGTCGTAGAGATGCGGCAAGTGATATGGGTAGCTCAGACCCGGTGAAAAGGAAGAGAGTCCAGTAGAAATCTTGCTTCTGGTTGCAGAGACTGGCTCCACCCGATGCCATTTGACCTTTCTCCTGCTCTG
Organism: Pseudocercospora macadamiae; assembly: GCA_012978405.1. Lineage (NCBI taxonomy): Eukaryota > Fungi > Ascomycota > Dothideomycetes > Mycosphaerellales > Mycosphaerellaceae > Pseudocercospora > Pseudocercospora macadamiae. The sequence continues at coordinate 117,965 of WRNY01000018.1, read as the reverse complement.
CGCTTGTGATGGCGGTACGCTACCTAGTACCCCAGTGATCGCAGGAAATGAGAAGCATTGCCTAGGAATTGGTCGAGGTGGAGTGCTAGAATGGATCCACGCCTTCACTCAGCCAGATATAATAGAACCGCTTCCAGAAACTCTCCCAAGCCTTCCAGACGCGAGGAACGATACCGGTAGCGCAGAATCCAAGGTAAGGGAGAGGGGCCTGTCAAAAACCGTACTTTTGGGTGGAGAACGACGCTCCACTTCATGCTATCTCACAATAATTATACAATGCAGAGCCGCTGGCTTCACCTCTAATAGTAGCCGCGACCACGACCACCACGGAAGCCACCACCACGTGGACCACCGCGTCCACCACGCCATCCTCCACCTCCACGACCGCGGCCACCACCGCCTCCGAAACCACGACCCGCCGCCAACTCCTGAGCGCGAGCGACAGCCGCATTGATATCGTTCATTGCGGCGAGTGGCTCCTGGCGGGGGAGCGGCGGGACGTCAGCGTAGCCGGTGGCGGCCGCACGATCCTTCTTCTTGTTCTCCTTGGCCTTCTTAAGGCCTTCCTGCGTGAAGCCCCAGTAGTTGCGCTGATCGCGCTCTGGATCCTTCCAGATCTTGTTGCCCATGACGTCGATATCGGCGACGGAATCAGGAGCTGTGAATTCGTCGAAGCAGTGGAGGACTTCGTTGTACATGTGGTCGACGTCTTTCTTGAGTTCTGGGGTAGCTTCTTTGCCTGGGAAATTGTTAGTAGAAGTGTGAGGTAGCAATAATGGGTGTGCTTACCGCCGTTAGGAAGTTCGTATCCGCCTTTTGGGAATGCTGCGGCTTTGAGTGGGTAGCCCCGCGTTCTCTTCATGTACAAGCCATTACCGGCGGGAAGCATGTGCCATGGCGCGTCTGGTACATCCGGGACTCCGTGACGCTTTGGGAGCTGGAGATCGTTCAGAGACCAATCTTTCTGGTTCTCGGTGGCTGAAGGCGCGGGCTGATTCTTCTGAGCGGCCTCTCTCTCGGCGACTTTGCGCTCGTTCTCTGCGTGGTATTTGTCGACCATCTCTCTGTGCGTCATGTCTTTCGAATTCTTTGCCACGTCGCGAATTGTTGCGAGCTCGTCTTTGGTGAAGAAGGCCATCTTCTCCCACTTTCCGATGAGGTCGTTAAGTTGTCGCTCGGCGTTGTCGGCGGCGTACAAATTGCGGCAGGCGACAAATCCCACTAGCGGGGTCACGTGCTGCTTTATGTCTTTCACAGCATTGATGCAAGCTGGTAGCTGTAGATTTCCTGGTGCATTGCTCCGGTCTCTGATCCAACCACGAACTGTAGCCAGAACATCGTGTACGACATAGATGATGTGCATCCTCTGCATGGCCGAAAATCCTCGCTGCATGGTCTCGCCAGTGGGTGTCAGTCCAAGGCCTCTGTACTGCTCGTACTTGTCGTCCATCGGCTCTAAAAGTTTGAAGTCCTCTGGCATGGGGTAGTACGCCGTAGCCATGTCCGTCAGATATTTGAAAAAGGCCGATATGGCGACTTGCTGTTTTTGATTGCAGATGATGTATTTGATGATGAGACTCTTGCATCGCTAGCACAAAGATGGCAGGTAAGTAATCCATGTTGGAGTAAAGAGAGACAAGATAGATGTGAAGAACAAACCTGAACATTCTCTGATGTGCATATGTTGAATGTGATGCATAGCTGATCGCAAAGGCTGTTGACCTCTGTCTCCGTAACACCATAGTAGCGCATGACGCCTCGAAACAACTGTCGTGCTATGAGCGGTTGCTCGGCCTTCACGGCTTCTGGGTTCGGATACAGGCTCTTGACGAGGTCCGCCATTGTGCCATTCGCTGTGCACTGTCTACGGTGGCATGAAGGTGGTTGTGTGGTGGCGTGGGAGGGAAGAAAGTCGCGGCGCGTTGGCAAAGTGATGTTGTGATTTGCGTCGGCCCGAGCTTGGCTCCGTGGGTGGCCTTGCAATGGTTCAGTCCGTCCAGAAGTCGGGGGAGGACCAAACTCTGGCGACTGTCTGGTAGCCAACGAGATCTTGCTTAGAACAAGTGGAGGGAAGTCGGATGTGCTCTGTAGGTCGTGGGCAGGCACAAAGAGTCTGCTGTTGCAGGACAAACCGTGGAAAAGATGCTGTAGCAATGTACAGCGATACTGTAGAATGTTCCCAGCTTGCCACGACTTCTTTCTCCCACGCCGATACTGCTTGACGGTCAGGCAGACAGTATCAGCCAGCAGCATTCAGCCACAGCTATTCTTCTCGTCGTGCTGGTAGGAGACACAGCTACTACTGTTCATACAGAAGCATTCTTCTTCGACACCCGCGCTGCAAAGGAGGAAGAAAGAGAGAGACAAAACCTGGCTCGGACCTGAGCCCGGTGGAGACGCCAACCAATCTTTCCCAGAACGGCATTGCGTCAATAGCCGCGCCGTCTTGCAGTTATCGCACCGTACCTGGCAGCTTTTGTATAGGCGCTGCTGGGTTGGATAATCTGAATGTTGCTTAAGCAGATCTTACCTCTCACGAATACCGACCTACCACCACGATTGCTCTGAGCAAACACACCATGCTTGTGGAGCCCCCACCGAACATCGCGCGTACCCATCGAACACCTCCTTGAGCGAAGACAGTAGTGAAGCTCGCCGATTGGACCTTCCGAGCACAGAACGACCTGTACATTAGAGGGACTGCTGCCGACGGAGTGAGCGCTTGCTTGGATATTCGGTTCCCTTGGATAAGAGGCAGTGACGCCTCACTTGCCAGATCAACAGACACTCCTACCTGAGTCCGAGAAAGAGCATCGTTGTGGAAACCCAGTATATTCAATATCTAGCAGCAAGGCGGAGTCATGGGCATCGCCGAGAGCAAGATCGCTTTCAAGCGAACGACCACCCGCCTCCTAGAGAACAGAAATATCGACTCCGCAGACCCTATGTGGCACGAATTATGGACACTCCCCGAAACCGCCGACGATGTCTTCAGCTACTTCTCTGCCAACGACATTCGAGAACTCCTTTGGTCTCACCCCAACCAGAGAGTCGTGGCAGCAGATTTCCAGTTCATGCATGAGCCGAAGAGGAACCTTATCACCCTCATATACCTGTGCATCGCCCGGATGGAGAGGCTGCAGACCGAGAGCACCGTTGCAGAGGAGGAGGCCGTGACCAATCGCCAGACGGTAAACTGTATGAGGATCCTGACCAGATTGATGCCATTCATATACGAGGCCGAGAACATGCAGGAATGGTACAACCGATTCTTTTGGGAACCACAGAAGCCGACATACTTGAATTGGGACCGGTTGAATTCTCGTCCGAACCAGCATTACGACGGCCTTCGTCCGGACGTGCTGTACAACCGCGAAGATGCAGAGAAAGAGATTGGTCCTCCGCTCGGAACCAGACTGCTCGACATCGTGACCAAGTATCTCTTCTTTGCCGGGTTCACACTACCCAGGCGAGAGAACGAAGATGGGTACTCGGACCTGACGATACAGTTGAAAGTCTGGCATTCTGGTATCGGTAGCAGCACCACTCCCGCATGCTCCTTGGAGAACCTTCGCAACCAGTATGAGACAATAAGGTTGTTGCTGACCTTGACGAGCCGCACCATGTATATGCGTCCTGGTGGGTCGTAATCCCAATGATGGAACGAATCCTCGCTAATGTCGTAATGTAGAACAAGTCGCCTTGGCTGATAACAAGCCTCTGACATTTGTGACGACCCAGCTGCCTCAGAGAATGGTCAACGCCATCAACTGCTCCTTGTTGAATACCGTCATGCGATATCAACCGAGCTTGTGGAATCTGCCGGCCAGATTGGAGGGAAAACGGGACAATAAGAAGGTCCTTGTTACTACCTGCCTTCAATTCTTGCTCGTCAGTATGGTGTATATACCGCCTCTTGGTCCCGACGGTAAATCGACTAAGAATCTCTTCCGTTCCTCAATGGCATCGTTGTTCCGTCCGGACGACTTTCAATTCATCAGTCAGGGCGTCAAGACTGTGCTTGATCAACCGGTGAGATCGCATCATTCGACATCGATGAGTGGACGTACTGACGCATGTTAGGTCTCGACCAGCAGATCCTTCATCCCTAAGAGTGATATGGTTCCCTGGGCTCCGGAGTTGATGAGCTTCTTCTGGGAGATGGTGCAGTGCAACAAAAAGTTCCGCCGATACCTTTGCGACACCAAGATGGCCATGGACTACTTCGTGACGATGCTCTTCTATGTCATGGACGGTATTCGGGACTTGACAAACGCGAAGCTCGGCGTGGTACGCATGTGTGTCTGTATCCTTCAGGCTTTCAGCACCGATGCCGTCTTCGCGCAGCACCTTAATGCACCGTTCGTATATGTGGACGCTCTGCCAGAGATCATGCGAATTAAGAGTTTCCATGGTTCATATGCCGACTTTCTCTTCTCGGTATGTATAAGCGTCCCAATGTACTTGCGACGATGTTGATGTTTCTTCTAGTGCGTGCACGACATCATGACCACAACAGAAGACCGAATGGAGCCAGTGTATGGTTCATGTATCGACATCGTCAAGAACATTGCGCCTTACCAGAGGCACTTGGAGCGGGCAACCTCATCCAAGCTCATGAGGATCTTCGAGAGATTGGCAAAACCTGGGTATCTTCTCAGGAATGACGCTAACCGCGACGTCTTGAACGGACACCTCGAGGCATGCCACGCTATCCTCGAGAACAATTTCGAAGGTGGGTTATTCCACTCCCAATGGAGCCGAAGTCGACGACGTCGTGTTCGGTTCTCTGCGCCTGCCTAAGTCGCTTTGTTTGGCTGGTCTGGGGCGCCGGTGGGATGTCCGTGCCGTTATTCTTTGTCGGAGAGGATTGAGAGGGACTCGTGGCTGGGTGTGAGCAGCCGCCGACTCCTTCGATAGCCTCTCTGCATCTGAATACCTAGACACCTGTGGCCGACGACCTGTGCTTTGTTGTGTGTGTCTCCGTCAATCGTTTACTGACTCGTCGCAGAGAATTCGCAGTTCGTGAAGGTGCTAATCGCGAGCAAGCATCGCTTCCAAGCCTTGAGGGATCTCACTGTCGACAATGCATTAGCGGAGCTCGACAGACAAGCACTCGAACGAAAGGAGCGTGGCGATACCGCTGTAGTGCGCAGTCCATCTCGAACCTCGTCGTTTGATAGTGGCCGCACGCCTGCAAATGCCAGAGCGCCGTCTCTGCGTAATGTGCCTGAGAATGATAGGTTGGAAGAAGATCAAAGGTTTGCCAAAGGAGATGATGAAGAAGAATATGGCGAGTCGGAGAGTGCTGTGACTTCGCCAACATCAGAACATGGTCCTGAAGCACGTCTGAGCGAGAGGGCGCGCGGGAAGCAGCCGGTGTCGTTCAGCGAGCAATCGCGCAACCCGAGCACAACAAGTTTGTCTGCACTTACCTCGTCTCAGACATTCCGCCCTTCACAACAGTGGCTAGAAAGCTGGGTATCTCAATCGCCACTGGAACAGATATTACGTACGATTGAGGAAGCGGAGAACAGACGCCAGCGTAATACAACCAGCACGAGAAACTCGACATCATCGCAAGATGATCACGTTCCCAACACACCTCGCGAAGCACAATCCATCGAATTCGGAAGAAAAACCCGTCAATCCGCCCAATTCACCCGTCAGTCCGCTGAAGGCAACCGCAACCCGTCGTCAACACGTCCAGCCGATGGAAAAGGTGATCAAAAGCCTGCAAGTACGTATACCACTCTCCCTCCTCCAAGTCTCCACCCCCACTAACATTCACCGTCTCAATAGAAGATATCAAACCCGCAGCCAACGGCCCAGTCAGTTTCCAATGGACCTCCGTCGCCATCGGCTGGTACAACGCGTTAATCTGGAGTCGCATCTATCTCCAAGAAGGCGAGGCTTTCCAAGGTCCTAATGGCTTGTATAGTGCTACGGAGATTAAATTATTTAGGAGGGAGGCGGCGAGGGAAGAGGTGAGTTTGAGGAATCCTAAGGGTGCGATTGATGCGGTGGGGAATTCACTTGCGATGAGGATTGGGAGTTTGAGTTTGGCGAGTCCGACGACGGGGAAATAGGAGGATTGACTCGAGGGGAAAAGGACGGGCTGAGGTGGTAGTTGGAGAGGTGGGGAGATGTATTATAGATGGGATGACGAGGGGAATGTAGGTGTATAATGGCAGGTGAGCGAGGAATGACATATTCTCATATTCACAGACATGGTAACCCGCATCCCCAACACTGGACCAGGCTGCCAGTAATCAATCAATTCGAAGATGCCGATCGAGCTCGAACCAATGCTATTTAGGCTGCACACCAAGGTCCGGAAACTGGCGAGTGGAAAATCAGATACCTCAAGACTGCACGCATGCCAGCAATGGCCAAGAAGAAAGACCTACGATCGTTGCTACTTTGGTGCCATGAACAAAGAGAACAGAACGCTGCAGAGACATTACGCCGAGCTAACATCATGCACTATACAAAAGTTTCAGGCGAGTACAGATGCTTTATTTGCAAATTCTACGACATTAGATAATAGTCGGTTGTGAAGCGCAAGACGAGCAAGGACTATCACATTCTTCTCTCTACAGACATTGTAAACTCCAACGGGACCAGCGAAAGCAGCAAGTAAAACAGTCGACAAACATGACCTACTGCTTCACTTGCCTCAAGTCTTCGTCTCACCAGCGAACACAAGATGGCCGATCTCCAGCCGTCAATGCTACCCGAGCTCGACTCTGTATCTGAGACTAGCCTTCTGAGGCGTATCACAGTGAGAGTACAGATTAAAGAATCAACCCGCCCTTAAAACTACTTCCGGTCGCTTCTCTATATCAAGCTATTCGTATTATGGATCAGAACGACATCAACTCTGCTTGGGAATAGCCGGGTAAGAAAAGAGTATCTACTCACACCCGCACGAGCTGGTGTGCTTGCACAGATCATTCGCGCATCCCAAACCTTTGCCCAAGCAGTCAACCGTACAGACGACATGATGATGATATCAGCTCGATCGACCATCGGTTGAATCGCACAAGGTTGGCTAAAGCCAGCCGAAATTGATCTACATCAACAGGGTGGCTGAGAGTGGGAGAGGGAAGCTCGAGCAATATCAAGACGAGGTAGGACTCGTAATATACAACAATGAGCACCTTGATGGAAGAGCGAAGCGTATCGTCAAAATATGCGTTTCTGTGGTAGCGATCTTAACTTTTGATGTGAAATGGACCATGATTGTGTTTGGAAATGGTTCATTTGTTGAAGAAGATGGATTGTAGAGCATTCAATTCTCTATCTCGACACAGATCAATTCATTGGAAGCCTGAGCTCGTCAAGTCGCAGACGGCAACGGAACGGAACGGTCACGAGGTGTCTCTTGAATCTGGCACCACTACCGCTATGACGCTGGGTATGTAATTGTGATGTCCGCGGTAGCATCGAGCCTAGCAGATACATTCAGGTATGAGTGAAGGCGGACTCGGGTGTTCACAGACTGTCCGTCCCTTCATCATTCATTTCCTTTTCACCAGATGATTCGTAATCGCCATCCGTTTCACATTCATTAGACAACTCATATGCACCGGAAGGGTCTTATCCACGCCTAGCCAAGTGGGACTTGATGGTTTGCAAAATTTCTGGGTCCTCCTGAAATCGCCTAGCCAAGGCGGCCTCAAGCATTCGTTCACTTTCCGATCTATGACCCGTTCCCCGTTGCGTCGATGATTCCCACTCATCTTCCGTTTCCCATTCATCAGATGACACGTACTCATTCGTTTCCCGATCACTGGATGATCCGCACTCAAATCTTACAATTCTTTCCCTGCGTGGAGCTTTGAATTTCTTTTGTGTTTCCTTGTTCGAGTTTCGAGAGGCTGGAATTGGACGACTAGCTTGGCTGACGCGAAGGAAATCTTTATATGAATGCTTCCAATGTTGCGGCTCACGAGACTCATCGAAACTTTGTCGCCGGGTTCTTGAGGGCACTATGAAGCCTGCATCGATTGGATGATCTTGAGGGAAGACCGGGGTTGGGTCACTGTACGCACTGACGTCCGATTTCGAGGAGCTAACAGTTCCGTCATCGGAATCACTGTCGTGATCAAGGCCTACTTCTAAGAAGGCCCGAGGAATATCTGACAGGCTGTATACGGGAGGGACCGTTGATGATTGATCATCAGGCAGCACCCAGTCGTTTGGCAGAATCCGATCGCCAAGTCCGTCGGTCCATCTGAGGTATAGCCAGCATGTTTCTACCACGGGAGTTGTTGGCATGTCCAACGTTTGTCTGGAGGTTTCTCTAGTCCAATCTCTGATTTTCCGCATATCACCGTAGTATGCCAGTCGACTTGCTTTTCGGCGTTTCGTGCTGATGATCAATTGCGTTCGTTCCCCTGGAGTGAATAATCTGCCGCTTATCCTTGGCCTGATGTGTCGTGACTTGCACGTCAATACCTTGAGCTCAATGCCATCCAAATGGCAGGAAATGATATCTTCGTCCGAGTTTTGATTGCTGGACACATTCGCTTGGCCCAATACCTGGTACAAGTTCCTCACTTTGTACTGGGCCAAAATGCCAGCGACAGCGGCGCTGGAGACGATCGTTGGAGACCACTTCCTCTCTACCTCGAATCCAGCCTTTAGTATTGATTCGATGATATCAATAGGTTGATTGGTGTTCAAAGCAAGATCCAGTATATTTTCCGGACCTGTCCCTTCATTGACAGGTGCATGTGCATCTAATAGGAGCCGAACCATCTTCTGGTCGGATCTCCGTATCGCAGCGTGCAGTGGACTTACGTGTACACTCGGGACCTGTCCACGTCCAAGCGCCACACCAGCGTCAATGAGAGCCTCGACTGACTCAAGGCTCATCACAAGAATGGCACGATAGATTGCGGGACTTGTGCCGTTTTCGACCTTGTCAGGGTCTCCACCACTATCAACAAGTAGCCTTATGCACCGTGGGTTCAGATTCCGAGCTGCCAACTGTATTGCAGTGCCGCCGTAGGCCTTCCCAAGGAGGTCTGGTTTGGCTCCAGCTCGAAGAAGTGCCAGCACGACTTCACGAGATCCATTTTCAGCTGCAAGCTGCAGCGGTGTCCCTGGCGTCAACGCCAGATTTGGGTCTGCTTCATGGTCAAGAAGAAGTTGGACGATTTGGATGTGGCCATTGAAAGATGCCCTCTGCAGTGGAGTACCGCGGGATCGCGTTACAGAGCCGTCACCGCTGGATAAGTTGACGTTCGCATTATGCTCCAATAGTAGCCTCACAACCTCAACATGGCCCATGGAGGCGGCTCCTCCAAGCGCAGTACCTGTACCGTCAAGAGCGAAATCAATGTCTGCGACGCTTGCGATCAGATAGCGGACAACTTCTTTCTGACCGCCATGCGAAGCCGCGACAAACGCAAGCCCCACGTCATTTGCACTTGTCGGCGTCGAGGCTGGACTGTTGACCAGATGTTCCACAGTCTTAACCAGGCCCTCATGGCTTGCCAGGACGAGACCGAAGCCGAAAACGGAACTAGCACTCGCAAGTTCGGGGTTCAGCTCGTTGTAGAAAGAGGCATCACCATGTTTGAAGAGTCTCACGATTTCGCAGTCCCGGTCCATCCTCGTTGGCAAAGATGGATCGGCTGCAATGTGCTGAAGGAATCTAGCGGTGCTTAGATTGTCGAACAAGAGGAATTGTAGACTTTCAGCGGAGTCGATGGAGCCGGACGACTCAAAATGGCGTTGATGCTCGAACCAGCGCAGAGAATAGGTCAGCAGTGGAAAGGTACTCCACTTGCCGGCGTATTCTTGTGATAGCTCCTCTTCTGAGAGACGGTGGCTAGCTCCATAGTGGTGATCCGATGTTGCCCTTGACAAAGTTCTGTCAGCTCTGCCAACGTCTATACCCTTGACATTAGAAAAGGCATACCTGTCGTCGTGTTCCGAGGTGGCAAGAGCGTGAATTATGTATGCTATGCAGCTTTGCGCTATTGCTCCATGGCAAAGGCGCTCTGATAGGTAGAGGCTGGCCACTGAACTTCGCTGTATTCTGCTCGAAGTAAGATACTCTTTCACCGAGTAGTGGGCGAGCGTGACTTCATAGGTAGTTACAGCTCTCCTCTGGGTTTGAATGAGTGAGGTCATGCCAAGGAGCATGCTCTCGATGGCACTGCGGCAGTCCTTTTGGACATACGGCTCGGATGCAAGCGTTACGAGACACGCTTCTTGAAGCTCCTGTAGCATCAGTGGTCGTACAGAGAAAGCCAACCATTGCATAGCGATGTTGACCTCTTCCACGCCATCGTACTGCGCCAAAATTCGTTCGTAGGTCTCGTCCAAAGTCGCGGGTAGACCCTGCAAAGCCTTTGACACATACTTAGGGGTCATGAGTTTCAGTGCTTTGATTTGATCCAACTGGCAGAATACCCATCGGAACCTAACGTTCAATTAGCTGCCGGAAAGCCGGGAAAATGAATAAATAATTGCAATACTGACATTCCGTCCGCTTTCTCCGTAAGCATGCACTTGATCTCGTCCTTCGTGCCTGTAGGCAGAGTTGACAGCTTTGGATGTCTTTCCATTTCCTTGCTGACATAGCGCATGATGTCCTCATTGACTGTCTTCACCTCAATCGCAACAATGCTGTCACACAAACTCCTCATGAAAGCCTCAATATCACCTTCTCGGCGGCTAGTGATCAGCATCTTGATGTGTTTACATTCATCCGTGATTTCCTTCAGGCCACCCATGACTTCGCTCCTTAGATCTCCACTTTCAGGACTCTCGTCTAGTCCATCAATGACTAGATATCCGGCCTTCTTGCAAGATAGTAACCTCAAGAGCAGAGGATGCAAGTCCTTCGGATGCCTTTGATTTCGTGCTCGCGCGAATCCGAGGTCGTCTATTATCGAAGCTATGTCTAGTGTCTCGAACGGCTGCTTCGAGATATCTGGACCAGGGCCATCGTCGATGTTTCGGCCTTCCAAAATCTGAACATGGTCATGTAGAATTCTCAGAATTTCGTTAGACTTGTGCAAAGCCGGGTAAAGTAGCTGGGCAATGGTGGAAAATACCCAGGATTGATAAGTTTGCTTCGCCACATCGCGAAATGAGAAGTAGAAGTAGGCGAATCCGATGTCTTCGTCGTCTTTCACGTGACGCTGGATATCTTCTATAATCATCGAGCACAAAGTGGTCTTGCAGCAGCCTGGCTTGCCGTGTAGCCATAAAAGTCGGGATTCTCCTCGTAACCACTCAGAGTAACGTCTGCCGTTCAGGAACCATTTCCCGGTCCCTGGCTCATGCTTCTTGTGAGCTTCGTGATGCGTAAAACTTGAATCAGCCGCGTTGAGCCAAGGAATGATATCTCTGATCGCATCTCTCACGGAACTTATGTCGTTGATTTTGCTGGCTAGGGTCTGCCGCTGCTGATCGAGTTCTGTGCGGCCTGAATAATGATTATGAGTGACGTTGCCGTATTGCACTCGTGCATTGCCCGTGGCAATATTGCCCTGGTAATATTGATTGAGAAGCCCCTCCGGTGCCATGGCTTAGGCTCAGAGACATCCTTGAAGTCGGCCGAACCTTTCTCCAAATGGAGCCGAACGTGTAGCTGTGCCTAGTCTCTGCTGTAGTGAGAGTGACATTGCAGAGATCCCTACAAGCAAGTTCGATCCAAAAGGTGACGAGATGTACAGCCACCGGATTTGATGAAATTGTGTCTGACGATTCTGCCGAGGGCGGCCTCTTCAGCCTGCGGCGAAGGGCGGCTGACCTTCAAGCCAAGCGAGCTCGTGCATGATGATGGAGGACGTGGGAGAAGCCAATGTCCAGAACTTCAGGAAACATTCTCTGGTCGTTCGAAACCAAGTAAGAGACAACGAGATCACCGAAGGCAGAAAATAGCAGCTGATGATCAGGGATGATGTAGCAGAAAGTGTAGATTGGTTGCGATGGTGAAGTGGGGACTGGGAAGAGAAGGTTCAACGCGGTTGCCAAGCAATCACGGACCTGAGTCCGGCTCCATAAAATTTCCCAAAGTCAAAGTCCGATCTCGACTTTGAGAATTCAAGATACCGTCTATACATTGTACATACCGCCACAATGGGGATCGGACGTCGCATGAAGAAGCAAGGCCCGCCGTCGCCACTTGATGAATCTTTGGTGACGAGAAAGCGCAAGTCAGCAGCGCCTGCAACTTCGTCGATCAAGAAGCAAAAGGTTAGCGAGAGCAAACCAGCCAAGAAAGCTCAGACAAATGGCGTGAAAAAGGCAGCGCCGCCTGTCAAGAAGTCAAAGAAGCAGCCTGAACCGGAAAGCGACGAAGACGATGACGTTGCTGACCTGAGCGGTGATGCGATTGACGATCCAGATGTACTCGAAGACGAGGTTGGCGGAATCCAGGAAGATCTCGACTTCAGCGACGATGAGCTTGGGAGCGATGCCGACGACTTCGCAAACGCACCCTCCGACGATGAGGTTGATATGTCTGACAGCGAAGTGCGACAGGAGAAGATGTGGTCCGAGGATGAAGACTCAGATGCGGAAGAAACTTTGACAGCAGCCAACATTGCTGGGCTGTCGAGGAAATTGGACGAGCAGAGAGCGCAAGAGGCGGCGGAGGCTGCAGAGGAATTGAAGGATGGCGCGCTACAGACGAACATAGCGGCCGACATATCAGATGGCGATGAAGACGGACAACCGAGCTTGATCGCACCAGATCTCCAACTCCTACGAACGAGAATTACCGAAACCGTGCGTGTGCTCACTTCGTTCAAGGAACTGGCTGAGCCGGGAAAGAGTCGCGCGGAATACACATCTTCGTTGCTACGAGATATCTGCACATATTACGGCTACTCGCCTTTCCTGGCAGAGAAGCTATTCTCGCTCTTCCCACCGCAAGAAGCCTTAGCATACTTCGACGCAAACGAAACTCCGCGACCGATGGTCATCCGAACGAACACTCTCCGCACCCATCGACGCGACTTGGCGCATGCGCTCATCAATCGTGGCGTGACTTTAGAGCCAGTAGGCAAGTGGTCGAAAGTAGGCCTGCAGATCTTCGAATCCCAAGTCCCACTCGGTGCCACACCAGAGTATCTTGCTGGTCACTACATCCTACAAGCCGCGTCTTCTTTCCTCCCAGTCATGGCACTGGCGCCGCAAGAGCATGAGAGAGTATTGGACATGGCAGCTGCGCCCGGTGGAAAGACTACACATTTAGCTGCACTGATGCGAAATACTGGTGTCATCTTCTCGAACGATTCCAACAAGGATCGTGCGAAGGGTCTCATTGGAAACATCCACAGACTGGGAGTGAAGAACACCATTGTGTGCAATTATTCTGCGCTCGAATTCCCAAAGGTCATGGGAGGGTTCGACAGAGTTCTCCTCGATGCGCCGTGCTCGGGAACTGGTGTCATCGCGAAGGATGCCAGTGTGAAGACGAACAAGACACCGGATGACTTTCTCAGGCTACCACACTTGCAGAAGCAATTGCTCCTCGCTGCTGTTGACTCTGTGGACCATGCAAGCAAGACCGGTGGTTACATTGTTTACTCAACATGTTCAGTCACTGTGGAGGAGAATGAACAAGTCGTCCAGTACGTCCTCAACAAACGTCCAAACGTCAAGCTCGTCCCGACTGGCCTTGTCTTCGGCAAGGAGGGCTTCGTTAGATACCAAGCCAAGCGATTTCACCCAAGCATGAAGGAGACACGAAGGTACTACCCACATGCCTACAACGTTGATGGCTTCTACGTTGCCAAATTCAAGAAGACCGGTCCGACTCCAGCTGGTGCCGTGCGGGCGCAAGGCAGTGCAGAGGAGAAGAAGCGGGAGAAGCAAAGTAATGGTGTGCACGATGACGAGGAGGACGTTGATCAAGGTGCACCCATTGAGGATGATGAGGAGAATGAGCAGAATGGCGAAAAGGAGGACGACTTTGGTGGCTGGGACGACGAAGAAGATAACAAGATCATTGAAAGAAGCTTGAAGAGGACTCTGAAGAGGAAGGGCATTGATCCAAAGGCCAGCAAGAGCAAGGCTGTACAGAGTTTGTCGAAGAAGAAGTGAAGAGCTTCTCACGAATCTACTCATGATCCGTTCCGGCCTGAAGAGTTCATGCAGCTCGCCCTGGTCACGCCATTCCAACCATTGGAGCCAAAGCTCTTTCGCCTCGGGAGGTGTTCTCCATGGTCATGCACTCAGTCTCAAAGTCGGGATACAGTCAGATATGGACACCCCACTACGGATTCATGCCTCAGCTCAGCCTTGTTACACAACATCATCGCCCAGCAGTGGCTTCGACCTGCACAACATCATTGGACGAGCAACTCTGAACATTCCGGTGGCAGATCTTGGCAGCATTCTTGCGGTTGAATACCAAGATCTCTGTGCGATATTCCAAGCAATTGAATGTGCAGGTCCATCTGATTGCGCTGCGTAGAGGCTGCGGCTGAGCAAAGCTATCGAGGTGGTTCGCAATATTGGCGGCAAGATATGAGGGACATAATTCTCCGATCGCATTCACAAGAGCCCTAGCATCTAACTGCAAGCATGGCCCATTCCTCGACTGTAGCTCAAATCTCTGCCCTCATAAACGCTTCGCTTACCATTGGTACTCAGGTTGCATTCGAGTTCTGAAGCAGGTAAATACTGACTGCCGTAGTGAAACTGACATACCCTCTCCTGGTCTCCTGGATCGCGGCTTCCTCGCTGAAACCAAAGACCAACGCTGCCACGTGGTGAGTCCGTGCGCCAACGACAGCGACGCACTTGCATTCTCTTAACGCGAACCAGGTCTGTCTTCGGAAAACTCATCAACGACTCGCTTTGGCCGACATTGCTTCGCACCGACACTGCCTCCAGTCTGAAAGTGCACAAACGGATCCAAACACTATCTTGGATCTCTACCATCGCTGGCTGGCTTCTGGCAATCGCAGCCGTCGGCACACCCCTGGGCTTGCACGACACGTTGAAGAGCAAGCAATCTGATGGCGTTCCGTTCTACTACGTCAAAGATACTTCCTCGCCTATCGGCAGAGCAACTCCGTCCCGAGATTCTTATGCCTTGAGTCGGACATGTGGTGCACTCTTGCCCGAGCCATGTCCGGGACAGTCTGATGGCTATCAGACAACGGATGCTTATAATCGGACGCCAATACCTGGCGAGGAGCAGTCAGACATCATACGGACGTCCATTCCAGCCAACATAACCAAAGTCTTCAGCAGCGGGGCAGACTCCGGCCACGGCTTTGCTGCAAGCGCCCTGGATATTGAGTATCGCTTCTACATGAATTACAACTGGAACTACAGCAAATCAACTGGCAACAACCACTCCATTCTTGACAATGGGGAGCCTCGAACGCAGGGCAGATTTCTATACGCCCAGGATTTCAGACTCGAGGATCGTATCAGAGCTATAGAAGGCCTGATTGTATCTACAGCTGATGGACATCCCCGTGGAATAGGACTCAGAAACCACAGTTTACCGAGGATGATACACGAAGGCTACCGATGGGCAGAAAGGATATTGTGGCTTGAGCCCGTGACGGAATGTAGTGACCTCAATGTCACCCTCGACTACGTCCAGGTTGCACCCAATGACGTCGATTTGACTTCAGCACAACCGAGATTGGTTGATAGAGGAGGATTCGTTGATCTTCCTACTGACTATCCATACTTAGACCTGAACGACACGCAACGTATCCCGATGCTGGCTGAGCGATCCTGGAAAGCCGGCGTCTTAACTAACAATATTGCACGCAAAGTTTTAAATGAGAGTAGGAACGCAACGTGGTTGGGGAAGTCATACTATTTGAATGACATATGGTCGATGTCATCTTCATATCTTGGCGCCTTAGACCCCTACCAAATCGCGTTCTCCGAATTTGCCCATGAGTACTCTGATCCGGATGAGCTTGTTCCAAATCTGCCCGGAAGCTATCTTCGTGACCTAGAAATAGTCGATTATTACGACCCAGACAGATACTCACTGAACACCAACACATCCTCCTTCCACATTGGTCAGTATTACAGATGGAAATTTCCGTCGGTTTGTGAAGCTAATCTACAGTGCAGACTCGGTAGTATCTTTTGGAGGTAGCGACGAGACGAACATATCAACAATCGGATCGGCTGGTGGCTTGATGCTCGCGCCTGGTTTCCGAGTGGATCCTGACGGACTGCCACTTCCCACCGACCCTCACGCAAGCAACAGCGTTGGCACCAGATGGCAACAGAGACTGTATGCTTGTATGTCAAGCGTAAAGGCGTCAGTAATGGTCGTCCAATTTGAACTGCGCGGGAACGGATCGTTCGAAGACCTCAGCATTCTTTCTGTCGATCCTTCAAACCAGACTATCCTGTGGGCTATGGAGAACACTCATCGCAATCTTTCGCAGCTGGATCCGTTCTGGGGTACCGTGTCTGACAGCTACAAGACCATGACGAATATCTCAACCATTGAGCGATCTTACTTCTTCCTTCCCGCTGGAAGCTCAACAGCCACACCTACAAGTCTTACCAGTCCTAGTGATGGTGTTGCGGGTGCTTCTGCTCCATTCGCTGCGTTCAATGACATTTATTCCACGCTCTCATCTACTGATGATAGGCAGAATTGGGCATTGAGCGAGAAATGGTCATTGCTGAGTAGGAACGCCAGTACCGCTGGCAAAATCATCGACATCATGTGGACCGATCTCATGGCAAATGCCGTCATTGGTAAACGCAGCGCACTTACTCGGAGGGTCGGAGCCTATGCAACGTCGGCGAATGTGCCGGCGACGTACTTCGTACAAGGAGTGAGCTATGACTGGCGTTTCGCGATACCTGCTTTGGTCTTTGTCGCCGCGTACATTGCATTGCTCGTGACATCAATTGTCCTGACGTGCACGAGAAGGACTTCTTTCGCAACACTCAAGTCAATGCTCAATCAGAGCGCAGCCGGCAGAACCTTGACAATTGAACGTTCACTTGGGAAGGACCCAGTAGACATGGCGCTTACCAAGCAGTGGGCGATGAAGAATGGCGACGAAATTGTGCGTTTGCTGGATGCAGGAAGCACTCCGCCAAACGCAGAAGAAGTGCTGTTGAGGCCGCAAGACGATGAGCAGCGCTTTCCGCGTGATCCGGTAGCCCTTCATGAGCATCCCGACATCGCGCTGCAACCAATGCAACGTGAACAACGTGAAGGTTGAGCAAAACGTGCCTGCCAGGTGTTGAGCGTTACGATCGGGATTCGGCAGTATTCTCGCCCTGCTTTGTGCGCTGAACGATACCCATCGGCGAGACGCCGAAAACTGAATCTGCTCAACTTGGTCGATTGAGTGCCAACTGGATGCCTGCGACTTGGAAATACGAACATCAGAGTTGTGCCTCACCTACCAACCCTGGCCGTAAGCCAACACACAGGCTCACCTTGCGATCTTTCGAGCGCTTGCGCAAGTCTCACGCAGAACCCACCACATTTGTTTTCAAGGCTTCCTGAGCAATGAATATACAAATGTGATTTCCTTTTGGGGCGGCTTACATGTAGGTGCGAAGTGCGAGTATCTCTAGAGACAGGTCTGTTCTCACGCTGCATCTGGACTCTTCTGGACCGGATGACGTGTGAGACCGCCGAACTTCTTCCACTCCACAAGAGAAATACGAGACCTCGAAATTGAGGCATTGGCTTAGCTGCAGCTCGTACAATGGAACACCTCATTTATTACATGACGAGGCGGTTTTGAAGGCGCTTGACAGGATACGGCGCAATCGGTCTCAACAATCGTCGTCCCTAGCTGAGACCTGGTCTGGAAGCAAACCATCCGGTTGATCGCAGCACCAAGCCTTGGAGGTAAGAATCTTGGCAGGAGTACAGTGACTCGTCGCTGCTATCGGGTTTTGACATTCAAGCAGCGTCCTCGCATTCCGCGTAATGTCTTGACCAGTCTCATTACTCGATCACACAATTATTCATTTCCTGCCGTCTTCGCGCCGGCTAGGCGACATTTCGTCCACTGATAGGAACACAATTTCTCCTGGATGTGCCTGCAGGAAAGGAAAACCTAATCATGTTTCAAAAAGTGACTGAAAAACTTTGATTATAGCTACTACCATGCTAGATGCAACCTTTTGATGCCTCGGCTACTAAAACTGGATTTCGAGCAACAACAACGACAGAAGCTTGACTACAAAGTAATCCAAAAACAGTATTCAGCTAGCATGAAGCTCTAGACACATGCAGTATACAACTTCTCGGCATACTTCGGCCACGACATCCTCCAACGCTTTCTTCACACGTGCGCACGAAAGTACAGAACCTCCTATAACCCGGGAAACTTTGCTTATAGCGCACCAAATGCGGACGTTGTCGGGTTCAAATTTCTAGGATCAGGACCACTCTTGGCGGACATGGATCCACGTTCAGTCCAGGACTTCCATGGAGAAGTCTATACCAAAGCTCTAACTTTAGCATCGACTCCTTTTTAGACTCCACAATACAGACCACACAAGCCATGCTTACGCGACGACTGAACAGGCAATTTGCATAGCCGCGGACCCAATGCCACTATCGAGCAAGCATCTGAGTGGCGAGAGCGGTATAGCAACGAACGCACAGTCAACAATCTCGACAGGCATGGTCTGGACAGAGTTCATTTCAAGTTTGTTGATGAGCATGGGATGAACCAAAAGGATACAAAAGACTCACGACCGCCGTTGTGGAAGGTTGTCATCCTCAGCCTCCTTCAGATCCTCTCGTTCTCTTCTCTACCGGCGTCTCGAAGAACTTTACTGTAATCAACAGTCCTAAACGAACGCCATCAAACATGCAGTTCAGCTACATCTCCGCCCTCTTGGCCACTTTGGCTTTGAGCAATGCCGTTGCTCTGCCTCAACCAGATGCCGCTGCATTGGTCCCAGCAGACGTGAGTCGAGCCATCGCACACGATTAAATACACAGATCACTGATTGACTTGATCCAGAACGTCAACGACCTCGAAGTCCGCGACCCACAAATCAGCTTTGGCTCTGCCTCTGGCGGCATTGGTATCGGTCTAGGCCTCAGCATCGACATCTCCTCCGAGCTCTCCTTCATCCAGTCGACCTGCGGCTCCTGCACAACTTGCGCTGGCTACATTCCCTGCTTCACGAACGTCTGCCAGCAGCAAGGTTACACTTTCCAACAGATCTCTGCTCTTCGATCCAGACTCTCAATCAACGCCCAAATTGGTATCAGTGCTGGTTTCAGCCTTCAGTACTACGAGCAGAAGATCCGCGGTGCTTGCCCACAGCTTGGGTACAGTTGCTTTGTCAGCTACTGCAACTCGCAAGGCTGGAGTCAGGAGCTTATCTCGACTTTGCAGCTTGATTTGAAGATTGCTATTACTGCTTCTTCTTCTTCTGGTGGATTTATCGGAAGCGAGTAAAGCAATCGAGGAATTCTGGCAGAGCGAGAGCGAAGACTACCCCAGCCTTGTATCGGTGGGGCGTAATTATAGTATGAGTTGCGCTACTTGAACTCAAAAGGCAAAGCAAGAGACAGACATGCATGGATGTTGCAAGTTGGCGCTAAAGGCGTTGCGTTCGTACCCGGTACCTCGCACAGCCTACCTGTTCCAACTACTACTAATCATAGTCGGTGTATTGTAATAACTCAGATAAGAAGAATGTACTTTCATACATCAAACTTGCTTGCCTTACGCCTCAAGATTTGAAATTAGATGAATGGTTGTTATCGTATTAAACAGTACCTACTACGGAGTATTTCGCCTCATCAAGCAAGCTTTCCTTTAAGCATAAACAATCCTGGATCAATGACTCGTTTGCAGCTATGTATCGAGATAAGAGCCTTGTTTGTTGGTGACTTGACTGGGCTGTGTTGGGTCTCTGTCACTTTTTTGTCATTTCGGTTTATGTGGTGTTGGGTGACAGAAACAGATACATTGGTACTTTCGAAACGACCTGCGAGATGTGTGCGATTGGAGAAGTTGAGATGGGAGCTGAGATCAACATTACAGGGAACGAGATAGCACTGAGAGAGAGATGGAGTGGACGAGAAACCCGCAACAGAGAAGTCCTTCGAACATCTACGGAGGTCCGTACCAAAAGACCTTGCGGGTATGGTCAACGTCTTTGATGCAATTTGATTGGGACTTGATTCATTTTGAAGAGAATCCCTGTCCGCAAGGTCTATTGGTACGAACCTCCGTACACAACAATCGAAACCACCATCTCTACCCATCCTCACATCATCATCTCCTCTTCAACCTCAACTTCAACCCCTTCTCCCCAACAACCCCATAAATATCATTCATCTGCAACGTCAAAATACTTATCGCCTCCCTCATCTTCCCATCCAACCTCCTTTCCATCTCCTCCTGCCCTTCCCCATGTAGTCTCACCGCCTCAACCCTAAACTTCCTAAACAGCACCAAAAAAATACTTACAAATTCCACCTGTGCCATTTTCTGCCCTGGACAAATTCGTGGCCCATAGGACCAAGGCATGAAAGTCCCCTGGGGAGGGCGGAAAAGTTCGTTTGTGTCTGGGGATAGCCAGCGGGTTGGACGGAAATGCGTCTCATCGTTGGGGGAAGGGGAGTCGGAGGAGGAGAGGTTGAGGTTTCGATATATGCTTGGATCGAGATGGATTCCTACTACGTTTACGTAGATGGAAGCTTTAGCTGGGATACGATAGGATTTGCCGTTGGAAGTATGGAGGTATTCTGTTTTTCGAGTTTGTTTGGCTAAGTGGATGACTGGGGGGAAGAGGCGGAGGGTTTCTAGCATGATTGCTAGGACGCGGAGGGCGCGGGGGAAAATTGCGGTATAATCCAGATCTGAGGAAGAGGTGGTGGAAGGCAGGATTTGATCGATTTCTTCGATCATCCAAGTCTGCCATTTTGGGTATCGAGATAATAGGACTAGAGCGAAGGAGAGGGTGTTGGCTGTTGTATCGAAACCTGCTGCGGTGAAGACGAAGAGGTTGCCCATCATTTCGTCGTCGGAGAGGGCTTGAACTCCTTTCTTTTCGCCTTCGGCTTGTTCGCTGGCTTTGAGAAGTTGACTCATGATATTACTGCTCGTTTCGCCACCGCTTTCTTTCGTTCTAGCCTTCTCTTTCTCGAGTAGTTCCTTAGTATGCACCGGGAACTCATCAATAGCCACACCCAAACTTCTCAACAACTTGGCCCCAGGCAAAGATACCGGATAAAAGTCGAGAAACCATTTCGGAAGAATAATTGGACCCGCCACAGCATCGATAATGACTTTAACCGCATCAATATAAGTCATTCGAAACCCATCCTTGGGTTTCTCATTCGCATCATCTTCCCATTCGACTTTCGCTCCCATTCCAGCTCCAGATAATACATTGATAGTGATTTTCTTCATATAATCAAAGATTTTGGAACTCTCGCCAGAGTCTTTTGAATCCGGGACGATTTCCTCAACTAAACCTTCAGTCTGATTCACACTCTCCTTCCACACCGTCTTCGAAATCCTTTCATTAATCGTACTCGCAATAACCTTCCTCTGACGGACCCAGTCATCACCATTCGCTGTTAGGACATTATGACCAAAACGTGCCATGAAGAGTACAGTAAGATCATGAGGGGTGAAAGCTCTGTAATTCTTGAGGATTTCGACAGCGAGCTCTGGGTCTCGGGTGTTCATTTCGAAAAGGCCTGGTGTGACCATGACGACGGTATTGGGGTTTCCTTGAGGTTTTCCATAGAGGTCGTATTGACGACTTCCTTCGTGGAATTCGTGGCCGTAGATTGTGAGGGTGAGGCGGGAGGTGATCCATGTTGGGAGGTGCCGTTTGAGGATGGGACGGAGGGGGACGGAGAGGATCATCCATATGAAGTGGTTTTGGTCGAGAGGTCTATGAGTATCCTTTAGCTATGCTTTGCTTGTGGGTTTTGAAAATTTGGTGTCGCTTACACGAAGAAGTAGGGTAAACTGGATTTTTTGGCATTGATGTAGTTTCTTATGAATCTATAGATGAAGGAGGAGAAATAGACGACGAGCAATGCTACTGCAATGGTCGCATAAGACGGCATCTCGATGTCGAAGGCTTCCTGAGCTTCGTGAAGCTCTGGAAAGAGGTATCTCTTTTGCTACTCCGTGAAGTCAAGAGCTGAAAGTCAAGCTGAAGTCGAAGCAGTCCATTTAGAGTCGTCCAATTAGTATGCATTGGCGCCTGTTCTTCCGGTGGTGTAGGATCTGGACCCCTGCTAAGCGACGTTCCATGTGGCAGAAGTGAACCGTATTTGTGGCAACCAATCGCGGCGGTTGGATTGAAACGTCACGACTTCGCTGACTTATCAGCACTAAAGGGCTGAGCAATACACACTATACGTGTGCCTGATTCAGAAGCTCTGGGAAGTCACAATCGAACGTCTTCTTGATGTATTCCGTGGAGTCCGGTGGACATTGTCAACGCGGCCGCGTGAATTTATGCAAAGCTCTGTGAAAATGCCGTCATCAGTGCATCTCGTATAGCTACGAACCCGAAGTATCCAGCAATAAATCAGCGTCCAAAGAAGAATTCAGTTCATCTATCGTACCGTACCTATAGCAAACCTGCCCAAACCCGAATACGACATTTCAATCAACCAACCCAACGTCTCGCACTCTTAAACATCCTCGACCAAGGACCAAACTCACCCCACTCCTTCACCTGCTCAGCCGGAAGATAGCTCGCGACTTCCTTCAAAATCGTTCTCTCAGGATGCGGCATCATAGCCAAAACTCTACCATCTGGGGTTCGAACACCAGTAATACCAAGCGGGCTACCATTGGGATTGAAAGGATAGCTTTCTGTCGTCTTCAAGTAATTATCCACATACCGCATCGACACAAGACCCTGGTCAATCAGCGCTTGAGGTGACGACGCGCCAGTATTAGAGAAGTTAGCCCGACCTTCTCCATGAGCTGTGACGATTGGGAGATGTGATCCTTCCATACCGTGTAAGAATACCGAAGAAGGTTGAGATGGTGGATTTGTGACTTGAACCATGCAGACCCGAGCTTCATACTGCTCGCTGACATTGCGTTCGAAAGTTGGCCAGTTCTCTGCTCCAGGAATGATCTCAGTCAAGCGTGACAGGAACTGACAGCCATTACAGACACCGAGGGCGAATGTGTCTTTGCGCTCGAAGAAGGCTCTGAACTCGTTGCGTGTGTTCTCGTGCAGGAGTACGCTCTTGGACCAACCTTGACCAGCGCCGAGCACGTCGCCATAGCTGAAACCACCGCAGGCGGCGAAACCAACGCATGAGGCTAGAGAGAAGCGGCCAGAGAGGATGTCGGTCATGTGAACATCGATTGGGCTGAAACCTGCTGTAGCGAATGCAAAGGCCATTTCAGCTTGGCCATTGACACCTTGTTCACGCAAGATTGCGACTCGCGGTTTGGTGCGGATTTGTGATGAGATGGTCGCACTCCAAGTAGAGATGTTCTCCTCCGGTCTGTATGTGAGCTTGTATTGCAAACCTGGATCTTTGTCGTCGGAGATGTTGTTCTTCTCTGCATCAGCACAAGCAGGATTGTCGCGCAGCCGCTGCATGGCCCAGGAAGTGTGATGCCACTTCTGTTGCAGGTCTGCTCGGGTTTGGCGATAGACGCAGTCTGCACCGTAATAGACGGAGAGCTCCTGCTTGGATGCCTTTGGTACAGTACCAATCTTGATGGGAGACATTGGTGCAAATACTCCTCGGAAGACGTTTTCGTGCTTCTTGCGAATCTGGAATACGGCGCCGAGTTCCTCGTTGAATAAGGTCTCGATGACATCTTGAGGTCGACCGGACTTGACAATGTTGTCTAGTGCGAGGTCAATGCCGCAGCGGCCTGCAAACATCATCTCAACCAGAGTGGCGAATAGACCGCCGTCCGATCGGTCGTGGTAAGCAAGAACGATATCCGACTCGTGAAGCTGCTCAATGGCGTGGTAGAAGTCCTTGATAAAGTCGACATCATGCACATCAGGCGCAGTATGACCGACCTGACCAAACACTTGCGCGAGAGCCGAGCCACCCAGAGCCTTCTTGCCTCCAGCCAGATCAATGAACATAATAGACGTCTCGCCAACGTCTTCTTGGCGTCGAAGGGTAGGAGTCCATGTACTGCTCAGGTCATTGACCGGCGCGAAAGCAGAGATGACAAGTGAAAGTGGTGCGGTGACTTCCTTGCCTTCCCACTTGGTTTTCATCGACATGGAGTCCTTGCCGACAGGAATGGAGATACCAAGCTCAGGACAGAGTTCCATGCCAATAGCCTCCACGGCTTCATACAAAGCTGCACCTTCGCCAGGATGGCTACTAGCGGCCATCCAGTTTGCTGAAAGTCTGATCTTGCTCAATCTATTTGGAATGCTTGCGGCGGCAATGTTGAGAAGTGATTCAGCAACAGCCATACGAGCAGAGGGAGCTGATGAAATGAGAGCAAGTGTAGGCTTCTCGCCCATAGCCATTGCTTCACCTGTTTGGATACCAGGCGTGAGTGAGGTTGCCGTGACCGAAACGTCAGCAACGGGAGTCTGCCAAGGACCAACCATTTGATCGCGGACCGTAAGACCACCAACAGTGCGATCAGCGATTGTGATGAGAAATGACTTGGAGCCGACTGATGGGAGAGCGAGTACGCGCTCTACCGCAATTGGCAAGACTCCTTGAGTAGTCGCCGGGGATTTTGGAATGTAAGTAGCCAAGCTGCTGTCGAATGCCGGTAGCTTGAGCTTGCGCGAGTCGACAGTTCTGTGCATCTTCGGAGGCTTGCCAAACAATGTTGACATGGGCAAATCGATTGGCGTCGGCTCTTCCTTTGAGTCACGATCCATCAATACCAGGCGCTGTTCCTGCTGCGCTTGACCGACTACAGAGTATCCGCAGCGCTCTCGCTTGCAAATCTTAACGAAGGTCTCAAGCTTGTCGGGAGCAATAGCCATCACGTATCGCTCTTGAGCCTCGCAGCACCAGATCTGCAGTGGGCTCAAACTAGGGTCGGCATTGTCGATTTCTCGAAGCTCGAACTTGGCACCAAAGCCAGCATCCTCGACAAGCTCAGGAAGGGCATTTGACAGACCTCCAGCACCAACATCATGGATGAGTTGGATCGGACTCTGCTGTCCAAGTGATGTGCAAGTATTGATGACTTCTTGCGCCCTACGCTGCACTTCAGCATTACCACGCTGAACGCTAGCGAAGTCCAGATCAACGCTTCCTTCACCTGATTGAATGCTGGAAGCTGCACCACCACCCAGACCAATGAGCATAGCAGGTCCGCCGAGCACAATCAGATGTGCACCAGAGCTGACGAGGCCCTTCTTCTTCAGCGCCATGTCTGGACGCACTGTGCCTACTCCGCCAGCAATCATGATAGGCTTGTGATAGCCTCTAACCTCAGTTGTGTTCTCAGTCACAGGCACATTCATCGAGAGCGTACGGAAGTAGCCAGTAGTGCACGGCCTCCCGAACTCATTGTTGAATGCTGCGCTTCCGATCGGTGCCTCGAGCATGATATCCAAACTACTTGCCAGATGAGCAGGCTTTCCAATCTCCAGCTCCCAGGGCTGCTTGTGACCTGGAATCAAAAGATCTGATACGCTGAAGCCAGCCAACCCGGACTTTGGTTTGGAACCTCGACCAACTGCCCCCTCATCTCGAATTTCTCCTCCAGAACCAGTAGCGGCTCCAGGGTAAGGTGAGACTGCGGTGGGGTGATTATGCGTCTCGACCTTGGCGAGGTAGTGAACGGTCTCCTTCGTCTGCTTCCACTCCCCGCTGACCTGTTCTGGGGCCCAGTGAGTTCCGGTGGAGCCCTGCAGAACAGCTGCATTGTCGCTGTAAGCAGAAATGACATGATCTGGGTGCGTATTGTGCGTGTTGCGAATCATGGCAAAAAGACTTCGACCTTTCTCGACTCCATCGATAGTCCAACCTGCGTTGAACTGCTTGTGTCTGCAATGCTCTGAGTTGACCTGCGCGAACATAAACAGCTCAACATCAGTCGGGTTGCGTTGAAGCTGATTTGTGTATGCATCGATCAGATAGTCCATTTCTGACCCATCGAGGGCAAGGCCAAGTCGCTTGTTGGCTTCCTCCAGAGCAGCTCTAGGTCCAGCCGAGCTGTGCAGTAAGTTGATTCGCTCCAGTGACTGAGGTGGAAGCTGCGCAAACATTGCATCAAGATCTGGCGGGCTCATAGTGAGACTCTCGGTCATCCGATCATGCAATGAATCTGGACTAGGGATCGCATTGTCTTTTGGAGGACTCTCAAATTCGGCAGCGAAGACTACGCCGCGTTCGACTCTCTTCACCACATTGCCCAGACCGCATACTTGAGCAATGCTTGTGGCTTTTGAGCTCCAAGGCGAGATGGTACCT
Organism: Pseudocercospora macadamiae; assembly: GCA_012978405.1. Classification (NCBI taxonomy): domain Eukaryota; kingdom Fungi; phylum Ascomycota; class Dothideomycetes; order Mycosphaerellales; family Mycosphaerellaceae; genus Pseudocercospora; species Pseudocercospora macadamiae. The sequence continues at coordinate 91,588 of WRNY01000018.1, read as the reverse complement.
GCTCGTGGGCTGACGAAGAATAATCTCGTGCTTGCATCCGATGGTGAATTACCGTTGATGACTGCTTTGAGTAGAGCACCGTAAAGTTCGTTCTTCGAGTCAGGATAACTTCCATATTCGAGCAACTGATCCATAATGGAAACTTCTTCAGCCAGAAGCTGTCGCTCGGACGATACATAATGTACCCATATCGCCTGCAAATTCTTGGCTCCAATATCAGATGCCAGACGATTGAGTCGGAAGTCGGAGAAGGCGGACGAGCCTGGAAATGCCTTAACGGCACTTTGTGGTGCAGGCATATTGTTGTCGGAGACTAAGCCTCAAGCCGGAGGCAATGAGGCAGACAGTGACTCTTTACATGTTGACGTGGAAGCGACAAAAAGTCAAAGGCAAGGCACAATTTCTGGCGAATTTTAGCCTTTGGCGCTAGAAAAAGCCTATCCAATCCATTGGCTCAAGCACGTGATCTCCGATCTCAGCACTTTCCAAGGACATCTCACATTGAATTGACCTCTTTTCTATTGTCATGGCGTCTTACTCTCTTGAGATCTTAAGTTGAAGTCGAACGCTGTTGATTGATTGTTTCTGAGCAATATTTTGCTGACATTGGTAGGATACCATCTCATAAACTCCTATCCATCTAGGTATTCAAACGCCATGCTCAGGCATCTGCTCGATCCACACCATAAGCTAGGACGCTTCATTGCAAACCCCAACGAAAAGAAGACTCCCGCCTGAACCCATTTCTTTCCCAAGAGTGATGCTGAGCGGTCCTCAATTCGGAGCGTTGCTACCCTTGCTATTGCTTCGAGACCTGTTGCCGGTCCCAGGCCGATCCGACGACGATGTCGAACTGTGTTGATGATGACTTTTGCTGCCGTGGGAACGCTTCTAAATCGCGCCAAATCCAATCAGAACAAAAAGCCATGACATGTTTGTCATTCCATGCATGTAAAAGGACAAGGACGAATAGGATTAGCGCTATGCAATGCAAAGCAGACATGATTAGACTGCAGTGCAGTGCACATGCGCACGTGGTGAATGTACAAAGGAGAAGGTCATTTTCGTGGGAGTAAATATGCTGGAGATGAGTGCAGCGTGTGCAAGGTAGCTCGAGCTTCTCATCCACGTACCGAGTTGGTATGTCTTTCAGCTCTCCTGTCGTCCTGTAAGCGGAGTCGTTCCATGGAGGTCAGATCTCCGTCTTCGGTTCGCAAAGGGCTTTTCGATGTATTGCCATATGCATTGGGAGGTCGTACCGCTGGAGCATGCCCATTCTGCTTCATCTGGTCGGCGAGCTGTGACAACCGGTCCCACTTCGCCTGCCGGTTTGCCTTGACAGCTTCCGCATTGTTCTGTTGCTCGGTGTATTCATGCGAGCATTCGTCGAATAATTGTGGGTTCACTTCCATGAATAGCTTCATGGCGTTGTACACCATGCCGTGTATTGTGCTGTGCGAGAGTCAGCGACCAACATCAACCAGAAGGACTCGTCTGAACTTACCGGTTCCAGTGGCCCTTTGAATTTTCGTACAAGGGTGCAAACATTATCGGCAAGATCACGTCGACGTTGTCGCTCACGAGATTACAGAAGTATTCGTTGTTCCAGAAGTAGAGCGCGCGTTCGGCGACCTGTATTCATCAGCGGCAGACCAAATATTATGCACCTGAACAGTACATACCTGGAAGTGTGGGCTTGCAACACTCTTTGCAAGTTGGTTGAACAACGGTTCCTGGACCTTCGCAAACTCTGCCGGATCCATGACTTCGAAAATATCCTCCACCTCATTCAAGAACATTACCTCCTTCGTGCTGTTGACCTTTGGCCAGTATCGTAACAATCCGAGTACCACCTCCTCTGTGAGTGCCGCGTCCTTCTCCAGGAATTGAACAATACAGTATGCCAACTGTGGGTGATACATGCTCAAGCTCTTCACCTTGTGTAGTGGAATGAGTACTCGCGTGAGGAATAGTTTATGCTCTTCTTTTAGAGGCAGCGCAAAACCGTTGATGATGGACCCGAGTATTTCCAGTAACTCCGCAATGCCATTGAACCTCTCCGTTTCGTATATGAATTGGAAGAAGACGTTGTTGATGCTTCGTCTGATGAAGGATCGCAAATTGAGGAACTTTCCGTATATCCGATGAAGAGTGGTCTTCAAAAAGTCTCTTTCTCTTGGGTCTTCCGAGTCAAACAGCTCCAGCAACTGCAACACAAAACTATGATCGATGTACTGCTTCGCATAGTTGGTGTTGAAGTCCTGACTTTCTATGAAGCGCAGAAAGAACTCGTAGACGACTTGAATGTGCGGCCAGGCGACTTCGAGAACGGGCTCGTCTTCCTCCGGGTCGAACGCCTCGCCCTGGGGGTTCATCGGGGGTGGTATTGGGCGGAACAGGTTCTTGGCGAACATTTCGACGACTCTGGGGTACATGGGCTCCGATATGACCTGTCGGTTCTGCGCAACATAGTCCAAAAGCTCATGCAACGCCAGTCTCTTGATCTCTTTGCTCTTCATGTCTCCCGAAGCATCATTGAAGTCGAATATGATGTTGCATTGGTCCAGCTTTTGCATAAACAACTCTTGCCTTCTGTTTGGCGGAACCTCGTGGAAGCCAGGCAGCTTCTCTAGCTCACGTTGCCGTTGGTCTGAAATATCGAACCGAGACGAGTGCTGTCGTTTTGGCGTCCTAATACCTTCAGGCACCGTGTCTTTGGGAGTGGCCTGCAGTCGATCGAATAGCAGGCTCTTTTGGCCAGCCTTGGGCGGCGCGAGGTCGTGCGGCATAGTCTCGGCGGCGCCTGGCGGAGGAATGTGCTGTCTCGATGTTAGCATTGTATGCACTGGACACACTCCAGGGAGCTTACAGGAGCACTAGGAGAGATGACCACACTAGGAGCAAGCTGTCCCAATCTGCCCGGTGTTGTAGGAGCACCCTGTTGGTTCGGTCCACTATTGGAGGGGTTTGCAGCGGCATTGCCGTGCTGTGGAAAATGGCCCTGATTCGCGCCCATGTTCATCTGAGGCTGACCGGGCATTGGCGCGCCCGGATGCGATTGCGTGGGAGCATCGGAGGGCAGAGGCTTGTTGCGCGAGTCGACGAGGTTGCTGGTGGAGGACGTCGGCGTCGCTTGGGCGGAACCGGAGGGAGACTGAGTGCTGGAACCGGCGAGGGGAGATGCGGTGCCCGAGGAGCCATCCTTGCCGCCCTTCTTTGCGAGCTTGTTGCCCTCTCGGTCCTTGCTCCGCGAGAGCTGCTCATGCTGTGTCAATGGCCATCAATATGAGAGGAGCGCGTGTACGGGGGCGTCGCGGGAGAGAGCTTACCACGCGCTGCCGAAAGCCCTTCATCATGCGATCTGCCGCCAGAGGCAGCTGTCACTGCTGCTCTGCAAGGGAACGGGCCCGGCCCTGTGGTGAAGTGTCGTGTCGGGTGCCGAAATATGAAGCGAAGCGAATCTGCTATACGCTACGTAGAGCTCCGTTCTTGCCTGGCCGCGCGACAATGCGCTGCACTGCCGTCGTCCGAAGCAAGGCAAGGCTCGCCGGGAGCTGCGCACACGTGACTCGGGAGAAGCTGTAGGGAGCGAATGGGCGGCGGCGCGGAAGAGGCGGGCGGTGATGCTCGAAGGAGTGGAGGTGACAGAGTGGTTGCTGTTGATGTGCAGTGCTGCGGTACAGAGCCAAGCCTAGCGTGACTTGCGGGCTGCCAAGATTCGTTGCAGCTGAAGGTCCAGGGTTGCGTGCGGCGGACGATGGCGACAGTACGGAGAGAACGCACCGAGTCAAGGCGTTGTCAGGTGAGAGGTCGTGAGAGGGGGAGATTATGAGCGCATGTGTGCCTTCGAGTCGTGCGTAACGCAATCCAGCGTTGTACAGCTACTTACTCTAACCTACAATCCATCTCATCTTGAATGTTTATGCTAGTCTACGCCGGGAAGGCGTGCCCCCATCGATCTCATTCGCTGGACCCGACATAGCTTTTGGACACGATCAGAATAGCCTGATGCATCTACGGAGTTACACGTGATGCGAGACATATATCGCGTTCAACGCACCTCGACCTGATCACTTCGAGATGAATTTGACGGCGTCGCTGCAAGAGCCTGACAATGATCAGCCCGCTCGAGCTCCCATTCACAACGTCCCGACTCAGCGAATCGTGAGCGTGGAGCATCCGTGCATCATCAGAAATCTTGACAACGGCATCAAATCGCTGGGCGGTGAGGCTCAACTCAAACATGTAAGTACCGATTGTGAGACGTGCGACGCGCATGTCTAATATGTCGTGCTCATGCAGGTTCTCGAGCACCACGTGGACGATGGCAAATTATCAAACAAACACAATCAACTGCCAGAACCGATAGCAGGAGTTTCATTGCGGCCAAATGACCCATTTGCGAAGAAGCTTCCGTCCGTAGGGATCAGGACGAGAAATGTACTCGTTCGAGTGACGGTGCCCAAGCGCACAGGCAAGAAGCGCAAGCGGGGCTCAGACGAGCCATGGCAGGAGCCACCTCAGTCAGAACTGCCAAATGCACGCCTCACTGCACCAGATCTCTTGCAACGGCTCCGCGACAATGAAGGCCAGTATCGAATCGAAGCGGTCGGCATGCTACGGGAGACGCACAAATTCAGAACTCTGCCAGATTTCCAACTCCGCAGCGCCGAACTACCTCTCATGCGCAAGCTGAGAGACACTGCCATGATACCAGAGTACGACAAACTCTCGGGATTTAGCATCGACACAAGCTTCGGAAACCATGGCATCACCGCTTTTCCTGGACCGCCTAGCTTCACCCATTTCGATATGCCCCACAGGTATGAATATCAACAGGCTCCCGGAGTCATATACGTGCAGGATGAGAATGGCCAGATGACCTCTAAGAACACATCTGCTCCCACAAAACGCCTCGTCTGGGGACTGGCGCCAGATGTTCTGGAGATTCCTAATAAGGCTCCGATAGACATTCCAAGGCGCAGTCCGGGTGGCGAGCTCCTTCCTAAAGCTATCGAAGAGCTGCAGAAGCTCATGGAAGAACGTCCTCTTCTCACAAAGCGAGTTGCGTTGAACTCCTTACCCCCAGTCAGCGACACCATCTTCAAAGAAGCCACTCAGTACGTGGGCTATAGCTTCAAAGCCGGCCCCTGGCGCGACAGTCTCATCAAGTACGGTGTTGATCCGCGCAAAGATCCCAAGTATCGCTTCTATCAAACTTTGATGTTCCAAGTCGACAGAGAAGCGTTCAGAGAGCGTCCTGACGACAAGAACAATAGATCCCATGCTCAGCCAACCAATACGCAATGGGCGAGGCCTTTAAGACACACTCGTGATGCGCCCGCGTCTCACGTCTTTGACGGCAAAAACATCACTGCCAATGGCAAGACCTGGCAGGTGTGCGATGTGACGGATCCCTTGGTCAAGGAGATCTTCGCCACTGAGGATATACCACAAAAGTGCGATCCTTACCAATGGGGCTGGTACCACAACGCGACGATCGCCAAGGCCCGAACTATCATGAAAGACAAGATCCGATTCTTGTTCGCCAAAGAGGAGCCGCCCAATGAAGACTATAGAGCATTGATGCAGATTCCGGACAAACTCACCAAAGACAACTTCGAGGAAGGACGATTGGCGGAAAGAACTTATGGCAAGCACGCATGTTCTTTGGCCAATGAAGTCCGCAACGTTGTCAAAACTGGTGCAGGCGACCGGGGTACTGAGAATCTATGGCTGCAAAAGAAGAGAGCTGCCGGTGAAGACGTTAACGATGAAGATGCAAGTGCGGTTGACGAGGAAGAGGCAGCTGAACTGCGGGATCTTGACGTGGCCGATGACGATGATGGCGATTTGGGTGAGTCTCAAAACGAAAATAGCGATGGCGGAGAAAGCGACGGTGGAGAAGGCGATGCTGAAGAAGATGATGCTGAAGAAGGCGGCGTTGGAGAACATGATATTGAAGAAGGCGGTGCCGGAGACGGCGATGCTGGCCATGTGGGCGAAACGCCAGCGCCAGACACCTACCACGACCTCGACGACCTGGACTGAGTGGCCGCCACATCAAGCATGCGATCAGAACCTCACGTGGGCGTCTCGTCTGGCTTCGTGCCTCTCGCTACACATATGCTGTACGACACAACCCTCAACATCATTGGTTGGCGTGCCGATGGTGGTTCTGGCTGCCATGCTGATTTCGCTGGATCCACTAGTACAACGCAGCTGTATAACTCAGCTTGCTCTACCCTTTGGAACTAGCAAGCAGAGCTGACTTGCAATCCTGCTGCAATCAACACCATGGCGACATCGAACGACCCACATCCCGCGGTTCGACCACTCCACGGTACGAAAGTCACAGAATTGCAAGAGGCGTGTGACGAATTCAGGTTTCAAGACTTCAAGACTCGTGGTTATGAGCCCGCACTCATATGGTGCATCAATGAGTACGACAAGGTGTTGTCGAAGGAGATCATCACGAAGACGAGTGCAGCGTCTAGCACTCCCGAGCAGAGCATGGCTCTGATTGATATCGCAGACCTTTTAGTCCGGTATTGTAAGCTTTCCAGTGCCGCCACTTCAATTGTCCTGCTAATGTTCGCAGCCCAATTGACTGATACCCTGGAGAAGATGCAAAATCGCCGCGTTCCTGGTGGCTTTGATAGTCGTGCAGGTGTGGACTACCATGGTCAGCTTCGCCATGTGTCCAGTCGACACGACAGTGAGGGCAACCAGAAGTTTTTTGATGTTCTCTCACGCTACATGGGTCCCGATAGGGCTGCAATCTTTGCAAAGAGAGTCGGGAGATATTTCAGTCGCTTCGGTCCAAAGAGCATCGGGAGGTATGTCAGTCGCTTGGGTTCATTTGGTCCACTTACGGATGTCCTTCCTCAGACCATCGTAGGCATCATGGCTGGAGCATCTCTACTGGTTCCAATGATCATCATGAGCTTCGAAACCTCACGCACTGCCAGGCTCATCATCGTCAGCGTGTTCACTCTTGCCTTCGGCTTCATCGTGGGACTCGTGAGTCTCTCTACAGACACTACGATCGCGGCGACTGCGGCATATGCTGCTGTGATGGTTGTATACATTGGGAGCGCCGAAACAGCGTGAGATATTTGACATAGTCTTGAAGACTGCAAGGCGGAATATTCTGCCATTCGGAGGCATCTTTCACAATCACGTGCTGCCAAGGGCCGCTGAAAGCAAGGGCCGCTGGGCTAACCTGCTCAAATGAACGCAATCATTTTACTCAATATCGTCTTTACAAACGCATCCTCGCCCACAGCCAAACTTCTTCAAATCGCAAACACATGCTATCACCTGACGAAATATATTTTCTGAGTCTTCACAATTTCAAGACAGCGTCTTGGATGCTCTGCTCGACTAAACTTCCCAAAGTGGGACAATGATCCCTGGATGGCTGCCCGCGGCGCCCGCTACTGATAAGGATCTTTACCTCGTTCACCAGAAAGCTCTCAAGTCGCCAATGGATGCGAAGATGTGCGCCGGACATACGCATGTTTTCGCGGGGTATTGTAAAATGTACACATAACCAACCTCGATAGGCTCGAAGGTACTTAACTTGTAGGTTCGTCGCTTGATCTCCTTTGTTCTGCGTCTTGAACCTCATCAACCAGTCGAGAGAGCTCTACAGATACCCGCCACAATGGTTTTGGAACGACTACAGCAGATGGCCTCGCATGTCACGGGCCAGAAGGTCCAGCTTCATCCTTTCGACCCACTCACACTGGATGAGATCAGGACTGCCGTCGAGATCGTGCGAAGAGAATACCCAAGCGTGCACTTCAATGCGATTACGCTATGGGAGCCTCGCAAGGCAGAGATGCAGAAATGGCTTGCCAATCCTCAGACGATCCCCAAACCACATCGAGTGGCAGATATCGTGGCTATTGGAAGAGGCAGTAAGGTCTACGATGCTTTGGTGGACTTGAACGAGGGTAGAATCACACAATGGCAGCAGACACCTGGTGTTCAGCCTCTGATCACCATGGAGGATCTACAATTGACAGAGACTGTCGCAAGGAAAGATCCAAAAGTGATTGAGCAGTGCGGCATCCTAGGGATTCCACCATCGAACATGTATAAGGTCTACTGCGATCCTTGGACCATCGGCTACGATGAGCGATTCGGCTCTGAGATACGTCTGCAACAAGCTTTGATGTATTACAGGCCAGATGTAGACGACTGCCAGTACACCTATCCACTTGACTTTTGCCCAATCTTCAACGCCGATACGCACGAGATCATCCACATCGATATCCCGAAAGAGAGACGACCTCTCAACACTGCGCCCCCGATCAACTACCACGCGGAAGCGATCAAGAAAGAGGGTGGTTACAGGACAGATTTGAAGCCGATCAATATTTCACAGCCAGAAGGAGTATCGTTCAAGGTGGAAGGACGGACAGTGACATGGCAGAATTGGAGCATCCATGTTGGATTCAACTACCGAGAAGGCGCGGTTCTCTCGAACATCACATTCAACGACAAGGGCAATGTGCGACCAATCCTCTGGCGCATATCGCTCGCAGAGATGGTAGTCCCGTACGGCAACCCGGAACACCCACATCAAAGGAAGCATGCTTTCGATCTGGGCGAGTACGGTGGTGGTTACATGACAAACTCTCTCGCACTCGGTTGTGACTGCAAGGGTGCGATTCACTACATGGATTTTGATTCAGTCAACAAGGCTGGCGAACCACAGACGATCAAGAACGCGATATGTATTCACGAGGAGGATGCTGGTATTCTGTTCAAGCATACCGACTTCCGAGACGATTCATGCACTGTCACCCGTGCTCGAAAGTTCGTCATCAGCCACGTCTTTACCGCTGCTAACTACGAGTACTGCGTATACTGGATCTTCATGCAAGACGGGACAATCCAACTCGAGATCAAGCTGACCGGTATCTTGAACACCTACGCTCTCGCTCCAGGCGAGTCCGCAGCTCCATGGGGCACCGAAGTCTACCCAGGCGTCAACGCCCACAATCATCAACATCTCTTCTGCCTACGAGTTGATCCCAACGTCGACGGACCAGACAACACCATCTTCCAAGTCGACGCAGTCCAAGGCGAAGGCGAAGTTGGTAGCAAAGAGAACTTTTACGGCAACGCTTTCTACGCCAAGAAGACGAAGCTAGACACCATGGAAAGTGGCTGCAGCGACTACAACGGTTCAACAAGTCGAACATGGGAAATGGCCAACACCAACAAAATCAACCCTTACAGCAAGAAACCCGTCTCCTACAAACTCGTAAGCCGAGAAGTCCCATCCCTCCTCCCCAAAGAAGGCAGTCTAGTCTGGAAACGTGCCGGCTTCGCTCGCCACGCCGTACACGTTACAAAATGTAAGCTCCCCAATCCCCCATCTCCAAACCCCATCTAACAAACCACAGACTCCGACGACCAAATCCACCCCGCCGGCCGCCACGTCCCTCAAACCTCTGGAGAACCATCCCAAGGTCTCCCAGCCTGGATCGCCTCGGATCCCAAAGGTAGTCTCGACAATACCGACGTCGTGCTATGGCATACTTTTGGCCTAACACATTTCCCTTCGCCTGAGGATTATCCTGTGATGCCTGCGGAACCTATGACGGTGTTATTGAGGCCGAGGAATTTTTTTACGAGTAATCCTTGTATGGATGTTCCGCCGAGTTATTCTAGTACGCCGAGTCAGGTTGCTGCTGGCAAGACGGGGATAAAAGGGGTTGTGGATAGTATTTCGAGGTTGGCGTTTGGGGGGAAGCAGGAGAAGAGTCCGAGTAATTGTTGTTAAGATGGGTAGGTAGTTGGTGGTTCAGGCAAAGTCTTCTGATGGCAAAGAATGAAAGCTTGTGACTTTTTGAGAACTATGACTGGTACCTTTAGAATAGGTGCTATCTGACAATGTATATGATGTTCGCAAATCTGGCCGGGCTCAACTCGATGGACCTGCCTTAGATGTCAGCGGTTGTGGCTTCCCGCTGCGTGACTTCCACAATAGTCGGATTAGAGCTAGTATGCCCCCGCCCTTTGCACAAGCTGCCAAGCTCTTCGCCTGGCAAGGCTGCTTACTATACTCCATGTTCCTCGTCTTGCTCCGTCATGCCAGATCAACTGCCTCCCGGATACGAACCACCTCCTGACTACGAATACAAGAGGTATCGACCGCTCACAGGTAACGAAATTCGATTGGTTAGATTCAACGAGATCTGGCCCGGTAGCCAGCCTCCAGTCAGACCCTCAGGTGGAAGGCAGCTTCCTGATAAAGAGGAAGTCACGAAGCCGCCTGATGTGGAGGCAGCCCGTAACAACACTTTCTCAGCGACTTTGGAATATGTCAGCCTCAAGGATGACCCTGTTTACTTTGCTCTTTCCTACACTTGGGGTGACTCCAAAACCTTGAAGACGATCCTCTTGGACGATCAACCATTCGAGGTCACTATTAATCTGTACGACGCTCTGCGTCAAATCCGAGATAATGCTCCATACTTCCAAGGCATGGTCGAGCAAGAATCGGGAATGCCCTGTGCTGAGCTTCTGCTTTGGGTCGATGCCATTTGTATCGACCAGTCCAATCAGAAAGAAAAGGAACAGCAGGTCCCGAGAATGGGCTCAATTTACTCATCCGCATACAACGTGCTCGTCTGGCTCGGGCGTAGCGAAAGCACAACTCCGTATCCGATTGGGTTTCATGCATTTCTCAGGGAGTGTCACAAGATCAACTATGTCCATGCATGGTTCGAAACTCACTCTGCTAAGACTTCTACCAAACGGGATGAATTTGAGCTGCACGCTCTTTTCTTCTCGGTCTTCCGAATCCTCGATCTACCATGGTTTGCACGGTTGTGGACGGTCCAGGAATACCTGCTAGGCCAAAGACAGCCATTGGCTCTACTTGGCTCGGGAGTCTTCGTTCTACAATCCATCTACGACCTAGTGGAAACCGCTTTGCCGAGTATCGTCGACGATACATCAGGAGATCTCCGAGAAAAGCTCTCGACAGTGCTCGGAAATCTGAAAGGCAAGCTTGTCAAGCTGCGCCTTCTGAACATCCTGCGAGACAAGATCCAATCAGACGCTTTTCGTCAAGCATCGTTTGCAGATCAAATGAATTCTGTCCTCATCCGAACATTCGATAAGATATCCTTGAGGCCACATGATCAGATTTACGGGCTTTTAGGACTCGTCGATGGAGCAAAGATACCTGCATCGCTTCAGCCGAATTACAACAAGCCTTTTGGAGATGTCTGCCACGAATATGTTGAGCACATTATTGATACGACAGGGAACCTTGACATCCTCTTTTGCATGAAGTCGGAGCTGGTTGGGTACCCAAGCTGGGTGTCTGATCTTCGATACCGATCCCCCTCGTCAGGTCCATCTGGAGTGCCTCTCACCAAGAACCAGGTCAGCTGGTCACCAGATGGGCAAGCAGTCACCGTCGAAGGAGCTTCACTCGGGATTATCTTAGCGTACTCTTGCAACGAGCCTGAGAAGAACACTAGTCAGAGCACCAACAAGTTCGATCACATCCACTCTCAACTCAAGAACTTCTACGACACTATCCTCACCGCATCCGCCTGGCTTCGAGAAATAGACCTGCAAGATGCATGGCACGAGTACCTCAACCCGTACGAACAGCTATTTGGCTGCGAGACAAATTATCGCTCAATGGAAGACTTTCTCGCCGCCCATCCAGACACGGAGAACGCAACAAAGTTCAGCGAGCGGAATATGCTTATCCAGATGAAGCGCCACTTTGGCAATCAGAAGTATGCCCTTATGCGCAATGGGCAACTCCTGCTCTGCTGGCCTACGGTTGACTTTAAAGCAAAGCAGTACGGTTTAGACTATCACGTTGTATGGGCGCTGAAGGGGACGAATCTTTTGGCTGTGCTTGGTCAGAGTAGCTCTTGTTATCGTCTTTTAGGATTCTGTGTCCCGATTAGCGGTTTGATACTCCCGATTGGTAATTTGGATCTGGATGAGGATTTCTTCTCTAGTTACGAGGTAAGGCGGATTACATTGGTATAGGCCTTTTCAGCTTCTCATTACAGTACGACCTGATGAAGCGAAAGTCGCACTTCAGGCAGAAATCAATATAAGGCACTTCTCTCCGACCTGTTCACAAGGATCCTCCACAATCAAATCTCTCCTCCACCAAAGCGGATCTCTGGTGACGTGAGGTCAGTCGACACCTGCATCGTCATATCCTCTCGGGATATCTCGCGGCACAGTCCTCGTGGTGAGGCTCTTTCGCAAGCGAAGCGTGGAAAAGTCAGGCATCTTTGCTGATCTTTACCTGTGAAGTAAAGCAATTCAGCACCAAGCATGTACTATGCAACGCTTGTGGCTTCTTGCTGCAACTTGTCACGGTGCTTGCTCGGACCAAGCACGTGAAACCAAGAGAAGGCTTGGCATTGATGACATCAAGTCATCACCGGCTTACCTAAAGCAGTAAGTGAAATCTCTTAATCAACGACATGTGGGTCTCTGCTGCAAGGAAATCTCGAAATCTACGCAACAACGTCAGAGCTCATTTGCTGGACTTATTGGGGAACAACCACTGCAATCCACTTTTTACCTTCTGCCTATTCGATAAATCGGCTCGCCGAAATCAATGTCCGACACGGCTGAACTTACGGCGTTTGAACTGCCCACAAAAGACATGGGTATCACCCGCAGGGACTTGCTGTTCAGCACGGTCCTATCTGTAAGTATGTGGAGAGCGACACTGACGTATTGTCCAACAGATTTGTCGTTTTGCAACAGCTGAAATGCCAAACCGCCAGACGGCGCCGTTGATGCATGGGTTCCGAGACACGACCGTGGTTAAGTAACCTTGTTCGTGCTTTGCAAAAGGCCTGCACATAACCGTTCGGACAACATCCACGAAGGGATGAAATGTGGATCTCAACATGGCGACCAGTGTGGGTTGTAGGATGGGTGAGCGTTTGATAACGACCACCGAGGCATTCATAATGGTCGTGTCCCTTTCGTTTCTTTGATTGATTGACATTCCTCTCCACGTTCCACCTTTTTCTCTCCCTTCCTCCCTCACCATCCCCAGGTGATCTTCAAGTGTTGAGCATTTGTTACCCGGGACACTCACACACAAGCAGGCCTCTGGCAGGCCCAATACCGTCAAGATGGTTCTCACCGCTATCTCCAAGGACAATGAGCATGGCATTCCTCACTACATGGGACTGACTGGACGAGCTCTCAGCTTGGCCGTATCGGTCGTTGCAACAAATGGCTTCCTGCTCTTCGGTTACGACCAAGGTGTCATGTCCGGCATCATCTCCGCAAAGCAGTTCGCGAAAACCATTCCAGAAGTGGACGGCGATTCGACATGGCAAGGTTTCGTGACGGCAATTTACGAAATCGGTTGTCTTCTGGGCGCCATCTTCCAACTGGCGTACGGTGATAAAGTCGGACGTCGAAGAGCCATTATCCTCGGTGGAGTTATCATGATTCTGGGTGTTGTCATTCAAATTTCTGCGATTCGGAATCATGGCGCAACAGCTCAATTCATTATCGGACGAACTATCACGGGTATCGGTAACGGACTCAACACGGCCACGATCCCAACTTACCAAGCCGAATGCTCGCACACCACCAACCGAGGTCTCTTGATCTGTATCGAGGGTGGCATTATCGCTTTTGGAACCGTGATCGCATACTGGATTGACTTCGGAGCTAGTTATGGCCCAGATGACCTGACTTGGCGATTCCCGATTGCTTTCCAAATCGTCTTCGGTCTTTTCCTGTCAACTCTCATGATCTGGTTGCCTGAATCACCTAGATGGCTGCTGACCAAGTAAGTGTTTGACAAGTATGCACCTTTCTACTTACAGCAACTAATTGCGCCACCAGGGACCGCCACGAGGAAGCCATGACCGTTCTCGCTGCTCTCCGCGGCAAGCACCGTGACGACGAGGAAGTCAAACTCCAAGCCGGTATCATCATGGACTCTATCCGTGCTTCTGGACATGCTGGAGGCAACACCCCATACAGCGCACTCTTCACCGGCGGCAAGACTCAGCACTTCCGACGCATGATGCTCGGTTCGACCAGTCAGCTTTTCCAGCAAATCGGCGGCTGCAATGCAGTCATCTACTACCTCCCAATTCTCTTCGAGGACAGTGTTGGTCTTGACCGAACTTTGGCTCTCATTCTGTCTGGTGTCAACATGATCGTGTACGCCATCTTCGCAACGACTTCCTGGTTCATCATCGAGAAGGTTGGAAGGAGAAAGTTGTTCCTCATCGGCACTGTCGGCCAGTGTCTCGCCATGGTGATTGCTTTCGCATCTCTGATCCCAGGCACGACTCAAGCAGCAAAGGGTGCTGTCGTCGGATTCTTCCTCTTTATCTCGTTCTTCGGTGCTACCTGGCTTCCGCTACCATGGCTGTACCCAGCTGAGGTCAACCCGATCAAGACCCGCGCCAAAGCAAACGCTGTATCGACCTGCACCAACTGGCTTTTCAACTTTTTGATCGTCATGATCACACCAGTCATGATCTCGAACATTGGCTGGGCGACTTACCTTGTCTTCGCCGTCATCAACGCCTGCTTCCTGCCACCGATTTACTTCTTCTACGTGGAGACTGCGAATCGCTCTCTCGAAGAAATTGATCTGATCTTCGCCAAGGGTTACCTAGAAAACATGAGCTATGTCCGAGCAAGCAAGGAACTTCCTTTCCTGAGCGATGAGGAGATTGCGGAGAAGGCCAATGAGTATGGCTTCCAGAGCAGCGATGATGAAGCCGGTCAGATTAAGAGTGAGAAGGAGAAGGAGGATGATATTGCCCGCTACTCCAATGAGAATGCTAAGATGGCTTAAGCGAAAAGTTGACTGGATGCCAGAGAGGCATTGTTGACATATCCGCTCACTAGACGTGAGCTTTTCGGCCTTTTGAGTGGTCGAATCTCGCCAGCTCCGACTTTAGAGCGCGCGCATGATATACACGCGCCGCTCAATGGTGCTCGGCGCGCCGACAGTATGAGCTTTTT
Source organism: Pseudocercospora macadamiae (assembly GCA_012978405.1). Taxonomy (NCBI): domain Eukaryota; kingdom Fungi; phylum Ascomycota; class Dothideomycetes; order Mycosphaerellales; family Mycosphaerellaceae; genus Pseudocercospora; species Pseudocercospora macadamiae. The sequence goes on along the minus strand of WRNY01000018.1, from coordinate 76,564 downwards.
ATGAGACGCGGTCTGCGTACGCGCTTCCGCTAGATCGATAGATCATAGATGATAGAATGATACCAACGACTCGGGTTATATCGAATGCATTTCTGATGACCACTGCTCTTTCTTGCACGTTCGTCTCTTCTTCGATTAGGCAGTCCCTCTCGCAGCTGTGTCTTGGGAAGGTGCTTGGAGTGAATCGGAAATCAATCTTGGCATCGACCGTTCCGCTGGCTCGTTCTCTTTCTCTCCATTGTCGTGACGGAAGGCAACTTCATTCCATCTCCGCAAGACTCTCCGCGACCATCTCGAGGCCATCGCTATCGAGGTGACGTTGTCGATACAAGTCTGGCCCCCGTCCAAGGATCGTGGATGGCTCAGGGCAGGATCGCTGCGGAGCTTGTCGGCCGCGTTTTGACTCAGCACATCATGCGCCAAGACGAGGACAAGAAGGAGTTATGCATCATCGACTGCATTACTTATGCATCATGCTGCAGGTCCCAGAGGCAAAGACGGACTTAGGGTGATACTGTGGATATGGAAGTCCAGAATGAGAGACGATCGGTGGTGCAGGACGACAGCCTCAGCCTCGTACGGCATATGCTCTGACAAAGCCCTGGGTCGGACTGCATCCAAGGGCATAGCAGGAAAGTCTACCATTGAACGAGTACGATGGATTGCAAGACTATAAGTATCGGTTGAGATCCTGCTGAACAGACATCATAAACAGACACGAATCTACAATTTCTCATCACACCAGCAAGTTTTCATTCTACACGAAAAGGCCAAAAATGTCTCGCTACGCAGAAGCTCACGTCAACCCCCAAGGTCCTGGAGATGCTCGACCAACCGCACTCCAAATCGTAGAAGACGAAGGATTAACCGGCAAGCTGACCGATAAAGTCTTCATCGTCACCGGAGTCTCTTCAGGAATCGGCATCGAAACCATGCGAGCCCTCTACAGCACCGGCGGCCACGTCTTCGGAACCGTACGAAACCTATCCAAAGGCCAAAAAGTCGTCGAAGAAATCCTTTCCTCCACAAAATCAGGCGGAAAAATCACCCTCGTCGAAATGTCCATGGACGACCTTTCCTCAGTCAAAAAAGGTGCCGAAGATATTCTAAGCAAAACCTCCACAATCAACATCGTGATCAACAACGCAGGCGTAATGGCAACCCCCGAAGGCAAAACCAAAGACGGTTTCGAAACACAATTCGGTACAAATCATATCGGCCACTTCTATCTCTTCCAACTCCTCAAATCCACTCTCCTCAACTCCGTCACTCCAGAATTCCCATCCCGAGTCGTCTCAGTCTCAAGTTTTGGCCATCGTACAGGCGAAGTCCGATTCCACGACTACAATTACGAAAAAGAACCTTATAATGAATGGACCGCGTACGGACAAGCCAAGACTGCAAATATATATTTCTCCAACGAACTTGAACGCCGCTACGGCTCTGAAAATCTTCATAGCACGAGCTTACATCCCGGAGGCATTTGGACTGGGTTGCAAGATCATCTTGATAAAGAGGCAATGCAGAAGGGGAATGAAGGAGTTCAGGGGTATATGAAATCTGTCGAGCAAGGTGCTGCTACGAGTGTGTATGCGGCTTTGAGTCAGGAGTGGGCCAACAAGGGTGGGAGGTATTTGAGTAATTGTGTGGAAGAGAAAGCTTTCGCTCATCCTGAGAATCCAATGTTCGTCGGAGACGACGGCTACGCAGAATGGGCATACGACGAAGAGAAATCAAAACGATTGTGGGTGGAAAGTCTGAAAATGGTCGGTCTCCAGGACGACTAGTCGTCCTATAGATACTTCTGAGCACTACAAAGTACATTTATGACTCCCCTTCCTCCCAGGTTGACAAGCACAAAGCCCAATAATACAATCATTAAACGTACTAACCGAGAACCCAATCGATCCCAGAAAACTTATAAATGCTGCGATCGTAGTCGCACTGGCTCCGCCTGTAAGAACACAACTTGCTATCCATGCGAGTAAGCCTCCGATCACGAAGAATCCTACTCCGATACATTTTTCTAGGCGGCGACAGCCTGCGCACCAGCCCTAGAAAAGAGAAGAAGAATTCAGTTTGGGGTGATGAGGAATTTTAGGAGGAGGTATTAGGGACTTACGAATTTCCCGATATGGAGATGTGTGCATAATGATAAATCTGCTTCGACTGTACCGGCCGCTGCGGCTTTTTTGATTGCTGCTTTGGCGTGGGATGAAGCTTCACCATTGGTGATAATCTGGAGTTTCTGCGTCTTTAGATGATGGCTGTGAGAATGCTGAGTTGGTGGATCGACGCTTTGTGGGTCGTGCTTGTCTGTGCCACGGACGTTCAGGTCGGAGTCAGAAGGCGTGATGTCTTCGTCTATGTACCAGGCAGGATTGGGGCAGGTTTTCCATGTGACATGGCCCATTGTGATTGAGCTGTAGCACATGATGGTGAGGAGGCGAGGGAAGTGCATGATAATGGTTTGTTCGGCGGATTGAATACGTTGAAGGCGTTTATTGCTGATTGTGTTGTTGTTGATGATGGTTCTCGAAAGGTGGTCTTGCTGCCTCTATTTGTAGGACCTGAGTCTCATCTCATGATGTCTTTCTTCATATTCTCGTGAAGGCCTCATCTTGCCATTGGCGCTTTTCTTTATCTTCTTGTCTCGTATTGCAGCACAGGCTTGTGATATCAAACTACCGCGTCTATGTTGTAACAAGGCTGTGGAATAGTCGGTTTGCTGTCCTCGTGGTGGAGGACGTCGGCTTGGCCTGTCCATATTTGACCATCTTCATATTGCCTTACTTCGGTTTGCTGGGTTACTGATTGCGAATTGAGCAGGTGTTGTGGAGTGGGGGAGACGATGATATTGTATGCCGAGCCTGATTGGAGGCTGAGCTTGGCAAGAGGCAGAGGCTCCAGCTTCTGTCGTATCTAGAGTTGAGTCAGTACCGACAATTACCGCGTGGTGTTGGAAACTAACCCTCGTAATGATGTTTGCCCTGGATGGTGATCCCCTACATTTAGCATACGGCAAGTAGTCATCACGCCACGTCACTTGCTTTCTTCAGAAACAGGAAGTCTTTGGCAGATTGGAGAAACAGATAGCAGATCAAGGCTTCATTTCGGAAAGCTACTGCTAATAGTCCTCCCAATAATCCCCAAAGGCACGCAGCCAGCCAAGGGCCGTCCGCAAGCCGGTGTTAGAGGATCATGGTCGACTGTTTCATGATGCATGCATAAACGCTGCCATTGACTTCCAACGCGAGTGATTCCATGCTCATTGTCCTCCGCACTCAGTGATGTGGTGATGCCTTGTACTCCCCATGCAGGACGCCGTCAGGTTCCGTTCCTTCCTTCAGCGCCGAGATCATGTCATGGTCGCGTGACTGGTAAAACTTGTACAGATTGTTGCGGTGGTTGATGAGCTCTCATTGGAGGTGGTAGTGCGAGTCGCTTATTTGCTGGGAGTGGTTGTTAGTATGGAAACATGGGCGTTTGGGTGTCAATGGCTTACGATCTGGCTCTCGTCTTTCTTCTCTTACGCTTCAGGCGTCGAACTCGCTTCTTTCTCCACTTCGCTCTCATCTTGGCGAATTGACTGTGACACTGTTAGATGGATACGCTGAGAGAAGGTGCGGTGGGGTGTATACCTTCTTTGCCTTGATGAGTTCGCTGGTGGGAAGAAACAGCTTTGCGAAGCTGTCCAGAATTGAAGAAGTGCGGGCAGCGCCAAGCCGAGCTAGTTACGTCAGCCATCCTCGACTCAGTGACAGAAGTCATGACCAATGCACCTTCCTTCCACTGTCGACCATCACATCGACTTTCACCAACAGCCTCACGCTGCGGCATTCGGCATCGCCATTCAACATGGCGGGCTCTGAGGAAGGCGGCGACATGGATGCAATCGATCTCGTCGGGCGATTGCATCTTCACGATAGCAATCAACCCACGCTGAAAAGCGAGTGCTTCCTCTCCTGGCATTGAGAACATTGCTAACCATTTGCAGCGGGGTTTCGATTGTTCCCACACGATGAGCTCCCTATTGGGCGATCTGCCATATACCAGGCACTCGGATCCGAAGACCGATGCATCTCCAGCCATCACCTCAAGATACACTGCGTCATGTATGGAGATCCTGACCAAGACGTTATCGCTCCGATGGTCTACATGAAAGTGTTGTCAATGAATGCTGTTATACTTACCCGCAGACGACCTGATGGAAAAACTACTTCCATGACTATCAGCAAAGAGAATGATCATGTTCTACTCAATGATGGCGATTCTGTTCAGCTCACACACTCAATTACCATGATCTTCGAGACAATACTTGAGGGTACATATGTACCTTTGAGACCATCATGCAAGATCGAGGTCGCAGCATTCGCCAATCAGTATCGACTTTCGGAACGTCTGCTTGGGCAGGGAGGGTACGCATCCGTACACGTGGCCGAGAAGCTGTCGACCGGACAGCAGTTCGCATGCAAAGTCGTTCCCTTGGACGATGAAGCCAAAGAACCGAGCCACAAGGCCCATGGTGTTGGCGTGAGACAAGCTGCAGTCCGCGAGTACGAAATCTTGAAGAATCTCTCACATCCGAACATCGTTTCGCTCGAGAAAGTCATCACCACGCCATACAATGTGTACATTTTCCAGGAAATCGCGACTGGCGGTGACCTGCTGTCCTACATCGAAAAGAAAGCGCCAATTTCCGAGACCCACGCTGCGTTCATCATCAAACAGCTACTCGAAGCTGTCAAGTATCTACACGACCATCACGTTGTCCATCGTGACATCAAGCCCGAGAACATACTCATGACCTCGTGGAATGAGTGCGCCAGACTGATTCTCACTGATTTCGGACAGTCCAAGACCATTGCGGACTTCGAGGATGCTGCCAAGGATGCTGGGCTTCGTCGAATGCATACTATGGTTGGCACTGTGGGATATATTGCACCGTAAGTTCTCAAGCATGCCATCATCGAATTCGTTGACTTCCACTCGTACAGTGAAGTATTGCGCCGGCAAAAGGCAGATCTCGAGCAGTCCAGCGGATACTCCAAGGCGGTCGACATGTGGTCGTTGGGCTGTACTGCTTCTGCACTTATGACCAATTATCCATTGTTTCCAGATCACCCCATGACTGAAACAGAATATGCCGATCACCTGAAAGTACTGGAGGACAATAAGGAATGGAAACACATCGGCCACCGCGGAAAGACATTCATCAAAGGTTGTCTAACCGCAAATGAAGACAAGAGACTCACCGCCAACGCTGCTCTACAGCTGGACTGGTTCACACACCCTTTCTACAAAGCTGAATTCGATGGAGTGTATCAGAAAGCAATTCAAGACTGGGAGCCAAGACCGCATGATCCAAATCTGATCGAGCACATCGACACCACTGAAGCAGTACAGCGGGTCCAGGCCACCACACGCTCCAAGCATTTCGCAGGCTCCTTCCGAATCAACCCGAACGTACGGGATGAACTTCACGCGAGTCCTGCTCCTAGTTTCCACACACCACCTCCGCTTCGACGGCGAACATCGGAGCAGCACGACACCCTCGACATTGACAGTATCGAACACCCGCCCGGCCATGACCGATACGACAATAATGCCAGCTTGGATGATCTTGACGATTTGAGTCAGGCCATCTCGCTACCGCCGCCGAGAACTCAGGGTCAAGGAATAGTTTTTGCGAAGCGCTCAAAGGTGTTTCGTTGATCTCACAATTGCTCCGCCGAACGAAAGGCGATTTTTGCTCAATGTACTACTAATGATGTTCGAAAGATGATTGCTTGATCGCGGAAAAAAAAGTGCTCAATCTATTCTGAGCCGCTGAAAGGCTACTGATATGCCTCAGCTAGATACATAGCTTGCAAGAGCAAAGCCATAATGGGTAATGATACTTTTCTCGCTCAAAAAGACCATCGCTCCCTCAAAAACTCCTCTATCACCCATCTCTCACGCCATCGCTATGCTCGCTTCGCTTTCAATCAATCCAAAAACGTAAACAAATTCGTATGAACCACATTCAGCGCGCGATCAGCATTAGCTTCCTCAATCACACAACTAATATTAATTTCACTCGCCCCTTGAGAAATCATCTCAATATTAATCCCATGTTCTCCCAAAGTACTAAAGAAACGTCCAGAAATTCCGACCATGCTGCGAAGTTGCCGACCCACGAGAGAGATGATCGCCATTCCAGGTACAAGATCAACATCTCCCCAGAACGAAAGGTCGTCGACGGCGCCTTGTAAAGCTGCGGATTCGATTTTGAGTTCTTCTTCTCCGTTTCCGGAAAGTAAGGAGATTTCTGAGTGTAGGGCCATTGAGACGTGGACTTCGGAGGAGGAGATTAGGTCGACGGATAAGTGGTGGTTGTCTAGGATCTTGAAGATGGACATGAGGAAGCCGTGAGAGCGGGTGCGCTTTTTCGAGTGCACGTTAAGCACGGTGATGCCGCGCTTGGTTGTCACGGCTGTGGGTCGTTTGGGCTTGTCTTGGATGGCGAGGTTCGAGCTGCTGCGGCCTCGGAATAGACCTGGTTTTCGGACTAGGAGTTCGTCTTCGTGGTCGGGGGTTACTACTGTGCCTTTGTTGCGGGGGTTCATGACGTTCTTGATTCGGATTGGGATATGGGCTTTGATTACTTGGTCCATGGTGAAGGGGTGGATGACTTCGGAGCCGTAGAAGGTCAATTCTGAGGCTTCGCTGGGGGTGACGCTGTCTAGGAGGCGGGCTGTTGGGACTTTGCGTGGGTCGGCGGTGAAGATTCCGTCTACTTCTTTCCAGATTTGTAGTTCTTCGGCTTGTAGGCCTACTGCGGTCAAGGCTGCGCAGAGGTCGGTGTAGCCACGGCCGATCTCTTTCAGCAAACCGCCTGGGACATTGCCGAAGTAGCCTGTGATGACAGGGACTACATCGTCGCCCAGCGACTTAATCTTGTCCGCAATGGCTTTGCCCAAGTTCAAGTAGAATCTCTCGTCCAAGCTCTTTCCCACCTCGAACTGGATGATCTCGCTCAGGTCGACATATGCAGCATTGACACCTCGGCTTCGGAGGATGGCTGTCATGTAGAGACAGCTCAGCTTCTCTCCCACCGATATGACCATGTCCTCGGTCTGGTCTGTGACAGCCTTCAAGAATTGTGCACTCTCCAAGATCTTGAGCAGAGTCTTGCACTCCAGGTTCACCGCCTGGGTATACTCTTCCAATATTTGACTATTGGCTCCCCACACGCTACAGGCATCTTTCCCAGCTTGCAAGTGGTCAAGCTGTATGGTCTCAATGATCTCGCGGAACTTGCCAGACTTCTGGTCGAGGACATCGATGGCAGCGCGCACGAGGCGGTTGGTGGTGCCTTCGGTCTTGGTGGTGGAGGATCGTGCCGAGCATACGACGGCAATGCGCCTGCCTGGCTCAAGGCCTGCCCTGTTGTATTCAGCATAAGCCTTCACTCGCACTCTTCTCTGAGTCAGACTCGGTATAGCACTTACTGCACAATGTCCTCGGCGATCTTCACTGGAAACTTGCCCACTGAAGTACCGCCGAACTTTTGGACAACCCAGTTTCCGCCGCCGGGGAGGTTCTTCTCGGGCACATGCGATCTTCTGTCGTGGCCGAGGAAGCCATTGATGAAGTTGGTGGCATCCACAGGTGGGCTATTTCTCCGGCGTATGATTGGGAAGTCCATGGTGTGTGATGTGTCGCAAAGTGAGTGTGTTTCTTTCTCTGCTCAAAAGAGTGTAAAGTGTGACGTGGGAAGGGAAAGATGACAAAAAGGCAAAGGCAAAGGCGTGCTTGCGAAGTGGCTAGCCTAGGTAGTGCACTGTAGTATTGTTTGTGAGTCTTTAAAATCAGTGCCCGAGGCGAGGACCCCTCCACAGTCATCTGCATCCTTCCACAGCCTGCAGTCACCGCCCGCATTCAAATCTTTACGCCCCGATCATCGGCAAATCTCGCACCACCATCAATACCACCACCGGGATGGCCGCACCCTAATGTTTGATTTTGACCCGTGACCGAAGTGGTGTAGGAGGAGGTCGTCTCCTTCTTGTCCGCAAACCGCCTCACCTGCGCCCGGAGATCCATGCTGTCGCGTGGCACGAGCATGGATCGTCGCAGAGCTGCCGTCTGACCGCGAACGACTCAATTCCAGGTTTGCTGCGAGTCCGGAAAGGAGTCATGAGACATTGATACGAGGGCGACTGCCTCTCAAAAGAACCAAGATTTCGTGGAGCCTTTTTTCTTCAGATTTTCAGCCTATCGTCGTGCCCTCAAGTTCTAATTGACATCGAGTCCGGCCAGAAGAAACCATGAGCTATGATCTGGCAAAGGCTTTTGAGCGGTGATTCTGGCCCAGTAGACCAAGGGTTTCTCGGGCCAGCATCTATGCTACAAAATGATTCGGAGCTGATCCAGTATTTCTAGCCTTGGCGGCAGATGGCACCTTCGCACCCGCAGGGTCCAATGTACCCAGCGTGACTTCTTGCGCCGAGTGGGTAGACTTCGCCCAACAATGAGAGTATGTTAACACACATCATTCTTACGCCGGTACATACGATCACAGGTAGCCGAGAACAAGGAAAACCCCTGGCGCCCTTATCTGAGCAGTCGGAGCATCTTGAGTCTGTGGACATTCGCTCAAGACCAAGAGCTGGTTTACTTCGCCATCGCAGGCCACAGACGTCGTCAAGCCACCGTTTCATACAAGTCTCAGTCTACGCCTCCACCATCACCGCCTTGTCCAGCTTCCACTGGTATATACGAGCTCTCAACATGCTATTCGCTGCTCTTTTATCGTTGCATTGGGCCTCGAACACAATGCCTAGCTACTCAAGACTACCCCGAACAGGACCTGAACTTTGAGTTTTCTAGCCTAGGCAACAGGTTTGAACCTCTCAGCCTTATTGCTCACTGAATTCGTGGCTTCCCATGGTATGTATATCTGATCGCGGAGTGGCACCCCAGCTGACCCGTGCTTCTTCAGTACCTCGAACCTTGACAACAATGGCACTTTTGCAGAACCCGTATCAGTCTCTACGCGAAGGCGAGTTTCGAACGCTGAGTCTGGCTGTATCGCCAAGCGGTGACACGATCCATGCGACTTTGAACGTTGAAAGACTTGCTAATGCTAAATATTGGGCCGTCTCTTATGCGTGGGGTGACGAAACAGACCGTGGAACGATTCAGCTGAATGGCCAGCCATGGAGCATTACGAGGAATGCCTACGAAGTACTCAAAGGTCTACTCTTACCTGGATCGGTCGATAAGTTCCAGTCATACAGCATCCCCAGGGGACCGCACGTATGGCTAGACGCTATCTGCATCAATCAAAACGATGAGAAGGAGAAAGAGTTGCAGATTGGATTCATGCAAGACATATACGCAGGCGCGAGCTTAACGCTAATCCAGCTTGGCACCCCTGTGAAACGCGAGCATGCGGGTCTCGCTTGTGAATACTTCCGCCGGTTGCTGACATCTGGTACCAAAGAAGTGTTTCTGGACAGCCGACCGGAGTATCTACACGGTCGGTTCTGGAAGGACGAGTCTTGGAACGTAGTATGCGACATGATTATGCAGCCCTGGCATCATCGCCGGTGGATTATTCAAGAAGCTGTCCTCTCCAAAAAGCCTTGGATACTATACGGCGATCAGCAAATGCTTTGGACAGACTTTGTTGAGGCTTTTGAACGGTCTGCTCTGGTGTTCAGCGCCAGGATCCTTGTGCTAGGACGCCAGACTCATCTATATCCTCGCTTTATCGATATTACACCTACACTCGCTATGGCGGACTTGCGTGACAGACTGGCCAAGCAGGACCGTCAGCCCAGAATTCTCCATTTGCTCAATTGTTTCCGCCGCAACGCATGCAAAGACCCGAGAGACCGCATATATGCTCTTCTCGGTCTTTGCAGCGAGCAAGAACGTCAAGCCAACAAGCCAGACCTGAGCATGGATTTGCGAGAGACCTTAATCAGATACGCGGTACAACATGTTCGCAACTTCCAAGACCTCGACATTCTATGCCTAGCAATAGAAGATGCTCGCTTGGAACAGAGACCATCTCCTGGAATGCCTGTGGCAACTGTCCTCGAGGATTTGCCGACCTGGTGTCCCAACATCACCTCACACCATGCATTTTGGACATACGGTCATGACTCCATTGTGCGTAACGAGTCCTCCGATCCTTATTTCAGGGCTTCTGGACACCGCAAGGTCAAAGCGCACGAGATAGAGCTGTGGAGCAAGTCTGGTGTAATGCTGGTCTCTGGCGTAGAGATAGATGAAATAGCCCAACTTCATAACAGCAGGCCAATGAAGTCGCCACAACACGACGAGCCAACATGCGAGGCCTTTGATGGCATGTTCGACTTGGCAAAGAGGCATTCCTTGGTTGCACTCAACGGAAATGCGCTTGCTTTACTCACCAGCTTCTTTCGTACGATAACTGGTGGAGGCAGGAGAGCGGCGACACGAGACTTCGTCAGCGACCAGTACTTGCGGCATTACATGCTTGACTGGTTCAAAGAAGCCAAGATCAGCCAAAAATTTCGAACCATAAGCAATGAAAGTCTGCCAGAGGATCCAAGCGCATGGTACACAGACCCCGAGGCTCATACTCGGTACGGCCCTGGCCAGACACCCTCTCTTGATCGAAGTAAGCTATGTTTTGCGAGATTTGCATGTACCAAGAACGGCAGAATGGCTATGGTACCTCCTCATACAATTGTTGGCGATCGCATCTGTGTCCTCTATGGTCGCAGTTCTCCGGTCTTACTCCAGCCGATTGCTAAGCCATACAAAGGTCTACAGACTTACTTCCACCGCGGCGAGGCATTTGTAGACGGATACATGCATGGAGAAGCCATCGATGGTATTCGAAAAGGCGTATTCGAGGAGCAAAGATTTGCGATTCGGTGATAAACCATGATGAATTTTACGAACGATTGAAGTGCAACTTGACATGTAAAGGTGAGAAGATTAAGGATTTTGAAAACATCTTACATGGGCGGCCTCTTCATCCTGCAAGCAACCAAAGCTCTACCAGTTCCATCCTCCGCCATGTCATTTCAATCAGTCGTCGTTTGTCTACTACCATGTCCTGGATTGACATCTTCTCAGCCAACCCACCTAAGCTTGGAAGATGTACACACTACCAGACCCCCCCGCAACCGTATAGTTTTCAGCAGGCATCATCGCAGTACCGTTATTGACCCTGAACGGCCCACTAAAATGCGGCACAACATGGCATTCGGTACCACTTGGAGCATTGACTTCTGTCTAAGGAATGCAGCAGCTGTTGTCGTCTATTCATGTACCCATAGTTCTACATCCACTGCCGTGGTGAAGCGTACTGTGGCTTGCTCCATGAGGCCGACACCACCTGCGACAAATGTGACACCTACCCGCCAGGCGAGTCCTGCAGTTCCGATGCCGTTCTGATGCGAATGAAGCAAGTACTTCGTCATCCACTCCTCCTAGGAAGCGAGGTTTGTACAGGAAGAAGCTTCTTGTTTGAGAGATCAGTATGCAGGTCATGCCCAGGGAAAGAGACTCCGAACCGGTCTTGCTCATAGATTGCAGATTCAGGGGATAACTTCTACCTTTGGGCTACATCAACTCACACCACATTACTTCTGTGTCTTTGGAGGTGTCAGCTTGCTGGCCGCAACAGCCGCACCACATGGGAGGTCTGATCTGTGATCAACAGACTATTTGAGGATGTTCTTCTTCGCCTTGAATCTGCTGGCTTAAAACAGTCTATCAAAAGCCGTCCTGGCGTTTTCCTCAACAGAACGAAGCTCAAAGTCATTGATGACAATAGGTCCAGAAGGAGTTCATGCACCTGCAAATCAATCCTCGAAACACTGTCCTCGATTCCCGGGACTACAATGTGAAGAGGGACAAAACACAAGAGCGGCCATCCCTGATCGATCACAGCCGCCCGTGGAATCCGTGGGACTCGTGGGAGCCTTTTGTCGAAGCTCGTTACGCACAGACGACCGGATCAATAAATGGCGCCAACGACTTCCCGATCGGTTGATGGTTGTAGGAAGACAGTCTGAAGTGGAGTGAAGTATATAAAGCATAAACTGAAAACGCCAACAGTTTCTCGCGATAGAGTTCCTACCGCACACAGCTCAAAGGGAGAAAGGCTTGCAAACCAAATGCTTCAGGGTGATGAGCAATTGAACCTTACCCTATTTAGTCTACTCTCGAGGTCATTCGTTGACATAGTAGACAGGCGATAAAAGGAACGATGTCCTACACAAATCCACTCGCACACTGGCACTCCCTACCGTGTTACAGAAACCCCCAAAACAACCCTGATCCAATTTTTAACCAATCCATCGATATAAATTCTTCAGACATCAGCTGCTCCGCTACGACGACAAAAAACCTTTGCATATATACTCAACTCCAAATCCACCATCTCAGCTATGCATTATTTCCAACACCACCTCATCCTCCTTCTTCTCTCGACCTCGATACATGCCCAAGACTTTCCCGATCCCAATCAACTGGCCACCACAACACAAGAAGTCGACCAAAAGGATGGAAATAAATTCATCAAATATCCAAGTCTAGAGAGACCGGGATTTTGTAATGCGAAAATTTTGTATAATTGTATTGATCCTATTAATGGGGATTATAGGCCTTGTACTTGTTATAATTATTGTAAGAGGCAGGGCTGTACTCATCGTGAGGTGAGGGTGAAGTGGTGATTGGGGTGTGAGGGCTGAGTTGAGGGTGAAGTGTGAGGTTTGGGGTTTGGGAATTTGGGTACGTTTGAATTGTGTAATCTGTAAGGAGCAAAATGTTGTGGGTTCGATGCATGTGTAGTTGAGGCGCCGCGAGGTTACGTATGAAACTTGGTTGCTGTAGAATAATAAGAGCAGTATGCTTTCCTTGAAGTTCTTTCCTTGCTTGATCACACATCCGGCTGGCACTGCAGACAATGGCACCGGCTTAACGGACCAGCTCTCACCTGAGTCTAGGCAATGCATCTAGAGGTTTGGTTACACTACCTGCTGACCATGTTGTGGTAGACCTTGCAGAGATTTATAATCAATGTTTGGAAACCTCTGAAGACAATCACTCGCGAGCCCCTTGCCGTCTGCGACGCCACGGCAGTGGTGCTAGCTGATCTTGCGCAAAATACTATGCTTTGGGAAGGCAATGCGATGTAAATTGGGGATTTTTATCTCAAGTACAACGAGTCTCATCGTTGGTATTGGGTTAGAGATATGAGGCCTGATGAGATTTTGGTTTAAGCAGTTTGATAGTAGGGTGCATGATGGGACGGCGAGGGTTACGCCGCATACTGCTATTCAGACGCCGGAAGATTGTGGGCCGCCGAGGGAGAGTATTGAGGTTAGGTTTGTTGTTGTTTGGGAGGGGGAGGAGAAGTATTAGAATGAGAGTTGGATTGGGGATGGCTGGATATGTACTAGAATATATTGAATATTGAAGAAGCAATGTTGGAGCATATTACTTTGCTATCTACCGATGATGTTCTACCTGTGACATACGCTACCGTGCTTCTCGAGTATTGCGACTAGAACACGCGCAATCCGCTCGATATCTTGATCGGATTCGTCTTCGTCAGATTCTTCGTTGGATTGTTCTTGGTCAGATTCTTGTCCTTCAACATCTTCTCCGTCAGGAGCCTCCCCAAGAGCAGCATTCGCGATTGCGAAAGACGAAAGGCGGCGACGTGTGACATTCGTGATGAGACGAATGCCCGATTCAACGAAGTCGGCCGGCACTGCAGGCAATGGCACTGGCTTATTCTTTTCAAACACAGACCAGCTCGTACCAGAGTCTTGGTCATGCAATATGGCTCGCTTTAGCTCATCGGATTCTCTGCTGTAGAAGAAAAATGCGTCCTCGATTCCCCAGCACATAACGAAGGCGACATACGGCGGAGCATTCGTCACTCTTCCAGGGACCTTGAGGCATCCACTACGTTTATTCTCACAACCTCTGACAAGAATCGCTTCGCCAACGATTTCGTATATATCCTCTTCATATCCAATCACGATGCCCCTGGAGAAGGGCCTCAATATGAGAGCGTAAAGCATGTCATTCTTGTTGATAGGCCTAGCTAAGACATCGCCTTCTTGTGTGTTGCCGCTGCAAAGTCCAACTATTACGCCCTTCCGCTGGCGATTACCGCGTTTCACCAGTGTCCCGTGGAGCGGTAAAGGCGGCATCCTGGAATCCAATTTTTGCGCCAATGATATACAGTCTGCAACAGACCGATTGACGTCGAGCTCATCGTAGGCGGTCATGACTTCCATGAGGTCCGACCAGTCGCTACTGTATACTTCGAGAGCTGCCGAAAGCTTGCCATCTTGACCTCTTGTAATTGTGGAGCATTTCTCGCCTATGAAGTTGGGGTCGATCACTTGTAATTGAGGTCTTTCATGAGGGAAGACACTGGAGATCTCTGAATCTTTAAATTGCTTGAAATGATGGCCGTTATTCGAGGCCGACAGTGCTAAAAGAAGAAGTGGCAGGGACTATGAGGCGCTGAGCACCAAGACCCAGCCGGCTCATGGTGATTTGCGTGAACTCTTCGCTCTGCCTGCTGATACCTAGTTGCTGCCGTAGGAGGGGGACATAATCGCCCAGCAAGAAATCCGTCTCATAGTCGAAATGCAATGGGTTAGCCATGTCCCAGTTCTTTTTGGGACCAAAGTATTTTATGGCCGCAATGCCGATTTGTAAGGCTGAGAGCCGATAGTCGACTTGTATCTCGGGTTTCCCACGGACAAGATGCAGAAGCCCATAAACTCTGTCCCGTGGGTCAGAACACAAACCGTCACGGTTGACTTTAAGGATGTGAGGCAGATGCTCGGACTTCGGTTTCCATTCGCCCACGCTTCTGTTGCGTAGAAGGGAACTCATTTTTGCATGAATCCCATAACTTAGATTACGTTTGAGTTCCTGGAACCTCTCAGCGGCCTGCTCCGAGGGGCTGAGCTCTTTAGGCGGGCCATGACCCGGTTTCCGTATCAGATTGATGATATGTTTCCCTGCCTCAGACGTTGTCTTGCCCGTCCAGGGGATATCATTGCTCAAAGAGACTGAAGAAAAAACGTCGGCACAGAACAACGAGTGCGTGTTCCATTCCACCACTGTAAAGCCGCAGAGCAGTCGGGCCCTCCCAGCAAGCATAGTTTCCTGAAGGATCCACATTCGGCGCCAGTATGGTCGCTGAGCAAATTGCCAGAGCATTTCAAGCAGCTCTCGGGCTCTTGCAAAAGACAAGCCTTGGAACCAGCGGTACCACGGCGGTGAGTCATCGTCTCCTGTTGGGTTCTCCGGGTTGAGAAACATCCTGTCGCCGAAACCTTCAGAGTTAGGCTGCCCTTCACGGCGTGCATCATGCTCGTGTGACATCTTCAACTCCATGTCCTGAAACAGATCGAACAAAATTCTGCTGCTATCGTCATGGTCACCAAGTGACACAATAACATCCATGGCATTGCGGTATATCTCGCCCATGAACTGAACTTGTGTATTCTTCTCGTCCACGTCCTCTTGATTGATGCAGATAGCGTCAATCCAGAACCAAGCCGACGGTTGCAACACTGAGCATAACTGACGCAAAGCGAACAGGCAATGCTCCCTGACTCTCATAGTGTGTTCGTTCACCAAAATACTGCTTTGCGGCTCGGGAGGACCCCACGTGTATGAGAGCGCAGAATACGGCGGTGCGTCGGGAAAGGGCCATATTTGGATTGATAGAGCAACAGGTGATGTGCTGTCCAATCCTGGCGCAAACTGGAGAAGCCGGATCTCTTGGCCTGAGCTTGTGAAGGGGGGATATTTAAAATTCTGATCGTCTTCTCCAGCCTCGTACCCTCCTTCGCTCAGGTCAACAGACATGTTGCTGATACGCACTCAATCGTGAGCTAGATCAAGCACAGGCTGCAGTGGTCGTGCTTGCGAATAGCACACTATCAAGGTGCAAATTCACTACACGATGCAAAAGCGGGCTTCAAGCTTATGTGTCCATCGACCGGTGAGCACCAAAAGTAAAGTCGTAGCCCACTTCCGTCAGTGTGCATTGATGATATCAGGCCAGGCTGCCTCTTTGTTGTGAACCACTTTCCCGGGCGTGTGCATTAGCGCAGTCTTCTCAGACAGAGGGCGTCCAATAGCAAGAGATGCCCAGAATGCGCAATGGCTCTCGCAGACCTAGATGCTATTTGTTTTGTTACGAGGCGGTAGAGCTATAGACGCACCATCTGCTACGATAAGCCATTAATAGATCCGTATGCAGTGAGTGGTATTTTGCGTCTTTCGAGTTGGAAAATCAGGCCTTCGCCTTAAAATCATACGAGCGCTTCCATCCCTTGCAAGGCCTCTCAAAGGGTTATTCGGCATCGCTCGGCACGTACTCTTCGCGGTGCATGGTATAAGTGATGCGTGAGTGTAGCATGGGGTTTGCAGACTTTGGCGCGTTCTTGTGTGGTCTGTCCAAGCCTATTCGTCTACCAGAAGAACAGTCGGTGTTGCACTGAACTTCAGGAGCCGGGACGGAGGCGACTGCTATACCTTCGCGTTTCAGTGAAATGCTGGCTCCCATTCGCCTCTTCGATCCTTGTCCCGTTCCATGAACTCATCAATGAAGTTGATAGCCTCTTGGCGCCGGAACTCCCAAGGCCATCCATATTGCCGATAGACTTGTCTGACAAACTGCCAATCTAGCTCTGTACCGGGATACCACTCTTCAGTCTGAGCTCTAATTTCCTGTTCAGAAATGTCCCTAAACGGTTCCGGTACTCGCCAGGCTTCTTGAGTCTCTCGTCCGGGACATGGGATAAGGCATAGCGATATGTATTCCTTTCTAAGTCCGCTAAAGAAATCCTTGACATCAACTGGGTCGCACGTGTTCCAGCGGATGACATCCTCAGTTATTTCGCCTCGAGGTACGTTGAGGATGAATGTTCGACCACCACTTTCGTAGCCAGCAGCGATAACCAGTAGATTCGAGTGATCTACGGTCTCGCCGTCACTGTCAAGAAACTCCTCGTGCACATCTTGGAGAATTTCATCTTCGGATTTTGCAGTATCGTGCTGTCCAGGATCGGTGTAGTCAATTAGCTTGGACTTGTAATGGAAGTGTGTCGATTTCTCATTCTCTTTGAAGTAGGGTAGATGTCTCATCAGCTCGACTACATCTTCTGACTTGTTGCTAATGATATACTCCGGAAATATTGACGTGTCCCAGCCTAGGGATGGTGGCAATTTGAGGTCGGCTACATCATAATGCAGAGTCGCGAGAAAATTGTAGTAGTTTGTGAAGATGGCGGCGAGCTCGTGAAGGTCATATCGGAACTCATTACTCCCTTCGCTCCCTGAGTCCGATGCCTCTTCGGATAGAGCGTCGGAGCTGTGATGGGTATCCGATGGGTTCTGTGGTAGGCCCATACTGAACAAGACGACTGCGATCCAAGATGTAAGGAGTGTTGGTGCGCAGAATCAATGGCTGTATGAGCTAGATGTAATGCAAGTGCTGGTCCAGCTTGCGAAATTGACGAACAGTCCTGAGCAGCCCAGGCGCCGAGAGAGAAGGAAGGAGACGGGAGTTGAC
Source organism: Pseudocercospora macadamiae (assembly GCA_012978405.1). Taxonomy (NCBI): domain Eukaryota; kingdom Fungi; phylum Ascomycota; class Dothideomycetes; order Mycosphaerellales; family Mycosphaerellaceae; genus Pseudocercospora; species Pseudocercospora macadamiae. The sequence goes on along the minus strand of WRNY01000018.1, from coordinate 58,956 downwards.
AGTGGAGAGCGATCCACTAGTCATCACGGGTACTCTCGTGACGCCTGAGGCTCTCAATTTGGAGCATTCTGACAGTGAACGTAGCCCTTTTCTCTGGCTCAGTCAAAGTCAATACCATTGTCGTATCACATCATATTTTCCACAACTACAACTCCTTCTTTCCCCTCCTCATCTCCTGCACCATCTCATCTTTACACCACTTCGGCGCCGTCACCGGATTACACTTCGCTACAAGCCCAGCCTCAAACTGCACAGCATAATCCCGATCCCACCTCGCACTCAACCCATATGCAGGGAAGTCTGTGCTTACCACATGTGCACCACTCTTGTATGCCCACTCTCTTCTCGTCACATTCCTAGCCAAAATCGTTGTTATTGGCTCATCTGCCCTGGTCCTCACAAAATACCCCTTCTTCACCAACCTTTGTATTTCCTTGACGTCTGGGTCGTTGTATTTGATAAATGCGCAGTCCGAATCGCCTTCCACCGCGTTCGTGAAGACTGTGCGGTTTTGCAGACTTTCGTGCCCTTGACTTCGATACAAAGTCCTGATATCTCCCGTAACATTCTTAGGATCATTGTCGAAATAAAACATGAACTTTCCCCTCGACTTCTCCAGGCTCGGCCATCCATTCTTCAAAACGCTTGCTTCCAAAGTCATTCCATCTTTCCTCACATCATCAGGAATAATTAATTTATTTCTCGGCAAAATTTCCCTTATCTCCTTATCTACATTCAAAATCCTCTCCAAAGTCCAAGTCGTAGCCTCATCATCACAGACCCCTCCTAGCGCACACGCCATCGCATCATTCTTCAACTCGAGATCAAAGGTCAGCGGCAAATGTCCCGGATTCTTCTCACTCCAAGCCTTCAATTGTTGTAAACACCCCACAAACGTATGGCATATAGAATTCGTATCCACATCAGTAATATGAAAAACTTTGAGTCCAGGTTTCTTCATATTCTCATCATGCCATGGCGCGTCAGCGTCGGTGATATTCGAGAATTTCCAGATTAGTGGGTGAGCGTATAAGCCGCCTTTGGTATCGGAGTGGAGATCGATTTCGAAACTTCGGACTTGTTGGTGGTTGAGTTGGTCGACCCATTTGGAATGTGAGTAGTAGTAGTTGTCCGGAGATGGGAGGTATTTTTCGAAGATTGTGCGCTCGGCCCGGGAGATTTCGCGGTGGTAGGAGTTGTGGGTTCCGATTACTTGGATCTGGTTGAGTCGGAGACCTTCTTGGGCTGCGTGGTTGGAGAGGCGTTTTGGGGAGGCGGAGGTTTGGGATATGAAGCCGGCTGGTGAGGACGTTAGTACGTGTTATTTGAGCAGAGTAGATGGAGAGGCGTACATGTGGCGATGATGGGGAGTATGGATTGGAGATGCATAGCTATGGAGTGTGTCAGATCATATGCGAACAGCTTCTTTCATTCAAAGCTTACTGTATAGTCCAAAAGAAGTCACCAAGAAACACAACACAAAAGCAGACTTGACCTGAAGTGAAGTCGATCGCAACAGATTCATGCTCTAGATCTAGAGCGCCGCATGGCTAAGGTGACCAACAATTGCCGCGGTCCACCATTGGAAGTGGGAGGTACCTACTTCTTCGAGCGAAGCTATTGCTGCGATGTAAATCAATATAACGAGATGAGCGAATAAAAGTCGCCCATCCGCCTCTTCCAAAGGCACGTGGTCTACCCTTGATGGGAACCCATGACATTGAGATTATTCATGATGGCTGGGAAGTCAGCGAAGAGGGGAGGTTGCGGTACAGACGCTGATTGGTTGAATGTTGGTTCATTTGGTCTTGGCATTTACGCCCATGCTTTCTCGTTTCGATGACCTCGGGTCCCGATGACGACTTCATGCCAATGCAACAACGAGAATATAGAGGATTCTTGACCTTGAAGATGGGTTCAGCACCAGATCTCCTTTCAGTGAATTCGCAGTAGACCTGCCAATTCAGGAAGTCGATCCGTCGATAGCAGAGGCCACTTTTGTCGAACAACGCACGCAGAAGTAATGACCAATTCGTCGTTTCCAAGTATAGAGATCGATTGATAGATCTCATTGTCTACAGCAAGACCATAGCTGCCACGGTGAGTATAGTCATACTGCCCAAAGACAAGAAAGACGCCGGAAAAACCATTTGTGCACCACCAGAAGTCTCACCCGTCGAGTTCCCCGATCCACCAACACCAGGTTGCGTCGCATTGCCCGTCCCATTCCCACCATACCCACTCCCACCCATACTACAACCCGCCATCAACTCCGGAAACAACTGCGTCGAATTTCCATCACAAACAATATAATGTTGAATCTCCGCCGTCCCATTCAAGACCTTATCAATCTGATCCTGAGTACACCTAGACTCAGGATCCAGAACATAACAAAATTGCAGCGGCTCAGGAGGATCCTCGTTCTTGATCGCCCAAGTATCCTTCGTTCCAACCGAACTATACAGTGTCCCATTCTCTGATGTGACGTTGACAGTCCCAGTGGCGATGTCGAGGTTGTTTATAGCTCGCATGAAGATTTTATATGCGGTTTCAGGTTGATATGAAGGGATTTCATGACCTGCTTCGTAGACTCGCGAGAAGGAAAGGTTACCGTATTGTCTGACTTGGCCACCGGAATATGTGTCGTTGGTTCGGATCGCGGTATAGCCTGCATTGGCGAAGGCTGAACTGTTTGTGTAGTTGATAGCGAGAGAGACGGCTTCGCCTCCGATCCAATTACATGCGTAATCGCGGTCACCGTACGCCATTGTGACTTTTATGCCGTTTTCTAGTAAGTAGCTGAGATCTTCGAGCCAGCCTGGTCGGACGTAGTCTCCAATGCTTCGGAAAGCTGCGCTTGAGGCGGGTGAGGATTGGGACCAGTTTAGGGGGACTCCGAGGGCTTCTTGGACGTAGGGTTGGTTTAGGTAGCCGGCGTAGAATGGTGAGGTTTGTGGGTCTGGGTCGAGGGTGCCGTAGTCGTAGTAGTTGCGTCCGCTGTACTCGAGGTATGGGCCGCGGACTTCTGAGGAGCAGAAACTTTCGGCTTTTCTGCAGATGCTATTGATGCTGGAGTTGGTGCCGATATTTGAGGGATCGTAGATGAGGGAGAGATTTCGGCAGTGGTAGATTTGATCGTTGCAGCCTCCTTCTCGGTAGAGTGCGTCTAGCATGGAATGGTAGATCGTTTCGTTGACAGATTCGATGCCGTATGTGTTGTTGTATCTGTCGTCAATCAGTATGTGCAAGGTGACTAATAGTAGCTAAGCCCGTACGCAATGTGTGGATATGAAGGGTACATCACGAGTCGATCGACGCAGCTATTGATCAACATCAATGTGTCCAGATCAAGTATATATTGCTCGCCTTCGACGTTCCAGGTGCCTTATAGTTGTCAGCAGGCGCTTGAGGGCGAGAATTATTGGCAAATTCGTTCTTACCATTCAGAATGCGCTCGTTCTGTTCTTGGAAAAAAGCGAAGAATGCTGGGCCGTATCTGCCGCCGTAGGATTCCGTAGCCAACGAGATTTTGCTGTTATTCGGTTGATATTCAGGGAACTCTTGAAACCCTAAAATAGGTCAATATCGCTTCTGTCTTCGATCTCGGGTCCGGACTACTCACAAGCTTGAGCAAAATGCCACAATGCATGAGCAGCATTCACAGATCCCAATGAAGTACGATTACTGTCTTGACTGGCATAGGTTCCTACCAAGAACGTGGAGTTCTGCTCTGGTACAGGATCGGTATCATTCAGTAGTATTGTATCCCCAGTCACGAGGTCCGTAGTGATGTTCTGGAGATTGTCGTAGGACAGGCCAACCTGCGCTGGCTGATCGAGGTAGAGCATATTGACCTCGTTGTTCCACGACCATTCACTGAGGGTTGTAGAATTGCTATCTGGATTCACGTAGCAAGGACCATTTTCCACGAGTAATCCAAGCAGAGATGAGGAGCCTGGACCTCCGTTCATCCATATGCTGAGAGGTGCATTTGCGGGATCATTACGAGCTTCGAAGAACCAGAAGAATGTGTTGATAGGGAATGATGTATTTGGTCCATCAAGATCGTCCAGTGCTCCCTGTGGTAAGGAGACGTAGCCGCTGAAGGACCGCACTCCGGGCGTTGTTTCGCAAATGTCTGTCTGTAGGGCATGTCAGCTAGATTCACTTACTTTCCGCTGCCTTGAGGCTCGTGCCTGCTTGTAGCTGATTGTCACGTTATTGTCGAATCTGGATCTGATGACCGTCATACCCTGAGGCTCTGCTGGAAACTGTGACACCGACAATCGCACCAACAAACTCCATAACCAAAGCTTGAAAAGCATGACTGGTTTTCCGAGTGCTCAAGTAGCTGGCTCATGAAATGTCGAAGTTCTTTAATCAGCCATGCTGAACTGATTTAGAGTAGCTGAACACGAACCCCGGCAGTTCTTGTGACTGGGAGGTGCTTGTCCCTGGGAAGCTTGTTGAAGCAGGGTGAAGCAGTCTTGGCTTTCTTGGTAGTGACTGCAATGAACTCCTTCCGCATAAACTAGTTGGCTCAACACCAGATACTTATCGTGGCCAAGGCTCGCGAGACCACTTGAGGCAGGTGAGAAGGTCAGATCTGCTGCAAGGAACCCCACTCTGGGGACGACATCGCATCTTCTCCGCAGAAGGATTTGTGCAATGCTACATTCGAGAGCTACAGCTCTTGCAACTTGATGTGACCGACCGGGAAGACTGCACAACTGATGCCGTGTCGTCGCGAACTCATTGAGAGCAAGAATTCTGCCCGGCAGCGATGGATTGTACGTCAATGGTAGTAGGCCAAAAGATGGTTGGACATTGACCATACGAGTCCAACAGCAGGCATGGTACCAGAGACGAAATCGGAGACACAAGATACGAACAGCTGAAAGTCAATGGCCTGTTCTGCGATGAACGAAGTTGGTGGAAGAAGATTGGATCAATGTTGGGAAAGAAAGTGCCGAATCTTTGTCTGGCACGTTAAAATGGCTCGCCGTACATCACGGCCCGACACCAACCCCGAAGACCCCGCCAAGCAAGCTTCGGCTCCCGATTGCACGCCAAGCCTCTGATCACTTGTGGGAAGGCTGAAGTCAATTCACACTGCACTTTCTTCACTCTTCCATCAGGTGTTGTTCACTTTTCCAAACACCCTACGATCCACGTCGCACAGGATCCAGGACCATACGCACTCTCTTGATCAGATGACACGCTCAAGACAGCATGCTCGCATCGTGCCTCATCGAGAGCACTTTGACAATCTCTTGATGCTCAAATCCACGGATGAGGTCATCCACTCCCTGCTATAATGCTCAGCGATGGCACAGCGGACGTACACAAACATCGTCGCCAGTGATCATGCACGGCAACATAATGGTGACGTCTACAACTCGGTCACCATTAGTAGCAACGCACGAGTGCACCTGGGCAACGTCTACAATATTTCAAGGCACATAGAGTACGCATCTCAAGATGGTCTCGGGCTCGATTCTGGCACTCGGCCTAGAAGCCTCAAAGCTTTTCGGATTGCTATCATATGCGCACTCATAGATGAGTTCAATGCCGTGGATATACTGCTAGACGAAATATGGGAAGGTGAAGAATTCAGACCAAAGTATCCGGACCAGAACACGTACAGGTTTGGCCGGCTCGGCGGCAAGCCTGTTGCCCTGGTCAATCTTCCTGGCATGGGCAAGGTATCAGCTGCGACAGTAGCAGCGCACTTGCATGTCAGCCTTCCCAACATCGAGATAGCTTTCTTAGTGGGAATATGTGGCGGCGCACCACATGATGAAAAGCATACTCCAATCGAGCTTGGCGACGTAATTGTCGGTACCCAAGTTATTCAGACAGACTTTGGGCGCCTGAAAGACACAGGGCTGGAGCGAAAATCCGATGTTGAGGATGTTTTGGGCCGGCTTCCACCAAGGATCCGCCAGCGGCTAGCCTTTCTGGAGAGCTGGCGTTCACGAAAAGCAGTACTAAATGATATGACTGCCACGATCGAGTCTAAGCTGCGCGATCCCGAGTTCGCTGAGATGTTTGCGCCTCCTCATCAACAGCGTAACGAAAATCCCCGCCTCTCCAAGACACCAAAGATTTTCTTTGGCCGCATGGCATCATCAGACGCAGTGATCCGGAGCGAAGCACATCGTGATGATCTGATCAAGAAGGAACGCATCCTCGGGTTTGAGATGGAAAGCGCCGGTACTTGGGATCAATTATCGACTATACTAGTCAAGAGCGTATGCGACTATGCGGACAGTCAGAAGAGTAAAGACTGGCAGCCATTTGCTGCATTGGCAGCCGCGGCTTGTGCCAGAGCCATGATCAGTAGATGGTTGTTTCCTAGATCTGGTCAGTGACGCTTAGGATCGCATCATGTGACGCATCTGACCTGTGGTGTCAACCTAGACGACGAAGATTTCACCCAGAACGCCCAAGGTATGTTAGACCACAAAACGAAGATGCTGCTCCCAAGAATCATTGAGGGCGAGGCGATCTAACTCGGGCCAGATCGTGACGATACGAGAAGACAAGGCCAGCCGAGACAGAAGCAACCCCTGCCTAAACGGCGAGGTGAGAACCACGCAAATGTTCTGAGAATCATTACTGATGCAATCGCAGTCGTGAATTTACCCTCTTTCCCTATGAAGTTCGTAGAACGTACCGCGCCGCTGGACTTTCTCAGAGACTCTCTAGTTCCTGGTCAAGACCATGCCCGAGCTGCTCTTGTGGGCTTAGGGGGCATGGGCAAATCGAGGGTCGCTGCTCGGTTTGCCCAAGACTTTCAGGATATTCATCCGGACACCCATGTGCTGTGGGTTAACAGCAGCGATCCGTACCATTTCGATGAAGACTTCAAGAAGATCGCGCGGAGTCTGCGAATACCAGGTTTCGAGAACCCCTCTGTCGATTACATTGCTCTTATCAAAACCTGGCTGCGAAGTCCAGACTCTGGCAAATGGTTGATCATTTTGGACAATGCTGATAATCGCAACTTCATTTTCCAGACCTCAAACAGCTCCGGTTTTCGATTCGCAGTGATCGATTGTATACCGGACAAGGATGAGTGCTGCGTGCTGATGACGTCTCGTGATAGCTTCGCAGCAACGAGCTTTGTCGGCTGGGGTAAGGGCAACATTTTTGAACTTCTCAAAATGACTGATGTCGAGGCTGTCCGACTTCTTTGCGCAGGGAAATTGCCATCCGAGCACCGTAGAGGCACCAAAGTCGAGGCAGAGCAGATAGTCTCTCGACTTGATTGTATACCTCTCGCCATTGTGCAAGCATCTGCATACATTTTCAAGAAGGGCACTATGATGTTTCAAAAGTACCTTAGAAAGCTGGAGCACGAGGAAGAGACTCTTCTCAGCAAGAAAGATCTGGAAGTCCCGATACCGGTACTAATGACCTGGGGAGTTTCGCTGCAACAAATAGAAAGTACTAGCTCTTATGCAATAGAGTTGCTCTCGGTGATGTCCTTTCTGGACAAGGGGCGAATCCCTGCCTGGATACTGAGAGCTCATCAGGACGACGATAACTTTGACGACGCAATAGACACACTGAGTACATTCTCATTTATTGATGTGAATCGGACCGAGGACAGCGAAATCAGCATCAATATGCATCATCTCGTTCAAGTGGCGACCAGGATGTGGCTTCGAGCTAAGGGTCACGAGATCTCTGCCTTTCAGAATTCGCTTAGTTGCCTGGCTCAGCATTATCCGGCTGCTACATTCAAGAACTGGCCTTCCTGTCATCTTCTCGAGCCTCATGTAGACTCGCTCGAGGCGTTCCTACAGACCCGGGAAGAGGTAATATCCAATCAGGCGCGAGAAGATAGAGCAGAGTTGCTATACAACAGCATATGCTACAAGCGTGAAACTGGCTTGTATCAGGAAGCTTTCCGACTGGCACAGTCCATTCTGCCAGAGGTGAACAACTTGTACAGCGAAAAGTCCGAGAACTCCCACGCGGTGAAGCATACCATGGTCGTTCTTCAGCTCGATCAAGGAAATCTGGTCAAGGCTGCGGATGCAGGCGAGAAGCTTCTCCAAGACCAATGCAACACTTTCGGCAGCGACAGCCAACACACACTGTTGACTATGCGCACACTCGCTATGGTCTATCTTCAACAGGACAAGCTATCAGAGGCCGAGGAGCGATGCTTGGCCGTGGTGAAGGTTCGAGTTCCCGACTTGAACGAGATTGATAAGGCCGACTCGCAAGCGTTGGATGCTTTGACGACCTTGGCCGAAATTCACGAGGCAAGAGCGACACGGCAGACGCTGAATATCAGGAAGACCGTGTTTCAATCTGGCCATCACTCTCACACAGCACCCATAGTTTTTGGGGCATTGCAGATTCTATCGCCAACGACAGACCGTGCAGAAGATTTGCACTTGCGAATACTGAACGTAAGGCGTCGGACAGAAGCGGAGGACGACCCTCATATAATCGACAGCGAACAGGATCTGGCGGTAACATACAATCGACAAGGTCGCTTTCAGGAGGCGCAAAAGCTCTTGGACCATGTCATATCCACCAGACGGACATGGCTTGGCAGTGAGCACGCTAAGCTGATCACAAGTCTGCATAATTCTGCCTGGAGCAAGTGGGGAACGGGACAATTCAAAGAGGCACTTGAGCTCGAGGAACGAATCCTATCTCAGTCAATGAGAGCAGATTTTCGAGACGCCCGGGCTATCTCGTTGTATCAACGCACGATCTTGGGGCTGTTGTGGTCTCTCGGGCATTACAGAGCTCTCGAAAAGGAGGCTAAGAAGGCGGTGGACGAGCATATCACGTGGTTCTCGACAGTAGATGAGCGCACCATCTGCTGCATGGCTGTCCTCGCAGAGGCGCATGAAAGGTGCGACAAAGCGAGATAAAGTATTCTGCTGCTACGGCATTAGTAACCACATAAGACTGTACGGCTCTTATCCGGTGCCAGACTACGATCTATCGGTGTCCGAAGCGTACACGCAGGCAACCAGAGCGATTCTAGAAAGCACTAATGACCTTCACGTCCTGGCTCATGCAGAAGGCTGGCGGTCGGGAAATTGTCCAGGTATGCCTTCTTGGGTGCCAGACTGGTCGGTAAAATCTAAGCTTGGGCTCGGCATCACGGGATATAGGAGATTCTACGCAGCTTCTACCCTGCTCCAAGAAGTCGAGTTTGCAGATCCAGGCACGAAGCGAATACTCAGTCTACATGCGGCTTTGGTCGATGAAGTCGCACAGATTGGTGAGACAGAAGCCTGTATCCACCAAGAAGGCAGTCTCCGTCAGTGTCAGCAGTTGCTCGAAGCGATCGGACCCGTCTATGCTACAGGCCAATCAACAATAGAGGCTTTTTGGAGGACACTCATTCAAGACACTGGTCCAAGTATACAATGCCCAGCTGATCCTGGCCTCTCAGTAGGTTTCTCAGCTTGGTTGAAAGAAGCATTCGCCAATGCGGGAAGTATCGCGCGTTTGGACCGCAACGTACTGAACGAGGAAGATGTCAAAATCGCAGCCAGTTTCTCCGATTACCGGAAAGATATCTATGGCGGGAATCGAAGACCTACTTGCCCTCTTGAGGTCGCTTACGAGAAACGAATGCCGTCAAAACAATCTACTACAAACAAACCAGAAAAAGTGCATACCCGGAGTGCGTATGAGCAGTGCTTTATGCAAAGGCTACATTTGACCGTATTCCGCACCACGTCCGGGCTTCTTGGGTCTGGCAGTGCAAAACTACAGCAAAGTGACTCGATATGGATCGTACCAGGATCACGAGTGCCGCTGATCCTACGAGAGAGACGTGCGAATCCTGTACAAGATGCTGAAGCTAGATACGAGCTGATCGGGGGCGCATATGTACATGGTATCATGCATGGCGAAGCCTTGGACCAGATTCCTTGCCGGGAGGCAAATGGCGATATCGACACGACACATTTGCGCTTCGTTTCTGTCGAGATAGAGTGACGTTGCTACGATGCAATCCACCACAGATCCGTACGCTTCCAACCGCCTACTTTGCTAGTCAGTATCTTAGCAGATCTGATAGAAATGCTCTACTCACTAGGCCTCTAGTTGTGGCAGTAACAACCACCAGCAGGATGATTGCATTCAGACCCAGAAACACACACTCCCGTTGCTTGACCACCGCATCTCCAGCATCCAGGAAGCAAATGGTCTGTGCAGTCCTTGAATTCAGGTCAGCACCAGAGATAGAGACGATAGGATAGATCTTTACCCACGCTGTTCGAAACACAGCCGAGTACTGCTGGGGAGAGCAGAGACATCAGCAGCATAGCTGATAAGATCGACTTGTTGAACAACCACATGCTTCTGAACAGGCTGAGTCTTCAAAAATGATTGTGTTTAAAGAGTTCATTGAAGATATAAGAACGACTTTATATCTCGAGATCTGGCTTCCACGGACACCATTGCAGCCTGGAGACCGTGCTCACATTGCTCCCAAGTCACAAGGCCATCAAGTACGCCGATGCCAGATTCTCACGCGGACGACACGTACACCGTATAGCTCTTCTTTACAGTGGGCGGACGGTCCCCATACCATTCGCCCTTGACCATTCGGGAGATTTCAATGGATCAGCTGATCAGCCGAACACCTTGCCGATAGTCGACAACATTTTGCCGACACAGAAATGAGTCCAAGATGGACGTCTTCAAATCGATACACAAGTGATCGGTGAAGAAAGTACACAACATCATGAGAGACTAGTGGTAGTCTGTATTCATGGCGCAGCCCGGATGTGCCATGCAAGGAGTAAAAACGTCGGTCTCTTTCCCATAACGTTACCGTTGAAACCATCAGGGCACCAGATCATTCGAACGTGATCACATTGACTGCAGATGGTCTTCAAATGGGCTGCTCAACTGCCTAGATCTATGAGTCCAACGGCGGGACTGCTCAGCTCCTTTAGAAGAGTACCGAGACCAAGCACGTGACCTCACTTTGTACAGACGTATTAAGTTCTCAGCCTCCACCGTTAGACAAAGCCTTCGCGACCTTTATCGCGGTACACCTCGTTTGTACGCCGGCCAGTATACATCTCAGCCTCTTTTCTGGTGGCTGGCTGACTTACCATATCCAGCAGTGAGCTCTGGCAGCTGTCGTGCATGCGATCCAAGCTACACCATTGTCAGAGCTCGGTCTGGGCAGCTGTGAAACTTTTCAGATGGCTGCATGTTACACCTGCAGCCACATTGCGGGAACTCAGCCCCATGAAACCTGGTTCGATCGCATTGGAGATGCTATCAAGCTGTCTCAAAAGATGAGGATAAAGATGCAACGCAGTACCGTGTATATTCCTGCTGACTGCATGATCACACCACCGTAACGGCTCGCACCTGCAGCCATATTTTTATTATGAAGCTGAAACGACATCGAGCTTGGAACTGTCGTGGGGTCATGCAATGCAGAGAATGGACATTCGAGGCGTAAGGAAGCCTCGATTGTGCGAAGAGAGCAGCATGGTGTGCTCAAGGCACATAAGAACCGAGCAAGCCGTGTTCGAAAGCCAGCTCTCGATCACATCAATCGCCGGCATTGATCTGGACCTCCTTTCCTAGCAATTCAGCCTAGCAGCTCCGTGAGTTCACGATGTCAACTCAGACCACTGCACCTTCGCCAGCACCAAAGCCTGAGACCGATCCCAAGAAGGTGGGAAGCTGGGGAAATCTGTTCAACACGGCCAGGGTCGCTGTTCACGCAAGTTTACTCCCCAATGGCAGAATCCTTTGCTGGGGCCGGCGTGGGAATCCCACAAAAGACACTGATCTTGACCAGCACTTCACAAAACCCTTTTTCATAGATCTCCCATTGTCAAAGAGCGGTCTCCGCCTTGTCGATGAAGGAGCAATCAAGAGCCCAGACATTACGAATCCACCACAGTTCCTAAACAATGTCAATTTGTTTTGCTCGGGTCATTGCATTCAACCAGATGGTAATCTGTTCATTGCAGGCGGTCACTGGCAAGATGGCAAAGGCATCGACCAGGCTTGTATCTACGATTGGGACAAGAATACATGGACGTCGAAGCCAGCGATGAACGATGGTCGATGGTATCCCGGAGTCCTGACATTGCCGGACGGAAACGTCCTCGTAATCTCGGGAAGCCATGACCAAAACTACACTGTCAGCAACATACCGCAAATCTGGCATCAAGATTCTTGGGTTACGATGCCGAGCCCTCCGGCAGTCTCTCCGCTTTACCCAAAGCTACATCTTGACCCCAAAGGCCGGGTATTCGTGGCTGGCCCACAAGCACAGTCGCAGTTGCTGAGTTTGGACACCAAAGGGATCGTGTCTTGGGCAAAAGTTGACGCGATGCGAGGCGCAGTGTTGTGCGAGTATGGCTCCTCAGTCATGTACGAAAACGGCAAAGTCCTGTGGACTGGAGGTGGAATGCCACCCCTCAAGACTACTGAAATCATCGATCTGAGTAAGGATACTCTGAAATGGACCGACTCAAGCGATATGCAGAGAGCGCGTCGTCAACACAATGCTACTGTCTTACCTGACGGAAGTGTACTGGTGACTGGAGGCACGGGGGGAGACGGAGCCGATCATAAGGATTTCAACGATTTACGACCCGGACAGCCTGTACATGAAGCCGAGTTGTGGAACCCATCAACACAGCAGTGGACACTGATGGCAAAAGAGAACTGCGATCGCTGCTACCAGTAGGTGCAAACTATATACGCTGCTCAGAAATCTACTGACCTCGCATCAGCGCCATCGCACTACTCTTACCAAACGGCCAAGTCCTCTCGGCCGGAGGCGGAGAATACGGAGGTGGCACGGGACCAGCTTCTCTCACCAACGGCCAGCTATTCACACCACCCTACCTATTCCAGGGCGATCGACCCACCATCCAAGGCACCATTCCACCAGAATCCATCGATTACGGCAAAGACCTCACCATCACCATCGGCCCCAACGACACCGTCAAACAAGTCAGCTGGGTTCGCATTGGTTCAGTAACTCACACTACCAACATGAACCAATCCCTCACATTCCTTCAGTTCACAAAGACCGGTTCCCAACTTGTGATAAAACTTCCCGCTACCACCAACATAGCACCACCAGGCCATTACATGCTCTTCATAATAAACCAACAAGGTGTGCCGAACGTTGCCCCAATTCTCAAAATCCCTTTTACACCTGCCCCGAAACCTACGGTCAAACTCGCACAGCGCGTCCACATGGCCAAGCAAGTCACGATCAGTCTCCCAGCCCTGAATGAAAAAGTTATGACCGAGCATGAACAGGAACAAGAGAAATATCCTGTTGTTGTTGGTCTTACGCCAAGTTGTCCGTATGGTCTTGGACCTTGTTGGGCTGGGGCTTTCGAAGGGTTGCAACAAATTCAGGATATCGCGACTGTGAGGCCGGTTCCGGATCAGGCTGATTCGCTTGCGTTTGTGTATTTGAAGGATGAGAAGAAGATTCCTGACATTGATGTTTGGAGGAAGGAGTTTGCTGTGACTGCGCGAGGGTCGTATTTTTTGAGGGGAATTGAGATGACATTTGGTGGGCCGGTGAAGAAGATTGGAGAGGAATTGGTCATGAGAGATGGGATTGTTTTGAGGCCGTATACGGAGGAGAGTTGTATCAAGTACGATATTGGGACGCGTGCGGTGAAAGGGATTACGGAGAAGGAGGCGGGAGCGTATAAAGAGTTGTTTTCTGCTGTTGGTGATGGGTCTGCTGAAGTCAAGGCGCAGGTTGCGGGAACGCTTCAGAAGCAGGATGAGGGCAAATTCTCGCTTGAAGTGCGAGAGTTCAAGATATTGTGAGGTTGGACAAGGTCAACAGTGTACATGGGAAGGACATTGAATTATCATCATTGCTGAGAGCAAGTCAGCACGAAATTTTGGGGAAGTCATGAATGTTGTAGTGGTGAGGAGGCTTTCTCTAGCCTAGTACCTATCAACAGCCTTAGGAAGCTTGGGAAACGGTGTTTTATTTATCTTCTACAGGCAATGCAGGGATGAATGGCTGACTAATATTCTTGGCAGGGTGCAATCTCGCCGGCCTCACGGGACTGCTTTTCCCTCGTTCTTCTTCCTTCCTTCCTGCAATATCCATCATTGCTGCTAAGCGCATGATTAACATTGCAAATGATGAGACACATCATGGGAAGCTTACTCAGGAGTAGTTTCCTGTACTTGAACACCCTTCTTAGTCCTCCAGCAACCTAGTGAAACTGGCAACTAGCAGGTCGCCGACCAAGCAGCTCAAATACGAGTACGAGACTACAAAACTGGACCATAAATGTACACAAACCTTGGTGGAGACTCTCGCAAGTGCTTGATCACTCGTTGATCGGCCTGTATACACGGAACGAACCTCAATCTCATCGGAACGACATTGCCCGAACCCGAAAGTGTGCAGGCATTCACCACTTAGGTCTGTTATCTCGTTCAACAGGCGTTTGGCTACATGAGGAAATTTCTCTACCTTTCGATCAGTATCTGAAGACTCCACCATGTATAGCTCGCCTTAATGACACAGACATAGTAGGTCATTCCTGTTGTGTCTTTCACTTGTGATTCATCCAGCAAACCTGTGCACACCGATTCCACAATGACAGAAACGTTCCAAATAGATCCACCACTGTCACAAGCCGTCGGCTATGGGATCGTCATTGGAGTTGGCGCAGCATTCGCTATCATCATGTCTACCATCTCATGGTACCTCTCTCGATACATGAACGAAGTCCAGGACACCGAGATGTTCATGACTGCCAAGCACTCTGTAAAGGCCGGACTTACTGCCTCAGCAGTAGTGTCGTCTTGGACAATTCCAGCAACTTTGTTGACGAGCACAAGTTTTGGATATAGCTATGGAGTCTCGGGACCGTATTGGGCAAGTAGCGAAGCATGTTGAGCATTAGAAGCCCTTCACTGACCTCTCACATAGTACGCGGCGGGCGCGACAATCCAGATTCTACTCTTTTCCGTGGTAGCTATAGAGCTCAAAAGACGAGCGCCATATGCCCAGACATTCTTACAAGTTATCAAAGCGCGATATGGTGCTTCTGCACATATCGTGTTCTCCACATATTCTCTGGTCTGCCAGATCATGAGTACATGCAATCTACTCATAGGTGCATCGGCGGTCTTCAGCTCCATGACAGGAATCAACAGGGACGGCAGCTGCTTCTTGCTTCCCATTGGTGTTGTGATATACACGCTCGCTGGAGGCATCAAGGCTACTTTCATCACAGACTGGGTATGGATGAACTTGGCAAATTCTACCAGCCGAGTACAAGCTAATGGAATATTGTAGGTCCACACTGTCATTATCTATATCATCATGCTTATGTCAATCTTTGTTGTTTACACCAGCTCTTCAGTAATTGGGTCACCAGGCCGCATGTGGACTTTGCTCAAGGAAGCTGCAATCCTGCATCCAGTAAGCGACAATGCACAAGGTTCATATCTGACTATGAAGAGTGAGGGAGGTGCCTACCTTGGTCTGGTCCTTGTTGGCGCTGGATTCGCTGGCGCAGTGGACTCACATTTCTTCCAAAAAGCTATAGTAAGAGAGATGACGACTGGAGCACTGCAGTTGTTGAGACACTCGCTAATCTCCCAGTCACCACTCTAGGCAGCAGATCCACGAAGCACCTCAAAAGGCTATCTACTAGGTGGTCTAGCATGGTTCACTATACCATTCGTTCTCGCTACCACTTACGGCTTGGCAGCAGCGGCGATTGAACACCTCTCTGTGTTCCCGACATATCCGAATCGAATGAACGCATACGAAATCAGTAACGGGATGGCCATGCCTTATACAGCTTTGGCGCTTATGGGAAAGGGAGGAGTTTTTGCAATTGCGCTTATGGTGAAAATCCATGACAAGAAAGTACCCCCGATGTCTGAATCACTCGCTGACCATTGAGGAATTACTTCATAGGCCTTTATGGCTGTTACTTCCGCTATGTCGTCCGAGACAGTCGCCACGACTGCGATGTTATCCTACAACGTTTATAAAGCGTATTTCAAGCCCGATGTAACGGAGGCCGAGCTGAAGCGATTTTCGGAGATTGTGACTGTTGGATTCGCGATATTTGTTGCAGCTTTGGCTTGTGGCCTTAATCACGCAGGCTTCTCTGTAGGCTTTATTGTCACGGCCATTGGGATTTGGATCGATTCTGCAATTATACCGATGGTGTGCACTATTATGTGAGCAGCCCTCTATTTACACCTCCCTGCTTTTCGACTTCGTCGTTTCGCTCGATAAATCCAGAGCGACCCACTACTTCTACTCGGCAAGAACTCCGCTGACGCTTCAATCCTCTGCCCTCTAGGTGGAAGAAACAGTCCAAAGCAGCAGTCATTATTTCTCCCTTGGTCGGATCCGCCGCTGGTACGACCGCATGGATGCTGAAAGCGTACACTCAGTACGGCGTAATAAGCATCGCAACCCTGCAAGGCATCATGCCTCTTGTGGCCGGGAACATGATGGCATTAACATGTCCTCTCGTCGTGACACCTTTGATCACATACATCAAGCCAGAGAATTACGACTGGAACGATCTACATCGTAAAATCAGGCCACAGGAGGAGACACAGTATCAACCATCCGCACATGCAATTATCGAGACTGGGGATACAAATCGTACGCTGATCCGCTCCCGCAATATCTCTCTCGTCGTGAGCGTTTCACTTACACTCGCACTTCTCGTTTTGTGGCCGATACCGATGTACGCTACGGAGTACGTGTTTAGTAAAGCCTTCTTTACGGGCTGGATCGTGGTGGTGTTCTTGTGGGCATTTTTTGCTGCTGGGACAATTATGTTGCTGCCAATTTGGGAGGGTAGACATACGATCAAAGCGATTGTGAAGACTTTATTCTTTGAGAAGCGGCTTGCGCCAGACGATCAAGTCGAGCATGTCTTGGAGGTGGCGAAAGGGAAATGCTAGTAATCTCGCATATTTTGAGTCGTTCTGTAGGGTTATTCTTGCCATAGTTACAGCAAACGAGCGAGATGCTTGGAAGTAAGTCAGTATTAGGCGCTGTATAACTCGGCTGTGCGCGTTACAGTCGCCTCGAATTGGATGCCGTGATTTGCTACCCGATGTAGCCTACAACCACGACGAGAGGCAAGACGTGTTGAGATTATTTCTGGTTTCCCAGTATTGGACTTGATGCTGGCCTCGGTGGCATCGGCTTCAGCTTCTTCAGGGGGGATGAACATTTGCTACATTTGGCCAGAACGGCCTCGGTTGCCTGGTCGACTGAAGTATTTGAAGGGGTGGATGTGTTCGTTTTGCTTTCAAATGCACTTATGGAGACAGTAATGAAGCTGATTCGAAAGTTCATTTTGACATCTTGGCGTGTAGGTAGATATCCGGCAGCTTTCGTCCAATTTCAATGCCTGGAAAAAATGGCTCAGCTTGTTTCCTATCGCTAGCAGGCGGTCTATGTCATGGTCATAGGAGGCTATCTGATTTCCCACCGTTATCTCGGTTGTCTCCATTGCACAACGATATGAGCGAGAGCTGATACGACCGAATGTTGAAGAGTGCGAGTCTCATAGATCGTTGTTGAGGTGTAGGGGATCTTGCTTCTTACGAGGATTCAACAGTTAGTGGTGTCCAAAGCTAATTCGAAGATAGATTATGGCCCTTGGATTCAGATCTTTAGTCGTCCGCGTACGCGCGGCCGCATATTGAGTCCCTTGATCATTCTGACCAATACGCCAAGCTTTACGACAACTTCCGATGATACTCCATATCACCTGTGGTCTCTGGTTCCCCTCTGACTGGACAGTATCTTCGCGCTTTGAACATCGCTCGGTGTAGGGAATACGTGACATTATGCTATGTCAGCTGTAGACCCTTTATCCTTTCTCTCGGTCGAGACAGTCGAATGGCTCTACACCCACGTGCTTTCAATAACGCTTGTCCGCGAAGATGCGACTTTGGAACGTTTTCATGGTGATCATAGATGCTTGAAGTCTCGGTTCCAGAGGTTCAAGAGTCTGCAAGAGTTGGAGGAAGGAACGGTCATACAGCAACAGTCTCTCCGACATGACAGAGACCAACGCCCTCCTGTCTCACGTCGACAGGTGATCCATCTCCTTCGACGCCTCCACCGTTCCAGAGATCCTCTCGCTCAGCAGCCTCTCGCCATCTTCGAGGCGGATCCGTGACGGGCTCGTAAGCAGCACTCAAACCACCCCGAACGGTGCCATAATGCATCCCGATGCTCAGCTTCGAGCGAACAGCCTTGTGTATCTCCAAGGACTGCTCGGGGTGGACATGGACGGAAGCTGCCATATGAGTAGGACTGTATAGGCCGATGGGAATGCATGCAAGATCGAATGGGCCAATGTGCTTGCCAATTTGAGCAAACGCCGGGCATGGACTTGGAGTGTCCTTGGCTTGATACGCTGTGTCTCCAGCAAAGTATAGCTTCTTATCACCACCCTCAAGCGCCCACGAACACCATAAAGTGGAGCCTCCATCAAAGGGTGTTCGAGCAGAAAAGTGTTGTGTCGGACAACACGTCAGCGTCACTACCTGGCCGATTTCCGCTACCTTAGCTTCGCAAGCTTGCCACCAATCCATCTCGGTCACGTCTGCGTCAGTACAGCCAACATGTCGCAAGAACCACTGCTTGAGGTTAAGTCCCACGAAGAAGTGCAGTCGTCCTTTGAGTTTGTTGTACAAAGCTGAGACAACATGAAAGTCGAGATGGTCATAGTGATCATGCGAGATACAAATGATATCCGGGTCAGGAAGCTCATCCAAAGAACACGGTGTTGGCGTATAGCGCTTGGGCCCAAGCCACGTGAAAGGAGACGTTCTTTCGCTAAAGACCGGATCAAACAGGACGCGTGCTCCACGATGACCACCAGTAATCACTGGTGTCTCAACCAGGAAGGAAGCATGGCCGATCCAAGTTGCGCGTAACTTGTCAGGTGTCGTCGCACCCCAGTCCGGTTTAAGAACCTTTACCAGTTGGTCTGATCGTGTACCATCAGGCCCTTCAGGAACAGGCACGAAGTTCTTTTCGGGATGGCTGCCAAAGCGTAGCTTGAACAGCTCCGTCCTTCTATGTTCCTTGAATGATGGCCAGGGGTTCTTGAAAGCTGTCGGAGGCTTCCCAGCATGGTGGGCATTGGCGGTGCTTGGATCTGGATTGCGATTGTCCAAGGACCGGACGATAATACTTCCAGCTGTTGACATGCTCCTGGCTGGATAGGAGGGAAGGTTGGCGATGGCCAAGGACAAAGTACCACCATATCGCAGATGCATATATCGATGCAATCGGCATTTCAATGACCGCATGGCACGGAGCTAAGGTGGCATGTTCTCCCGACCCCGATGCATTGACGCCTACCTTTGGGCGGATGAACGTGTGGTGACTCTTGATGGAAAAGGAGCGCACAGGATTGTGGAAGAAAGATAAAGGACTAGCTATTGTCAGTGACAACTCATCTGAGTGAGAGACGAAGATGGACCAAGAAGTGGCAAGGGCCGTTGGATTGACGAAACTGGCTTGGCGTGCAGTCGCTTGGAGCGGGTGCCAAGGAAAACAACCTCCACCCTTTCCAGTCTTCGCAATCACAAACACCTTCCGTAGTCCATCTACCCATCAACTACGCATTTGCACCGCCATCGACCAGATACTCTGCTCCAGTCACGAATGAAGCCTCCGCACTCAACAGAAAGACTATGACTTCCGCAACTTCTTCCGCCTTGCCAAGTCGTGGGACTGGTGAGTCGGGAACCGGATCAGGAAAGCCAGCGGCAACATTGCGTCTGTGCATCGGAGTGTCAATCGCGCCACTACAATACTGGTAAGTACACGCCAAATAGCCACCATAGCAGACTTACGGTAGGACTGTATTGACTCGGATATTTCGCCCTCCCACCTCTTTTGCCGCGCTCTTCGCCATGCCCAACATCGCATGTTTGGACGCTGCGAAGACGGCGCCTTCTTTGAAACCCTTCTGAGAAAACATGCTGCCTACACAAACAAAGCTTCCAGGTTCTTGAAGTACACCAGGACTCAATGCCTCTGCCAAGACATTGAATGTTGACCTGACGTTAACATCCATGATGTACTGGTATTCCTCGGGTGTGGTCTGCCAGATCGATTCGAAGCCAAGACGCCGGCCTCCGGTGCCAGCAATACTGGCGACGCCATCCACGCGCCCGAAGTGATTCTTAGTTTTGACTAAGAATGCATGGAAGGAGTCCCTGTCTGTCACGTCGACCTCCTCGAACAAAATGCGAGGCTCGGAATCAAAGGCCTGTGCTGCTCGCTGGATTGCAACATCGTCGATATCGCAGACAGAGATAGAGGCGCCACAGGTGACGAGTTTCCTAACTGTCGCAAGTCCAATTCCACTCGCTCCGCCCGTCACGATTATGGTCTTTCCATGTAAAGAGTGTCGATTCATATTTGAACGATAAGCGAACCCTAAACAAGCAAGTTCGGCTGAAGTGGTCGCTTTGCGAACTTATGCGAGGTAAACGATGGTAATTCGCCCAGGATCGAGCTTTCATAAAGTCAGAGTGTTCTTTCCTGTTCTCTTTGCCCTCTGTGTTCACCAGTCTCCTTTTATTTTCCTATGCAGAATCATTCATCACAGTGTGCGCCGGAACCTGCGGTCTAGGCGCGGCCGCAGAGCCGCGAGCGGGAATGTGGAGTCTTGGACCTTAGTATGCGTCGATTTTACGCCCATTGCCGTACTTGGCTCGCGCCATGCGTCAACAATGCAGGACTGGACGCTATCATGCACGCCGATCTAAGCCAGAGCATCATTGTGACCAAACAATGAAGAGGAATAAACACAAAACATGATTGCACTACACAGGTACAACTATGGTATTCGGGACATAATATCAAGGCGATGGCGGCTTCAAACCCGCATAGAGAAGCAAGAGCATGGTTTCCAAATAGGCCTTGATGTCTACCATCGCAAGCGGTACACCACCAGGACATATCACCATAGCGACTTCCCCTCATAATAAGCACTCTTCGCGTGCTGTAGGGGCTATGGGGTTCTGGATCGTAGCAATACGGATAAGGTGGGTGCTTCGGGGCCGGATCTGTCTCGTACGAAGAGGGACCACGCCGAGTCCCCGACACGAGATGGTCTTCTGTATTCTCACTTGACAACCACCGAGCCTCCTTGAGCTCATCTGCCATTAACATTGTCGGCGCCCTGATACAACGGACAGGTTTAATCCGGGTTTTTCCTCAACGGGATCAAGCAAACACAAAGAGCATAGCACAGGTCCGGGTCCAAACTTCGAACCGTGCCGACGACTTTACTCTTCTTATGGCGATTCCTTACGACGTATCTTCCGGCTTGTCACCATCGTCTCGCCTGCATCCTATTGCATCCCATCTCTCATCTTGATCACCGGAGCACTGGCAGAGGCAAGAGCCAGCGAGCATCGTCCACATTCGGGTGGACCGCTGTCCGCAATGCTTGACAGACGCGTCACCAATTGTCTGCCGGAACCTATAGGAAGTTCACAACCTCCCTGCTGGAAGTAGATGATATTGTTAGGCTTCATATAATCCTCATCGCCGCGGGCCGCCGGACAACTGCACAGGACACCGCATCCTTGTGTTGCTATTCGAAAGGTGACCATCACTGTGATGATCTCGTTTACTGCGAGTTAGATGAGATTGGATTTGATGATTCCGAAAGGATATCGATGCTCGGGCTGATTCTGGAAAACTGTGAAAGTCCGAATGGCCATATGGAGCTAGCGGGAGGAACTGGAGATAAGAGCGGAGCGTCCGGAGAGCATTACTCAACATGCAATCTGGCGTCTTCCGAGACACGATGGGCCTGCAGACCCTGGCCGAAGTGATGGCTGCTCTCGTCCCTGTCTTTCGCCAAGCAATCATGAAATACCAACCGAGGCTGCAAGAAGTGCTATCACAGAGTGCACATCCACGATATAAGGCTCCAAGAACGAGTTTGCGAGGCCGCGCACGCTCCCGGAGCAAGCTGTCGGGAGAAGACTCCATGGAAGCGGGAAAAGGCTTCAAACTGAATTTCCTGTGATATGATATTGGGGAGATATTTTACGCACGAAAATAGAATTCGAGGGAATGCGAGGTTGCAGGGATGCTGACAAAGGTGTGGAGCCGTTCGCTGAACGCTACCGCAATCGTGGCGTGTCCGCGCGCGGCCGCATATCAATGTGTCGACCTCAAGACTTTTCATAACCTCGAGCGGAGGGTACGACCGCGAACATGACCGCGTTTCGCCAATCATCGACAAATCGTCCGGGACCACAGCGCAGAGAACGCCACCAAACGATCGGCGACCACAGGCGGACTGATAAATGAACACCATGCCAACGGAAGGTAACCTCGCCGACTATGCATGTGTAGCATGCCGGAAACTGAAACGGAAATGCAATAAGGCGCTGCCATCATGCTCGCTATGTTCACGTGTAGGGCGGCCTTGTGACTATCAGGATCCTTCGAATGGCCTTCCCAATGGCGGGCTCCTTCCCTCTCGCAAAACGCGTGGCAGTCAAGCCTTCACTTTAGCATCAACACGAGGAGTCAACAGGTCATCCAAAGACCCTTCAGTCATCGGCAGCAATGTCTCAGCCCTTCCTTTCTTCACTGGAGCTCACGAACGGCCTGGTCGATGGTATCTGGACTCGGTTGCCACACGAGGCTCCGAGATGACTGTTCCAAGAGAGCTGCTCTGGTCAGACGTGGTCATCGAGCCGCTTGCTCCATCACGAACAGAAGCCGAAGACATCATCAGGCATTTCTATGCCACCACTCATGAGTGGTGGCCAGTCATATCCTGCCGTAGACTTACGCGTGAGATGGAAGCCATTACGGAAGTTGCGACTGCGGACCTAGTTGCCCTACTTTTTGCGATGCAACTCATATCAAATTCGGGATCTGAAGCATCTCAAGAGGCCTATCACGCTACAAAGGCAGCACTTGCAGCCTGCGAGCAAGTGAACCAAATGACCTCCAATTACTGCGGTGCATATGTACTCATTGCAACCTTCGAACTCGGCAACGCGATGTACCCAACGGCATACTTCACCATATCCCATTGCACGAGGATCTTCTATGCGCTCGGCATTCACGACAAGAAGAAGGCCACGCAGATCTTCGGCACTTGTGATACTTGGGTAGAGACGGAAGAGCGAAGAAGGTTATGGTGGGCCTCCATCACGCTGGACCGGTATGCCCACATCTTGTTCCGATTTCGACCTTTGTCAGTGCAGCACATTCCCGGCGACGAGATCATACCGGCCAACGATGACGCCTGGGATGGCGGCGAGCTCACAGTCAACGCGCTGCTTGTCATGAGCATAGAGGCCACAACGGCAGTAGCGCCATTCGCAAGAACATGTCAGGCAGCGCACATACTTGGCAAAGCATGTCACCATGTCAATGATGTACCAACAGCCGATGATGCGGACTTACACCTGGAAGAAGCCGTACAGATCGCCAGGGCGACACACGCATTGAAGACGCTCATCGAACAAGACTTTGCTATTTCAGAAAACCCTTCGCGGCTCTTCACAGCTCGCGCCCTATGTCTGTCCACTCAACAACTGCTGTTTGACGTACATTCCTGCATTGAGTCAGATCATGTTGATTCTGGTGGTGGGAACAAAGGTCTTCGCCTTGAGCTTCAACAATTAGCCATTGATGGCTCCAAGACTGCAGCTGCCGAATGTGTAGGCTTTGCAGAGGAGCTGGAAGCGCACATCATGACGCATGGACCTGCTACCATCAGTCCACTGGTTCTCAACGCGCTGTACTCTGCGGCAGGCACCTGGGCGTGGTACTATCGAGAGACAGGCAATCAAGGTCATCTGGATAAGTTGAACAGCCTTCGACGGACGATTGATACGCTGCAGAATCAGTGGCATGCTGGTATCGACTTTCTGATGCTGCTTGAGAATACCGAGTATACGTACAGTGGTGGTTGCTATCAGTGAGGGTCAATATCGAAACGTCCCTTGTCTGAGAACGTACATCCTCTGAGTTTGGCCCATCTGCACTGCCATCCGGACGTAGTTGGGTCCACTATGCCACGCTCTTCCCGGCTGCATTGGCAATGCTTCTGCCAAGGCCGATTGGGTTCGTCCGTTTCGTCCGACCCCAGACAGTAAACGTCGACTGAGTGCGAGCACCACACATCGATCGGGTTGTGCATTCGTACTGCATGGCTACTCGCCTCATACTCCCATACTCGGATCTTGTCATGCGGAAACGAGTACGACCCTAACCCGGCTGATTCTCCTCAATTTCGAAAGTCTTGGACGAAATCTCATGGTGCGGAAAGATGCGACAGAACGTAGCTGAGGCTGGCTACTTGGTCTCGGTAAAAGCGAAGAATAGATTACGCAACGATGAAGCGAGATACCGCGTGTGAAGTGGAAGAAGGATGTATATTGGATATATACCTAGCACTCATCATCGCTGACAGGAACAGAACGCATTTCGTACTTCTTCCTCACCGTAACCTTCGTTTTGAGCTCATCTGCAACAGGTATCAGCTACGCTCCAGTCTGGAAGCTACGAAATCACCACAGTGTGAGTGACATACGCACGACTTTCGAGAGTGAATGATCGGACTCGATGCAATTCACGTAGACGCAGAGCACCATAGCTTCGCCAGCAGCTATCGAGTTCAAGTAACTCCACTGGAGGCAGTCACGATAGCAACAGCCTATAGTGGGGATACTGGCGGACCTGCCCTTAGTCGCGATCGATTGTACCTGCTTCGCGACCTCTACTTTGGAAGATCATTCCTCCGTTCCCTGACCAAATGGCAATGCGACCGTGCGGCGCACAGCTCGATCCGCAGAACCAATTTCAGGTATAAGAATCGACAGGTCTGAGATGGCGGCCGATCGCCGATGGGTACAGGCGCCGACAGCTCCTTTCGGATCACACCTTACTACCTCCCATGGCCAGTTCCACCCACACATCGAATATGGGAGCGATGTCGTCGAGCTTTTGGAAGGCGCTTCGCAGATTTGGTACGAGGCCATAGCCCACTCGCACGGGATTGATTTCTAGGCCGCCCCCGACCTGAAATGTGGTAGGCACGTCGATTGATCTTCGGGATTGTGCTTACCTCATTACTTCTTCAAGCTTTGCAACCATCCACGGGCAATCGGCAATTTTCTATGCTATGAGCACCATCTGCCTTATCGCCCTTGAAATTGACACAGGCGCCAGCAAGTCAACGAAAGGTACATGTGGGACTCGCAAGCTTCCAAGGTTCTCAGAAATCAGATGACAAAGGCGACGCTTCTCTCGACATGTCTATACCGTGTGACTCAGAAGTGTAAATCATCCAGAGATGACTTTTGGGAGTGTGGAGCCGCTTTGAGATCCCCATGAGCACTCCAGAGTCTGTCGTGACTTATTTTGCGCGTGAAAGCGCTGACTTCGGTAGCTTGGCAGCACCCCATGTCAATTGGAATGGTTCTTCGTACGGATCCGCTAATAAACTTTCTCGAAGCAGAATCATTCTCGAAATGCACCTGAGCAGGTGGCCCAGATGAGTATCCAGTGAGATGTCAAAAGCGTATTGATAATGCGAGTGCACTGAGTACTTCCAGATCTGACCAAGGAATGAATGGCGAGACCTGAATACGATGATTTCGGCAGCACTCCCGAATCTCGGGCCGTCCATCGGCATGCCGAGAGAGAACTTCTACCATATGGCGGGAAGATGATGACAACTTCTTTCAACAACCGCAAAGTGGACTGTACCATGGGTCTCAGCATGGACATGCTAGAGTTGGTCATCACGATAGTTCTCTATTCCAATCATATCATCCACGGTACGCATGATGCGAACAATTCGTAACAACTGTTCAACCACGAAAATTATTCTGTACCCACATCCAAATTGTATAAATACCACCGTCTTCCCTGCTAACATCTCCTTTCACTTAACAACTATTTCGACTGAGACCCAGACCCCTTCGGATAACAGGCAAGCCTAATCTTCAACATGAAGACCAACACCCGCATGGTCGCTGCCCTTGCAGCAGCAGCCACTGCCGTCTCCGCTCACCCACCCGCGAGTAAGTACACACTCACCTCCCTCTATTCAACTCCGCCGCTAGAAGTATGCCCTACGCTTCACGTCGCAAGTTGCGCTCTTATACTTGGAGCATCCCCAAGAGCCATCTCACCTAGGTTAGAATGCTAATACTTGTCCACCTTTAGACACCATCACCCCAGCCCCCACCATGACTTCCCTCCAGCCTCGAGGCATCGTCACGACGACCGACAGCCATGGACACGTACATGTCGAGATCTCGCTCAAGCCTGGCGAACATATGCCTTCTGAGTGGTACCTCGTTCCTGGTCCTGCAGGACAAGCTTTGACTCCTATCACTACTGGTACCGGAGCCACCATCACTGCCGCCCCCACCATGACCTCCCTCCAGCCCCGAGGCATCGTCACGACCACCGACAGCAATGGAAGCGTACATGTCGAGATCTCGCGTACACCTGGCGAACCTATGCCTACTCAGTGGTACCTCGTTCCTGGCCCTTCGGGAAAAGCTTTGACTCCTATCACGGAAGCCACCATCACCGCCGCCCCAACCATGACCTCTCTCCAGCCACGAAGCACCGTCAAGTTGTCGACCGACAGTACTGGAGACGTACATGTCCTGATTTCTCTCACAGCTGGCGAACCTATGCCTACCGCTTTCTTGACTACTGCCGTCGCCGACAAGCACCATACCAGCATCACTCCGGCACCAAATGCTGTGGACGCCGCTATCTCGTCCTTGATTGACGTTTACGATGCTGCTACGACGTCCATTCCTATGTCGGAGTTCATGTCTTCCGTTGATGCGGTTTACAGTTCTGCTACTGCTTCCGTCACCAAGAGAGCTGAGCCTACGACTTTCACGACTATCGTCTCCGAGGGCTCGGCTATTGAGACCTCCGTCGCCCCAGAAGAGTTCCAGTTCAACAAAAAGAACCAGGCCAAACCACCTATGGTTGTGACGGTGACTCGCACCTCCGTCGTCACTGAGAACGTCAAGGCCACTGAGACCAAGACACGACTTCCAGCCGAGTCCATGGCTTCAATCCTCAACGCTGCTGACAGTGCTATCGCTTTCGTCTCGGCTCTTAATGCCGTTCCTGAGACCGCCGTCGCCAAGAGAGCCGAACCTACGACTTTCACAACTATTGTCTCAGAGGGCACCTCCGTCACTAAGAGAGCTGAACCTACGACCTTCACGACTATCGTCTCCGAGGGCCCAGTCGACGACAAGGTTCATCATACCAGCATCACTACAGACCCAACGCCAACGTCTGATGCTGTTGTGGAAATGGTCAGTGTTCTCCGCGCTTGGGAGAGTGCTACTGGTACTGCTGCTAAGGCTTCGGTGATTGAGTCTTTCTTCTCGGAGATGACTGCTACTGCTACTGCTTCTGTCCCCGAGGAGGTCTACTTGTGAGGCACCACTCGAGACTCGCGGAACCTATTGTCTCTGATCTCTCGGGGATGAGTAGGAATGGGGGAGGTGAGATGTATGGGTAGTTTTGGAAAAGGAGGGGAGAATTGGAAAAGCTTTTGAAAATTTTTATTTCTCTATGTTTGTAGTGCGACCGACTTCGTGTTGCGTTCACGTTCATAGAGTGAGAATTACTACCCGCTTTTGGTTCTAACCTTGATTGATTCACTGTTACGTGAATGTCGCCTATGTTCACCTGGCATCTATAAGTGAGTGTGAGTGCCGGCTTGGCAGCTTACTCTCCCAGTCGCATGGGACCCCAATTGATTTTGCCTTGCCCCTCCCGTCTTTCAAATGCAAATCGTGTCAAAGCCATGCAGCGTGCCGTTAAGCATCAGATAGAACCTCTCGGCAAGGTCTCGAAGAGTCTTCTTGTAATAAGTTTCGTGACATTCTGCAAGAAGGAGAAGACAAGCGACTGTGTCCTCGTTGACAGCTCTCGTACTCTGCAGAAGTTTGAAGTTCTTTCCAAACTTGATGTTCATGGCTTCTAGAGCTTTCAGAAGTGCTGCTGAAGCCTCCTCTTTATTGCCCTCGCGTCGATGGAGTTTGTAGAGGAGGAGCCACGCTTTGGAGAGGTCTTGAAGTGGAAGGTCGGTGTATAGATCCGTGTCGTACGTCTCTCCAATGTCAAAAATGTTGTCTTCGACTGCTTCTATGGCTCCGTCGATGGGCGATGTATCCATTTCTTGCTCAGTGATCAGGTCGCGGAGGTAAATTCTTTCTTCCATTTGCCAGCTCGGAGTCTTTGCTTCGGCGATACAGAGTGGGCATTTGCAATCGAAGCCCCAGGACTGCTTGATCTTCTGGGAACGCGTTTGGTAGTCGATGTCAGTGAAGTATGATATTGTAATCTCCTCGCCAGCTTTAATGTCTCGAAATGCGTGCAAGACCAACAGATCTCCTAAAATGCTTGGTCCTGCGTTTGGGATGCATGAGTGGTTCATGGCCGAGGCCCTAGTCCAGATGCCACTGCTTTCGATCGCTTCGCCGGAGTAAGCACGGCCGAAGGGGTATGGTTTTTCGCCAGGATACTTGGGCACACGGCAGCCGAATGAGTTGAGAGCCGTCACGCGTTCGATGTAGAAGTAATCGAGAACGGGGCGTCCGTCAAGGTCAACTGGCTTCGACCAGAATACACCTTGGTCTGGCACGTCCGCGTGGAGGGTTGTGACGGCCGGTATCTCCAAAGGATTTTGCATCAACTTCAAAATAACGGCTTTGAAGAATGCTCCGCGCGGTGCTGGATGGATGCTGCCCTTTGATAGCTCGTATCGTATGGTACTGAAGCTTCCGGATTCATTTGCAAACATGCTGCAGAAACTCTTCTCTACCAGTATCAGCTCGCCGCTTTTGATTTCCTCTTTCGCGAACAGTCCTCGACCACACTTTGCAGTCATACGTATTTCGGTGCGCTTGAGAAAGCTCTCGGCTTCCAGACGTGGCTTTTGGCTGCCCGAGCGCATTTCGTCAACCAGGCGGTTGAAGTCGAAGTGTCCGTTTGTGTGCCCGGCAGCTTCGGCCTCACTGCCAGCCTCTCCACGCGCTGCCACGTCTGCACGAGCCCATCCCGGGGATTTCAAGGGAGTAAGGTCAGGAGAGAGAAGTATAATGTCACCTGGATGAGAGACGCTTATTTGAGGCGTCTTGTCGATTGAGATCTCCAGGTAAGGCTGCTTGATGGCGATGCGAGCGTCCGTGGGAAGAATGAGTTCGTCTGGGTACGCAAGGAAATGAACGATCAACTGCTCAATGCCGGTGTCGTCCTCCACTGCGTAAAGTGCGGAGCCATGCTCTGATGTTGATGAGCCCACGCGCCGCGCGAGCAGGACACGATCCGTGTGGCGTGTTTCGAGAGCGAGCTCCGCAATGGATATGGGAGTCAATTCGGTGAGCGGCTTTTGGCATGGCGGGTATGGAGTATCGAATACCAGGAGGGTGGCGTTGCCTGGTTCATTCTCCTGAGGATGGCGGGTTTCGGAGACTGTCTGGAGCACAGCATCACGACTGGATTGTGGGAGGAAGGCAGCGAGGCGTGTCTTGCCTTTGATCTTGGTGATGAGTGATTGGCGAAGATTCTGCAACAACGGAAGGGCCTCATTGGGGTCATCGGCGCTTGAGTCCACCATGGTTGGTGATCACAGCGCTCAATGTCGCGGTGTATGAAATGGTGCTTTGGAACAGACGTGGGGGCTCTGAACTTGTAACGAAGCAGGAGGCGAGGCGAGGCGAGCAGCGGCGCCGTCGGATCGCCACTGCCACATGCACCTTCCTCAAGATGAAGTGAACCTACTTGATCGACGTCAACAAGCGGCCCATCTGCCACAAACCAAAGCCGGCAGAATGTGATTTGTACAATGCAACTACACGAAGAGTGTGTATGAGCGCCACGAACTAAGGTATGTTTGATGGTGCACGTGCCACGGATTGTGCCTCATCGCCGTGTCAATTCATACGGTCCTTCGCGCTTGAGTTCTGCTTCGAATGTAGCCTCACTTTCTGCATGACCGTATTGAAGACTCCCACTTCGCGACCTGACAGGAAGTCGCGAATAGACACGTGAATAGTCCAACAGACTGGAGCAGATTCTGTCTTTGTGGTCAAGCGCAAGAAGTGTGGACAGAAGTAGCTGCGTGGGAGGAGTAGGAGTAGGAGAGGAAAGGCGCGATGAAAGTCCATGGGACAGGGATGTAGCGGAAGCGGGAGCGCTACTGGAGCGGCGCGTACGGATAGCTAGGCTTTAAGAAGAAATGATCTGCATCGTTCTGCGAAGCTCATGCCCGTCTCTTGAGGTTCTTCAGTTGCTGCAGCACTTGTAGCAGCGTTCACACCAAGATTGCAGCCTTGCACTTCCACCACTTGGCTTGCTCGTGCAATCTATCATTGCGTCGTGTTACATCTGCTTACGAAACGAAACGAATAATCGGCATACGATTCTTGTAATAATTTCCACGACGACAGACGCGCTAATCACCACAGAGCCGACCTCGCGTGCCTACACTGAGGCCAGATTCACGATTGACGAAACCCTCAGCAAAACCAACGCTGCGGCTCCACGACTGTACTTCTAGTAGTACACACTCTGGTCGCAACTCGGAAGCGAATCGAGGTGGAAGCGACAAGTTTGGCCTAGGCAAACACGGTGACTGCCACTGTCACTGCCATGGTCAAAGACTCCGCCGACTGAGCACAACACTTGCACCCAGGCTGCAGAGCCTGCACCTGCACCTAGGCCTACATTTCCTACCGCAGCCATGGCCGAGCGAACGATGGATGCGTACGAGGCCAAGCTGCAAGATGCCTCGCTCGACTTCAAGGCCAAATTTCCTGTCCTCACAGAGCTGCGCGACCAGCTGGAAGGCCTCTGCACGCCGCCCACCTACGCGCCGTTCCTGTCCAGATTCATACCCATCTTTTTGAACATACTATCGGGGTCGCCCGTCTTCACTTCGACATCGCCAGAGCAGAAGGTGCGACAATGTGTCTTGGAGATTCTGCACCGCTTGCCCATGTCGACCGATAGCGCAGCAATGGAGCCACACGCCGAGAAGATGGTGGACAAGTGCTTGCAGTTGGTCAAGGTGGAGAACGAGGACAACGCCGTCCTTTGCTTGAAGATTGTCATGGATATCTGCCGCTACCACACCAAAACTCCGGGTGTCGCAGAGAAGGCCCAGCCCTTCTTGGACCTCATTCTTGAGATCTTCGATAGCATGGATCAGACCGTCAAGGACACATTCGAGTCGCAGTCACCGGTGCCCGCGACTGTTGGCATCTCTGGTACTCCTGACAACAGTGGCACTCCGGGGTCGCCTGTCGCATCTGCTAGTCACGCTCTCGGCGCTGATCCTGAGCAGAATACGACGAGACAGCTGGTCAAGGGCATGCACAGTTTCAAGGTAGTCGCAGAGTGCCCCATAATAGTGGTCTCCATCTTCCAGGCCCATCGTCCATTATCTGGCAAGAACGTCGGCAAATTTACTCCTCGTATCAAGCAGACCTTACTTCTCGAGGCCGGTCCACAGAAGAAGGCCCATGAGGAGGCCAAAGCGAACGGCACCATCTTCACCGGCATCGCGAAGGAAATCAAGGCCAAGGGCCAGTCTGGCGCCTTCGGTGATCTCGTCACTGCACAGGTCAAGACCATGTCGTTTCTGGCTTACCTACTCAGAGCGTACTCTTCGTCGCTGACCGACTTCCTCCAACACCTGCCGGAGCTGACGGTACGCTTACTTCGAGACGTCCCGCGCAGCTCGACCGCAACGCGCAAGGAGCTGCTTGTGGCTATTAGGCATATCATCAACTTTAACTTCCGTTCGGTGTTCCTGCCAGTCATACTCCCGCTCCTGGAGCCAAACACTCTTGTAGGAGACTCGCTGACGGCCGACATAACTCTACGACCGCTCGCGTATACTATGTTGGCAGATCTGATTCACCACGTCCGAGAGCAACTCAACGCAAAGCAGATTGCTCGAGTGGTGCAAGTCTACGTTGGGCATCTCACTGGCGATGACGGAGTCGAGGTACCGGGCACCTCCTACCAGACCATGTCCGCCAAGCTTCTCTTGAACATGGCCGAGTGCATGTCCAAGGTCGAAGACAAGAAGAATGCTCGCTTCCTGATGATGAGTGTACTCAACGGCATCGCTGATAAATTTGCTGCCATGAACCGTGCCTACCCAAATGCTGTCAAGCTTTATCGACAGCAACACGAGCATGGAGGCTCCAACACTGAGGCCACAACCGAAAACTACCTTGCCACCAAAGATGCCAGACCGGATTGGGATGAAACGGACATCTTCAATGCCATGCCCATCAAGGCTGTCAACCCCAAGGATCGAGCGACGGATCCTGTCACGGAGAACAAGTTCTTGTTCAAGAATCTTTTACAAGGGCTTAAGCAGTTCTTCTACCAGCTTCGGAACAGCAACCCAGCCAAGATCAAAGACGAGGTCGACGCCACCAGTGCACCGCCTCATTGGTCCGAGCTTTCCTCGGGATTCGATGCAGAAGAGGTCGAGGTTCTCATCAAGCTGTTTCGAGAGGGCGCCAAGTGCTTCCAGTACTATGCACCATTGGATGCTGCGGCAGATACGAGCCTGCCAAATGAGCCAAGCTCGAGCATAGCGACCACTGCTAACAGCAAGGAAGAAAAGGACTTGCTCGAAACCTTTGCGACCATCTTTCACCACCTGGATCCCGCCACTTTCCATGAGATCTTTACCTCTGGGAACCCGTCGGGTATAGCTTTCCTCTACGCCCAGAGCTTCAAACACTCAGCTCTTCTGCATATTCCGCAGTTCTTGTTGGCGAGCGAAGCCACTAGTCCAGCATTCTGTGGCATGCTGCTGAAGTTCCTGATGAGTAAGCTCGATGAGGTCGGTGAGGCTGATGCCACAAAGACGTCTGTCCTCTTGAGGCTCTTCAAGCTCTCCTTCATGGCTGTCACGCTTTTCTCTCAATACAATGAGGGAGTCCTGCTACCTCATGTACGCGAGCTCATCACCAGATCCATCGAGCTCTCTGTGACCGCTGCAGAGCCCACTAATTACTTCCTCCTTTTGCGAAGTCTCTTCAGAAGTATCGGTGGTGGACGATTTGAGCATTTGTACAAGGAAATCCTGCCGCTGCTAGAGATGCTTCTGGAAGTGCTGAATACCCAGCTCGCAGCAGCTCCTGATGGCAGTACTCGAGATTTGTTCGTCGAGCTGTCACTTACGGTACCTGCTCGACTGAGTCATCTTCTACCACATCTGTCGTATTTGATGCGTCCGCTGACTGTGGCTTTGCGATCCGGAGAACCGGCATCGGCATCAAGCCAGCGACCTTCATCGAATGATCGATCGTCCAATGACAACCGCGGTGGAGGCTCCAGCGAACTCACAGCACAAGGTCTTCGCACGCTAGAACTATGTGTTGACAATCTGACGGCTGATTACCTGGATCCGATTATGCAGCCCTGGATGGAGGAGATCATGGGTAGTCTATGGCGCATGCTGAAGCCAGCCAGCTTGACAGGTGGAAGTGTTCCGGGGCCGAACGGCCCAGTCACCATCGGCACTGGTCATCAAGGCGCACACACAGCTGTCCGCATTCTCGGAAAATTGGGAGGTAGAAACCGGAAATTCCTCGTCAATCCGCCTGAGCTCGATTGGAAGCCGTATTCCGATGACGAAGCCAGCTACGACCTCCGCTTTATGGGTGCGATCAGTAATGGCGGCCTTCGCGCCATGCCTGCCCGGCTTGGTATCGACACCGCCATTGATAAACTTTGGGAGAATCCAAGGACTGCCGCTCAGAAGGCCTCGGATGCTTACCACAAGCGACAATCCTTCGAATTCATCACATCCCATGTGAAACTGCTCATCGGCTCGGACAACCTTCCAGACGATCTTGCTCGACTTGTGCGTCTGCAAGCTGATGATCTGGCGTCCAAGAACTTCGATTTTGGCTCCGACTTTTTCTCCGCGTCTGAGCGAGCAAAGTCTACAGTAAAGCGTGACGAGCAGCAGAAGACGCTACTCAAACTTCTCAAGGCAGTCATCTTTGCTAGCAGCATCGATCATTTGAAAGATGATGCCGAGCGTTTCCTCACAGGCATCTGCCGACACTTCATGCTGATCGAACTTGGCGTGGCCGTTGCCAGAGAAAAGCACAATCGGCGACCATTTGATGTTAAAGCCGGCGAAGGGCCTGTCTTCGTTGAGACATCCATTCTAGCCGATGCATTCTGCGAGAGCCTGGCGTCGGATCAAAAGGCTGTCAGGGAGGCGGCGGAGAAAGCTATGCAGTCCTGCCTCAAATTTGCGTCGACCATCTTTGGATCGACTTTGAAAGCCGAATGTCTACCCTTCTTCGGCAAATTGGCCGAGACTTTCTGCCATGCCTGCTACGAAGAGGAGTGGTTCACGAAGAACTCGGGAACTTTGGGCATTACAATACTTACTGATTCGGACAGAATGCAGTTTTCGAACACATTCACAAATGACCGTATGTCAGAGATGCTCAAGGCACTTCTCTTCGTCATCAAAGATATGCCACAGGACCTACCCGCCAACATCCGATCGCAGGCCAAAGACACCATTGTGGCTTTGGTCAAGCGCTTCGGGGGCAGTGGTGTGGAGAAGAAAGATGACCTCGAGAAGAAGGAGAGCAAGCTGCACGGCCATGCCAAATACCTGATATCTGAAGTGAATCACATGAATCGACATGTCCGCGAAGCCGCCCAGTCTGCTCTGCGCGCACTGGCCACTACTTTTGACTTGCCACTATACGAACTGCTCGCACCAGTCAAGGACGCCCTGACCTTTGGAATTTTCATCAAGCCATTGAGAGCATTGCCATTTGCCGCACAGATAGGCTACATTGATGCTATCAACTTCTTGCTGGATGTACCTCACGATAAAGAAATTCTTCCCTTCGACGACAACCTCAATCGCTTGCTCTTTGAGACATTGGCTCTTGTTGACGCGGACGATGAGAGCCTGGCGCCCAAGCCGTACGAGTTCAGGACCGCCGAAAACATCGTGAGACTGCGAGTCGCTGGACTCAAGCTTCTAGCGACCGCAATAAAGTTGCCAGGTTTCAGCGCCAATGCTCCACCGGGTCAGCCAGGCCAGCCAGGTCAGCCACAAAGTGGCCAGCACCGCGCGAGAGTCATCAGCATCTTCTTCAAGAGTCTGTACAGCAAGAATAAAGAGGTGGCTGGTGCTGCTAACGCCGGGTTGAAGATTGTCCTTCAGTCTACATCAAAGCTGCCGAAGGATCTCCTACAGAATGGACTTCGACCAATACTCATGAATGTGCAGGATCCTCGTAAACTCAGTGTCGAAGGTCTGGAAGGCTTGCGAACGTTGTTACAACTACTGCACAACTACTTCAAGGTCGAAATTGGCACTCGATTGCTGGATCATATGGAGAAGATTGCAGATCCTCCAACGCTTCAAAAGGTCTCGCACCAGCTCATTGAAGCTCAGCCTAAGATGAAGGTGGTCACTGCAATCTTCAGTGTGTTCCATCTCCTTCCGAATCAAGCCGCTCAGTTCTTGGATGATCTCGTTAAGCGCGTATTGAAGCTGGAGGAAGCATTGAGGAGAACAAGAAGCAGCCCGTTCCGAGAACCGCTTATCAGGTACCTCAACCACTACCCAAATGAGGCCTGGACATATTTCCGCGAGGAGATGAAGAACGAGTCTAGAGGTCGCTTCTTTGCTCAGATCCTTGAGGACCCAGAGAGCGCAACGTTGCGAGAAAAAGTCATCAAGGAAGCTGACGGTCTGGTCGGCACGTTCAAAGCCGACGCCCTAGACTCCGAGAAGGCCCATGCTGCGGTGAATGCAGTCCACGTTGCATATGCTATCTGCCAATTTCCGGAGCACGGCAAGCAGCTGTTGGGTAATGAAAACACCCGGACGGCTCTCCTCGAGGCAGCCAAGCAGTTGCAGAAAAAGCTGCACGACCACACCCTGCCCGAAAATCTACGGCTCGCGGTAATGCAGACCACGGAGCAAATCATGCACGTCATGACGGTGTACCTTGGCGAGCGCAAAGATGATCTCAATTGCCTCTTCGGCATTTTCGAGTCATGCATTCAGGATGAGCTCCATGCTACGCCGACATTGTTGACATATCTCTACAAGAACGTCATTACCGTGGACGACGTTGAGTACCAGCGCTCGGTCGTCAATCGCTGCATTGACATCTACACGTCCAAGGATACTCCACAAAAGCTGAAGTGGTTTGTTTTCCACAACGTGTCCAACCCAATCCTCGCCAATGATGTTTCACGCAATTGGGACATGCTTATGGAACCAGAGAACAATGGCACTGTCCTCTTCGACAAGACCATGGCCAACGCGGTACACAATAAGCTTTGGAGACCGCAATCGGTTGCTGACACTTCGGATGACAATACCCAAGGTGTCGATCACAGTCGCATGGAACTCCTTCAGACCTCCGCATTCCTCATCAAGTATCATCACAATATGCTTCAAGAGACACGAAAGGACCTGATCAAATTCGGCTGGAATTACATTCGACTCGAGGATCACATCAACAAATTTGCTTCGTACTGTCTGATCACGTACTTTATCCACAATTACGACACGCCACCAAAGATTGCCATGCAAGTATACAACAGTCTCTTGCGTGCTCATCAGGCAGAGGGAAAGAACCTGGTTTCTCAATCTCTTGAAATACTCGAGCCCGTGCTCAAGAAACGTCTTGGAGGGCCAGAAGGTCGGCAGAGCATCTGGGCTAGACTCCCGCGCAAGATTTTGAGCGAGGAGATCAGCAATGTTCAGCAGCTGACTAGCATCTATCACTTCATCGTGAGACACCCGGACCTCTTCTACGAAGCTAGAGATGGATTTGCACAAATCATTATCCCATCCATCAGCAAGGTTGTACAGTTGCCCAACCCTAGCGTGGAGAGCAGGAGACTAGCACTCAACTTGTTCACTCTGGTCTGGCAGTGGGAAGAACGCACCGTCAAGGAACATGGCTCTCTTGCTGGAAGTGAGTCTCCGGCAGATGGGAAGCAGAATCCCAAAAAGGCTGCTGTGGCCAACTCCACCTTGCGGCTTGTGTTTATCAAATACATGGTCCAGTTCATCGCGACGCTACCTGAGCGATTCCCAGTGTCGCCTGCGAAGAGCAAGGATACTCCAGCGCCATCGAGCCAGCAACAAAGTCACGAGACGGTGACGAAATCTCTTGATCTGTTGTCGAAGCTCCTTTCGCCACCCTACTGGGACGACCTGGATATCGACACCATGTTCCCGAAGGTTACCGAACAAATCCTCTGTACCGACCACAAACAGGAGGAAAAGGTTGAGATCTGGACCACACGTGTTGTCAACACCATCCAGATCTTGAAAGTCCTGCTGAACTCCAGACCAGACGAGTGGGTCATTGCACGTCTACCGCAGTTGCAGAAGCTATTAGCCAAGCCATTGAAGAGTGAAACCCCGGAGATTCAGGACGCTCTACACAATGCAGATTTCCAGGAGCACGTCGTGCCCCAGCTGCCGCCGATCCTCAAGCGGGCACTCGATCCGATTCCAATTCGAGCGCCTGACGACGAACTACCTGATGCAGATAGTCCAACTGAGGAGTTCACAGCGTTTCTCACCACTGAGTCTGGTAACTTGCTCAATAGTGGCAGTCATGTCGCAGGCATAAACATTCTTTGGGTGATGTCGCAGCGCAAGCCAGAGGACGTTGACACGCATACTGGAGCATTGTTGAAGACTTTGCAAACGAAGCTGGCCAAGGATCACTTGGCGTCTTTGATGCATCCCCAGCAAATGATGGCACAGGGCATACAAGGCACCCAGCCGTCGCCTCAGGAAGCGCAAATCACAGTTGATATGATCATCAAGGTGATCGAAATGCTTTCAGCCAGGATTAGCACTTTGGGCGAGAATCGTAGGCCGTATCTCAGTGTTCTCGCTAGTCTTGTGGAACGCTCACACAATAATGCGCTTTGCGAGAAGATTCTGAGTCAGGTCGAAAATTGGGTCTTCAACTCCCCAGAGCCAGTTCCAACACTGAAGGAGAAGACGGCGGTCCTGCAGAAAATGTTACTCTTCGAGAGTAGGCCCGACCAGACCCTATACACCAAGTTCATGAACTTGGTAATTCGCATTTACGAAGATCCGAAAATCACTCGCTCGGAACTCGCAGTGCGAATGGAGCACGCCTTCTTGATTGGTCTGAGGAGCCCAGACATCGACATGCGGAAGCGCTTCATGAAGATCTACGACAAAGCCTTGAGCCGATCGACAAGTAATCGATTCTACAAGCTGATCAGTGAGCAACAGTGGGACGTGCTTGGCGACTCGTTCTGGCTTAGTCAAGTCATACAGCTCATGTTTGGCTGCTTTGATCAAACCGCAGCTGTCCATTTGGATCAAGAGGACTTCAGATGTCTGCAAGAATCAAAAGTCGTCAGCACTTACGTCAGTGATGCTAGGCTCGGCGATGTCATGCTTGATGATAATCTTGAGGAGTTGCTTGTGGACGAGAAGCGATTCATGGCTGAGATCAGCACTGTCCGAGCGAAGGACATTCTTGGTCCGCTTGGTGATATTCAGCATACTGACTGGACGCTCGCTCACGACATTTGGGTAGCATATTTCAAGATGTGCTGGTCCATCCTACCAAAGGATGAGCGCGATGACATTGAACAAGGGTTGGTTGCTCTCCTCACCAAGGACTTCCATCAACGCCAGATCGATAGACGGCCTAATTGTGTTGCAACATTGCTGGAAGGCATTGCCAGTGCGAGGCCGCGTGTCAAGTTTCCGCCCCATGTCATGAAGTACTTGGCAAAGTCTTACGATGCATGGTACGTTGCTGCGACTTACATGGAAGATCTGGCTATGCACCCGACTGTTGACACTGCCAACGTTCGTGAGAGCAATCTGGATGCTCTGGTCGAGACATACGCTGGCTTGGAAGAAAGCGACCTCTTCTACGGGACTTGGCGCCGACGAGCTGCCTACGTGGAGACGAACGCAGCATTGTCCTATGAACAGAACGGAGTTTGGGACAAAGCTCAGGCAATGTATGAGCAGGCCCAGATCAAAGCCCGAACTGGGTCTCTGCCATACTCGCAAGGCGAATACATGCTTTGGGAAGACCAATGGGTGTTGTGCGCTCAAAAGCTTCAGCAGTGGGATATCCTTGGCGAGTTCGCCAAGCACGAAAACATCAACGATCTCTACCTCGAAGCCATGTGGAGAAACTACGAGACTTGGCAGAATGCGGAAAACAGGGAGCATCTGGAGACTGTCATCAAGGCCGTGTCTGATGCACCGACACCTCGTCGGATGTTCTTCCAGGCTTTCATGTCGCTTCTGAAGCTTCATAACAAGACCGAGAACCCCCAGGAGTTTGCGAGGACTTGCGATGAGAATATCCAGCTGTCGATCAAGAACTGGCACAAGCTTCCACGCCGCATCACCAACGCTCACATCGGGCTTCTTCAAAACTTCCAACAGTTGGTTGAGTTGCACGATGCGAGCGTCATCTGCCAGAGCTTGGCGCAAACCAACGCTACGAACCTCGATGTCAAGTCGCAAGAGCTGAAGGTGCTTCTGTCTACGTGGCGAGATAGATTGCCGAACTTGTGGGACGACATCAATGCCTGGCAAGATCTAGTCACATGGCGCCAGCACATCTTCCAATTGATCAATGGTACCTATTTGGCTCTCATTCCGCAAGGTCAGGGGGCAGCGACTGGCAACAGCTATGCTTATCGCGGCTACCACGAGACTGCCTGGATCATCAACCGCTTTGCTCACGTTGCCCGCAAGCATCAAATGCCAGACGTCTGCATCACGCAGCTGAGCAAGATCTACACCTTGCCGAACATTGAGATTCAGGAAGCGTTCTTGAAGCTTCGGGAGCAGGCTAAGTGTCACTACCAGAACCGAGCAGAGCTGACGAATGGGCTGGATGTCATCAACAATACCAATCTCAACTACTTCGGTCAGCAACAAAAGGCAGAGTTCTACACTCTCAAGGGTATGTTCCTCAGCAAGCTCAACCAGAAGGACGAGGCGAGCGATGCATTTGGTACTGCCTTATTCTTCGACATCAAATTGCCAAAGGCCTGGGCTGAGTGGGGACGTTACAACGACAAGCTTTTCAAAGAAGATCCGACCAATCTTGAAACTGGTTCAAATGCTCTTTCATGCTACTTGGAGGCTGCAGGACAATACAAGAGTGCCAAGTCTCGCAAATTGCTCAGTCGGATACTCTGGCTCCTCAGTTTGGACGATCCAGAAGGCCAGCTGTCGCAGAAGTTCTACGACTACCATGGCGATCATCCGTGGTGGTATTGGGTCACATTCATTCCGCAGTTGATCGCCAACCTGTCGCGATCGGAGAGTGAGGCGAACATTGCACACCAAATCTTGACGAACCTTGCCAAGACATATCCTCAGGCATTACACTTTTCTCTCCGCACAAGTCACGAGGATCATCAAGCGATAAGAAAGACGATGTTGCTTCGTGAGCAAAAGGAGAAGGCTGTTCGCGCCAAGCAGGCTGCAGGCGCCGCCAGCAGTGAAAATGTTAAGAGCGAGTCTCCTGCTCGGCCAGACAGCTCAGCTGGGCAGTCAAGGCCAACGACATCTGCTGGTGAAACTTCGCAGCCTGCGACCAACGGCGACGCCAAGCCAGAAGAGAAGAAGGAGGGTGAGTCTGAGGAGAAGAAAGAAGGCGACGCACCAAAGCCAAAGAAGTCTTGGGAGCATACGGAAGCCCTTGTGATCACGCTACGAACCGCGTTCCCTCTCCTCTACGCATCGATGGAAGCCATGGTCGAGCAGATCCAGCGCCACTTCAAGTGTCCGCCCGACGAAGACGCATACCGTCTGATTGTTGCGCTACTCAATGATGCGCTCAGCTACGTTGGACGATCACCGCATTCATTCTCACAAGACAACAAGCTGCCTCCACAGACAGAAGCCAACATCACTAGATTTGCTGAAAGCATTCTGCCGCCGCACATAAGAAAGTCGTTCGAGCAGGACTTTGTGACTAAGAAGCCGACCATGTACGACTACATCACCAAGCTGAGGAGGTGGCGTGATAAGCTCGCGGAGCGACTGGACCGTAGATCAACCACCTTCCATCTCGCTGAGAACACCCACTTGGCTGGCTTCAGATTTGTGTGGTTTGACGAGGTCGAGATTCCCGGTCAATATCTCCAACACAAGGATAAGAACCAAGATTTTGTCAGAATTGAGCGGTTCTTGCCAAATGTTGATCTGGTTCGAGGTGTATCAAGCTGCCACCGTCGACTCAGGATTCGGGGTCACGATGGCAGTGTGCACCCATTTGCGATCCAGCATCCAGCTCCGCGACATAGCAGGCGTGAGGAGAGAATCTTGCAACTGTTCCGCATCTTCAACAGCACGCTGTCAAAGAAGAAGGAGAGCAGACGTCGCAATTTGCAATTTCACCTCCCGGTCATGGTCCCTCTCAGCCCACAGATCCGTATCATCCAAGACGATGCGTCCTATACCTCACTACAAGCCATCTGGGAAGACTATTGTCGTCGCAATGAAACGGACAAGGATGAGCCGATCATGTTTACTATGGATAAGATGCGATCGACGAACCAGCGCCAGGAGCAGTGGTTGAACATGCGCATCGAATCGCTCAACTACGTTCAACAGCAGTACGTGCCAAAGGAGCTTGTGCGAGACTACTTCGCATCGACCTTCCCGTCGTACGACTCGTTCTGGTTGTTCCGCCGTCAATTCTCCTACCAGATGGCGGCACTCACATACATCACCTTCACGATGTTCATGACTGTGCGCTACCCGAACAAGATGCACATCGCCAGAGGCAATGGCAACATCTGGGGCTCGGAACTTCTGCCTTTCATGCTCGCAAACCGACCTTTGTTCCATCAACCAGAACCAGTCCCCTTCCGCTTGACGCCAAACCTGCAAGTCCTCATGGGCCCAATCCACACTGAAGGTATCTTCACCTGCGCTCTCATGGCCATTGCCCGCTGCTTGACATCCGACACTACATCTTCTAGCAGCAGCACTGCATCTGCCACCACTGCTCCTGCTACCGAGACCTCCAACTCCGAACTCGAACACCACCTCTCCATCTTCATCCGAGACGAAATTGCATTTTGGTACATGTCTTCCCACCGTTCTAATATTAAGGAGGGCGAGATGCGTGAACATGTTCAGAGAAATTCTGATGCTATTGTGGGTAAGGCCTTGGGTTTGGCTAGAGAACCTACGGGCAATAATCTACCGGCTAGTCAGAGTGTGCTTGATCTTGTGGCTAGGGCTACGAATCCGGAGAAATTGAGTCAGACGGATTTGTTGTGGATGGCTTGGTTGTAGAGAGGGATGAGGAGGAGGGGGGATGGGGGAGGGCGAGGGGTGGGGAGGGGGAGGGGGATGCCTTGGTTGTGAGACGCAAGTAATGAGGAAAGGGGATGTGGATGCGGTTTTAGCGTGGAGTTCCTACGGTTGGAGAAATGGAGGAAACAAAAAGAATACCCAGGCTTCCTTTAGCGCTGGCGTTTTGGAGCGTTGATGAATATTCACAGATTGTTTGATACGAATGATTTTGCTTGCTACTGGCTTTTCATCTTGGATATCTTATACGAAGATGTCTGCTTGGTTATCTTTTTAAGCCGTTGGTCTCGGCATTGACGCTCGCTACACGTGATCATTGGCGATGTGCCTCGGCTGTTGAGAGGGACTCTGGATCTTCTCTTCTTCGTCTCTCTCTCTCGAGAGAGGATTATAACTTTCGACTATTCGAATATAGTCCAGCATCGGACTCGCTCGCTTTGGTATTGGTCTCTCGCTTCCTGAACGTCGCTGCTTCCTAGCCATACTCGGAGCACTGTATCTCAAGAGATAGAGTCACCGTACACTGCTTGATTCCTCTCGACCATGGCACGATTCTGGGAATTCCAACAACTATCCGACGAATGGCGTGGAACTTCTTTCTTTGATGAGGTTCCTTTACCTCCTGACAACAACAAATCGAATAAGAAACTCTTCATCGGCGGTCTAGCAGCTTTATACAAAGAACCTGATCCTCTAAAAGAACATGGTATTACTCATGTTCTTTCGGTTTTGGATTTCGATATCGGAGATGCATTGAAGGGGATTAAGAATCATTTACATATCAGAATCGATGATCATCATGAAGAAAACTTGCTTCCATTCTTCGAGAAAACGAATACGTTTATTGAACAGGGTGGGAATGTTTTTGTTCATTGTGCTATGGGTGTTAGTAGGAGTGCGAGTGTGGTTTGTGCTTGGTTGATGTGGAAATTTGGTTTGAGTAGGGATGAGGCTTTGGAGAGGGTTAGGTTGGGGAGGAAGAGGTGTAGGCCTAATTTTGGGTTTTGGGAGCAACTTGGGGTTTATGAGAGGGTGTTGAAGTGTGGGACCAAGGAGGACAGGGAGGAGGTGGTGAGGAGGTGGGGAGGGGGAAGTATCCGCCTACGAAGTTGTGATGGGTGAGGGAGAGGTGTTGTGAGGTGAGGCCTGATGGTGAAGCGAGACGGGACTTCAAAGTTCACTTCACTTCACTTCACTTCATGCAGGCTGTTCGGCACTTGCCGGAGCCGTTGGAACGTGCGCTGCCGCGCCACGCCCCATTTACTTCCAATTCGGACCGCTAGACGCTGTTTCTTGATCATCTCGACATCACTCTTGGTCCACTCGACATCGTCCTTGATCAACTTCCAACTTGAATCGCTCGACACTCTTCCTTGATCAACTCGACATTGCCACACCTCGACTTTGACACGCTTCCAGTCACGATGCCGCGAATCAAGAAAAAGCGCCTCTGTCAGGACACCATGGCGCCCGCAACTCCAAACGTCACGGCGCCGAATGGACCTCTGCTCGACATACCAGTGGAATTGCACGCTGATATCGCAAAGCGTCTCGGCAATGAAGATCTGTTTTCTTTGCGCCTAGTCTGCCGCCAACTCGAGAAGAACAGCCACGACGTGTTTGGTATGCGCTTCTTCGCCGTACGTCGCCACATCGTCACAACCCATTCTCTTCGAGTTCTGCGTGACATTTCGGCTACACCATCATTCGCGCGTCACATTCAGAGAGTCGAGTTGGTCGCGATTGTGTTCCGTTACATAGACGATTCCTCTATAAATCTCGTTAGCGCAGTGTCTGGAGCTAAGACCAAGAGAGAGTTCATCGCAAACGTCAATAACGCGAGCAAATGGATCGAGAAAGAATGCATGGATAGTCATGATCAACAGGCCATTCTTCTTCGTGAAACAATTCACAACTTTGCCAAGTTGTCATTGTCGCCAACTTTCAAGATCACCTCAGATGCTGCACCTAACTCGACTCCGAGAATTGAGAGACTAGGACCACGGAAACCTCTT
The DNA here is from genome assembly GCA_012978405.1 of Pseudocercospora macadamiae. NCBI lineage: Eukaryota > Fungi > Ascomycota > Dothideomycetes > Mycosphaerellales > Mycosphaerellaceae > Pseudocercospora > Pseudocercospora macadamiae. The sequence goes on along the minus strand of WRNY01000018.1, from coordinate 14,480 downwards.
CGAGAGCGGCTGGATGTCATTTTAGGAGACGAGGGGAAAGTCGATTGGTGGCAGCAGGAGAAATACGCCCATGGATTGAAAGTGCTGCACTGCAGAGCCTGGCCTGAAACGACGTCCGACGACCTTGCGAACGGTGCGATCGAGAGCATTGTGCGAATCGTGTTTGAAGCAGCAAGCCGCAACCCATCCGTCGTCAAAGAGCTCCATATCGGCGAGGTCGAAGAATGCAACTCACTCGGTTGGTTGGATCCCGACGGCCGCTACACCTTCGAACCATTTTTGGAGAAGTCGTGGGAGTTCTTGACCAATCTCACAGACTTACGCTTTGTCGCCTACAACCACTTACAATTCTGGCAAATACTGCTGCCCATCGCCACCAACATCACAAGTCTCCACATCGAGCTGCCACGAGACTCGGATAGGCTGGAAGAAGTATGGGAAGCTGCAGCGCACCTGAATTTGCAGCGTATCGGCATCACTGGAGGATACTTCGAGGGTGGACGAAACGGTTGGAGGGAATTTCTTGGCATTCCAGCTGCTCATTCTGATACACTTCTGGAGTTGTCGATCGAAAAAGTAATGTTCAGAGGAGCCGATGAGGAGGATAGGCTCGAGATTGTACGCTGGATACGCGAGAAGCAGACCTTGACACGCTTGAATGTGAGCTTTCTCGCTGCGACTGATGTTCGGGGTACTTGGACCCTGATGGATGGAGAAGGGAACTTGACATTCACGATCAACTCGACCGAGCAGAAGGAGGGCTTAACGTGGATATACTACAATCCATGGCCGTGAGTGACGCGACTGTGACCTTCGAAGTGTGCTACTACACGCCGTGAGATCAGATCCTTCCGCCCCCGTTAATGCCAGTCAGAAGAGTCCAAATACATGCGGCCTGGGAGTTCTGGCTGAGGTGGACGTGGATGGTACCTCGGACGAATGCATGAATCACTTGGCGCCTGGGCAACGGGATGGCAGCTCAATGCAGAACGGTTGGAAGACATGGGATCAATGGAGGACTTGATGCTTTTTTGTCGGAATGACGACTGAAGGTAGAAGATACCCTTTTCCAATGCTCAAAGAAACTGTACACAACTCGTTCGAATACTACTGCTGCTCTGGACTAATGCGACTATGGATGAATTCCTTCAGTACAATCATTCACCTTGAATCTGCCACTTCGAAATAACTTTTCTCTAGTGGTTGTGGAAGAAGTCACTATACCACTCTGTCAGCATTTGCATTCTCTGATCATCACAATTTAACTTACACGATATCCCCAATATCGCCACCAAGACGACCTGCAGGGCCAAAGCCACCGAAGCCACCGAATGGACGACCGTACGGGCGACCGTATGGACCGTATGGGCCATTGTTATATGGGTTGCCGAATGGACCATCGTCATCATCAAAGCCGAATCCTGGACCACCATATGGCCTGCCGTAAGGGAAGTTTGGTGGAGGAGCGCTCCAACCTGGATAGTAGTTGGCGTCTTGCTTGGCCTGGGCACCTTGCTGAGTCTGCTGTTCTTGGGCGCCTTGCTCGGTCTGAGCACCCTGTTGTTCCTGCTTGGCTTGATCGTCACGCTTCAGGATGCCACCAAAACTGCCGCCAACGCCACCGCCAACGCCACCGCCAACACCGCCGCTGAAAGATGTCAGACACAGAAGCTCGTGCGGTCAAGTTTACTTTTGACTTACGAAACAGATCCCGCAAGACTGCTCGCCATTCCAAGTGGTCCCGCAGCCAAATTCTGAGCAGCGTTCAGACCGCCTTGAGCAACTCCTTGAGCAGCATTGAACCCGCCTTGAGCTGCGGCGAAAGGTGCATTGGCGAGTCCTCCAGCATTGAAATTGAACCCGAATCCACCACCTCCTCGTCCGTATGCCTGAGGCTGGTAACCTCCTTGCTGCTGGTAGCCCTGCTGCCAGGGTGTCGCGGAATCGATATTGCGTTTGCCTGAGATCACTGTGATGGTTGACCTTGCAATTTATGTAGCACGTGCTGATGCCTGGAGAATGTTTGTCGATAGTTCGCATTTCGCACATCTTGTTGCGTGTTTGTTCACGATAGACTCAAGACCCGAATCCGACAGGCCGGGTTCCGTCTGCGCACGGATGTTTCACATGAAAGTAACGTGGTTTCGAGTCGCTGTGAACTACTTGGCTATGCCTGTCAAGCCATGTTTCCACAATTTTACACGTAACGTGATATCTTCTACCTGCAGTAAGGCCTCACATTGCTCTTGTCGCGACCTTCACAACCTGAAGAATCTGGAAATGAAGTTCTGCGCGACTCATGGTCTGCCAAGAAATTTTCACAAGCTCGACGACACCCATTAATCAAACTATCAAAGTGAGACAAAGGGAATTTTGCTGAAGACAGAACTCAGCAGTTCACACGATGGGTCAACTACTGCACATTTCCTGTTGCGTTTGCATTTTTCCATTCTCTCGTGTGCTCAATTCTCGGCTAGCGGTTGACCAGCTCGCCGCGCTGGTGAGCATATCTGACCCCGAGACTGCTCGTCTCTCAGTCTAGTCTTAAACGACAACCCACTCATCGCAGTCAGAGCTCGTGCTGTCATCGACGCTCTCCTTATCCTCCGGCTCTTCTAGCTCTTCTGGCTCTCCCGTCCTCTGCGCCATGTTGTGATCTTCAATTTCCTCGACATCATCCTTCTCAGACTCCTTAGGCTCTTGTAGCGGCAGTGTCTCCGCCTGTTCTACGACGCCCTCATCGCTGTTTCCTTCCTCGAATTCACTGCCGTCTTCGAACGTTTCAGTCGCCTCCTGATCCCCAGCCGCTTCCGTAGCCTGGTCACTCTTGTCCTCTTCGACTTCGCTTGGTACCTCCTTCGCTCGAAGTGCATCCATGGCGATTTCCATAAGTAGGACCACCATACATCCGAACAGTATCACCGCGAAGGCCAGATACGACACAAAGGCTATGATGATCTCTGCAAACTTGCGTCCGTTGTCCTTGGCACAATCCAGGATAGCCGTGGTCTTGTCGACGGCTCGCTCGATAAATCGGTCGAAGTGATCGTCAGACTCGAAGTAGAGCATCACGGTACCAATCGCTGCCAGTATTTCCAATAGGATCATTGGATCGATGAGTTCCATCAGTCGTTGTGCAATGGTCGTCGAGCTGTAGTAAAAAATCAAACCGACGATCGAGAATGGAATCAATACGGCTGAGATAATCGTCAGGTACTGCCATTTCTTCTCTTCGACATCGGCTGTAGTAGCTTCCATTACGTGGACGACTGACTCGATAGCACGCTTGAGGTTTCGATAAAGGTCCTCTTCGGGTGCCAAATGCCAAAATGCGGAGATGACCACTGGATAGGCCGAGAGCAGAGCCTTGATACCGATGAGATACAGTAGCGTGTGCGCTGCAGTGAGGGTCGACAATTGGCAATGTTGAAGGCAGCTGTAGCCCATGTAGCCCAGCATGACGAGACAGGTCAAGAACACAACGTCGGCGACGTCTGCGATCTTCGGTAACCATGCCTTGGCCTTGTCGTAAGTCCAGACAATCAATGATTTAGCCCAGTCGAAGGAATCATGTCCTGATTTGCGAACAAGTTTGCGAAGGTCTCGAGTTCCGAGCTCGATAGCGTGAATTGAGGCGACCAAGGTAATGAGGCCCAATACAGAAGTGACGATTGCCATGGTGTTGTTGTAAGCGGTATGATCGTCGCTTGTAAGTAGCAAGAGGCAACAGAGAGCAGGGAGTACGGTGCAGGGACTGGAGCCAAAGGGCGCGACCTGTCGAGGCTGGCTTGTGATGTTGGTCATTCTCGAAGCAGCGGTCTCGATATCGCGTTTGAGACACCGAATGCCGAGAAGAATGGCTTCGAGTAGAAGGGACTCGAGAGACGCGAGGACTAGTAGCAGTATTGACTGCCAGACTCCATCTGATGAGGGCGTGTTGCTCGGAGATGTGGACGGCATTCCAGCGGCCGGATTGCTGGGCATCGTAGGTGCTGGAGTGATCATGGGCTTTGGGCAGGGTGGCCGAAGTGCGATCGTTGGAATCATGCTGGAACTACCAATGTACATCTTGGGTGTTCCAGATACTGGTAAATTGGGCAGCTTGACCTCGACTCGAGTCGTCGTATCTGCTGGGCGGTGGTTGCGGATTTTGCTGTCGAGCGTGCAAACAGCGCTGTAGGACAATTGCAGCGGCCCTGAAGTGCTGCTTCGTGGTGGATGTGGACTTTTGTAAAGACAATCTGCGAAAATTAGTGCCATCTTGCACGGACCAACTCGGCTCAACCCGAGCATGTGAAAGACGAAAATCGCTTTCGGCATTCACAAGAGCAAGAAAGTAAGCCATGAGAAGCGACGCGCTTGACACCGAGTTCGATCGGAAATACATCCAGCAGAGGAAAAGATCGGGATGAGACGTCGATACCCACCCTCTCGCGAATACTGTCGAATCAGGCAAAGTAAAGTTGACTACTACACTCCTTCCATGGAGGACGAGCAGAAGATCTCCTATTTCGAGGACTCTCTTCCAATCAAAATAGTCCTCATCGGCTGAGGAGATTCTCTCGACGTCCTAGTGTCGGCACATAGATCAAGGCGCTCAGGGATGCCAGATTGAGCTCACACAAGTAATTCTGGAAGAGATGGCTAACTCTCGTCTACTTTGCGAAAGTTAGCAATATTACTGTTTGAGGATGACGTATAAATAGTGTCTACTCGCATAGCTCCGCGCAGAAATGACTGGAAGGAGTTTTTGCTGGATCCGAGGAGAAGATGATGGACAGGTAGAATCAGGAGACAATGATCTGGGCAAGATCGATGCTGGTCAGGAGGTACCTGCTCCTCAGGTTCTTTCCTATGTGACTTCGCGGCTTTCCTCTGTGATTGATAAGTAACATATTAATGTCTGTGAAGAGATCCATAATCTTCACCGCTAATTGCAACATCATAGATCTCTGACCATGCATTACAGTTCGGCATAGACATTATGTATGCCGCTGTGAAGGTGGAGTACCAGGAAAAGACCAGTAAGTTCTCAAGGGCTGGCTAGGCTGTCTTCCTATCCTAACAGGAGAACACGAGACCAGAGGTAGCCTTCTTCGTCAAGGAGGAAGCTTGCGTGGAACTCGATAAGATGATCGACACCCAGGACGTCCATGAAGCCTACCGCGATCGCTCCGCCTACCTTCACGCACAGACTCCAGCGGGTGTGAAACCTCTACCTCAATTGATGGACTCCGCAAAACGTGGGTAGACCAAGCAGCAAACGAAGAAGACAGTGAACTCTGCACAATCAGAGAGCGAGAAGCAAGTGCTAAGAAGTGAGGAATGGTCATGCCTTACGCTGGATCACAAAAGCATTTCCGCTCAGTTTCTTCAGGTTGGCCTGAGGTCTCAGGTATCTGCTTGCAGAGATACAGACTTACTGACATCCACTGCCAACATACTTCTGCATCAATGCATTGTACCACGACCGGTTTCACTTGAGCTCGCAGACGCAGCAGCTTCCTGGGTCGTCAGCATGCACCGGTGAGGCCAGTAAAAACCCCTGCCTCTTACTTCTGCTCCCTCGACCTGATGTCGTTCCCCTGAGGTGCCAAAACTCCGCTAAGTGGAGACTAGATTGTGATTCAACTGTGGGACTGTCGGTGCAGAGTTTGATGTGAACAAGTGAACTAGACAAGTACAGAGGTCTCACGAGAGACGACAGTGGGACGGCCAAAGGACGCCAGATTCATTTTGAAGCATAGACATCATCAGAGCAATGAGATGACCGCAGCCAAAAGACTTGCTTTGGAAGATGAGAGCAGTGAGACACCAGCTCAACGAGACGATATGCCATCAGAGCGGCCACCTAACGGAGAGGAGGCCAATGAGATGCTTGGATCACCCGCTCGACCAGATGAGACGGCGCTCCGCCGTATACCACTCGGAGCAATGAGGAGGTGCTGGAGGGACAGCGCTATTTCCATTCAGATCCTTGCTGAAGAGGCGCAAGATCGTCGTGTGGGTATTAGTGAGTGAGTGCTTTCCATCAACAAGTACACTTTCCACTTTCACACTGCTACCTGCCTTTCACCCAAAATAGTGACCCGACGCTTTGGCACCTTCCAAGCCACCCGAACTCCTTGATGGCGCGGTCCAGATGGCTTCGTATGCACGGCAGCTCACTGGAACTCATGGACGTATTCTGGCTCCCAGTTCACAGTGTATTTCTCTCGTCGACGCTCTCCAGAACACCAACGATCTGGATCTGAGGTTCTTCGCCACTAATGCAGTGGGTTCAACCCATTCATTCCAGCAACCTCTCGCCTCTTTGCCTCAATCTCACAGGAATTGCAACACCAGTCAACGATAGCATTGTTGAACATCCACGTCATGCTCAGAAGTGCTTGTGGCGTCTTCACGCTGCTTCTCGGTGGAGGAGAGATCGTGAGTCAACTCTGGAAGCATTGGCATAAGAGAGAGTTATAACAGCTTTTCACTTCCTCTCTTTTAATGTGTGCTCATCACCCGAGGTTCTAAGTCGCTGCTCGGTAGAAGGTAAATTGTGTCCAAACGATAGAACCGCCTGTACGGGAGCTTTTCAAGTGAAACGCTCTCAGTCATCCGTCTGCTCACTCAAACACCCAGCCCGAGACAGTGTTGGTCATCAGCCACCCTGGACCTTACCTTGGAAGCAAAACGCATTCGATCTTGTGACGAAAGGAGCTAGCAAGAGGCAGGGATATACATCGCCTTCCTACATTACTTTACTACTCCTTCGACAATTACTCTGTCGACCCGTTGTCTTCCCTATTCTGTTATTTGTACATTGCCCTGCGCGTGGTCGTGTGCCTGCATCCCTCATGTCTCTGATACAAGAGAGAATCAACCGCATGAAGGCAGAAAAGGCCCGCGAATACAAGGCTTTGGTTGAAGCCGAGGCAGCTGCTTGCCCACCCATACCACAAGAAGAGGCAACGCAGCTTGTGGATGAGGCCATCGGCAGCCTAGCAGCCTTTGAAAGTGGTCTGGCTAATGCTGCGTGCAGCAGTGGCTGGGTCCGTTCCGGCATCCGTTGGCGAAACAGACTTGACATTGAAGGAGAAAGAGGCGGCCAAGCAGAAAGCGGCCGAGAAGAAGCGGAAGAAGGAGGACATCGCGCTAGATTCGGGTATATCCTGCCGTCCACCTCAAAACCTCGCTGCCTCAAGATCCTCGGCGCTGAAGCAATCCATACGAAGCCAGATGGAAGAGACCTTGGAAAGCGAACGTAGCTGCTCGCCTGCTTCTCACATTCCCTTCCCTCCAATTGTTGTCGTTCGGCTGAGGTACTAGAGTGCTGCTCCGTGGAAGGTAGATCGTGGTCCGCTGTGGAAGCGCGTATGTGGATGCCGACGTGAGCAGGTCAATCAGACATTTACAAAGACAAGCAAGCCTTTCAGGACAGCAAGAGGCGAATATTCATCCACAGCATTTCCCCCGACCACCTGGCTAGTGTCCGGCGTATCAACATCCGATTAGTGCGACACAACGATCTGGAAAGTTCGTACCGTCGCGATGAGACTGTGGCACTGTCTATCGAGCTGCCTGAGGAAGGAGGCGATTACACTCTCGACTCAAAGGAGCTCATTAACATTTTGCAGCGTCATGGCAGAACACGGGGAAATACGGCCACTATGACTGATCTGTCGAAGGGAGTTGCAAGCTTCTCACTTCCCCTTTCCCTTCAATTCGATAACATAGCCCAAAGGTCCCGTATAGCTGCTCGGTAGAAAGTATTTTGTGGCCAAACAGGGGAAGCGACCGGATAATAGATCCTATTGATGCTTCTCACTTTCGTTCACTCAATCCTTGCATATCAGCTCCAGCCCTTTAGGTGACTCTTCGGGATTAGATGGATATTGGCATGCATGTCGAAGCGCTATCGCAAAGTGCGCGGAAGGAGCAGGAGTGGATAGGAGCTAAATAGTGACACCGTTATCCTCATGTATTCCGGGATTGGGGCCGGCCGTTCCAGAAGTCATCCATGAGTTGACATCTAGTAGGAGAGGATGAAGAGGGAAGGGAGATGGATGGCTAGACCGCTGAAGAAGGGAAGGCGTGACTTAGGGTCGAGAGCGTTCATGATGGAGCCAAGTTCGTTCTTTGCCTGTATACGAGGTCCGAGGTATTGGTCTGTAGCAGCTCAGTGCTACCTCTTCTCAAGTCAGGTGCATGTCCGTTCCTGCAGACCATCTTACTGGGTCTGCCAATGCAGAAGCATTTACAACTCAAGGGACCACCTCATTGCAGTCCGTTTTCTTTGACGGCCTGTTCATCTCGTCCTTCCTACCGGGACCACTTGACCTGGAGCACTTCCTTTCATCAAGCGTCCGTACATGCTTCTCTTATCCAGAGTTGAGAGTTCCTCGTCTTCACCATAGCATATCCTCGTTCCCCACAATATCTTCCCACGCCGGTTTCCTCCACACTGGCGCGTCCCATATCGTATCGTACTATAGCGCCTTTTTCTCGCATCTCCTCCCCTCTCAAATAATCGGATCCGCAGCCGGATCATTACTCTCCATCCTCATATACGCATCAATAGCCGCACTAAACGCCGCAAAACCCGCACACCCCACCACCATAGCCTGCGGACCCGCATTCTTCGCCAAAAACGCCCCCGTCAAACACCCACTCGCAACACCATTAGCCAAATCATTCTTCGCCCTGAAACCCTCAATACAACACTCCGTCCCCGCGAAAATTGCCCCAATGTATCCGAAATTTTTCGCACTCGACCAACTGCTCTTTCCCATATCTTTGAATCCGATTTTTAGTTGTTCGCGCATTGGGATAGAAGGGGTTGGGTTGGGTCCGATGCCGCCGGGTGCGCCTGCGCCGAGGGGGGTGTCGTAGCGCATGCTGGCCATGAAGAGCCCGAAGATACCGCCTAGGCCGAAACCCATTGTGCCGCTGATGACGGTTTTTGCTGGGCAGGATTCCATTACGTTGGACATCTAGAAGTGTTTTAGCATGATGAGGGATGCGATGCGCGGAGAGTAGGTGACTTTCATACCATCTTAATCATATACTGCTGCTGCATCATTTCCGGATCCATATTCTGAGCGCCTCCTGGAGGGCCGAATGGTGAACCCATGTTGGATGACTGCTCGCGTGTCAGAGTGTCGTGTTCGAGGTTGGATGTCGAAGTCGAAAGTTCAGAAGGAGAAGATGCCGCAGCTGAGGTCTTGTCCGCGCGGATAGTGTTGTTCAAATTTTGGATAAGCTTTGATGATTCTTAGTCAAATTTACCCTAAGAAGGGTAAATTTGGCGACGACGAGGTTGGTCGATGGTGTTGGAATGGGATGAGATTTGGTATATGGGATCTTGACCGCGTTTTTGGAATGTTTGTGGATTTGTAGCGCGAGAAGATGCCGTGTCGTCTCGTAGTTCGCCCTGTTTGGGATTCGGTTGTTCCCAAAATCAGCGATTCGTAGAAAGATAGGAACTTTCCGTAGCAATCCTAGACTGATTCGCCAATGTGATGGCAGAGCTCACACGATTTGGCCGTTCGAGCTCCACGAAAGACAAGACAAGACATGCTTCATACCAAGACCAAGATGTATTCATTTCACATAATCCCATAACCGATATCTACAACCCCAAGATGAAAGTCATTCACATTCTACCAGCCCCATAAGCCTCAGCTTCCGCAGCAACTCCCAAGTAATCCGACTGACTATTCCGTTTATCTCCAGGACTGGGTGTTGGCTTCAACGAGTTCTCCCATTCCTGCATCAGATTACTTGCCGTCCTCCTCAAACTTCCCAGACCCGACTTCTTCAACACAGGCCAAGGAATCGGATCCCTCTTCTCTCGCTCGCTCGAACTCGCTGAATCAACTCCATTGATGCTGATGCTTGTTCTTGGACTGCCGCTGACCGTGCTTGGGAGAGTGCCTGCATCGCTAGTGACGCTACTACCAGATCGACTTTGTTCTGGACTGTCGTCCCAAGTGTCCCAAGGATCATTGCTCACCACAGACAAGCGGTTCGCGACTGATGGCGATTTGGCATGTTTTGAGGTTGTCGCTTTCTTCGTGGTTGCTTGCGAGGTCTGACCTGGTGCTGCAACACCATGTTCCGTCCAGAACGAGGGATTAGCCAGATCTGGCAATGCTGAAGGTGTGGACTGTTTCCGGTTCCTGTTTGGCGAAGGCTGTTTGACTGTTTGATCCGATCCTCTGCTCACGGTTGAAGAGCCTCGAGAGGACGGCCGAAGACTATTGCGACTGCCTTGCTTGCGCGCAGTGCGAAGTGTTTGCGTGGAACTCTTGCGCCTCGGAGGCTGTATAGGACCCGACTCCTCACCCACTGTAGCCTGCCGAAGATCTTCCCAGAAAGTCCACAGCCCGTCCTTAAAGTCTGTGGCCATCTTCTTGCCGGTCTTCAACAAAGCTTCCTGATCTATGCTTGCTCTTTGCGTGAGATCGCTATTCCTATCTGCTGTCCTGTCCACCTCATTGTCAAGATCAGGTGTTTCTGTGATCGGGTCGATTAGGTTTGGCCTCTCTGCTGCGCTTTCCACGCTCGATCTGTTCTTCAGGCTGTCTCTGCGTGGTGGAGGCATTCTTTGAGCAGCAGGAACGGCGGCCTCTCTCACGTTATCCCTCGCAGGCGATATCAACGACAGAGCGCGCATATGCCTCTGACCAGCAAGCACAGTCCGGCCTCCAGTGGTGTTGCTTCTCGAGAGAAGGGCCTTGCGCCTTTCCATCTCTTGCTGCATCCACGCGCTCGAGCCGTCTATATCCTCTTCCACGTCGTTAACAGGGAGCGCAGTCTGTAGCGGCTGCAGCTTAGTGAGCCGCTTGACATCCTCTCGCTTCCTCTGCACTTCATGGCGAGCCCATTGTCGCTTCAGTTTGTCAAGATCGGCCTCGGCCCGGTTCAGTTCCTCCTTCAGCTCCAGCACTCTTCGTTCTTGGCTCGCGATCAGGCTCAAGAACGAGTTGCCGTCTGGTGTTCCATTGTTGAGCAAGGCCAAAGCTTCGGCAACTGGGACTTCCGGTGCAACCTCCCGTACTGGAGACGTCGTTCGTGCGGGTGTGTTTGACCCAGATGCTTGGATCGGGAACTGGACGGAGAAGCGATTCGTCCTGTTAGGATGCGATGCTGTTGACGCCATGGAAAGCGATTTGCCATGGCTTGCGAATGTGGCACGTCCTGAGGAGGTGGTGGAAAGCGCTGGGCTCGTAGGTGAGGCAGTTGGCGCTGCCGCAGTGGTGGACGTGTTCAAGTCCCCATTTCGTGCATCAATAGCGCTGCCGTGGCTTCGCTCACTAGACATTAATCATAGGCGCGTAAAGACAGTCGGTGGCGATTCCAAAGAGATTTTGTATAGGAACGATTTCTAGGAGAAGTGTGAACAAGACAGCGACAAAGACATGGGGTTGCGTAAGTGTGGATCGCGTGTGTAGGTAGTCGAGTTTCAAGATGATTGAGTGTGCGGTTGATACCGAGAGACGGCGCCAGCGCAACGGTTGTCAGGACCGGAACTCTGGGGTGAACTCAACTTATTTCGGGACCTGCATACGACAAGCACGTGGCTATATCTTGTTGACGACTCATGTCTTTGAATGTCGTCTGTCGCTGGCAGCATCATCTCGTAGCATGTGCCATCAACGACCACCTTCGTTCATTAGTCCCAGCATATATGGTGCATGACGCCTCCAGGAGATGCTCGGTCTTCCACTTCGACGATGCGATCACGCTCGATCACGACCTTGGCACGCTAAGCTACGCGTACGCAGAGCACGATCGAATGCATTCATAGCCGAGAATATACTAGTTGACAAGGCTTTGGACCTGTCGGTTCTGTCCTCGAATGAGACTTCAAGGACGAAACTGGTCGAACAGAAGTCGGAGATGGGCGAAAGACTCGGACTTGGTCAAAAACATAGAGTGCCAAAAATCGACGACACTCCCGGCTGATCCCTAAACAAGCTGAGCAGTTACAACGATCGGTACTTGTACATTTGTACGCCAACAGACTGTGGCAGAGGGCGAGATGGCTCGGAAGCGATTGGGGGTGCTGTGATCCCGGCAGTGATATATACTCGAGCAGGCCTAGCAGAAGGCTGACTGCCATCAGGCGACCGCGCTGCTCATCTCACACCAGATGTATCGCTGCTGACCTACACCAGGAATTGGTCGGCGGGTTTCCGTGGGGGCTGAAGTTGCTTTTGAGCGGCCAGACCAGAGGTGAGATTGCAAAGAAGAATGACCATGCTGTGGTTTGGTCGTCAGAAACATGATCGGTTGCCTTCGGGACTGCTTTTTGGCCAAGAATGTAAGCGCAGCAGCGTTAGCAACCCGGTGAAAGGTTTAGGGATGTACACGAAGGAGAAGATGTGTCTGCTGCTTATGACCACCTCTTTCACCTCGCGTAGGTAATCACGAGATTGTTTGTCTTGAGTACTCCAGGCTGGAAGGATCGACAGAAGCGGGGCTGCAGCGGTCGGTTCTTGCCGGCTGAAATCTCTCCACCTCGGACCTCCCTTTGCTCTTGTTCATAATATCGGCTCCAAGCCATCTCAGTTTCACGCTCCGCATGCCGTTATCCTCGAAAACGGGGCTCCGCCTGCGAAGCTTGGTCCGATGGAGAATGACATGCCATACCCGGCAACGGGAACTTTGATCGAATCGCAGGCCGCCTCGGCCACTGCAGGCGCCGCTGACAATGGAGAACCCGCATCAAAACGCGCTCGATCTACAGAGGAGCCTACAGCTGGCGATGCAGCAGCGAATGGCGCGAATGGCACCAACGGCAGCAATGGGAGTACATCGGGCGTACAACCCGCTCAGCGCCTCTACAGCTGTGGCAAATGCTCCAAAAGCTATGCCCGTCTGGACCATCTGTCGCGACACGTTCGCATGCACACCCAGGAAAAGCCATATGCTTGTCAGATTTGTACAAAGGCATTCGCGCGCGCAGACTTGTTGAAGCGCCACACCCTGGGCCATTCCAAAGACGATCCTCAGTCGAAGCCTAGTATCATTCAGCACAGTAGGGTTTCTCAAGCATGTGAAGCATGCGCTGGCCTACATCTCAAATGCGAAGAAGAAAAACCTTGCAAACGATGTACCAAGAAAGGCATACAATGTAACTATACTGCAAGCTATGGTAACGACATGCAGCAGTCGCCAACCCAGAATCCCTATTCGCCTGGACAACCTCCGTACCACAGCAACATTCCACCTATGCAGCAGATGTCACCCCAAAGCATGACTCCAATGCATCAGATGCACCATGTTCAGACTCCTCCTCTGCAGCATAGAGGCTCATACTCTGCACCTGGGCAGCAAATGCAACCAATGCAAATGGAACAGCCGCAAGCTCCACCACCTCCTGCGCCTATGGCTATCGATCCAGCCATGATGCCAACACAGACTCCGCAATCGAACATGTTCGACTACTTGCGTGATAAGATGATGCCTCCAACGAGCCAGCCGAACGGAGTGCAAGTCATGGACTTTCAAGCAGGTCCATGGACCCCACGCGAGCTCTTCGACTTTGGCGTGGACACGAATATGGATCTGAATGATCTGGACCTCAGCTTCTTGGAAACATACAACAACGCGAATCCATTCGACCTTCGAACCCCGAGTATAGGCTTTCCAACGACAGGCTCCGATATCATGCCAAGCTTTACAACTGCTTCTGCGCCAGCCATTGATACAAGCGCATTGCCTAAAGCCTCTGTATGGCGATTTCGACCTCTATCGAAAGATTCTGGCAGCGCCGAACAAGCAAATCTTTCATTGCCGACTCCAACCAGTCTAGACATTGATAGACGTGTAACTACCGAGCCACTCTCGCAGACTTCACGAGACAAGATTCTGGCCATGATTTTGAGTACTTGTAAACCGAACAGTATCCCTCGAGCTGTCGCATGCTTCCCTTCTTTGAGCCTTTTGGACAGCTTGTTCCAATTCTCGCTCACGTCTCCAGGATCCCATGCAAAGCATTGGATACATGCTCCCACCCTGCTAGCCGGTCAGACAAGACCAGAAGTCTTAGCTGCTATCGTTGCAGCCGGAGCTGTTTTGACGCCAGATGCTTCAATTCGCAAAGTGGGCTATGCCATTCAAGAAGCAATCAGGAGTGCGGTATCAGTTCAGATTGAAGACGACAACACACTAATGCGGGATCTCCAAATTATGCAGGCTTCGCTACTGCAGCTCAAGATCGGCTTGTGGAGCGGTGACTCCCGCAAAATGGAACTTGCAGAAGGCTTTCAGCAAGTGCTCGTCACGATGGCGCGGCGCGGTGGATTATTCCGACGCGGGACTTACGAACGGATAGTACCTCATTTAGATGACCAGGGTGAAGTCCTCGAGAACAAGTGGAGACAATGGGTCAAGCAAGAGTCGAGAAAACGATTTGCGCTGCACCTTTTCCGACATGACCTGGAAGCATCAGTCTCGCTCCTCAGCAGCCCTTTGATATCGTA